>LR738715.1:40263298-40327294 GCA_902687465.1 Secale cereale
GTTTGAGGGCTTTGTGAGTACATTACCGAAAAAGGCTTTCACCCCACTAGGATTCGGCAAGTTTTTAGGTCCAGCTCCCCGCTCCTCGCTAGGGTTCCTCCTCCGCCCCACCGCATGCCGCCGGGCGAGCGCCTCCAGGCCCGCCTCGCTCCCCCTCCCCCCACTCCTCCCCCCCCCCCGGCCACGATGCGTCCGCCGGGGGGCAACCTTTGCCACTGTGCCCCTTGGCTCCGCCTCCCTTCCCTACCCCTCGCCATCGCCGGCGAGCTCCTTTGGGCAAATCCCGATGGGCGCGGCGGCGGCAGGGCCCTTCTCCCCCTGCTCCTGGGACGTCGACGCGGGATGGCCTCCTCGAGCGGCGACGTTGGACCTCGCAGGATCCAGCGGCTCGGCGGCAGGCTCACGGGGCGGCCGGCTGGTGGCGGCGCGCCGGCGCCCTGGATCTCGCGCGCGGTGGGGTGGCTGCAGTGCTCCTGTCTCGGGAGGTGGCGTGCGCTCGGGCTCCTGCTGGTTCCAGCTTGATGTGGTAGTGGGGGTCGGCCGGCGGCGGTGCGTACCCGGCGGCTCCGGCGCTTGGAGCTCGCCGGACGGCGCGGGTAGTGCAACAGCCGGCTGTGTCTGTTGCTCCGGCCGTGGGCAGCGACATGTGGAGGTTCGGTGGTAGTGGACTCCCGGTGTCGTGGTGGCTTCATGGTGGCTTGGCGGATCTGCCTGCAGCGGAGCGGGCTTCTTCGGCGTCGGCTCGTCTGCGATCGGACCGTTTCGGCCTTCACCCCATCTCCTCGGCGCCCGGTCGCTACTCCCTTCGAAGGGTTGGCCCTTTCCCCGTTGCGGTCCATCGCTCGTCTCGCGCCCGGTGCAGCAGGACTGAGCTCGTCTCGCGCACAGTGCCACAGGATCAACCTCGTCTCGTGCACGGTGCAGTAGGACTGACCTCGTCCCTCCCACTGTGTAGCAGGACCGAACTCGTCTCACGCTCCGGGCTGCAAGATGGGCCGATGGATGCCAATGCTGGACGACCTATTGGGTCTCGACGCTGGGGGTGGACCAGGGGTGCAAAGGCGGGTCCTTTTCCGCTCGTCTCTTTGGTTGGGGTAGCGGTGGTGTCTAGGTCTTGGATGCTGGGGCGGCGACCCTGGTGGTGGTAGCACGGTGCTCTTGGGCAGAGCCCATGTCTTGGCGCTGCCCGATGACCATGGCTATGTGGGCGGCATGGTAGCTGGGGTGTAGCGTTCGGTGGCGGTGAGTGTTGGTCGGGGTGAAAACCTGATCTATCTTCGGACGGACCGGCGATGGCGAAGGTCGGTCCCTTCTTGAAGGCGTTGTCGCGGCTCTCACTGCCCATCGTGCGGCTCCAGGGGAAACTCTGATCGTCGGATCGGGTGGTGGTGGCGCTCCGGTGTCGTATCCTTCCTGAAGGCGCTGCCTTGGAGTCCACGATTCGTTGTATGCGGCTTCAGTAGTGTCTAGGGGTGATGTTGATGCGCTCAGCGCTTATGTATCTTGCCTTGGGGGTGTGTGGTGTTGGCGTGCGTTTGTTACGGTTGATGTTGATCTTCGCTTTATATATTTGTGAGTACATTAGCCAATGTGACATGATACCGGTACCTGAGAGTCAAGGTCTTGCGTCTTTTTTATGATGTCTGTACTAGACTGAGCATCAAATCAAAGCACAATTGCTTAAGGAACGTGCAGGAAGTGTGGTTAGGCATCTCTCAAACCAATATTCAAAAAAGTCCGAGTGCTTGAGGGATAGGTGTTATCCTATTTAAGAAGGTTATATTACTCTCCGATACTATCTACTTGCAAATAATTCATAGTTATGCTCGAGAACTGTGTGACAAGCATCTCAGGCCAATTAAAAAAAAGTTCAACTGCTTGAGAGATTAAGTCTTATCCTATTTGAGAAGGTTACATCCTCTCTAGTACTGTCTAGTTGCAAATATTTCATGCTTTTGCAGTTTATCTATATGGTACTTCCGGATCGTACATGATAATCTCTTCAAACACCAGTCAGTTGTTAAAAAATACAGTTAACAGGATATAGTCAGCACTTTGTGTCAGTAAAATGGTCCAATGGAATGATATGGTTCTGTTGTTTTACACCAGAGATTCATAGTGCATTAACGTTCATGACTTTTTGTTTTTTGTACCTTAACAATGATGCATTGAAAAATTTATGTCTTGCACATAGGGTTCCTAATTATGGAGAAGTTGCTCTGGAGGGTGCTACCACATTTCATAGACATGAACATGCCTTGCTATGCAAAGCTCAAAATTCCAGCTTCAATAGTAAAGATGATGCTGGGAGAGAGGCCTCTAGTAGCAATAATGAGCATATCATTTGCACCACTGTGGTTTATATGGCAATTTCCTTGTATGGAATGGTTTTCTTAGAGAAAGCCACGGGGTTTAGTTTACCCCACAGCTTTAACATGTGACACTGCTAATGCCGTAGACAGTCTTGTACGTATACACTGAAAAACAGTACTATCCTTGTTATCAATATTCAGTGTGGTTATTAACAGTCTACTGATTACAGTCATTCTCATTGTCTGTTCGTGCAATGTACTCATGCTAACACAATGTACTCATTATTGTCTGATTACAGTCATTCTTCGACGAGTATTTCCGGACGAAGAGAGTATTATCTTGAAATTCTAGGCTCTTCGGCAGCTGGGAGCCAAAGTGTCAGCGTACAAAAAGGGGTACACTTTTTGTATCCCTATGACTGTGTACGGGCAGTCTAAGCCACGGGCACCGCCGCACCACGCAAGGCCAGGGGGTAAGCCATGGTAAGACTAAGGCCCAAAGCCAAGACCACAAAGAGCAAAGAGACGAATCAGATTCCCCCGGCGAGATCCTTGCCGGGAGCCAGTTTTAGCAGTCCCGGCAAGATCCTTGTCGGGGTCGGCTTTAGCAGCCCCGGAAAGACCCTTGCCGTGCCAACTCGCCCCATGCCTACGGAGCGGATCACCCTTGAGTCCACTGCCCCATGGGGGCAAGGATTCGGAAGACATCCCCGTAATGGCATCAATATCTTTGTGAAGACATTCAAGATCAGATACGCACTAAGAAGACGACGACCCTTGGCGGGATCCTAGCCAAGGTAGACCACAAGACCTCCGGCAAGCACCTTGCCGGGGATGGCAGCAGGCACCGCGGCAAGACCCTTGCCGGGGCCCCGGCAAGGCCCTTGCCGAGGACATCCGCGGGGCCACCACCAGGCCCACACCGACTAAACTTCCACCGCCTTATGTAGCAGCCAACCCAACCAGCTGGGCAGGCACCTGCATGGCGGCATGCAGATCTTCATGAAGACCCACCATTGCGCCACCTCAGCTGCCTGCCTACCTACATGGCATCTTAGGCATCGCTGGCCAGGGCGCGCATCGACACAAGAAGGAGCGGCGACGGACAAGACAGATCTCTCCCCAGTCCCCGATAAAGCAAGGACACCTAAGCAAGATGCATTAAATGCGCCTTGTCATGTAATGCGAGGGATAACCTCGCATCACTGTACCCTTTCCACCTCCTGTGTGCCACTGTGGCAACCCCTTTTTCTATAAAAGGAGGCCCGAGGCGACCAGGAGGAGGATTCGGCTTTTTGGAGCTCCTCACGCCCCATAGCTAGTTGAAGAACACAAATATATAATCCACCAAAGCAGGAGTAGGGTTTTACGCATCCTCGCGGCCCGAACCTGGATAAACGAACCGTGTGCTATCTGTTTGATCCGCTCTTCTCTCAACCCCGCGCCCCGCAACCGTAGTAGGGATTCTTGTGATCCCATAGGTGTCGTTCCAATACACCGACATCTTTGGCGCGCCAGGTAGGGGGCCTGCAGTTGTGAGAATCGGCTTTAGCAGTTAGTTCGACGCTCCTTCATCATCATGGCACCCAAGAAGAAGACGATGGTAGCGGTTGGCCAGTCGGAGGTCGGACAGCCCATCCCGACGCGGGCGAGCAGCGGACCGGTCGCGGAAAGGACCCGGGGCGCTGCTCGCGAACACCAACACTGTCCCAGCAGCCGGAGTTTGGGAGGTGGCGATGTTTGTGCGCCTGGTAACGGGCCACACACCGCCAAATTCAGAGACGGATCCAGGCCCTCCGTTGGTGGCGCGGGGCCCTCCAGGATCGCTGCCGCACCACCCGAAGGCGACGCAAGGGCCTCCAGGACTCCCACACCAGCGCCAACAGCACGCTCCTCCCAAGCAGCGCGCGACGAACGGCGTCATCACGCCGAAGATCCCGGGCGTCGCCGCGGGAAGAGCCCCGAGCGCCACTCCAGCGACGTAGAAGACCTGCCCGCCCGCCGAAGCGCTGGTGAAAACGGCATGCGACCGCGGGATCGTGATGGAGCTCCTCCTGACATGGTCAGGGGTCGAAGCGCGTCGCGGTCCGTGCAGGTCTCGCTACCGCTAACCCCAGCAGAAGCCTTGGCGCGCGGGCAGTTACTCCTCGACTTTCCTCCCGCTACGGGAAAACTCGACGAATGGAGAGCCACCATCCGAAGCCTTGTCGCGGTTGCCAACAAGGATGAACCAAGTCTAGCGAGGCCCCCGGGTCGACGTTCCGATGGGGTCCCACGCACCGGTGGCGGGAGGACCGGCAGCACCATGGCCACGGTGCATTCGCCCCCTTCTCGCCCGGTACCGCGTGTGTCGACTCGTCGGGACGTCGCGGGTGACGACATCTCCATAGCGTCGTCCGACACACGGACCCGCGGCGACCAGCGTCAAGTTCTTCAGGAGCGGGCTCATGAAGACGCTCGAACCACCATCGAGCGCCGGCGCGGAGCACGCCACCAGTCAGACAGGCGAGCAGGGCCTGCTGAAAACAGCCCAGCACCGGAGAGCCCTGGAGGTCTACCTTACGAGGTAGGCTGTCCGACTTTTACCCGTGAGCTGCGGTAGTTCCAGTGGCCCACTCACCGCACCTTCAAGCCTGACGTTGGCGAGAAGTACAACGGCAAGACCCACCCGTCGGAGTTCCTCAGCATCTACACCATCGCGATGCAAGCTGCCGGAGCCCGCGACGATAAGGTGCTTGCGAATTACTTTCCATTGGCTCTTAAACCCAACGCCAGGTCGTAGTTGATGCACTTTCCGGTAGACTCTATTTCCTCCTAGTCGGATTTGTGCCATGAGTTTGTTGGCGCCTTTACTGGAGGTCACCAAGCCCATGGCCAAGCAAGTGACCTGCACGTCATTCCCCAGAAGGGAGGCAAGAGTCTGTGCAAGTATATACAGAGGTTCAGCCAGATACAGTACAATATCCCTGATGTTCACCCTGCCGCCATCATCAGCGCGTTCCATCAGAACGTGCGTAACCGCAAGATGCGCAAAGAACTGACAATGAACAAGGTGAAAGATGTGGCAGAACTCTATGTTCTTGCTGACAGATGTGCCCGGGCTGAAGAGGGAAGGAAGTACCCCGGCGAAGATGCCAGCGTGGAAACCGACTCTTCAGATGAGGATACTGCCGCCCCGGATGAAAGGCCGACGCCGCAACAGGAAGCGCAAGGGTAAAGACGTGCTTGCCGTCGAGGGATCTGGTGATGCCGGCTCCGCCAAGAAAACCAAGGAAGATGACCCCGGCAAGGAAATTGCCGGGTGTGTCGCCTGCAGGGCCTTGGTGGCTGCCGAGAAGCCAGGAAACTCCGACAAGCAGTACTGCAAGATCCATCGCACCAAAGGCCATGATCTCCAGAACTGCCGACAGGTTGAGCTCCTTGCTGAGAAGCAAATGGCTAAATATGAGTGGCGGGATAAGGAAAAGGGATGGGAGGGTGCTGAGGGGTCCGGCAAGAAGCGTGACGGCCAAGCGGGCCGTCGCGGCAAGGATAAACAGCAGGAGAGGCCCGCCCGGGGCCGTGACAGAAAGCCAGAAGACGACAATCACGAAGAGGACGACGAGTCCGGCAACCAAGAGTTTCAGAAAGCCACGGAGGCCATGTGCGTCGATGGCGGCGCCTCGCTGCATACTTCTCACCGCCAGCTTAAACAGTGGGCGCGCGAGATTACAGCGGCGGAGCCGTCGTCTGGTGCCCAAAAGCCGCTGAAATGGTCCAGCACGCTTATCATTTTTTACGCTGAGGATCACCCTGATCGCACTACTGCGGTCGGGTGCTTGCCGTTGTTGGTTTCACCGACAATACGCAACCTCAAGGTGACAAAGATGCTAGTCGATGGCGGGGCCGGTCTGAACTTAATCTCGCCTACCGTGATCGAGAAGCTGCAGATTCCTGACGGAGACCTCGAAGAGACGGGCACGTTTCAGGGGGTCAACCCGGGAAGAAGTCAACCAAAGGGGAAGGTCACGTTGCCCGTGACTTTTGGAAGTGATCTGAACTACAGGACAGAAAGGATCGTGTTCGATGTTGCCAAGATCCCCTTGCCTTACAACGGGATCCTTGGCCGCCCAGCGCTGGCCAAGTTCATGGCAGCATCACACTACGCCTACAACACACTGAAGATGCCAGGGCCTGTGATGATCATCACCATCCCCTCCGATAAGAAAGATGCGCTGATTTGCGCTGACCAACTATACCAACAAGTAGTTGCAGCAACCGCCGCCACTAGGGCACTTGCTCCTGCCACTGGAGCCCCGGGGGGGGAGAGCAAGAATAAGACCGGTGAGACCTCGGACACCCACTCTGGCAAGCGCACCTCTTCGGAGTGTCGCGCTCCCGTCGAGGACGTGCCAGAGAGCTCCAACGGCAAAAACAAGAAGTCCAGGGCCACACCGCCGGGAACCAAGAAGGTTTCTGCCAAGGAGGACGGCACATGAGGGGCTTTCACCATAAGCTCCACCCTTGACGACAAATAGGAAGACACGCTCGTCACCTTCCTGCGGGCAAATGTCGATGTGTTTGCATGGCAAGCATCCGACATCCCCGGCGTTCCCAGGAAGGTGATTGAGCACCACCTTGATGTCTGTCCTCATGCACGGCCCGTCAAGCAGAAGGTCAGGAAGTAAGCTTTGGAACGACAAGAGTTCATCACAGAGGAGATCCGGAAACTGGAAGCAGCGGGTTTGGTAAGAGGAGTGCTCCATCCAACGTGGTTGGCCAATCCAGTGGTATTACGCAAGGCAAATGGGAAGTGGAGGATGTGTATTGATTACACAGATATCAATAAGGCTTGTCCTAAAGACCCCTTCCCGTTGCCGCGCATCGACCAGATTGTTGACTCCACGGCTGGGTGTGACCTGCTGTCATTCCTCGATGCCTACTCCGGCTACCATCAGATTTTCATGACAAGAGAAGACGAAGAGAAGACATCATTCATCATCCCATGTGGTACGTATTGTTTCATACGAATGCCTTTCGGGTTGAAGAGTGCTGGCTCAACGTTTGCAAGGGCAGTCCAGATTGGTTTTGAACCCCAGCTCCATAGAAATATGGAGGCATATATGGATGATATAGTGGTCAAAACCAAGAACAGGGCAACCCACATACCGGATTTACAAGAAACATTTGCAAACCTACGCAAGATCAATCTCAAGCTGAACCCTGAGAAGTGCGTCTTCGGCGTCCCGTCCGGCAAGCTTCTCGGGTTCTTTGTGTCACAGCGTGGGATAGAGGCCAATCCAGACAAGATCAAAGCTATAGAACAGATTAAAGCAGCCAAACGGGTCAAGGATATGCGTCGGCTTGCTGGCTGCGTTGCCACCATGAGCAGATTCATTTCCAAGTCTGCCGAGCGCGCTCTTCCCTTTTTCAAGATTTTGAAAAAGGCGGGCCCAATGGAGTGGACGCCAGAAGCCGAAGCAGCATTGCAAGATTTGAAGAGGTATCTTTCCTCCACGCCAGTACTAGTTGCGCCTAGGCCACAAGAACCGTTGCTGCTATACCTGGCGGCAACAAACCAGGTGGTCAGCGCTGCACTAGTGGCACAGAGAGAAATTGATGACGAGGTAATAGCAGTGACAGAGCCTGATGTCGTTGGTGCAGAGACGACACGGCCGGTTGGAGTGCCGCCGAGGAAGAAAATGATGCAACACCCGGTCTACTTTGTTAGCTCCCTCTTGCAGGGGGCTAGATCAAGGTACTCCGGTGTGCAGAAATTGCTCTTCGGCCTTCTTATGGCCTCGAGGAAGCTGTGTCACTACTTCTAGGCACACGAGATCACTGTCGTCACTCGCCTCCCTCTGCAACGGATATTGCACAATCCAGATGCAACGGGAAGAATTGTAGAATGGGCACTGGAGCTGTCCAGCTTTGGCCTCAAGTTTGAAAGTACCTCGACGATTCAAAGCCGAGTCCTAGCAGAGTTCGTTGTAGAATGGACCGCGACGCCTGATGAAGAAGCCCAGGAAACTGCTCTCCACGGCAAAGGGGCGAGTTGCGACTGGATCATGTACTTTGATGGAGCTTTCTCCTTACAGGGCGCCGGGGCTGGCGTACTGCTTGTCGCGCCCACCGGAGAGCACCTCAAGTACGTGGTCCAGATGCACTTCCCCAGGGAGGTATCAACGAACAATACTGCCGAATACGAGGGGCTGCTTGCTGGTCTTAGGATCGCGGCAGACCTTGGAATTAAGAAACTCATTGTCAGGGGCGATTCGCAGCTTGGCGTCAAACAAGTCATCAAAGATTACCAGAGCCCGTTAATGAAGGCCTACGTCGATGAAGTGAGAAAGCTGGAAGAGCGTTTTGATGGTATACAGGCGGAGCATGTTCCCCGAGCAGAGAACGACATCGCCGATTACCTGTCGAAGCGCGCTGCCCTCAAGTTACCTGTGGAACCAGGTACCTTTGTGCTTCAGCTTTCTCAGCCATCCGTTGATCCATCAACAGAGCAAAACAAGAGGAGGAAATCAGGGCCCGGTGAGTACTTTCCCGTCGAGCTCCCCGGAGCCGCCGGCAAGGATGTTTCCGGGGACACTGAGCCCGCCACGGGACGGCTAGCTCCGGCGGAGCGTCAAGCTCTTGCCGTCAAGACAGCCGTTGCCGTCAAGACAGCCGCTCCTATAGTGGAGGAAATGCCTTTAGTCCTCACCGTCGAGCCCCAGGCTCCAGCGTGGGCACATCATACCGTCTGATTCCTCCAAACTGGGGAACTTCCTGAGCAGCAGGAAGAAGCGGAAAAAGTAGCCCGTCGATCTGCTATGTACTAGTTCGTCGATGACGTCCTGTACAGAAAGAGACCGAACGGTGTGAAATTGAAGTGTATCCCTCGAGAGGAAGGACTGGGGCTGTTGGCAGAGATACATGGAGGCATATGTGGATCCCACATAGGGTCAAGAGCCCTTGCCGGCAAGGCATTTCGGCAAGGCTTCTTTTGGCCCACTGCCCTCCAGGATGCGACGACACTGGTCACCAGGTGTGAAGCATGTCAGTTCCATTCAAAGAAACTTCATCAACCAGCTCAAGCCCTTCAAACCATTCCTCTCTCCTGGCCCTTCTCGGTCTGGGGGCTCGACGTACTGGGCCCTTTCCCCCGTGCTGTCGGGGGCTTTGAGTACTTGTACGTCGCAATCGACAAGTTCACAAAGTGGCCAGAGGTGGAGGCAGCGAGGAAGGTCACAGCTCAGTCAGCCGTCAAATTCTTCATGGGACTAGTGTGCCGTTTTGGTGTACCCAACAGGGTCATCACCGACAACGACACACAGTTCACAAGCCGCACCTTCATGCAATATACCCAAGACCTCGGCAGCAAAGTCTGTTTTGCTTCCGTTGCTCACCCACGAAGCAATGGTCAAGCTGAGAGGGCAAACGCTGAAGTACTGCGAGGCTTAAGGACAAAGACCTTTGACAGGCTGCACAAGAGTGGAAGGCGCTGGATTGATGAGTTGCCGACGGTTCTTTGGTCGATCAGAATGACGCCAAATCGAGCCACCGGCCAGACACCCTTTGCCCTAGTATACGGGGCAGAAGCAGTTCTCCCCACTGAACTCATATACGGGTCACCTCGAGTGCTTGCTTATGATGAGCTTGAGCAAGAGCAACTGCGCCAAGACGACGCAACGCTCCTTGAGGAAGATCGTCTTCGGGTGGCTGTGAGAGCAGCACGCTACCAGCAAGCCTTGCGCCGCTACCATAGCCGCAAGGTCCGTGCCTGAAGCTTTGAGGAAGGCGACCTTGTTCTTCGGCGCGTTCAATCGGCCAAGAATACCAACAAGTTGATGCCGAAGTGGGAAGGCCCTTATCGGGTAATACGAGTCACCAGGCCTGGCGTAGTCCGTCTGGAGACCGAAAATGCCATTCCGGTGAGAAATTCCTGGAACATTGAGCATCTTCGCAAGTTTTACCCATAAGGCGCGGCTTGCCGGGCCCCCCGGCAAGCCACCTTTTGTACAAGCCTTGCCGGCAAGGCATGTAACCCTTTGTACAAAGCCAGGCTCAGAACCTTTTGTACAAGCCTTGCCGGCAAGGCATGTAACCCTTTGTACAAAGCCAGGCGCAGACCCTGAGCATAAATAAATGAAGTGCTGGCGCCCTAAGTTATAGCATGCATGCTGGGTCGAGTCTCATCCTTGGTTAGGGTTGATAGTGCTTAGCGGTGGCTAACCCCTAGCTTAGAGGTCGAGTTTGCATCTCTTTGTCTTCTTTTATCTTCTTTGGTTCACAGGACACATAGGTACCCTTGCCGAAACCACTTAGGGAGAAGAAAAAGGAACAGACCAGCATCTAGGCCCCGGCAAGCCAGTATTGCCGGGGGCTGCAAGAGCAAAGATTCACCCACGGCAAACCAGGGTTACCGGGGGCAGCAGCTTCAGATAAGTTCTTCATCCCTTATCGTGCATCCCATTATGGACTGAGGTATGTGAAACCTCGTTTTTTCCTTAAAGCTACCGTGCTCCCCTAACTCTAGGCCCTGGGGCTCGTTCCTGGGACCAAGTTGGGTCGTAGTCGCGGTAGCGAAGGGGTAAAACGAGGAGCCTAAACCCACTTCATCCCTGCCTCCGCCAAAGGCGTGAGAAAGGTTGAGCGAAGTGGGGAGCGGCAAGGCCTGTTGCCGGGCGAGCAAATGTTTATCTTAGAGATATCAAGGATTTATTCCTTTCGTGGGTTTCACTCACAAACAAATGACCCGGCAAACATCCTTTTTTCATTAAAAACATTCCACTCACGTACAGTCCATAAGGAATGAAAAACATGAACAAGGGGATTACAAGTTTTAAATTTAACAGATGCCCGAAGGCTTACAAAGTAAAAAGAGATAAGATTCCCGTAATCCCTTTCTTGTCCCTCTCCTCAGGAGGCTGGTCAAGGAGGCGAGAAGGGCAAAAGGAGCACCTAGGCGAGCTACGGGTGGCAGAAGACACCGAGAGAACATCTCGGTGGCCGCCCAAAGGCTGGATGGTGATGGCGGCGCCGGAAGCAGAGCTCGAAGATGAGGCGGCAGGACGTCAGTATGCGTCGAAGGCGTTGGTGCCCGCGTACTCCGACATGACGGCCTTGCCGTCCGCCCTCTTCCTCTTCCGCAGCCCCCCCCCCCCCACCAACGCCAGCCGCCCAAGGGGACGGCCTCGAGAAGCTCAAGGAGCCGGCGACATGGATGATGGGGTCGCCGGTGCCACCAGGAGCGGCGCCCGACACCTAGTCGGACCCGTCATCCTGCCGCCTACCACCCTCGTCGTCGCTGCCGCTGTCCTCCTCATCACTCTCGCTCAAGGAGGAATCTTCGTCATCAGAAGAGCTCTCCACGCAGCACCTTGCACGAGTCCCGAAGTGCCCGAAGACCTTGACGGAAAGAAGGCCACCCTCCATCAACTTAAAATGGAGAGTGAGCCCATCCGTCAAGCTATGGATACGAGCAGACGTCTTCCATCCCCGACGAAGATACATCACAAGAGGAGCAGGAAAGTCGATGCGGACCCGCGTGCCACTGATCCCGCAGCCCCTCATGTGCAGCCGCAATGACTCCGGCGAATCTAGCTCCATCTCCCGCGCAAATGGAGTCGGGAGACGAAGGCGACGGCGCAGGGGCCGGCGCAACCTGACAAAGAATTCGCAAGGGTCATCCCCAACATGGCCCTTCGTTGGAGGAGGAGCTGCTGGCGGGGGCGAGGCCGGTGGGCCACCCCGTCCTCCTCTTCCTCGAGCGCCCCGGCCTCACCCACGGCCTCGCCCCCTCCCCCTTCCCCTCGCGGCCGGCTCGGCCACCGCAGGCGCAGGAGAAGGAGGGATGCGTTGTCGAGCAGCGACCCTCGCCGCCACCGTTGAAGGGTCGGGATTTCCTCTCTCCATGACGAATGGAAGAGAGGAGCAGAAGCTGAAGGAGGAAGAAGATGGAAGAATGCGGGGCACCGTCCCTCCCCTCCCGGTCTTTATAAAGGAACGGGGCTGGGGCTCGACTACCTCGCTCGGCCAATCAAGATACGGAAGGCGCAGGGAGCCAGGACTGACCCGCCGCCCCAACCAGCGACGCCCCGGTTTCCCGCCTCCACCGTTTGCCACCCCAAGCGCATGGGAGACACGTGGCAGACGTGCAGAACCAAGGGGACGGGTGAGGCGACCTCTCCCCACCCCGTGAACGTGGGGAGTGGATGCCTTGAGGACCGCGCCTCGGCCCCATTCAGTAAATGGGCCGCGCCTCCACGCCTCCCCCCGTTTATGGGAAGGCACGAAGCACCTCTTTACTACGATATGACGCATGCCTGCGAGAATCAACCCACGCATGCCGCCCACGTCACGCACGCCCCTCCACACCGCGTCACGCGCGCGGATCGTGGGAGGGGCAGCGCGCAGAAAATCTTACCACGGTAAAAACTGTCCCGCCTGCCCGCGCACCGTTTTGGGCCTAGCCCAACAATACGTCGCGCTTATGTGTGGCCTAGGCCCGAGGGCTCCTGTCGGCATACAAAAAAGGGGTACACTTTTTGTATCCCTATGACTGTGCACGAGCAGTCTGGGCCACGAGCACCGCCGCACCAAACAAGGCCAGGGGGTAAGCCAGGGTAAGACTGAGGCCCAAAGCCAAGACCACAAAGAGCAAAGGGACGAAGCAGGTTCCCCCGGTGAGATCCTTGCTGGGAGACAGTTTTAGAAGCCCCGCCAAGATCCTTGCCGGGGCCGGCTTTAGCAGCCCCGGCAAGACCCTAGCCGCGGCAACTCGCCCCACGCCTACGGAGCGGATCACCCTTGAGTCCATGGCCCCATGGGGCAAGGATTCGGAAGACATCCCCGTAATGGCATGCAGATCTTTGTGAAGACATTCAAGATCAGTTACGCACTAATAAGACGATGACCCTTGGCGGGATCCCAGCCAAGGAAGACCACAAGACCTCCGGCAAGCACCTTGCCGGGGATGGCAGCAGGCGCCGCGGCAAGACCCTTGCCGAGGCCCCGGCAAGGCCCTTGCCGAGGACATCCGTGGGGCCACCACCAGGCCCACGCCGACTAAATTTCCACCGCCTTATGCCGCTGGTGACCCAACCAGCTGGGCAGGCACCTGCGTGGCGGCATGCAGATCTTCGTGAAGACCCACCATTGCGCCATCTCAGCTGCCTGCCTACCTACATGGCATCTCGGGCATCGCTGGCCAGGGCGCGCGTCGACACAAGAAGGAGCGGCGACGGACAAGACAGATCTCTCCCCCGTCCCCAATAAAGCAAGGACACATAAGCATGACACATTAAATGCGCCTTGTCATGTAATGTGAGGGATAACCTCGCATCACTGTACCCTTTCCACCTCCTGTGTGCCACTGTGGCAACCCCTTTTTCTATAAAAGGAGGCCCGAGGCGACCAGGAGAAGGATTCGGCTTTTTGGAGCTCCTCACGCCCCATAGCTAGCTGAAGAACACAAATATACAATCCACCAAAGCAGGAGTAGGGTTTTACGCATCCTCGCGGCCCGAACCTGGATAAACGAACCGTGTGCTATCTGTTTGATCCGCTCTTCTCTCAACCCCGCGCCCCGCAACCGTAGTAGGGATTCTTGTGATCCCATAGGTGTCGTTCCAATACACCGACACAAAATGATGTTCTGACATACTCCGACAAATGGTACTCCCTCCATCCCATAATATAAGAGCATTTTTAACACTAGTGTAGTGTACAAAACGCTCTTATATTATGGGACGGAGGGAGTACTATCTTAGCCAGGCCGGGCCCTGAGGGGGGCGAACGGGACGGCCGCCCCGGGCCCCCAGTGCCCAAGGGGCCTTAAAATGCTGACGTTTACATATTGTCATTGATAGGGCCGGGCCGGCAAAATCCGGGGCCCTGTGCGAAAACAAAAAATGGGACCCTATCTCGCTTGAAAAATGAACTGACGAGCAATTATTTTTTGCGAGGACAACTAACGAGCAATTATAATGTATACTTATCTTGCAGAAAAAATTTATAACATAAATATCAATATTTTGCAATTACACAAATCGTCCAACTCATCTATTTTTGGATCTTGTCCGGTTGAACTGCTACACTGTGATCTTTAATCGAGAAGGTATGAACCAATCTCTAACGGAGTAATGACCCATTTCAAAAGTTATTTACAAAATTAAGAATTAGAATTTAGGAGTAGAAACTGAAGGATTCGCTAAGCACCTGAAGGTTGGGGTCGGTCAATTGATCACAGATTGATCCGACGAGACAATGAGTCTGAAAATTAGGAGAGGAAGGCAACGACAACGGCCTGAATCCGATCCCTCTGATGAGGCAAAGGCGGCGACTGACGAGACGATCTCGTCTCCTTTATTTCGTCTCGCGACTCCTGTAGCGGCGCCGACGGGACTTCTGTTGGCCTGTTGGTTTTTCGATCGAGATTATCCCGATTGGAGGAGACTTGCCTGCTCCACTCGTGTGGGAAAAAAATTATATGAGACCAGGTCTCATATAATGCACGTGAGACCCACTTTGATGGATGACACGTGGCATTCACAAATCACAAAGCATCTAATCTCCCCCCCCCTGATTTCAGGTGGGGTGGGGGAGGTGCTTTGTGATTTGTAAATGCCACGTGTCATCCATCAGAGTGGGTCTCACCTGCTAATCTATGAGACCTGGTCTCATAGAATTTTTTTTCCCCTCGTGTGTGCACATCCATGCTCCCGCGTACGTGGCTTGATTTGATCGGAACAAAATTACGCCTGGCCCCACCTACTTAAAATAGGGGGCAATGATTAGATTAAAAAGGAAAAAAGGAAAAGGAGAGCCGTAAGATGAAGTTGAAGCACGGATGAAAGCATAAGGAGGGAGCAGGCAAGTCTTCTCCATCCCGATTGGCTGGTCTAGCGATCCCACAATCCCGTTTCCATCGCTAGAGAGCGGTTTCCTTAATTCTTTTCGAAAGATCGATCGAGTCGAGCGACGAGCCGACGAGCTCCAGCGCTCGATGGCCTCGACTCAGGCCCAGCTCCAGCGCCTAGCGGCCTAGTGCGGCAGCAGCTACATATTTTTTTCAGAAATACTAGGCCTAAATAGAAACAAATTGGGGCCCCCCAAAATTATGGGCCCTGTGCGGGCCGCACATTTGGTACCACTATGGGCACGGCCCTGGTCATTGATTTCCTTTTTTGCTACGTTTTCCTTCCATAATCTACTATTTCCTTCTTTAATCTACGATCCTATTTAATTGGCGTACTGTTTACTCTTAATTTCCTTCCTTACCAGCGAAGGTGCGGTTGGGAAACAGGTACTAGCAAGGTAGCAGTTATTGTATGGGATTAATTAGGGGTAATTGTGAATAAAAATCTCCTAATTTCCTTCCTTCCATGAGACAACTGGCCTAAACATCGAGGGAATCGATCGCGCCCTGCGTGGGGATTGATTGCGATAGACATTCATCTCCTGTGCGTGCATGGCTGCCGGAGATAACCACTCCGCTGCCTCCCGTGCGATCATGCTAACTCTCCGGAGACAAGTTACATAGACCCGCAAAAAAATGTATACAAGCTACAAAGAACAGAAGGTATGTCTCTGATCTCTACTTATACATGTAGTCTATCCCCTATGAGATTTTACCATGATATTTGATCAAAATTTATAAATGATAATCAACATTGCCTATTCACTGTGGTAACTAGCCACTGATAATTGTTTTATTAGATAGTGTTTATACATAGGTATAACATTAGATAGCGTATAACATAGGTATATCACGGGTTACCAATTTTTAGTTCGGCGACATGCTGATACTTGAAATGGAGGAATAACATGACAGGTTTTAAATATCAAAGCAGTGATCATGGGCATTTAAATGATCTGCTAGTCTTGCCAATGGACCCGCTTCTAGATTGTCATACAAAAATTAGGTTAATCTCAATTGGATACATAGTAAAAAAAAGACTTATAAGAGAAAAAAACCATTTTGTTTGGCTGACAATTGAACATATTTTCTCGTATTTTTTCTATGTTTATGTTAAGGCCCTTCGGAATGGGATCTGCTTTCGCCCCGGGCCCCCGAAATCTCAGGACCGGCCCTGATCTTAGCTTAGCAAAATCGCAGGTTAAACTCCTCATTTGGAAGAGATGTAACCGAAAAGGAATGTTTGCATTACCTTAGTTAAGATATACTAGTACTGCAGTACTTTCTTAGTAGAAAAATACCTTTCCCCTACGGGCAGCGCTACGCGTCGGCCTGAGAATCTTCTCGGCAACGTTAGATCTAGAGTTACCCGGCGTCCAACACCATCTTCATCATTGCAACAAGGGTAGTGTTGCGGATTGTTTGGCAACAAAGCTTATGTTGCAGAAACTTTTCGCAATATAGGTTATGTTGCAGAATTTTTTCCTTTACTATCTTTGCAACATGGGTGTTGCGGAAGTAAATTTTACAACACAGATGATGTTGCAGAATATTTGAAGTTTTTTTCGGCTTCATTCTTTTGCAACATGGGTGTTGTTGTGAAAAGCAATTTTGCAACACACATGATTCAATTTTTTTTGTAGAAAGACACACGCGAAGGACACGCGTCACACGGAGAAGGCGATGGATCGCCCATGCGCGATCCGCCGGCTGAACGCAAGCGTTTCCCTTTCTCTATTCTACGAGATGTTTTCTCTAGCAAACATGTTTTCTAGTTTAATTTAATTGGTCAAGTTTAATAAGCATGCATACACTTTAATTAGTAGGGTTAACATAAATATATTAATTATCTTCCCCCATTTTGAAAATATTTGTCCTAAAAAGAACGTTATATAATTTCTTAGTATCTTTTAGTGGATTATATAACATCTTGCTGCGATGGAGGCTTTCTATACTTACTTTATTGTGATGGAAACTTTTATATATACTTTAACCAAATTTATACGAAAAATTTACCGGACAAATTTGAAACCGAGGAACGTAACATATTTTTTTGTGTGCTCCAGATGGCTTTGTTGCGACAGGGTGAAAAGGTGGTGACCCTGTTCCCTCGGCCCATCGCCGGCCAGACCGGTGGTTCCGTCCCTCTCCGGTGGCTGCTCTGACGGTGGGAGAGAAAGGGAACCCTGGATCTGGGCCCCGACGTGTAAATAGTAGGGCTAGTAGTCTTGGCGGCGCCATTGAGATGACGGTGTCCGTTTGGAATAAGTGTACCGGTGCTCGATTCCCTTCCCAGCAAAGGTTTGGGCCGGGTTGGCCAATGGCAGGAGTTGTGTGTTCTTGGATTTATCGATCCAGTGAGCCTTGGTGCTCAGGACATGGTTGGTGCGGCGGAGGCGGCGACCTGCTTGGTGATTTTTTTGTCACATCTTTTCTTTTTCGTTGCAGCGAGGTGGGCTCTGGCTTTGCCGGGAGGTTCTGGGGGTGGTGCGGCGGTGCTACGGCGGTCGGCGTCGGCGTCGGCTGGTTCAGCTGCATGTACGGGAGTTTTGGGCATTCAGATCTATTCAAGGGTTGGCCGATAACGGCTGGGTCGTCCAGGTGTTGGTCCTTTGGGCCTAAGATCATTTACTTCCCGTCTGCCATGGAGGATCGCCGACGAATTAGTGAAGTGGCGATGGTGTCGGCGTGACAACGACTCATTCCGGTGAGATTGGTTGTGTGGCTCTCTAGGGTCTTCGTTATAATTTGCCTTCTTTGTAGGGTGTTGATTGTAATTGGCTGGGCTTCTTAACAGATGTGAGGGCTTGTTCGAGAACAAAATGGCATGGAATGTACTGGTGGTATACCTGGCCAAACCTCGGGTCGGGCCGGACTTCAGGCCGAGCCTAGCCAAGCCCGAGGCAAAAAACCTAGGCCCGGGCCCGGCCATCGGGCCTGTTTTTGGGGCCCAAGCCCGGCCCGAACATATAAAAGCTCGTCGGGCCTCGGGCCTCGGGCCGAGCCCCTTCAGGAAAGCGCAAAACCGACGGGTCCGAGCCCGGCCCGGCCAGGCCATCGGGCTCAAAATCTAGACCCGAGACCGGTCCGGGAGCAGCTTGTGGGCCGGGTCGGGTCGGGCTTTTTCGGGCTGGGCCGGGCTGCCCATGGCAAGGACTAACTGGGGAAACGTGGTACCACACAATTGCTTTGTAAGCTTGGGTCTGAATACCACACGGATGGTCAGCTCTTAGCTATCTCAACTTCAGTTAGACGAGTATTTGAATTTGAATTTCATAGATTTAGTTAAAAACAAAATTAACTAGTTGTGATCCTGGTCCGACTCTAAATGGTCCTCGCCCGTCGCCCGGCCCGTATACGAACCCCGTAGGCTTTAAATTGACCACCGTAGGATAGATGGGGCGAAGCTCTTCCCCACAGGCCACAGCCACAGACAAACCCAAACCCAGCGATCACAATGGCATCAGAACCGCCGCCGCAGCGACGCCGCGCCTCGCCGCCGGTGATCCCGGACGAGCTCGTCGAGGAGATCCTCCTCCGCCTCCCGCCCGACGACCCGGCCTGCCTCCTACGCGCCTCCCTCGTCTGCAAGGCCTGGGGCGGCATCGTCTCCGACCCCGTCTTCCGTCGCGGCCTCCACGAGCTCTACCTCTCACCCCCTGTGCTCGGCTTCCTCCACGGATCGGAAGACGACGACATCCCCCACTTCGTCCACACCACCGCGTCGCCCTTCTCCCTCGCCGCCCCGGACAGGCGATCGTGGCGGGCCGTCGACTTCCGCCACGGCCGCGCCCTCTTCCTCTCCAAGGGCCAGGACGCCGACGAGATCCTCGTGTGGGAGCCAATCACGGGCGCCCAGCAGCGCATACCGGTGCCCGCGGCGTTCAACGGCAGCTCGCCGACCGCGGCGGTGTTCTGCCCTGTGGATGGATGCGACCACCGGAACTGCCTTGGGGGTCCATTCCGCGTGGTCTTCGTGTTCGCCGTCGACAACGAAGACGTTGACTACGAGGAGAGTATCACGTCGGCCGGCGTGTACTCGTCGGAGACCGGCACGTGGGTCGAGCTGACCTCGACGTCCAGCGAATTCATGATGTTCTTTGGAGAATATTCCAGCGTGCTCGTTGGGAGGTCTCTACTCTACTTCATGTCTGACGGTGGGATGATCCTGGAGTACGATCTAGCGAGGCACGGCCTGACTATCTTCGACCCACCTGACTCCCAGTCCGGGTACAAGCCTGACGCTGGGTTGACCCTGGAAGATGACAGATTTAAACTCATGCTTGCGGAGGATGGTGGACTTGGTGTTAGCGAAGAATTGGGCCAGCGTCTCAAAATGTGGACAAGGAAGGCGAGTGACACCACTGATGCACGATGGGTAGTCAACTGCCTCATCTGCTTGGAAAATTTGTTTCCAAGTAGCGATCTCTTGGTCCCGGGTATAAATTATAGAGTGACCGTGCTGGGCTTTACCGAGGAGGCACAAGTCATTTTCGTTGACACGATGGCTGGCCTCTTCACAATCGATCTGCAATTAGGGTTGGTGACGGAGGTGCAGGATGATCGTTGCTTCTGCAATCTGATTCCAGTTGTCAGCTTCTACACTCCAATGCCCCGGCGCGAGAACCAGAATCTGCTGGCGTTGAAACCTTGTGAGGAGGCAAGTGGTGAGGGGGAGAAAACAATAGTTCAGGCACATCGGCTGTTCGACAAGGGGTCCGATGCTATCAACGAGGAGGGACTTTGTCAACACCTTTGAATGCATCAGCTATGACCACAATGTCAGGCGACGGCTCTAGCTATTCCAAGACGCCTTCCCTATTATGAGCTGCGCTGAAAATGTCCCGTTAGTTCAGTACTTCAGTTCCCCTTCAGATTAGTTGTTGGTTTCCATGTGTCCTTGGTTGCTTCAGGACTTTTCTTTGTCTGGGAGGTTTGTTTAGAAAAGGTTTTGGATGTTGTAGGATGAGGTTGTTGCCAAGCGCTGTTCATATTATGTTTGGCGACGAGCCAAACTGAGTTTGAGGGGTTCAGCAAGTTGAATTACCTTAGCGTTATCCGATGAGCAGGGGAAGTACTGTAATTAACGATGGGGTTGTAGCTAGAAGCAGCAAACGTGGTAATGTCAGCTCTGTGCTGAACTTTCCCCCAAAGAGAGGAGTAGAAGACTTGTTGGGTGTCTGTGAAATGTGATTCCAAATACATATAAAGTTTGTAATGGATCATTTTTTGATACAAAAATGTAAATCGATAAAACATTATGTGATACATTAAATAAAATGAACCATTTTTTAAGGAGGATAGATAGATCCTCTTTAAATGTAGCAATTCATAAAATGGCTGTATGAACACATATTGGTTGGATTAGAACCAATTTAAGAAGCTCTCAGAGTTAAATATACACCTACTAGCTAGGGTGACCCTATTAGCCATGGCCTAGGTACATGCATGCCTACATGCAGCACACCAATCTCAACTAGATAGAACACATCAATATAGTAGCATAAGTATTAGCATTGCATGAACTAGATTGTACCATTACTACTTAGATAGATAAACCCAAACATGACATAGATAGTACCATTATAACTTATATACATAGTTCAACCCAACATGCCATCAATAAAACGGGACCCTAGATAAGATAACACACGACACCTAACACCACAGGCTTGCTTGCTTGCTCTGCAAGGCCAACTCCTCCATGACCAACTCTTCTCCTCCATGGCCAACTCCTTCACTCATTGTCGTCGATGGGGTACGGGAGGGTGTGCATGCCTTCATCGATCGGGAAGGCGCTATCAAAATCCGTGAAGATGTTGTACATGGTAAATGCGATGAACTCGCATCCACACCAAAAAAACACGGCCGAGGAGTGTTGGGGAACGTAGCAGAATTTTACAATTTTCTACGCATCACCAAGATCAATCTACGGAGTCATCTAGCAACGAGGGAGAGGGGAGTGCATCTATATACCCTTGTAGATAGCGAGCGGAAGCGTTCAAGAGATTGGGGTTGATGGAGTCGTACTCGTCGTGATCCAAATCACCGATGACTGAGCGCCGAACAGACGGCACCTCCGCGTTCAACACACGTACGGTTGGGAGAGACGTCTCCTCCTTCTTGATCCATCAAGGGGAGGAGAGGTTGATAGAGATCCAGCAGCACGATGGCGTGGTGGTGGAAGCAGCGGGGATCTCAGCAGGGCTTCGCCAAGCTCAACGAGAGGGAGAGGTGCTACGGGGGGATAGGGAGGCGCCAGGGGCTTGGGTGCGCAGCCCTCCCCCCTCTTTATATAGGGGCCCTAGGGGGGGCGCCGGCCCCTAGAGATCCTATCTCAAGGGGGGGCAAGGGGGGACTTGCCCCCCAAGTTTGGTGGGGCGCCCCCCACCCCCAGGGTTTCCAACCAAAGGCGCAGGGGGAGGCCCATGGGGGGTGCACCAACCCACCAGGGGATGGTTCCCTTCCCACTTCATCTCATGGGGCCCTCCGGGATAGGTGGCCCCACCCGGTGGACCCCCGAGACCCTTCCGGTGGTCCCGGTACAATACCGGTGACCCCCGAAACTTTCCCGGTGGCCGAAACTATACTTCCTGTATACAAATCTTTACCTCCGGACCATTCCGAAACTCCTCGTGACGTCCGGGATCTCATCCGGGACTCCGAACAAATATCGGGTTACCGCATACAAATATCTCTACAACCCTAGCGTCACCACACCTTAAGTGTGTAGACCCTACGGGTTCCGGAGACACGCATACATTACTGAGACGACTCTCCGGTCAATAACCAATAGCGGGATCTGGATACCCATGTTGTCTCCCACATGCTCCTCGATGATTTCATCGGATGAACCACGATGTCGAGGATTCAATCAATCCCGTACGCAATTCCCTTTGTCTATCGGTACGATACTTGCCCGAGATTAGATCGTCGGTATACCGATACCTTGTTCAATCTCGTTACCGGCAAATTTCTTTACTCATTCCAGTAACACATCATCACGTGAACAACTCTTTGATCACATTGAGCTCATTATGATGATGTCCTACCGAGTGGGCCCAAAGGTATCTCTCCGTCACACGGAGTGACAAATCCCAGTCTCGATTCGTGCCAACCCAACACACACTTTCGGCGATACCCATATTGCACCTTTATAGCCACCCAGTTACGTTGTGACATTTGGTACACCCAAAGCATTCCTACAGTATCCGGGAGTTGCACAATCTCATGGTCTAAGGAAAAGTTACTTGACATTGGAAAAGCTTTAGCAAACGAACTACACGATCTAGTGCTAGGCTTAGGATTGGGTCTTGTCCATCACATCATTCTCCTAATGATGTGATCCCGTTATCAATGACATCCAATGTCCATGGTCAGGAAACCGTAACCATCTATTGATCAACGAGCTAGTCAACTAGAGGCTTCGGTTCCTATCTACCGTTGGTGTTAAAGGGAGAACTGCGAGGAGCCAGCCCTAGTACGAGAGGACTGGGCTGGGTCACTAGGGACTCATTGTGGTCTATGTATTCACACATGTATCACTATTTCCGGATAATACAATTAAAGCATGAACAATAAATAATTATCATGAATAAGGAAATATAATAATAACCATTTTATTATTGCCTCTAGGGCATATTTCCCACAGTCTCCCACTTGCACTAGAGTCAATAATCTAGTTACGTTGTGATGAATCGAACACCCATAGAGTTCTGGTGTTGATCATGTTTTGCTCGTGGAAGAGGTTTAGTCAAAGGATCTGCGACATTCAGATCCGTATGCACTTTACAAATATCTATGTCTCCATCTTGAATATAATTCTGGATGGAGTTGAAATGGCGCTTGATGTGCTTGGTCTTCTTGTGAAACCTGGGCTCCTTGGCAATGGCAATAGCTCCAGTGTTGTCACAGAAGAGAGTCATCGGGCCCGACGCGCTTGGAATAACTCCTAGGTCGGTGATGAACTCCTTCATCCAGACTCCTTCCTGTGCTGCTTCGGAAGCAGCTATGTACTCCGCTTCACATGTAGATGCCGCCACGACGCTTTGCTTGCAACTGCACCAGCCGACTGCCCCACCATTCAAAATATACATGTATCCGGTTTGTGACTTGGAGTCATCCAGATCTGTGTCGAAGCTAGCATCGACGTAACCCTTTACGATGAGCTCTTCGTCACCTCCATAAATGATAGACATATCCTTAGTCCTTTTCAGGTACTTCAGGATGTTCTTGACCGTTGTTCAGTGTTCCATACCAGGATCACTTTGGTACCTCCCCACCAAACTTATGGCAAGGTTCACATCAGGTCTGGTACACAGCATGGCATACATAATAGAACCTATGGCCAAGGCATAGGGGATGACACTCATCTTTTCTCTATCTTCTACCGAGGTCGGGCATTGAGCTGTGCTCAATCTCATACCTTGCAATACTGGCAAGAACCCTTTCTTGGACTGATCCATATTGAACCTCTTCAGTATCTTGTCAAGGTATGTGCTTTGTGAAAGACCAATGAGGTGTCTCGATCTATCTCTATAGATCTTGATGCTTAATATGTAAGCAGCTTCTCCAAGGTCCTTCATTGAAAAACACTTATTCAAGTAGGCCTTTCTGCTTTCCAAGAGTTTTACATCATTTCTCATCAGCAATATATCATCCACATATAATATGAGAAATACTACAGAGCTCCCACTCACTTTCGTGTAAATACAGGCTTCTCCCCAAGTCTGTATAAACCCAAATGCTTTGATCACCTCATAAAAGCGAATGTTCCAACTCCGAGATGCTTGCACCAACCCATAGATTGAGCGCTGGAACTTGCATACCTTTTTAGCATTCTCAGGATCGACAAATCTTTCCGGCTGCATCATATACAGTTCTTCCTTGAGGAAGCCATTG
This sequence comes from Secale cereale, assembly GCA_902687465.1. Lineage (NCBI taxonomy): Eukaryota > Viridiplantae > Streptophyta > Magnoliopsida > Poales > Poaceae > Secale > Secale cereale. The sequence continues at coordinate 40,287,401 of LR738715.1, forward strand.
AGGAATGCCGTTTTGACTTCCATTTGCCATATCTCATAATCATAGAATGCGGCAATTGTTAACATGATTCGTACGGACTTCAGCATCGCTACGGGAGAGAAAGTCTCGTCGTAGTCAATTCCTTGAACTTGTCGATAACCTTTAGCGACAAGTCGAGCCTTATAGATGGTCACATTACCATCCGCGCCAGTCTTCTTCTTAAAGATCCATTTATTTTCTATGGCGTGCCGATCATCGGGCAAGTCCACCAAAGTCCATACTTTGTTATCATACATGGATCCTATCTCGGATTTCATGGCTTCAAGCCATTTGTTGGAATCCGGGCCCGCCGTCGCTTCTTCATAGTTCGAAGGTTCACCGTTGTCTAACAACATGATTTCCATGACAGGGTTGTCGTACCACTCTGGTGCGGAACGTGTCCTTGTGGACCTACGAAGTTCAGCAATAACTTGATCTGAAGCTTCATGATCATTATCATTAACTTCCTCCCTAGTCGGTGCAGGCACCACAGAAACATCTTCCTGCGCTGCGCTACTTTCCAGTTCGGATGGGGTGACAATCACCTCATCAAGTTCCACTTTCTTCCCACTCACTTCTATTGAGAGAACTCTTTCTCCAGAAAGGATCCATTCTTGACAACGAAGACCTTGCCTTCGGATCTGAGGTAGAAGGTTGTCACACCCTGCATTTTGTAACATGTCATTTGCATTAATAAAGCATGAAAATTTGGACCAACAAATTTTTGTTGGCATCATTTGGCTTTTATTTGGAATTAAGTTTTCTCTCTGTGATTTTCTAAGTGCTCTTTAAAGTCAACTACTCCCTCTTATATATTTCATCTCCTTACCCCAAACTTCTGCCCAATGATCATACCAAGTGTATATAACAGTATAGTATTTTCTTGCAAAAATAATTTGGCCAAAATGTATTTTCAAAAATTAGTTTTCCAAAAACTCCTGAATTGAGTCTTGCACTTCAAGTGCTTGATTTAGGATGAGAAAAATGTTTCTAAGAGTATATTTAAAACCTAGTAGATATAGGACTCCCATAAACCACTAAGATATAATTTTAAAAGTTATTATCCTATTTTATTTAAAAGCTTTTTCTTAAGGTCAGAAATGGTCTTTAATAGGGAAAAATTATTTAACTATTTCAAAAATATTAGCCAAAATTCAGGGAGACTCTTAGGACATATATTTTCCATATATAAGAGTTTAAATACTTGGTCATGTTCAAAATATTGGGCAAATCCCTCGGAAACCCTTTCTGGATATTTCAAGCTTTCGAAATATTTACAAAGGAAATATTCTCTAAAAATTCCAGGGAAATTATATCATGTCATATATGATATATTTGATGATCTTGCCAAGCCCCATGCCTTGGGAAGCACGAAAACCTCATCCAAACCCCTCAAAACCATTCTGTCCATTTTTGAAGTTTGAGAAACTTTACATTGCCCAACTTGTCCAAATGCTCTCAAACTTTGTACACATGCTAGAATGGTCTAATAATGCATCTAGACCAAATGGCACAAGTTTTGGAGATGGGTAACTCGATCAGAGTACCCCATAACCATTTCTGTTCAGATTCAAATTTGAACAACTTTACATTACCAACTTTTTACTTGAGACCTCAAACTTTGTGGGCATGATCACAACCCCAAATGATGACACTACGCCAAGTGGTGCATCAAGGAGGGATGATTTGCTTAACTTAAACTTGGTAAATCCAGTTCTGTTGATTTCTAGGGTTCACCAAAGTTACATTGGCAAGTTTCTTCAAATGAGCCCAAACTTGGTGTAAAACCCTATTTCTATATACCCTTTGATCCTGTTAAGTCTCATGTCTATTGGAAATCATTTGATTTCCCAAAACCACATCAAACACCTTCTGGTGATTTTCCAAAATTACCACTTTCACCTCTTTCCTTGTTCACCTTGAGCAAGGCTTTTTACCACAGCTTCCCCAAGTCCCCTTGCACCTCCAGTAACTCTCCCATGGCCTCAGCTCAATGATTGAGAGGGCGTAAAACCCCAATTTACATTATGGACATCAGTTTTCACCATTCTCTCTCAGCCCTCTCTTCTTCTAGAAGATCTCCCTGGCATCCAACGTTCCTCCCGCATTGTTTACTCCCCCCTAGAGCCAATGGACACGGTGGCCGCGCCCAGAGCGCGTGAGACACGGCCATGCCGGCCATATGGGCGCTCTGGAGCATGCTACAGTGCGCTCCCGCACTATAGCCACCCCCAATCCGCAGCGCCCAGCCACCTCAGGCCTCCCCCTTGCGCCAGTCGAGGTGCCTCGACGTCCAGGACACGACACGCTGTCGGCCCCCTCCTCTTTCTCCCTCCTGCTGCTGCCCTCGCACACGCGCCGGCCGCCCGCGAGCTCCAATCTCTGGCTTCACACGTGCAAGCTCTTTGGATGCTTCACCGCTCCTCCTCTTCCCTCCCATGGGCATAGACCTCGTCCACGAACAGCCCCGACTCGCTCGCGTGTGCCTGCACGGCCTCTGGCCTCGCCCGTGACCTCGCTGGCGCACGAGTCCACGGTGGACTGGAGCCCGGCTATATAACCATGCCCCGGGCCTGTCCACTGGCATCCATCTCATCTCCACACCCACAAGAACACGCCAGCACCACCCACTCCTCTCCAGACGGGCCCGACCTCGAGATCGAGCTCGAGCTCCACCGCCTCGGATTGCCGTCGATCCAGAGGTATAAGCCCTCCCCGCCGCTCCTCTCACTCGATCTAGAACCGCAAGACCTCACTGATCATTTCCCCCTTATTTCCCGTCTTTGTAGCTACCGGAAACGACCAGAACTTCCGCCACCCTAAGCAACTCTGCCGTGCCTCTGAAAGTGCAACTAATCCCCGGGTGGTTTTGGTAATTAATAACAACATATATGTCATTGAACTAATATTATCTTGAGAATCATTTCAGAAAAGTTCGATGATATGGGTATGGAAATGTCTGAAGAAGTGGACCCCTCAAAATGCTAAGACAAGCATTGGCAAAAGCTCAAGACTCCATTTTTGGTTTAGTGATCAAAGATCACATTGAGTCCATAGGAAAAGCCAATACTATTAAAAGGGGATGAGGTTGTGTTAATGTTCTTGTTGCTCAAGTGCTTGGTGATCTAACTCCCTCAACTATCAGCACTATTCACTACTTAACACACACCCATAAGTAATCTCGGTCAAACCAACTCTGTCTCACCGAGATGAAGTTATCTCTACAAACCCTAACATCTCGGTCACACCGATTTCTCCAACTCAGTCCCACCGAGATGAACCACTTCAGTTGTTTCTCCAAACCCTAGCTTCTCGGTCAAACCGATTCTGAGTTTCGGTCTCACCGAAAAAGGGCTGCCAACCTTCTGTGATCAGTTGACATCAATTCGGAATATCCGAGTTTATATTTTCGGTCTCACCGAGATGGCAAACCCTAAACTTTGACTCACTTCGGTCTCACCGAGATGGTATTTTCGGTCCCACCGAAAATCCCAACGTTCACTATATTTGAACTTTCGGTCTGACCGAGTTTTCACTTCGGTCTGACCGAGATTGGTCAAATGTGTGTGTAACGGTTGGATTTTGTGTGGAGGCTATATATACCCCTCCACCCCCTCCTCATTCGAAAGGAGAGCCATCAGAAAGTACTACCATTCCTACCATACACTTTCTGAGAAGTGAACCACCTACCCTTGTGTTGAGATCAAGCCATTCCATTCCTACCATATGAAACTTGATCTCTAGCCTTCCCAAGTTGCTTTCCACTCAAATCCTTCTTCCACCACAGCCATATCAGTGAGGAGAGTTGAGTGTTGGGGAGTTTATCATCTGAAGCACAAGAGCAAGGAGTTCATCATCATCAACACCGTCTATTACCTTTTGGGGGGTGGTGCCTCCTAGATTGGTTAGGTGTCGCTTGGGAGCCTCCGTCTTGATGATGTGGAGTTGAACCAAGAAGTTTGTAAGGGCAAGGAGATCGCCTACTTCGTGAAGATCTACCCCGAGTAAGGCTAGTCCTCCGTGGGCGTAGGCCGTGATGGAATAGACAAGGTTGCTTCTTCGTGGACCCTTCGTGGGTGGATCCCTCCGTGGACTCGCACAGCCGTTACCCTCCGTGGGTTGAAGTCTCCATCAACGTGGATGTACGATAGCACCACCTATCGGAACCACGACAAAAATCTCCGTGTCACCAAACTGCGTTTGATCTTCTCCATCTCCTTTTTACATGTGCAATTTACTTTCCGCTGCATATACTCTAGAATTGCATGTGTAGGGTGTTACTTGAATTGATCTTGTTTGTGAAACTGCCAAAAACTTTGCATGATCTAAAGGCAGATTTTTTATATTGTCAAGTAGTCTAATCACCCCCCCTCTAGACCTACTTCGATCCTACAAGTGGTATCAGAGCTTTGGTCTCCATTGCCTTGGTTTCCATTGCATTGGACTCCATAAGCTTGGTTTCACAACCTAGGAGAGTATGGCGTCTAGTGAGGGTAATTATCATAGAGATCCTTACTTTGATGGTACAAATTTTGCTAGTTGGAAGCATAAAATGAAAATGCATATTCTTGGTCATAACCCAGCCGCATGGGGCATTATTTGTGTTGGCATGCAAGGTGATTTCTTTGAAGAAGGAAAAGTTCCGGATCGCGAAGCTACACCCGAAGAGTTGCGGATGTTGCAAAACAATGCTCAAGCTTGTGACATTCTCTTCAATGCTTTGTGTCCCGAAGAGTTCAACAAAATCAGCCGTCTTGAGAATGCTAAGGAGATTTGGGATACTTTGGTTGAAATGCACGAAGGTACTGAATCTGTGAAGGAATCAAAGCTAGATATTCTTCAAGGTCAACTTGACAAGTTCAAGATGAAGGATGGTGAAGGAGTCGCTGAAATGTACTCTAGGCTTGCTCTCATCACAAATGAGATTGCAGGCTTAGGAAGCGAAGAAATGACCGACCGATTCATCATTAAGAAGATTCTCAGAGCTTTGGATGGAAAGTATGACACCGTGTGCACTTTGATCCAAATGATGCCAAACTACAAGACTCTCAAGCCAACTGAAGTCATTGGAAGAATTGTTGCTCATGAGATGACACTTAAGGATAAGGAAGAGCTTCACAACAAGTCAAGTGGTGCTTACAAAGCTATAAGTGATGCTCCTACTACCTCAAGTGACAAGCTAGTTTCCAATGAAGAGATAAGCCTAATGGTCAAGAACTTCAACAAGTTCTACAAGAATAGAGGCAAAGAAAGAAGCTCAAAGTCTAGATCATATGATGGAAAGAGATCTTCTAGTCGTGATCGAAACTGCTACAATTGTGGAAGACCCGGACACTTCTCAAATGAGTGTACGGCTCCCCACAAGAGAAGAGAAGAATCTCCAAGAAGAAGAGCAAGAGATGAGTCACCTCGGAGAGAGAGAAGGAGTAGAGATGATCGTTATGAACGAAGACCCTCTCGGAGAAGCAAGGATTCGGAGAGGAAAGACAAGTCATCAAGGAGCTACACAAGAAGAAGACATCAAGCTCATGTTGGTGAATGGGTCTCCGGCTCCGACTCTGACAGTCAATCCGATGGAAGCTATCACTCCGACTCCGACTATAGTCAAGATGAAGGTGTTGCCGGACTTGCACTCGTATCCTCCAACTCCAACTCCTATGACTTATTTGATTCACCAAATGAGGGAATTGGAAGATGCTTCATGGCTAAAGGTCCCAAGGTAACACACCCTGAATTCATTGACTTTGATAGTGATGAGGATGACTTACTTGGTGAAGATGAGCTCTTGCATGATAAATCTAGTGAGCTTAGTAATGATGAAAATGCTAGTAGTCTTTATAGTCGAGAAGAGTCGAATGACAATGCTATGAAGGAGATTGAGCGTCTAACTAAAGAACTAAACACTCTTAAGTTAGCTCATGAAACAACTCAAGAAGATCATAGAGAGCTCCTAAGATCTCATGAGAAGCTACGCTTCGAGAAGCTCACTCTAGAGCAAGAACATGAGTTTCTAAAAGCGATCAATGACGATCTTCGAAAGAAGAGTTCTTCATATCTTGCCAAACGACTTCTCTTTTCTAATTTCTTGCCACCTATTAAGACTAAGCATGACAAGCATAAGAAAAATTCTTCCTCTAGTAGTAACAATAACAATGTTAAATCCAATATTGTTGCTTCTAGTAGTTCTCTTGATTCCACTAACAATGTTTCAAGCCAAGTTACACTTGAGCAAGAAAATAGCTTATTGAAGGAAATCATAGAGAAAGGTGTCTACAAGAGTCTTGCCGGAAGCAAGAACTTTGAGGAGATTGTTCGCAAACAAGGAAGACACCGGAAGAATCAAGGGATTGGTTTTGAGCGAAAGTTCAACGCCAAAGGTGTTGAGTGGGAAGAAGGTCAATACCCTACTCCACAGTTTGTCTCACAAAAGGAGAAGTATGATCCTACTTCTTCCAATGTGGAACAAGCTCAAGATGACCTTCCACCACAAGACCACAAGCTAAAGGCCAAGGACAAGCTTCAAGAGGAGATTGATGCATTCATTGAAGCACCTCAAGCATGGTCAAGTGGGTTCCCAAGGACACATCAAGTTCTACTTCGTCAAGCTCAACTACAACACCAAGGATTCCCATCAAGATGATGTGGATCCCAAAGAAGAAGAACTAGTAGGTTCTTGAGGGTGACTCCGCCAACAAACTTCACTCATATTCGTTTTGGCAAGAACTTGTGCAATCAACTTCCACATCATGCACTAGTTCATGGAGTCACAAACCCTCTTGTTGGTAAGTCAAGGGACAAGGTAATCATTGCTTTCATGGACATCATCTTTTGTAAACTTCACTCTATGTCTATGGATATTCTTGTTTGTTCCTTGTGGGACTAACCCATGCAGGTATTGAAAGTGCCCTAATCCAAGGATAGCTCTCAACTCTTGATGATCTACATCAACATTGAGCATCCACATCTTCAACATCTACATGAAGTCTTCTACGACAACCCAAGGTTAGTTTGACCCTTTAAAAGGGGTTCTCACATCTAGGGGGAGCTTTGCTCTAAAAATTGAGCTAAAGCATCTTCAAATGATGTGAACGCATAAATGCTTTATGTAAAAGTGGTAACCCCACTTGTGCTTAAACGATGAGTATGACCTATGATCAAATGTTCTCATTTGGCTCCTAAGTCAATATACTCATATATAGATGACCTAGTCATCGACAATTTGTGTGCTAGTAGCTAGAGTTTTGGTTGTGCATGTTTGACACATATTTCAGTTGCTATCTTATTGTGTGAGCATGTTGAATGCATGATTCTATTCATTCAAGGACATCCATTTGTGGTTTTGATTGTTTTGGTTTCTTTTTCTGGCCAAATGGATGGACAAGAATGCCTAAGCACCTTCCCTAGCTATCTATGCTATCTTGTCTCAAATTCTATTCATGCTTATATCACAACTTTGAACAAGTCTTTTTCGGACAGTCCGAGTGAGGAGCACTCGGAACCACCGATTCGTCTAAGGCTGACTTCCAAAACCTTCTAAGTCCATTTCGGTCTGACCGGCTTCCCAATCTCGGTCCAACCGAAACACTTAGATTGATCTAGGTTTCATCTCGGTGAAACCGAGTTCAAAATCTCGGTCTGACCGATATGCGTAACTGCACTGCAATTATGCATCTCGGTGACACCGAGTTTTTCAACTCGGTCCCACCGACAGCACGGGGTTATATATACTGAGGGCTGCGCGCGATCTATTCCTTTCAAACGTTCGCCCTCCAAGACCCCTGCTGCCGTCGCCCTGGTCTACGGATCGTCGCCGTCATCACCTGTGCGCCCTCGCCGCAGGTCTCCGCCGCCGTCAACGGTAATCTTCTCCGCCGTTGCCGCCGTAGAGGGACACCACCAAGTTAGGGTGTGTCCCGATCCCTTTCATGCTCCACTTCTGATTCTTGCATGATAGGACTGCCCTGATTCAATCCACGTTTGATATGATCCCAATACATTGTTCAGATCTTTTAGTTTCGAGGAAAATTCTTAGGTTTAGGTTTCCACGGAATGCATCTCGGTGAAGCCGATTCCTGAAACTCGGACTGACCGATTTGGTCTCTGACCATTGCACTACATAGTTCGGTCTGACCGAGTTGTGGAAATCGGAATGTCCGAATTGAAGTTTCTGTGAAACCCTAAGTTTTCGGTAGGACCGAAACCCATTTCGGTCTGATCGAAATTGGTGTGTAGGTTCTGTTGAACACTTCGGTTACACCGAAACTTGAAATCGGTTTGACCGAAATACATTCTGTGAAAACTCAAAACTAAGTTTTCAAACTCATTTTTTTTCTTTGCAAAAACTTCTGCAGTTGTGATAACTCTTCTACTCTGCCTACACCTTATCTTTTCACAGGTTTTTCAGCCATGTCAGATGTCAGTGACAGCCAAAACAGGTCTGAATCACCATTTGCTGAAATTCCAGAGGCAGATACAAGTCCTGCAAGCAGCTCTAGTGATGATGGTGAGAGGAGCACCCCTAGTGGTTTGCCTCCCGCAGCTACGAGAACCAGGAAGAAGAGAACTTCTGATGATGAGGATTCCGACTTTGTTGCTGAGGAAGTTACCTCCAAGCCCAAGAGGAATGTGGTTGCCAAAGAGCACCAAGGGCAGCAAACAAGGAAAGGCACAAGCAAGGTAAAGCAGTCTGCAGTCGCTAAAAAGCTCAACTTGGAAGAGCCAGCTCAAAGCAAGGTGAAGAAGACTTCCAAGAGGAAGAGAGTTGTATATGCTGAACCTCAAGTTGATGCTGAAGAAGAAGAAGAAGAAGAAGCACCCCAGCCTCCTCCTCAGAAAGCTAAGTTCATGGGTGATGCTATTCGGGCTCAAGCCTCCTCCAAGCCCAAGAAGCCTGCTCCAGTCAAAGCAGCTCCAGCCAAGCCTAAGAGAACAACCAGAAGCATTCCAGCTTCTGAGAAGAACAAAGGTGAGATGCCACCTTCTGAGTCAGATGAAGAGCATGTGTTGCTCAAGCTCCGTCCCAAGTTGCCACTCCATAATGATGCTCATCCTCAAGCTGAGGACATGAAGGCAAGGAAGGACAAAGGTCTCAGGCTATGGAGACAGTCTGATCCATATGCCGTAAGAAGAAGGACTGCTGTGGACCCCAGATTCCACACCAGAGAGCAGCAAGATTTCTATGAGACCGTGCTAATGGATAAGAAGCCCATTGTTGCTGACACCAGGTATGTTGACTGGGAGTACATTGACAGTGAAGAGCACCGGGACTTCTTTCCCCATGTGCATGAGAGCTTTACTGCATGTGGAGTTGCTGATTTTGTGGGTCAAGAACTGACAGCATGGAATGACGAGATGATCATGCAGTTCTATGCCACATCCCACTTCTATCCTGATGGCAAGATCACCTGGATGACTGAAGGTCAAAGGTTTTCTTCAACTGTTGCAGAATGGGCAGAACTTCTGAACGCTCCAGTGCAGAGAGAGGACGACATTGATGTCTATGGGATTCCTAAGAAGAGTCATGATTCTATGAAGAATATGTACAAGGAGATCCCAGCTGCTGATTTGGAGGGATGGAAGCTCGGCTCAGTGTATTATCTCCAGGCAGGTCTGACCACTACTAACACTATTCTGAGGCATACTTTGATGCCTAAGTCAGGTGACCACCGGATGATACGAGGCTATTCTATCAACATGCTGCACATTCTCGATGAGAAGGCACCTTTTAAGGTGATGGACTTGATGGTAGAAACCATTAAGAGGACTGCAGCTGACCAGAAGAGGTCATGTGGGTTTGCTCCGCAGATACAGATGCTCATCAACGCCAAGTTTGGCACGGGCAAATTCATGTTGGATAGGAAGCACTTGCCACTGCAACCAGAGCATGAGGACAACGTAGTTGTGATGGATGAAGAGGATCCCACCTCAGTTGAAGGGCAAGCCAAGATCGAAGCTGCAAAGAAAGCCAAAGCTGACAAAGAGGCAGCAGCAGCAGCAGCTAAGCCAAAGAGCTTTGGAGAACAGATTCTTGAAGCAACCCAGAGAATTGAACAACGCCTGGCCAGCATTGAGCAATCTCAGGAGAGCCTTGAGAGGATTGTCGAGGACAAGATCCACGCTCTAGACGTGAAGCTGACTGAGATTCAGGTGTCTGTCAACAAGCTTGAGGCAGACATGGAGGAGACTAGGCAGGAGAGAGCAGAGCTTATGCAGGATGATCTAGTCCAGGACTCTCATCGCCAGACTGCTCAGGTTCCCAGAGGATCCAGATCTGCAGCTATCCCAGTGACAGACTCCAGGGCTACCACTTCAGCACCAGCTACAGCTTCAGCAGTTCCTACAGCTCCAGCATCCACTCCTCCACCGCAGACATCAGCAGAGGTCTTCGCAGATGCAGCTATCTCTACACCGACATCGACCCAGACGGGAGCAGCCAGCCGAGCCCGCAGTGACGTTTAGCTCTATACCTTTTCGAACTTTTTGGTAACTTGTTGCCAAAGGGGGAGAAATTGTTATAGATCATAGGGCTTCGAGAGAGAGAGTGCTCTTTCGTCTTTTCGTTCTTTTGCCGGTTTTCCTTGAGATACATTGGTTTCTTTTGGTTCCAGATACTTTAAGTGTGCTTGCTACTACGTTTGATGCTACCTTAATGAGTGCTTAGCCATACTATGCTTTAATGTGTGCTTATTGCTTATCCTATGCTATTCCTTATTGTATGGCTATTTACTCTTGTCTTGGTGATTAAGTGCATGTTATTCATTCTTATCATTTTGTGCGCTCCACCAAGATGTATGTGACATGGAAGAGTGACCCATAATCCTAATCGATTGTGCATTTGCATTCAAACGCAAATTTTAAATAATGCACAAATTTAGGGGGAGCTCTTGTTGATCTATATGTTGTCATCAATTACCAAAAAGGGGGAGATTGAAAGTGCAACTAATCCCCGGGTGGTTTTGGTAATTAATAACAACATATATATCATTGAACTAATATTATCTTGAGAATCATTTCAGAGAAATTCGATGATATGGGTATGGAAATGTCTGAAGAAGTGGACCCCTCAAAATGCTAAGACAAGCATTGGCAAAAGCTCAAGACTCCATTTTTGGTTTAGTGATCAAAGATCACATTGAGTCCATAGGAAAAGCCAATACTATTAAAAGGGGATGAGGTTGTGTTAATGTTCTTGTTGCTCAAGTGCTTGGTGATCTAACTCCCTCAACTATCAGCACTATTCACTACTTAACACACACCCATAAGTAATCTCGGTCAAACCAACTCTGTCTCACCGAGATGAAGTTATCTCTACAAACCCTAACATCTCGGTCACACCGATTTCTCCAACTCAGTCCCACCGAGATGAACCACTTCAGTTGTTTCTCCAAACCCTAGCTTCTCGGTCAAACCGATTCTGAGTTTCGGTCTCACCGAAAAAGGGCTGCCAACCTTCTGTGATCAGTTGACATCAATTCGGAATATCCGAGTTTATATTTTCGGTCTCACCGAGATGGCAAACCCTAAACTTTGACTCACTTCGGTCTCACCGAGATGGTATTTTCGGTCCCACCGAAAATCCCAACGTTCACTATATTTGAACTTTCGGTCTGACCGAGTTTTCACTTCGGTCTGACCGAGATTGGTCAAATGTGTGTGTAACGGTTGGATTTTGTGTGGAGGCTATATATACCCCTCCACCCCCTCCTCATTCGAAAGGAGAGCCATCAGAAAGTACTACCATTCCTACCATACACTTTCTGAGAAGTGAACCACCTACCCTTGTGTTGAGATCAAGCCATTCCATTCCTACCATATGAAACTTGATCTCTAGCCTTCCCAAGTTGCTTTCCACTCAAATCCTTCTTCCACCACAGCCATATCAGTGAGGAGAGTTGAGTGTTGGGGAGTTTATCATCTGAAGCACAAGAGCAAGGAGTTCATCATCATCAACACCGTCTATTACCTTTTGGGGGGTGGTGCCTCCTAGATTGGTTAGGTGTCGCTTGGGAGCCTCCGTCTTGATGATGTGGAGTTGAACCAAGAAGTTTGTAAGGGCAAGGAGATCGCCTACTTCGTGAAGATCTACCCCGAGTAAGGCTAGTCCTCCGTGGGCGTAGGCCGTGATGGAATAGACAAGGTTGCTTCTTCGTGGACCCTTCGTGGGTGGAGCCCTCCGTGGACTCGCGCAGCCGTTACCCTCCGTGGGTTGAAGTCTCCATCAACGTGGATGTACGATAGCACCACCTATCGGAACCACGACAAAAATCTCCGTGTCACCAAACTGCGTTTGATCTTCTCCACCTCTCTTTTACATGTGCAATTTACTTTCCGCTGCATACACTCTAGAATTGCATGTGTAGGGTGTTACTTGAATTGATCTTAATTGTGAAACTGCCAAAAACATTGCATGATCTAACTCTTTGCAGGTACTTGGATGATCTACATTCCACAAGATTACCACACACTCAAATCATGAGTAATCTTGTCATTGACCAAGTATCTAGCCCTTTGGGATGTTGAGTTCAAGGAACAAAATTCCACATATCCTTTTTGACACCTTATACTTCTAGTATTTCACTCTTGTCATCTTGGATATTCTTGAGTATTTCCTTGCTTGCCTAACCCATGTAGGAAGACGTACTACACAAGTAGAAATGGCGCTCCAACTTCACATTCAATGAGCACCTACATCGAGCTTACCTACATGAACAAAGCATCAACAAGCCCAAGGTATGTTCTTCACATCTTTGAGGAGCTTTACTCAAAGTCATGAGTACAAGCAGCTTCATAAGATGTGATCACATCAAATGCTTAATCGAAAAATGGCAACCCCATTTTGAGCTTAAACGATGAGTATGACCTATGATCAAATGTCCTCATTTGACTCCTAAGTCAATATACTCAAACATAGGTGACTTTGTCGCCGACCTTTATCTAGATGAAGTACATATGTTTTTGGAGTTTTTCTGTTTTCTCTTTTGTTCTCTCATTGAGTTTTCTTTCAAAAAAAAAACTTCATCTAGAAATCTTCTTTATTTTTTTCTTTGTGAATATCCTTCTGGAAATCTTTTTTCTGGCTCTGATCAATTCCTTGAAAATCTTTTACAAATTCATTGCAAATTCTTTGAAACATCCCTCGCAGAGTGAGCTGGACTATTTCTGTGTTTCCTTGGATTTATATTCCAGGACATCACCTTCTGCAGCTCCACTCAGACTTAAATCTTAAAGAGGGAGAGGACTCAAATTTGGACTCAAATTGTTTCTCTATAAATGTTCTTGTTTGTCCCGTTGTGATTCTTAAGGATCCCACTTCTTTCTTTCTTTCTTTCTTTCCATCTTTCCTGTCCTACCTAGTTTACTGTCCTTTTCGGCACTTGATGTCAAAGGGGGAGAGAACTTAAGGGAAATAGGGGGAGTAGGGGAGAAGAGAAGACTTAAGGGAAGAAGAAAAGCAATCTTATCTTAAGGGGGAGAGAATCACATCAAAGCTTTGTCGTGTTTTTACTTTGGACATCATTCTCATTACAATTGGCATCATTCTTTTGATTTTGCTTTTTCCTTCACACCCCTTGTTATCATTGGTATCTCATGGAATCTTTTAGCTTAAGGGGAGAAGACTTAGAGGAATCTTCACAATTGATATCCTATGAAAAGCAAAATCTCTCAGAGTTCATTGAAAATCTTTTAGCTTCGGAGACATGTTTGCTGATTCAAGCCTGTGCTCAACATGAGACACTCTTTATACATGTCCTCCCTGGCTTGGTACTCTTGATGTTCTTGCAGTTGGTTGAAGGAATACTCTTGTGTTATCTAACCCTGTTTTCTCAAGTTTATCCCTTCAGGTACAAATGCCAAGGAACCTCAAGGTAAGTATATGCATCTTGCAGAATGTGCATGATGGTGACTTGCTTGTAAATACTTGTTTGCAAGAAATCACCATGCACATATGCATTATCACTCAATTCCTTTTCTTCTGCTCTGATGCATATAGCCAAGCTGCATGTAGCACATCTTGCTTATCTCTCTTGTGTGCTTGTGGTAGTCCAAAACCATAATCTATGAAAATCTTGCACACTTGTAGGGGGAGCCTGTGTACTACATGCTTGTCAAAGCTTTCATGATAATTCTGTCTTTCTTTCAATAAGCTTTGATGTTTTGTTTAGTATAATTTCAGTGTGTTGCCATCAATTACCAAAAAGGGGGAGATTGAAAGCACATTTGCTCCCTGGGTGGTTTTGGTAATTAATGACAACATACTTTGTGGTTGGAGTAATACTTTTATCAAGTATGTTTCAGGAAACCCAATCACATTGGTATGGCAAGATGATTGAAGAAGTGGACCCCTCAAGTGCTAAGACAAGCATTGGCAAAAGCTCAAGACTCCATTTCTGGTTTAGTGATCAAAGATCACATTGAGTCCATAGGAAAGCCAATACTATTAAAAGGGGATGAGGTTGTGTTGATGATCTGGTTGCTCAAGTGCTTAGTGATTTAGCTCCTTCAACTATCAGCACCTTTCACTTCTATACACACCCATAAGTAATCTCGGACAAACCGATTCTTCCAACTCAGTCCCACCGAGATGAACCACTTCTGCCATATTCCAAACCCTAGAAAAATCGGTCTTACCGAGTTTGAGATCGGTCTCACCGAAACTGAACTGCCAACCTTCTGTAACCATTTCACATCATATCGGAATATCCGAGTTTGCATTTTCGGTCTTACCGAAATGGCCAGGTTCTGTCTTGGGTCAAATCGGTCTCACCGAGATTGCATTATCGGTCTCACCGATTCTGGCATGTTCCTATTCTTTCTCAAATCGGTCCAACCGAGTTTTCTTTCTCGGTCTCACCGAAATCTCCAACGTTCATATCAGATACACTTTCGGTCCCACCGAGATGGTATTTTCGGTCCCACCGAAAATCCCAACGTTCACTATATTTGAACTTTCGGTCTGACCGAGTTTTCACTTCGGTCTCACCGAGATTGGTCAAATATGTGTGTAACGGTTGGATTTTGTGTGGAGGCTATATATACCCCTCCACCCCCTCTTCATTCGTGAGGAGAGCCATCAGAAAGTACCACCACTTCTACCATACACTTTCTGAGAAGTGAACCACCTACCCTTGTGTTGAGATCAAGCCATTCCATTCCTACCATATGAAACTTGATCTCTAGCCTTCCCAAGTTGCTTTCCACTCAAACCCTTCTTCCACCACAGCCATATCAGTGAGAAGAGTTGAGTGTTGGGGAGATTATCATCTGAAGCACAAGAGCAAGGAGTTCATCATCATCAACACCGTCTATTACCTTTTGGGGGGTGGTGCCTCCTAGATTGGTTAGGTGTCGCTTGGGAGCCTCCGTCTTTGAGATGTGGAGTTGAACCAAGAAGTTTGTAAGGGCAAGGAGATCGCCTACTTCGTGAAGATCTACCCCGAGTAAGGCTAG
Organism: Secale cereale; assembly: GCA_902687465.1. Taxonomy (NCBI): domain Eukaryota; kingdom Viridiplantae; phylum Streptophyta; class Magnoliopsida; order Poales; family Poaceae; genus Secale; species Secale cereale. The sequence continues at coordinate 40,302,866 of LR738715.1, forward strand.
TCCTCCGTGGGCGTAGGCCGTGATGGAATAGACAAGGTTGCTTCTTCGTGGACCCTTCGTGGGTGGAGCCCTCCGTGGACTCGCGCAGCCGTTACCCTCCGTGGGTTGAAGTCTCCATCAACGTGGATGTACGATAGCACCACCTATCGGAACCACGACAAAAATCTCCGTGTCACCAAACTGCGTTTGATCTTCTCCATCTCCTTTTTACATGTGCAATTTACTTTCCGCTGCATATACTCTAGAATTGCATGTGTAGGGTGTTACTTGAATTGATCTTGTTTGTGAAACTGCCAAAAACTTTGCATGATCTAAAGGCAGATTTTTTATATTGTCAAGTAGTCTAATCACCCCCCCTCTAGACCTACTTCGATCCTACAGCCTCCTCATCGCTGGCAAGCCAGGCCACCCCGGTGACCAACTCCACCTCCATCCGAACGGTGACTCCTCTCTGAGCACGACGGTACCACCCACGCCTCCTCCCGTGCCCTATATCGCCGCCGGGGAGCTCGCCGTCGCCTCTGGACGGAGGTAGACGACGACGGCCGTGGGCCCTGTCCGTCAGCCTCACACCCTGATGGGTGGGACCCCCCGCCAGGTTTGAAAACGCACGCGCGCGCACACCGTTCGCCGTTGGATCGAAGGCGTATTTCGCCTTTACGCCTTCGACGTGGCAGCCTCACGCGGGCTGTTTTCCCTCTGGGCCCGCTACACTGTGGCCTTTCTGGCCCAGTGGCACAGTGCCATTTTTCTTTTTTCTTTTCTGTCAATTTTATAAAAATTCCACAGGATAAAATATTTATCCAATGAAATAATTCCAGTTCCTAAAACTTGTTAAATTCCAACCTATTTAATGATATCACTTTCACCTTTATTCATGAACCTTTTATGTACTGTTCAAATTTAAATCTAAATTTGAACACTAAAACCTCTGTTCAAAAATCCATGTACCCCATTCTGTCACTCCAAATCCCATACTAAGAATTTTTGACATCTTAGTTTTCCCTCTAGTATTTTATAAAAATAAGTTGACATTTTTCTGAGCACTTTGATTTTTCTGTTTTTATTATTATCTTATTTTCCCGTTATTTATTGCGACGATTAGATACCGTGTTTGACGAAGTTGCTGAAGAAGAAGGAGGGGAAGGATTTGAAGACCTTGAAGACCAAGCCAATCCAGGCAAGCAGCCCTTTGACCATGATATCCCTTTTGTTCCTCGGAACCCTTTTTCCGATTGCTTGATGATAAAGAATGATGGTGGTAAACTTGTCGGGAGCCACCACATGGTGCATACCCCTACCCATTATCTTTACAAAGTACATAGATGCATTGTGAAAAGATTAGTTGTGATGCATAGTGTTGCATATGTACCATGAACCCTTCGTGGTTACATCCTTTCGAAAACCCCATCGGATGCCCCTAATGCCTGAGGGTGATGTTGAGTTAAGGCCACCACTTGAGGAAGAAGTGGTGTACCAAAGAAAGTTCTCGTGTGTAGGTGAAATGATGGATTAGATTTATGTGTGATTACCGTCCCAACCAAACAAGTGCAACCACTCTACCCCTTATGGGACGGGGCATTATTGATTACTTAGGCTGATACTAGCATGGTGCCCACATCCTAGTGACGGAGGAGACTTGAGGTCACTCCCGGGACGGGGTCGTGCTTGGATAGGCGACCATGACTGTTTTCACAGGTCACCGGACACACCGTTGGTCCCTTCGTGTATGCGTGACATTGTAAAAAGGGCGAGTCCCATGATTTATCGTTTGTACATGAGGGTTGTGCACCAACGAGTGGACCCTATGTTAGTGTCGTCTAGGGAAAGGTAATGACCGGGTGCTTCCCCCGAGTACTTGAGGTACTGTGGGATCGTGGGTGACACGAAAGCTTCCCGGATCTTGTGGGTAAAGTGCACAACCTCTGCAGAGTGCAAAACTATTCGAATAGCCGTGTCCACGGTTATGGACAGTTGGGAGGTGCTACTTAAACTATGTCCAGAATTTTACAATCTCGGTGAAAGTATGTGTGTGTGTTGAGTCAAGGAGGTGACTTGACTCGTTGATAATGGATTGATCTCTATTCATGTTGATATCTGTAACCTGTCTTCAAGGTTACCCAAGTACATTGATGAATGTTTCACAAATGGTAGAATATTTTATCTAGCTTGTAGCTAGGTTGCTCATTGTCGTACAACTTGCATTGTTACCTTGAACCAAATCAGGGGTTGCTTGCGAGTACATTCAAAGTACTCATTGGCTTGCCACTGGTTATTTAATTGGCCAGGCATGGAGGAGCAGGAATTTGAAGAAGAGTTCTATGGATACGAACATGCGAACTAGGACGCTTTCCCAGTCAGAATGCCTATAGGGTTATGGCAGATGGCATGGGTTCTACTTATCTACGAAGACTTCCGCTACTCGAGTTTATTTGCTATGTAGCCCATGAGGCTTTATCCATGTAAGACTTGGCCATAATGGTCATAATTTGTGTAAGACGGTATGTATGGATGTAAGACTCTTGTTATTCAGCTTCTGTGTGTTCAGTGAGCATTGATCTCTGGGATCACTGTACACGTGCATTCGGTGATCTCGACTCTTAAGTAGGGCTCCCCACAGAGCTGGTATCAGAGCCATCCTGGCTGTAGGAAGCCTTAGTTAGCATGGGCGTTAGATAGGATGAGACCCTTTTCATAAACCTTCTGAACCTCTCTTCTTTTCTGAACCTTACCAAACATGAGATATCATCAGCTTATTAACCTCTCCTATTCAACCTTTGTAGATGGCCGCTGTACCTAAAGAGCACCTGACCACTGGGTTCCCCTTGCTTCTCGAGGATAGCCTCCAGGAGTGCCAGTTCCACCAAGCACCCATCCTCACCTACCATGAGCATTGGGTTAGCGACACTGAGGTGGAGTACCATGTGGAAGTAATCGTGAAGGCAAACAATCCTCCCACAAGTTGGTTCTTCGAGGGACCCCAGATGGCAACACTGTTGGGGAACGTAGCAAAATTCAAAAAAATTCTACGCTTTCACCAAGATCAATCTTAGGAGACATCTAGCAACGAGCATATTAGAGTGCATCTACATACCCTTTTGTAGATCGCGAGCGGAAGCTTTCGAAGAAGCGTGGATGAAGTCGTCGTACTCTTCACGTTCTTCGTCACCGATGATCTAGCGCCGAACGGACGGCACCTCCGCGTTCAACACACGTCCGGTACAACAACGTTACCTCCTTCTTGATCCAGCAAGGGGGGAGGAGAGGTCGTCGGAGATCCAGCAGCACGACGGCGTGGTGGTGGATGCAGCGGGAAATCCCGCAGGGCTTCGCCGGCGCCCTGCGTAAGGAGATGGAGGTGTGACGGGAGGGGGAGAGGCGCCAGAGGATTGGGTGCGGCTGCCCTCTCCCCCCCCACATATATATAGGGGGGCAGGGGGTGCGCCAAGCCCTGCAGATCCCATCTGCAGGGTGGGGCGGCGGCCAGGGAGGCAAACTTGCCCCCCAAGGCAAGGGAGCGCCTCCCTCCCCTAGGGTTTCAACCCTAGGCGCATGGAGGGAGGGCCCAGTTGGGTGCGCCTGCCCACCAGGGGCTGGCCCCCTTCCCCTTGCGGCCTAGGGGCCCCACCGGGATGGGTGGCCCCACCCGGTGGACCCCCGGGACCCCTCCGGTGGTCCCGGGACTCTCCCGGTGACCCCCGAAGTTCACCCGATGGCTGAAACTGGACTTCCTATATATCATTCTTTACCTCCGGACCATTCCGGAACTCCTCGTCACGTTCGGGATCTCTTCCGGGACTCCGAACAACTTTCGGGTTTCCACGTGCATGTATCTCTACGACCCTAGCGTCACCAAACCTTAAGTGTGTAGACCCTACGGGTTCGGGAGACACGTAGACATGACCGAGACCACTCTCCGGTCAATAACCAACAGCGGGATCTGGATACCCATGTTGGTTCCCACGTGTTCCTCGATGATCTTCATCGGATGAACCACTGTGTCAAGGATTCACTCAATCCCGTAGTTATTCCCTTTGTCCATCGGTACGGTACTTGCCCGAGATTCGATCGTCGGTATTCCCGATACCTTGTTCAATCTCGTCATGGCAAGTCTCTTTACTCGATCCGTAATCCATCATCCCATGACTAACTCCTTAGTCACCTTGAGCTCATTATGATGATGTCTTACCGAGTGGGCCCAGAGGTACCTCTCCGTCACACGGGGTCACAATATCCCAGTCTCGGTTCGTACCAACTCAACAGACACTTTCGGAGATACCCGATGCGTACCTTTATAGACACCCAGTTACGTTGTGACGTTTGGCACACCCAAAGTATCCCTACGGCATCCGGGAGTTGTACAACCTCATGGTCTAAGGAATAAATACTTGACACCGAAAAGCTTATGCATTACGAACTATACATCTCGTGCTATCCTCAGGATTGGGTCTTGTCCATCACATCATTCTCCTAATGATGTGATCCCGTTATCACTGACATCCTATGTCCATGGTCAAGAAACCGTGACCATCTGCTGATCAACGAGCTGGTAACTAGAGGCCTACCAAGGACTCAATGTGGTCTATATATTCACACATGTATCGCTATTTCCGTACAATACAATTCAAGCATGAATAACAGACGATTATCATGAACAAGGAAATATAATAATAATACTTTTATTATTGCCTCTAGGGCATATTTCCAACAAACACTACCCCTCATTGTCAAGGCTGCTGCACTCAAGGCACTAACCCGCCTCCGAGAACTTCTTCCAGAGATGGCAGCCAAGATGACAACCCGCTTCTTGCCTTACCGGAAGGAAGGTGAAGATGAAAGCAGTGCGCAAGCCCCTCCACTTAAGGAAGGACTTCCACTCCAGACCTACTTCAGCCTATGAGTCGACAGCTTGGCACAAGATTTGGCCTCGGAATCGATGAAGCTCCGAGAATAACTCCACAAGACCAAGGCACTTCTTAGACGAGCACAAGAGAAGACGGATAGGATCAAGAAGGAAGGTGCGCCTCCTGGGCGACCCGCTATCGCGTATCGAGGCGGAAGGCCCTCAGGAGATGTATCTTCCAAGGATATCGCAAGCTTTTCCCTACACCACCGACAAAGCACCGCCGTATCCAACTCCTCCACTCCCCCACACCCTCAAGTGATAGGGGGGCCTAGACAGATAAAGGCAAGGAGGAAGACCCAGAAGAGCCAGAATACGCGACCGAGCATTCCGCCGCTTAGGCATTATTCGCAACTCGGATATGCCAGCTCGTGACCTCTACGGTAGGATAGGTCGTGTAACCCCTATGCGAAGTCGAGTCCTTGTATGGTTCATATGAAGACATCTAGTATTTGCTTTTGTTGTGTTTGGATGTATGTCGTATCTTCCCTTCGGGAATGTGTAAACGACTGCATCACCCATTTGGATTTTAATGAATGTGTTTGGACCTTTTGGCCCTTGCATGAAATAATTAGTGTCACACCCACCCCCTTACTAGGCACCCATCTTTATTGCTTTCCCTCTTCATTCCAAATCATGAGACCTTTACCGCTCCAACAGGATGCCTGTTGTAACTCGTACTAGTACCTCTACCCAGCAGCCCGAAGATGGAGCATCCGCCCAAGCGGAGGCCGGCCAAGACCAAACCTACGACCAAGCTCCACCAGCACCTCCCCCGGCCATGGACATGGCTCAGCTTCTCCAAGCCTTCCGAGAGGAACGCCAAGCCAACACCGCAGCCCTCTAGATGATTGCTCAAGCTGTTACCCACAACCGCCAGCCAGCGGGGAATGGCAATGGACGTTCCACGTTGGCAGAGTTCAAGAAGCATGCACCACCAACCTTCATCGAGATTGCTGAACCCCTGGATGCAGACGACTGGGTCCGCACCATTAAGGACTTGCTGGAACTTGTCGGTTGCATCGAAGACCGCGAGAAGGCGGCTTATGCTGCCCACTGCCTCGGGAGGACTGCTAGAGCTTGGTGGGATGGATTCAAGGTCATGCATACTGGACAAGACATCACTTGGAACAAATTCAAGGCAGAATTCCGCAAGGCCCATATTCCTTCCGGAATCATGGCTATCAAAAAGCATGAGTTTCGAGCCCTGAAGCAAGGAAGTGGCACTGTCAAGGAGTACATGCAGAAGTTCAGTGTTCTGTCAAGGTATGCCTCTGAAGATGTCAGCACAGATGCTGCGAAAAGGGAGCGCTTCATGGAAGGCCTCAATCAGACTCTGCAGTACTCCCTTGTCGTGTGTGACTGCCCAACCTTTCCTGACCTGGTGAACAAAGCACTCATGCTTGAAGACAAGAGGCGTCCACTGGAAGACACTCGCAAGCGCATGATGATCAGCAAGGGAAGTTCCAGCAACCAGAAGCCTCGCCCGTGGCAGCCAGCCCCGGTCAAGCCAACCTATCAGCAGCCAAGTGCTTCTGTACCTTGCACCAACTATCAGCCTCAGCAGTATGCCAACCCAAGGCCAGCATTCAACCCCAATAATAGTGGTGGCAACAAGATCAGTAACCCAAACCAAGTCACTTGGTTTGGATGTGGTCAATCAGGACACATCTCATGGGTGTGCCCCAACAAGAAGCCCGATGCCCCACGCCCCAATGCGCAGAACCCAGGACAAGGCCGCGGGATGCCACCAAGGAACCCGCCCAACCATGGAAAGAGGCGTGTGAATCACGTCATTGCTGAAGAAGCTCAGGAAGACCCGGACGTCGTGCTGGGTACGTTCCTTGTCAACTCAGCACCTGCAACTGTCTTGTTTGATTCTGGAGCCACACATTCATTTGTCACTCAAAGATTTGCATTAAAAAGTGGCATGACCCTACACCCCTGAATAACCCCATGGTGGTACAAACCCCCGGAGTAGAGATGAGAGCCAATATAGACTGTAAGGGAGTCGGTATTATCATTAACGGTGTAGACTTCCTAGCAGACCTTATCATCTTAAGATCGCAAGGCTTGGATGTGATCTTAGGAATGTATTGGCTCAGCAAGCACCAAGGATTGTTAGAGTGTGCCAACCGGACTGTCACTGTCACCAATGACCAAGGAGTCGAAGTTAAGTTTGCCTCCAACTCCTCTTCTGCTCAAACCACTCAAGTCAACTGTCTGTCTGAAGTTGGACTGGAGCAAGTGCCGGTAGTATGCGAGTATCCCGATGTCTTTCCGGATGAGTACCGGGAATGCCCCCTGACCATGAAATTGAGTTCATCATCGAGCTCATGCCCGGGGCAGGACCCATCTATAAGAAGCCTTATAGAATGGGGACGGAAGAATTAGCCGAGTTGAAGAAGCAACTGGAAGAGCAGCTGAGGAAGGGATTTATCCGCCCAAGTGCCTCCCCTTGGGGATCACCTGTTCTGTTTGTGGCAAAAAGGGACGGTACCATCCGCTTATGCATTGACTACCATTCCCTCAATGAGGTTACAATCAAGAACAAGTATCCACTTCCCAAGATTGAAGATTTGTTTGATCAACTCAGCTAGGGCTGGAAAAAAGCTCAAAGCTCGCGAGCTAAACAAGTAGCTTGTGACTCGGCTCGAATCGACTCGAAATCGAACAATAACGAGTCGAGCCGAGCTTTAGTTTGAGATCGTTTAAAGACCAAGTTAAACGAGCCGATTTAACGAGTACTCGCATAACTCGCTAGGCCTGGTAAAACCCCAGTGGTTTTCTAGGGGTAGTAAAAACAGCCACTAAACACCTTGTGTCCCAGCATAAGGCCAGACCGCTCAAGGCCCGGCCTCCCTGGAGACTCTCATGTACATGTCCATATATCTACATGTTAAATTCCCAATTAATCTAATTTTTATCATTTTTGTAAGGTTTTATGTTCATATCTTTAATGAGTTTAACAAGCTAAACGAGCCAGCTCGCGAGTTATACGAATCGAGCCAATCTTGGATTTGAGCTTGTTATTGTAACGAGTCGAGTCGAGCTAGCTCGTTAATGAAACGAGCTTTAGCGAGTCGAGTCGAGCTGGCTCGACTTGGCTCGAAATCCACCCCTAAACTCAGCGGAGCCAAGGTGTTCTCCGAGATCGACCTCAGATCTGGGTACTACCAGCTGAAGATCAGACCCCAAGATATTCCGAAGACGGCATTTGTAACAAGATATGGCCTGTACGAGTGCATGGTCATGTCCTTTGGATTAACCAATGCCCCAGCTTACTTCATGTATCTCATGAATAAAGTCCTCATGGAATATTTGGACAAGTTTGTTGTTGTCTTCATTGATGACATTCTTGTCTTCTCGAAGACGGAGGAAGAGCACGAGCAACATTTGAGGATGGTCCTAGACAAGCTTCGAGAACACCAACTATACGCGAAATTCAGCAAATGTGAGTTTTGGCTGCATAAAGTTGGGTTATTAGCTCATGTCTTGACCGAGGAAGGATTGTCAGTTGATCCCACGAAGATTGAAGCTGTGACCCAATTGCAATCTCCAACGACCGTCAAGGAAGTCAGGAGCTTCCTCGGACTTGCAGGCTATTACCGCAAATTCGTGGAAGGATTCTCTAGCATTGCCCGGCCAATGACTCAGCTCCTGAAGAAGGACAAGAAGTTTGAATGGACGCCAAAATGCGAAGAAAGCTTCCAAGAGCTCAAGAAGAGATTGACCACCGCCCCAGTTCTGGTTACACCTGATATTCACAAAGAATTCGTGATATATTGTGATGCCTCTCGAACCAGATTGGGAAGCGTTTTGATGAAAGAAGGTCGAGTCATAGCTTACCTCTCAAGGAAGCTACGACCTCATGAAGAAAACTACGCTACTCACGATCTTGAGTTAGCAGCAGTAGTTCATGCCTTGAAGACTTAGCGACATTACCTCCTAGGGAAACGGTGTGAGATATACACAGACCACAAAAGTATGAAGTATATTTTCACCCAGAAGGAATTGAACATGAGGCAACGAAGATGGTTGGAACTAATCAAGGATTATGACCTCAGTGTTCAATATCACCCCGGGAAGGCTAACGTGGTAGCCGATGCCTTAAGCAGAAAGGCTTGCTCCCTGAATGCCATAATTCAAAGCAGGCAGCCAGCCTTGTTTGAAGAGCTGGAACGATTCAGTTTGGAATTGGTCACCCATGGATTTCTAGACCATCTGGAATTCAAACCAACCCTGATGGACGAAGTCAAGAAAGCACAAGGTTGGCACGCAAGCATTGAAGGCATCAAGAAGAAGATGAAGCTAGGCAAGGCCCCAGGATTCTCCGAGGACGAGCACGGGATTGTTTGGTACAAAGGTCGCATCTGCGTACCAAACAAGATGGAGCTGAAGAACTTGATCCTACAAGAAGCCCACGACACTCCGTATTCCATCCACCCCGGAGGAACCAAGATGTACCAAGACTTGAAGGAAAGATTCTAGTGGCACGGGATGAAAAGAGAGATTGCAACCTATGTTGCAAAGTGTGATGTGTGCCAAAGGGTCAAGGCTGAATATCAGCGACCCGCTGGCTTGCTCCAACCACTCAAGGTTCCTGCGTGGAAGTGGCATAAAGTCGGAATGGACTTCATCACTGGATTACCAAGGTCGAATAAAGGACATGACTCCATCTGGGTCATAGTTGACCATTTGACCAAGGTAGCCCATTTCATTCCCGTCAAGACTACCTATGATGGCAATCAGCTGGCAACTCTCTACATCGATAGAATCGTAAGCCTTCATGGTGTTCCTAAGGAGATTGTGTCAGAACGAGGAACCCAGTTTACCTCAAGGTTCTGGAAGAAGTTCCAAGAAGCCCTGGGAACCAAGTTGTCTTTCAGCACGGCTTTCCACCCGCAGACCGGAGGTCAGACAGAGCGAGTAAATCAAATTCTCGAAGACATGCTCCGAGCCTGTGTCTTGGCGTATGGAGCCAAGTGGGAAGATTGACTCCCTTTTGCCGAGTTCTCCTATAACAACAGTTATCAGTCGAGCCTTCAAATGGCACCATTTGAGGTGTTGTACGGACGCAAGTGTCGCACACCCCTCAACTGGTCAGAGACTAGAGAAGGGCTAGTCTTTCGACCAGATATTCTCTGCGAAGCGGAAGAGCAAGTCCAACTAGTCAGAGAACGTTTGAAGGCTGCCAAATCAAGGCAGAAGAGCTATGCTGACACTCGTTGCCGAGATATGAGTTTCCGTGTTGGACACCATGTGTACCTGCGAGTAACTCCTCTGAAGGGAACCAAGCGTTTCCACGTTAAAGGGAAGCTCGCAGCAAGGTTCATTGGTCCCTTTGAGATCACTGCACGATGAGGAGAAGTGGCTTACCAGTTGGAACTACCACCTGAGCTATCCGATGTGCACAACGTATTCCACGTGTCACAACTCCGGAAGTGTCTCCAAGTTCCGAACAAGCCTGATCTCTACAAGGATGTTGATCACCAAGCCATTGATCTTCAGCCTGATTTGACCTACCGCGAGAATCCCATTCGCATTCTGGATGAAGCAGAACGACAGACGCGAAGCCGCACCATCAAGTACTTCAAGGTCCAGTGGAGCAACCACACGGAAGCAGAAGCAACCTGGGAACGTGAAGACTATCTTAGATCCGAGTATCCCGGTCTTTTCTAAATCCTAATTTAGGAATCTTGGGGACGAGATTCTTGTAAGGGGGGTAGGTATGTCACACCCTACATTTTGTAACATGTCATTTGCATTAATAAAGCATGAAAATTAGGACCAACAATTTTTTTTGGCATCATTTGGCTTTTATTTGGAATTAAGTTTTCTCTCTGTGATTTTCTAAGTGCTCTTTAAAGTCAACTACTCCCTCTTATATATTTCATCTCCTTACCCCAAACTTCTGCCCAATGATCATACCAGTGTATATAACATTATAGTATTTTCTTACAAAAATAATTTGGCCAAAAAGTATTTTCAAAAATTAGTTTTCCAAAAAACCCTGAATTGAGTCTTCCACTTCAAGTGCTTGATTTAGGGTGAGAAAAATATTTCTAAGAGTATATTTGAAACCTAGTAGATATAAGACTCCCATAAACCACTAAGATATAATTTTAAAAGTTATTTTCCTATTTTATTTAAAAGCTTTTTCTTAAGGCCAGAAATGGTCTTTAATAGGGAAAATTATTTAACTATTTCAAAAATATTTGCAAAAATTCAGGGAAACTCTTAGGACATATATTTTCCATATATAAGAGTTTCAACACTTGGTCATGTTCAAAATATTGGGCAAATCCCTCAGAAACCCTTTCTGGATATTTCAAGCTTTTGAAATATTTACATAGGAAATATTCTCTAAAAATTCCAGGGAAATTCTATCATGTCATATATGACATATTTGATGATCTTGCCAAGCCCCATGCCTTGGGAAGCAAGAAAACCTCATCAAAACCCCTCAAAACCATTTTGTCCATTTTTGAAGTTTGAGCAAATTTACATTGCCAAACTTGTCCAAATGCTCTCAAACTTGGTACACATGCTAGAATGGTCTAATAATGCATCTAGACCAAATGGCACAAGTTTTCGAGAAGGGTAACTTGATCAGAGTACCCCCAAAACCATTTCTGTTTAGATTCAAATTTGAACAACTTTACATTACCAACTTTTTACTTGAGACCTCAAACTTTGTGGGCATGATCACAACCCCAAATGATGACACTACGCCAAGTGGTGCATCAAGGAGGGATGATTTGCTTAACTTAAACTTGGTAAATCCATTTCTGTTGATTTCTAGGGTTCACCAAAGTTACAATGGCAAGTTTCTTCAAATGAGCCCAAACTTGGTGAAACACCCTATTTCTATATACCCTTTGATCCTGTTAAGTCTCATGTCTATTGGAAATCATTTGATTGCCCAAAACCACATCAAACACCTTCTGGTGATTTACCAAAATTACCACTTTCACCTCTTTCCTTGTTCTCCTTGAGCAAGGATTTTTACCACAGCTTCCCCAAGTCCCGTTGCACCTCCAGTAACTCTCCCCTAGCCTCAGCTCAATGATTGAGAGGGGGTAAAACCCCAATTTACATTCTGGACAACAGTTTTCGCAGTTCTCTCTCAGCCTTCTCTTCTTATAGAAGATCTCCCTGGCATCCAACGTTCCTCCCGCATTGTTTACTCCCCATAGAGCCAATGGACATGGTGGCCGCGCCCAGAGCGTGTGAGACACGGCCATGCCGGCCATATGGGCGCTCTGGAGCGTGCTACATTGCGCTCCCGCACTGTAGCCACCCCCAATCCGCAGCGCCCGGCCACCTCGGGCCCCTTGCGCCAGTCGAGGTGCCTCGACGTCCGGGACACGACATGCTGTCGGCCCCCTCCTCTTTCTCCCTCCTGCTGCTGCCCTCGCACGCGCGTCGGCCGCCCGCGAGCTCCAATCTCTGGCTTCACACGCGCAAGCTCTCTGGATGCTTCCCTCCCATGGGCGTAGACCTCGTCCACGAACAGCTCCGACTCGCTCGCGTTTGCCTGCACGCCCTCTAGCCTCGCCCGTGACCTCGCCGGCGCACGAGTCCACGGTGGACTGGAGCCCGGCTATATAACCATGCCCCGGGCCTCTCCACTGGCATCCATCTCATCTCCAAACCCCCAAGAACACGCTAGCACCACCCACTCCACTCCAGACGGGCCCGAGCTCGAGATCAAGCTCGAGCTTCGCCGCCTCGGGTCGCCATCGATCCAGAGGTATAAGGCCTCCCCGCCGCTCCTCTCACTTGATCTAGAACCGCAAAACCTCACTGATCATTTCCCCCTTGTTTCCCCTCTCTGTAGCTGCCGGAAACGGCCGGAACCACCACCACCCGAAGCAACTCCGCCATGCCTCCTCGTCGCCGGCAAGCCAGGTCACCCCGGCGACCAACTCCACCTCCATCCGAACGGCGGCTCCTCCCTGAGCACGATGGTACCACCCACGCCTCCTCCCATGCACTATATCGCCGCCGGCGAGCTCGCCGTCGCCTCTGGACGGAGGTTGACGACGACGGCCGTAGGCCGTGTCCGTCAGCCTCACACCCTAACGTGTGGGACCCCCCCGTCAGGTTTGATAACGCACGCGCGCGCACCGGTTCGCCGTTGGAACGAAGGCGTATTTCGCCTTTACGCCTTCGACGTGGAAGCCTCGTGCGGGCTGTTTTCCCTCTGGGCCCGCTGCACTGTGGCCTTTCTAGCCTAGTGGCACAGTGCCATTTTTCTTTTTCCTTTTCTATCAGTTTTATAAAAATTCCACAGGATAAAATATTTATCCAAATGAAATAATTCTAGTTCCTAAAAACTTGTTAAATTCCAAACTATTTAATGATATCACTTTCACCTTTATTCATGAACCTTTTCTGTACTGTTCAAATTTAAATCTAAATTTGAACACTAAAACCTCTATTCAAAAATCCATGTACCCCATTCTGTCACTCCAAATCCCAAACTAAGAAATTTTGCCATCTTAGTTTTCCCTCTAGTATTTTATAAAAATAAGTTGACATTTTTCTGAGCACTTTGATTTTTCTATTTTTATTATTATCTTATTTTCCCGTTATTAATTGCGACGATTAGATACCGTGTTTGACGAAGTTGCTGAAGAAGAAGGAGGGGAAGGATTTGAAGACATTGAAGACCAAGCCAATCCAGGCAAGCAGCCCTTTGACCATGATATCCCTTTTGTTCCTCGGAACCCTTTTTTTCCGATTGCTTGATGATAAAGAATGACGGTGGTAAACTTGTCGGGAGCCACCACATGGTGCATACCCCTACCCATGATCTTTACAAAGTACATAGATGCATTGTCAAAAGATTAGTTGTGATGCATAGTGTTGCATATGTACCATGAACCCTTCATGGTTACATCCTTTCGAAAACCCCATCTGGTGCCCCTAATGCCCGAGGGTGATGTTGAGTTAAGGCCACCACTTGAGGAAGAAGTGGTGTACCAAAGAAAGTTCCCGTGTGTAGGTGAAATGATGGATTAGATTTATTTGTGATTACCGTCCCAACCAAACAAGTGCAAGCACTCTACCCCTTATGGGATGGGGCATTATTGATTAATTAGGCTGATACTAGCATGGTGCCCACATCACTAGTGATGGGGGAGACTTGAGGTCACTCCCGGGACGGGGTCGTGCTTGGATAGGCGACCATGACTGTTTTCACAGGGCACCGGACACACCGTCGGCCCCTTCGTGTATGTGTGACATTGTAAAAAGGGCGAGTCCCATGATTTATCGTTTGTACACGAGGGCTGTGCACCAACGAGTGGACCCTATGTTAGTGTCGTCTAGGGAAAGGTAATGACCGCGTGCTTCCCCCGAGTACTTGAGGTACTGCGGGATCGTGGGTGACACGAAAGCTTCCCGGATCTTGTGGGTAAAGTGCACAACCTCTGCAGAGTGTAAAACTATTCGAATAGCCGTGTCCACGGTCATGGACAGTTGGGAGGTGCTACTTAAACTATGTCCAAAATTTTACAATCTCGGTGAAAGTATGTGTGTGTGTTGAGTCAAGGAGGTGACTTTACTCGTTGATAATGAATTGATCTCTATTCATGTTGATATCTGTAACCTGTCTTCGAGGTTACCCAAGTACATTGATGCATGTTTCACAAATGGTAGAATATTTTATCTAGCTTGTAGCTAGGTTGCTCATTGTTGTACTACTTGCATTGTTACCTTGAACCAAATCATGGGTTGCTTGCGAGTACATTCATTGGCTTGCCACTAGTTATTTGATTGGCCATGCATGGAGGAGCAGGAATTTGAAGAAGAGTTCTATGGAGACGAACATACGAACTAGGACGCTTTCCCAGTCAGAATGCTTGTAGGGTTATGGCAGATGGCATGGGTTCTACTTATCTACGAAGACTTCCGCTACTCGAGTTTATTTGCTATGTAGCCCATGAGGCTTTATCCATGTAAGACTTGGCCATAATGGTCATAATTTGTGTAAGACGGTATGTATGGATGTAAGTCTCTTGTTATTTAGCTTCTCTGTGTTCAGTGAGCATTGATCTCTGGGATCACTGTACACGTGCATTCGGTGATCTCGACTCTTAAGTCGGGGTCCCCACAAAGGTGTACCCAATAGTTTCCTAAGGGTATCCTATGAAGATGCATTTTTCCGACTTGGGTTCGAGCTTTTCAGGTTGAAGTTTCTTGACATAAGCATCGCATCCCCAAACTTTTAGAAACGACAACTTAGGTTTCTTCCCAAACCAAAGTTCATACAGTGTCGTCTCAACGGATTTAGACGGTGCCCTATTTAAAGTAAATGTGGCAGTCTCTAAAGCATAACCCCAAAATGATAGCGGTAAGTCGGTAAGAGATATCATAGATCACACCATGTCCAACAGAGTATGATTACGACGTTCGGACACACCATTACGCTGAGGTGTTCCAGACGGCGTCAATTGTGAAACAATTCCACAGTTCCTTAGGAGCGTGCCAAATTCATGACTTAAATATTCTCCTCCACGATGCGATCGTAAGAACTTTATTTTTCTGTCACGCTGATTCTCAACCTCATTCTGAAATTCCTTGAACTTTTCAAAGGTCTCAGCCTTGTGTTTCATCAAGTAGACATACCCATATCTACTTAAGTCATCAGTGAGGATGAGAACATAAAGATAGCCACCGCAAGCTTCAACACTCATTGGACCGCACACATCAGTATGTATGATTTCCGATAAGTTGGTTGCTCGCTCCATTGTTCCGGAGAACGGAGTCTTGGTCATCTTGCCCAAAAGGCATGGTTCGCACGTGTCAAATGATTCATAATCAAGAGACTCCAAAAGTCCATCCGCATGGAGCTTCTTCATACGTTTGACACCAATATGACCAAGGTAGTAGTGCCACAAGTATGTGGGACTATCATTAACAACCTTACATCTTTTGGCATTCACACTATGAATATGTGTAACATCACGTTCGAGATTTATTAAGAATAAACCATTGACGAGCGAGGCATGACCATAAAACATTTCTCTCATATAAATAGAACAACCATTATTCTCGAATTTAAATGAGTAGCCATCTCGCATTAAACGAGATCCGGATACAATGTTCATGCTCAAAGCTGGTACTAAATAACAATTATTGAGGTTTAAAACTAAGCCCGAAGGTAGATGCAGAGGTAGCGTGCCGACGGCGATCACATCGACCTTGGAACCATTGCCGAAACGCATCGTCAACTCGTCCTTCGCTAGTCTCCGCTTATTCCGCAGCTCCTGCTTTGAGTTACAAATGTGAGCAACTTCACCAGTATCAAATACCCAGCAGCTACTACGAGCGCTCGTAAGGTACACATTAATAACATGTATATCACATATACCTTTGACGTTGCCGGCCTTCTTATCTGCTAAGTATTTGGGGCAATTCTGCTTCCAGTGACCCGTTCCCTTGCAATAAAAGCACTCAGTCTCATGCTTGGGTCCATTCTTTGGCCAACTGGCTTACCGGGCGCGGCAACTCCTTTGCCGTCCTTCTTGAAGTTCTTCTTACCCTTGCCTTTCTTGAACTTAGTGGTTTTATTTACCATCAACACTTGATGTTCTTTCTTGATCTCCACCTCCGCTGATTTCAGCATTGAATACACCTCGGGAATGGACTTCTCCATCCCTTGCATATTAAAGTTCATCACAAAGCTCTTGTAGCGAGGTGGGAGCGACTGGAGGATTCTGTCAATGACCGCGTCATCTGGGAGATTAATTCCCAACTGAGACAAGCGATTGTGCAACCTAGACATTTTGAGTATATACTCGCTGACAGAACTATTCTCCTCCATCTTACAACTATAGAACTTGTCGGAGACATCATATCTCTCGACTCGGGCATGAGCTTGGAAAACCATTTTTAGCTCTTGGAACATCTCATATGCTCCGTGCTGCTCAAAACACTTTTGGAGCCCCGATTCTAAACTGTAAAGCATGCTACGCTGAACCAGGGAGTAATCATCACTACGTGACCGCCAGGCGTTCATAACGTCTTGAGCTGCTGGGAAAACTGGTGCATCACCTAGCGGTGCTTCAAGGACATATGATTTCTTGGCAGCTATGAGGATGATCCTCAAGTTATGGACCCAATCCGTATAGTTGCTACCATCGTCTTTCAGCTTGGTTTTCTCTAGGAACGCGTTGAAGTTGAGGGCAACATTAGCGTGGGCCATTGGATCTACAAGACATATTGTGAAGATTTTAGACTATGTTCATGCCAATTAAGTTCATCTAAACAAATTTTATGAACTCCCACTCAGATAGACATCTCTCTAGTCATCTAAGTGATACATGATCCGAATCGACTAGGCCGTGTCCGATCATCACGTGAGACGAACTAGTCATGAATGGTGAACATCTTTATGTTGATCGTATCTTCTATACGACTCATGATAGACCTTTTGGTCTTCCGTGTTCCGAGGCCATGTCTGTACATGCTAGGCTCGTCAAGTGAACCCTAAGCGTATTGCGTGTGTAAATCTTGCTTACACCCGTTGTATGCGAACGTTAGAGCCTATCACACCCGATCATCACGTGGTTCTTCGGCACAATGAATCTTAGCAATGGTGCACATTTAGGGGGAACACAATTCTTGAAATTTTAGTGAGAGATCATCTTATTTACTACCGTCGTTCTAAGCAAATAAGATGTAAAACATGATAAACATCACATGCAATCAAATAGTGACATGATATGGCCAATATCATTTTGCTCCTTTTGATCTTCATCTTCGCGGCTCCATGATCATCATCGTCGCCGGCATGACACCATGATCTCCATCATCGTGTCTTCATGAAGTCGTCTCGCCAAACATTACTTCTACTACTATGGCTAACGGTTAGCAATAAATTAAAGTAATTACATGGCGTTTTCAGTGACACGCAGGTCATACAATAAAATAAGGCAACTCCTATGGCTCCTGCCGATTGTCACACTCATCGACATGCAAGTCGTGATTCCTATTACAGGAACATGATCAATCTCATACATCACATATATATCATTCATCACATCCTTTTGGCCATATCACATCACACGGCACATGCTGCAAGAACAAGTTAGACGTCCTCTAATTGTTGTTGCAAGTTTTACGTGGCTGCTATAGGTTTCTAGCAAGAACGTTTCTTACCTACGCCAAAACGACAACGTGATATGCCAATTTCTATTTACCCTTCATAAGGACCCTTTTCATCGAATCTGATCCGACTAAAGTGGGAGAGATAGACACCCGCTAGCCACCTTATGCAACTAGTGCATGCCGGTCGGTGGAACCTGTCTCACGTAAGCGTACGTGTAAGGTCGGTCCGGGCCGCTTCATCCCATGATGCCGCCGAATCAAGATAAGACTAGTAGCGGCAAGTAAATTGACATGATCTACGCCCACAACAACTTGTGTTCTACTCGTGCATAGTAACTACGCATAGACCTAACTCATGATGCCACTATTGGGGAACGTAGCAGAATTTTAAAATTTTCTATGCATCACCAAGATCAATCTATGGAGTCATCTAGAAACGAGGGAGAGGGGAGTGCATCTACATACCCTTGAAGATCGCGAACGGAAGCGTTCAAGAGAACGGGGTTGATGGAGTCGTACTCGTCGTGATCCAAATCACCGATGACTGAGCGCCGAATGGACGGCACCTCTGCATTCAACAAACGTACGGTTGGGAGAGACGTCTCATCCTTCTTGATCCAGCAAGGGGGAGGAGAGGTTGATGGAGATCCAGCAGCACGACGGCGTGGTGGTGGAAGCAGTGGGTATCTCAGAAGGGCCTCGCCAAGCTCAGCGAGAGGGAGAGGTGTTACGGGGGGAGAGGGAGGCGCCAGGGGCTTGGGTGCGCAGCCCTTCCTCCCACCTCTTTATATAGGGGCCCTAGGGGGGCGCGGGCACCTAGAGATCCCATCTCAAGGGGGGGCGGCGACCAAGGGGGGACTTGCCCCCCAAGTTTGGTGGGGCGCCCCCACCCCGAGGGTTTCCAACCCTAGGCGCAGGGGGAGGCCCATGGCGGCGGACCAGCCCACTAGGGGCTGGTTCCCTTCCCACTTCAGCCCATGGGGCCCTCCGGGATAGGTGGCCCCACCCGGTGGACCCTCGAGACCCTTCCGGTGGTCCCGGTACAATACCGGTGACCCTTGAAACTTTCCCGGTGGCCGAAACTGGACTTCCTATGTACAAATCTTTACCTCCGGGCCATTCCGGAACTCCTCGTGACATCTGGGATCTCATTCGGGACTCCGAACAACTTTCGGGTTACCGCATACTAATATCTCTAAAACCCTAGCGTCACCGAACCTTAAGTGTGTAGATCCTATGGGTTCGGGAGACACGCAGACATGACCGAGACGACTCTCCGGTCAATAACCAACAGTGGGATCTGGATACCCATGTTGGCTCCCACATGCTCCTCGATGATCTCATCGGATGAACCACGATGTCGAGGATTCAATCAACCCCGTACGCAATTCCCTTTGTCTATCGGTATGATACTTGCCCGAGATTCGATCGTCGGTATACCGATACCTTGTTCAATCTCGTTACCGGTAAGTCTCTTTACTCGTTCCCGTAACACATCATCCCATGAACAACTCTTTGATCACATTGAGCTCATTATTATGATGTCCTACCGAGTGGGCTCAGAGGTACCTCTCCGTCACACGGAGTGACAAATCCCAGTCTCGATTCGTGCCAACCCAATAGACACTTTCGGAGATACCCGTAGTGCATCTTTATAGCCACTCAGTTACGTTGTGACGTTTGGTACACCCAAAGCATTCCTACAGTATCCGGGAGTTGCACAATCTCATGGTCTAAGGAAAAGTTACTTGACATTGGAAAAGCTTTAGCAAACGAACTACACGATCTAGTGCTAGGCTTAGGATTGGGTCTTGTCCATCACATCATTCTCCTAAAGATGTGATCCCGTTATCAATGACATCCAATGTCCATGGTCAGGAAACCTTAACCATCTATTGATCAGCGAGCTAGTCAACTAGAGGCTTACTAGGGACACGTTGTGGTCTATGTATTCACACATGTATCACTGTTTCCGGATAATACAATTAAAGCATGAACAATAGACAATTATCATGAACAAGGAAATATAATAATAACCATTTTATTATTGCCTCTAGGGCATATTTCCAACAAGGAGGTGGTAGGCGTCGAAGGGGTTAGTGAACCTCACGATAAGCCCAATAGGATAGCCGTTGTAACTGACCTCTTTGACTCGGAACATGACCGGAGAGCCCCTCGGGAGGTGGCGGTAGCCGGCGGAGAGGAAGAACTCGGTCAGCCCCCTTGCCCCCCCCTCGAGATCGTCCACACCCGTAGGGTGTTCTCCACCCAGACTCCGGCAGGGTAGAGCCTCTCGGGGATGGTGAGCGGCACACGATAGGTAGCCCCAGTGAACTGCATCTTTGCTTCGGTTGGGTGAATCTTGGGATGACATGTGGTGAAGAAGGGGCTGGGTGGGCAGATGGGAGATGAAGGAGAGTGAGAGGAAGATGTAGGCGTGGGTGTGCTTAAAATAGCCGAGGTGCACCGTGTTGTTTTCCTCTCCCCTCCATCGTGGTAGTAATGGCATCGGAAATGGGCAATGTGGCATCGAACCACCCGAGCCAGCCTGTGTGTACATGCACATAGCAAATGTGGCATCATGGTAGTAATGCCAACGGCCCGCGTCACACACTAGCCATTAAGACGCGTTAAGAGATGAGCTTCTGCATGCTCAATGGCGTGCATGCAGCGATAGTCTGACATCTAGAATGACCATAATGAGACGGGGGTGTCGGGCGTGCTCTTTAGCATGCATGCAATGTCAAACGCTGCGAGGGCGGACGGCGCAGGGCTGTGCGTGCATGCATGCATGCTTTTTAGGCCTGCTCAAATCAGTGTGCACTACTGCAGGATGCTGCTAACGCGACACTACGATCAGAGACCCTTCGACGAAACTGTATGCTATGCCATAATCACAAATGGGGGTGTAAAAACGTCAAAAAAGGTGCAAAACATTTACGATGGAGGATGCATCGAACACGGTTCAGATTTTAGTTGCGTGTGCGATGCAGGGCATGCGGTTCAGTTCAATTAACTGTTTGCGATGAGGAGGAACAAAAGAAACTGGCATCCAGATGAAGGTGTGTGTGATAGAGAACATACGATTCGCTTGGATGAACTATTTGTCATTACGCAGCACAAAAGAAATGGTCAGCCGGATCAAGGCGTGTGTGATATACGGCATGCGGTTCACTCGGATGAACTGTTTGTGATTAGGCAACACAAAAGAAACGGTCAGCCAGATCAAGGTGTGTGCGATATACGGCATGCGGTTCACTCAGCCTTGTCGTGAGTGTGTGACCTCTATGGCAACCGTTCGCGCCCCACTAGCCTCTTCTTGTACTGTGGCAACCATCCACCGCCTCTTCGCCTTTCCCTCTGGATTTGGTACTGCTGCCGCACGCTCTTTCTCCCTCCATTTGCCTTCACCTTTCCTTCTGCCATTGTTCGATCATCTTCTCCATGGAGGGAACAGGCCGGAAATGACCCCATTATTCTTGCCCCGATCTGAAAGATGACATGGTGGAGGACTTCATTGATCGGTGCGATGTCATCACGTTGGCTAGCATGGCAGGTTCGTACAAGACCATTCTAGACTCAACAAATAGGATCATTACAAAGAACCCAAGGGTTCAGTCGCCGTTTGATCTCCCCTATCTTCTTCGCCATGACCCTGCTCACCGTCGCGAGGACGACGGAAGCCTTGCTTTCTACAAGTTGATGCCGCTTGATAATGATACGTGTGATGTTAAGATGCTACCGCTTAAGGGTAAGGCCTGGGCAAGCGCAAATGGAGATTGGGTTGTTTATATTGGGAACAACTGCGAGTGGGAACTTGTGAATGTGTACACTCGTCACCGGGTTCCACTTCCAAAAATCTCAGACAGCCATGAGGTTCAGCACACAGATAGTCTACGTACGTTCATATACGATCATCATGAATGTCGTCTACAGAAGATAGTAATTTCTCGAGTTCCCTACCGCTCTTGGGATTACAAGAACTATGCTGTTGTTGCTATCTTCGACAAGCTTGTTGTCGTCTCAGCTTCCACGGATGGATGGATATTGCTCAAAAATCAATTTATGGACACGAATGAGTACTGTGATGCAATTCAATACGACCGTCTTGTGTTTTCTGCCACCACTCGTGGCACTGTTTTTGCGTGGGATCCTTATTGTTTCTGTATGTTTGTCTTTCACCGTAATTATAATTGTTTCATCCACATGCATGCTGGTTAGCTAGTTTCCCTTTACTAATTAACTTTCTTGTGTTTCCAAGGTCCTGTGAACATTCCACCACCTATACTTGAAAACATTTATAACCAAGGGGGAGATGATGATGGTGATGATCACGAGCATGAGGACGAGCAAGACCTATATACTCAATGGCGCCTGGCAACTTATTCCGATGGATCGCCTCTTCTTGTATGTATACATGGCACTACTGATGTTACTAACGAAGTAGGTGTTGTCTCCCATGGTCGCACTATCCAAACCTATTCCAACATCCGTTACAGGGTATTCGGGATGGATACTAGTGTACTAGCGCCAGCACCTTCTGAATGGTTCCGTATTGAAAGTCTTGGAGGAAACTCACTCTCCTTGGACAAAACTATCCAATGATGGTGAAAGGCGATCCAGCTGCTGTTGACACAACGTTACTACCATTTATGAGAAGCAACTGTATCTATCCCTTGGACATTGCTATGGTTCCCTACCCAGACAATCACAATATGCGTCCTGATATAGGCCGCTTCAGCCTGGATGATCAGTCCTGCGTTGGTCTCGAGATTGACAATAGCTGGTCCATCCCAGAGAATCAGTTATAGTTCAAAGCAAGCTTTTCCAATGCCGAGGATTGGTTAAGTTGATGTTCATTTCATCGCTTTGTTATTTGTTGTGTGATAAAAACTTTACTTTATTAGAATGTTTTGTTGGAAATAATCTATAATCCAACATGTATCCTCATTGTTGTTGTGTGTTGATGACTTGTTCTATGTAATGAATGGTACATTTGCATATGCATCCCATCAACTCACGCATGCTCGCACGTCACACGGGTCCTGTGGCGGCACATATATTATTTTCTATTTGGATAACAAAAAAAGTACAATGCCACTTTGTATTGGTGTCCATATTAACAGTGCTAGCGATTTTAGTTGCAAAAATTAGATAGTGCTAGTGATTTTTAGCTGCATATTTTGACAAATCGCTGTGTTACAAGGTTGACAAATGGCAATGTTACTTGATAAACAAATGTCAATCTTTCCAGTTTGACAAATGGCAACATACCCAATATGACATATGCAAATCTTACCCAATTTTTTCTATGTGGTTGCACACTGTCATCCAAAACAACCTTTTGCATTGAAGGGATGCACAAATCCTCCACTGCGAATTTTCCATAGCTCTCACTTTGCATACGCGTATTCTATCTAAAACATTTGTGATCAAGAGCTGCACAAATCCTGCTCAGCACATTTTCCCTTGGCTTCCTAGGGAAGCTGTCGGTTTGCATTCGGGTGTTCTAACTAAAACGTTTGCGATGAGTGTTTTATATTTAAAACCCATTGAAGTTTTTCTTCAAAAGAAAATCGTTTGATAAGTCCGTACATTAAGAGAGAAAAACCCAAGTTCGTTCAAACTATATCTTTCATTCAGCCACACTGCAAATTTATATTCATATGATCGAGAATTCGAGATACAGTATTAAACCCCAAAAAACTATTTCCGACGATGGCGGAGGCGGCGTGCCGCATCGTCGTTGTTGTCCTCCGGGATGAAGTTGTTGAAGTCTTCAAGGCAGCACAAAATGTTCTTCACTTGCAAATCAAACATCAAGTCATCGCGCGATCGACAGGCGGGACGCGGGAGGATGGCAACTGGCGCCGCTGAGAGGTAGCGGTCGACGGCAGCGTCCTATGCCGCTGAGGGGGGCACGCGCACGGGCACGGCGGGTGCAGCCAAACGCACGGGGACTAGCGCCGCGGTGGGTGGAGGGGCGTACACGGGCAAGGGCATGGGCGTGGCGGGTGCAGCAAAATGCACGGGGGGCGGTGCCATGGTCGGCGGAGGGGTGCGCACGGGCAAAGGCATGGGCGCTGGCGTTGGCATGTACACGAGCTCACGCCGGTCCACGGAGACCTCGCTGATGCCCGTGGCTTCCAGCTCTACGATAGTGCTCGGCGACCAGCCCGTCAATGCTATGGGGATGGTCGTGGGCGCGGGGATGGGAGCTGGGACGGGAGCGGGGGCAGCAACCGCCGCGGCCAGCTCATTCTGGGCCATGTCCATGAGGTCCCATCCGTCCTTATTTTCTATCTCCTCCGGCTCGGAGTCGACTTCACCAAACTTGAAGACTAGTGGCAGATGATCATTCTGCGCCATGGCGTTGGTGGAGGTCCGCGGGGGGGGGGGGGGGG
>LR738715.1:40327384-40370711 GCA_902687465.1 Secale cereale
GGAGGTTGATGGGAGGCGAACAGTAAGGTCGTCCATATTAAATAGCGGCTCAGTCGCCATTAATGGAGAGGAAGGCGGCGGCCATGGAAGTCAAAGGGCTCGCTTCCTAGTGAGCCTGCGCAGCATACAACTCACACGCTTCTCGGTGAGCCTGCGCACCTCTCGGTCAGCCAACGCACCGGACTCCGCATGCACGCCTCCCGTTCAGTCAAGGTCAAGCAGATGTCCGCACGGCACCTCCTATAGCCATTAAAACGAAGACACATGGCGTTATGTGAATGGTTAACAGAACGCACACGATTTGAATTATACAAACATTAGAGATATTAAAGTCGCGGCTATTTTTTCAAAATGCCTTTGTTGGCTGTAATTCGAGTGCGCCTTCTCTCAAAATAAACACGAAAAATATCACAGCATGTCGGGTGTCATTCCATGATAGCATGCCAAGTTTCATGAATTTCAAACGAGTTTTGGGTTTACTAGAATTTAAAAAACAAAGTATCTCAATGTTTTGTCGGCAATCAACGGTGCGCTGGTGTTTGAAATTCATTCTAATTTCTTGCATGGGACCTAAACATGCACCTAGGGACACAGATTTGATTTTTCAACCAATTTATATGCATTATAGCATGTGCATGTAGTTCAAATTTGAATTATGCACATAAATGCATTGAAAACTCAATTAATGCATAAAAATTTCCAAACGAGTCCCCAAAAACCCCAAAAATTGACACAACGCTCCTCTTGATCTATGTTGACACTAAAATTAGAAATCGAGAAGAGGCGACGGATATTGTTTCGTCTAGAAAGGTGAAACGTTCCCTACTGAACCATCAGGCTTGTTGTGAGAAACTCTGGTTTGTGAGAAGCATATACCCAAACCTGCCCCAAATGGGACAAAAAATTTACCACACAAGGTTGATGCTGCTCCAAGACAACATGCCAAGTTTCATTAATTTCAGATGACCTTTGGATTTACTAGAATTAAAAAACCATGTATCTCAATGTTTGCGGCCGAGTGACCATGGCGGGGTGTTTGACATTCATTCTCATTTCTTGCATGGGAGCTAAGCATGCAACCAAGGACACAGATTTGAATTTTCAACCAATTTATATGCATTAGAGCATGTGCATGTAGTTCAAATTTGAATTATGCACATAAATGCATAGAAAACTCAGTTAATGTATAAACATGTAAAAGCGAACCCAGAAAAATCCCAAAAATTGACACAACGCTACTGTTGTTCTATGTTGACACTAGGAAAAATATTGAAATCGAGAAGAGGCAACGGATATCATTTCGTCCAGAAAGGTGAAACTTTCCCTACCGAAACCATCAGGCTTGTTGTGAGAAGCTCTGGTTTATGAGAAGCTTATACCCAAACCTGCCCCAAATGGGACCAAAATTTTACCACGGCATGTTGATGCCGCTCCATTATAGTATGCAAAGTTTCATGAATTTTAGACGAGCTTTCGATTTACTAGAATTAAAAAACCATCAGGCTTGTTGTGAGAAGCTCTGGTTTATGAGAAGCATATACCCAAACATTCCCCAAATGGGATAAAAAATTTACCATGGCATATTGATGCCGCTCCATGACAGCATGCCAAGTTTCATGAATTTCAGACGAGCTTTGGATTTACTAGAATTAAAAAACCAGGTATATCAATGTTTGCGGCCGAGTGACCATGACATGGTGTTTGACATTCATTCTCATTTCTTGCATGGGACCTAAGCATGCAACCAAGGACATGGATTTGAATTTTCAACCAATTTATATGCATTAGAGCATGTGCATGTAGTTCAAATTTGAATTATGCACATAAATGCATAGAAAACTCGGTTAATTTATAAAAATGTCCAAGCGAACCCCGAAAAATCCCAAAAATTGACATAACGCTCCTGTTGTTCTATGTTGACACTAGGAAAAAATTGAAATCGAGAAGAGGCAACGGATATCATTTCGTCCAGAAAGGTGAAACGTTCCCTACCGAAACCATCAGGCTTGTTGTGAGAAGCTCTGGTTTACGAGAAGCTTATACCCAAACCTGCCCCAAATGGGAAAAAAAATTTACCACGACATGTTGATGCCGCTCCATGACAGCATGCCAAGTTTCATGAATTTCGGACGAGCTTTTGATTTACTAGAATTATAAAACCAGCAGGCTTGTTGTTAGAAGCTCTGGTTTATGAGAAGCATATACCCAAACCTGCCCCAAATGGGACAAAAAATTTACCACGGCATGTTGATGCCGCTCCATGACAGCATGCCAAGTTTCATGAATTTCAGACAAGCTTTGGATTTAGTAGAATTAAAAAACTATGTATCTCAATGTTTGCAGCCGAGTGACCGTTGCAGGGTGATTGACATTCATTCCCATTTCTTGCATGGGACCTAAGCATGCAACCAAGGACACAGAATTGAATTTTCAACCAATTTATATGCATTAGAGCATGTGCATGTAGTTCAAATTTGAATTATGCACATAAATACATATAAAACTCATTTAATGTATAAAAATGTCCGAGTGAACCCTGAAAAATCCCAAAAATTGACACCACGCTCCTGTTGTTCTATGTTGACACTAGGAAAAAATTGAAATCGAGAAGAGGCAACATATATCGTTTCATCCAGAAAGGTGAAACGTTCCCTACCGAAACCATCAGGCTTGTTGTGAGGGGCTCAAGCAACTCACCACTACGACGAGGGCACCCATGAAGCGGAGGCCTCTCCCTCTTCCATGTCCAGGGAGCCAATCGTCATCGATATCTCCAACAATGAGGAGTAGCTTGTCTTATTAGCTCACTATAAGGACACATGATTAGTTTGCTAGCTACTTCTTTTCCTTACCAAATTCTAGTGAATTGTGCTATCTACTTTTACCATGCAATCTTTTGCTCTAGAGTATATGTTCTATATGTCATGCAATGTGGTGTTTGATGACCCACAAGTATAGGGGGTCAATTGTAGCTCTTCTCAATAAGAAGAGTGTCGAACCGAACGAGGAGCTGACGGAAATGACAAGTAGTTTTCAGTAAGGTACTGCCTGCAAATGCTGAAATAGTAAGTAGCGAGTTGTTTGACAGCAAGATATTTTGTAACGAGCGAGTAGCGATAATAGTAACAAGTATGCAGCAAGATAGCCCAATACTTTTGAGGCAAAGGACAGGCAAAAGTGGTCTCTTATGATAAGCAAAGCGTTCTTGAGGGTACATGGGAATTTCATCTCATTACTTTCATCATGTTGGTTTGATTTGTGTTCGCTACTTTGATAAGTTGACATGTGTGTGGACTGGTGCTTAGGTGCTGTTCTTACTTGAACAAACCTCCTACTTATGATTAACCCTCTGATGTCTACTACGCAACCTTCTTCTTGTAGACGTTGTTGGGCCTCCAAGTGAAGAGGTTTGTAGGACAGTAGCAAATTTCCCTCAAGTGGATGACCTAAGGTTGATCAATCCATGGGAGGCGTAGGATGAAGATGGTCTCTCTCAAACAACCCTGCAACCAAATAACAAAGAGTCTCTTGTGTCCCCAACACGCCAAATACAATGGTAAATTGTATAGGTGCACTAGTTCAGCGAAGAGATGGTGATACAAGTGCAATATGGATGGTAGATATAGGTTTTTGTAATAAGAAAATATAAAAACAGCAAGGTAGCAAGTGGTAAAAGTGAGCATAAACGGTAGTACAATGCTAGGAAACAAGGCCTAGGGTTCATACTTTCACTAGTGCAAGTTCTCTCAACAAGGATAACATAATTGGATCATATTACTAGCCCTCAACATGCAACAAAGAGTCACCCCAAAGTCACTAATAGCGGAGAACAAACGAAGAGCTTATTGTAGGGTACGAAACCACCTCAAAGTTATTCTTTCTCATCGATCTATCATAGAGTTCGTACTAGCATAACACCTTAAGATAAAAATCAACCAAAACCCTAATGTCACCTAGATACTCCATTGTCACCTCAAGTATCCATGGGCATGATTATACGATATGCATCACACAATCTCATATTCATCTATTCAACCAACACAAAGAACTTCAAAGACTGCCCCAAAGTTTCTACCGGAGGGTCAAGACGGAAATGTGTGCCAACCCCTATGCATAGATTCCCAGGGTCACGGAACCCGCAAGTTGATCACCAAAACATACATCAAGTAAATCACATGATATCCCATTGTCACCATAGATAAGCAGATGCAAGACATACATCAAGTGTTCTCAAATCCTTAAAGACTCAATCCGATAAGATAACTTCAAAGGGAAAACTCAATTCATCACAAGAGAGTAGAGGGGGAGAAACATCATAAGATCCAACTATAATAGCAAAGCTCGCGATACATCAAGATCGTGCCATCTCAAGAACACGAGAGAGAGAGATCAAACACATAGCTACTAGTACATACCCTCAGCCCCGAGGGTGGACTACTCCCTCCTCGTCATGGAGAGTGCCGGGATGATGAAGATGGCCACCGGAGGGATTCCCCCTCCGGCAGGGTGCCACAACTGGTCTAGATTGGTTTTCGGTGGCAACAGAGGCATTCGGCGGCGGAACTCCCAATCTAGGTTATTTTTCGGAGGTTTCAGTATATATATAGGAGGTGTTGGAGTCGGGGGCAAGTAAAGGGGGTCTCCTGACTGTCCATGATGCAGGGGGCGCGCCCAGGAGGCGCCCGCCACCCTCGTGGACAGCCCGTGGACCTTCTCGTCCTCCTCCGGTACTCTTTGGTCTTCTTCTGGTCCAAAAACGTCCTCCGTGGTGTTTCAGGTCAATTGGGCTTCGTTTGATATTCCTTTTCTGCGATACTCTAAAACAGGAGAAAAACAGAAACTGGCACTGGGCTCTGGATTAATAGGTTAGTCCCAAAAATCATATAAAAGTGTATATAAAAGCCCATAAAACATCCTAGAAGGATAATATAATAGGATGGAAGAATAAAAAATTATAGATACGTTGGAGACGTATCAAACATCCCTAAGCTTAATTCCTGCTCGTCCTCCAGTAGGTAAATGATAAAAACAGAATTATTGATGTGGAAAGCTAACCAACATAATTCTCCATGTAATTCTCTTTATTGTGGCATGAATGTTTAGATCCGAAAGATTCTAGAAAAAAGTCTATATTGACATAAGAATAATAATACTTCAAGCATACTAACAAAGCAATTGTGTCTTCTCAAAATAACATGGCCAAAAAAAGTTATCCCTACAAAATCATATAGTCTGGCTATGCTCCCTCTTCATCACACAAAATATTTAAAAAATGCACAACCCCGGTTTCCGCCAAGCAATTGTTTCATACTCAAATTTTTTCGAACCTTTCAACTTTCACGCAATACATGAGCATGAGCCCTGGATATAGCACTATAGGTGGAATAGAGTGGTGGTTGTGGAGAAGACAAAAGAGAAAGATAGTCTCACATCAACTAGGCGTATCAATGGGCTATGGAGATGCCCATCAATAGATATCAATGTGAGTGAGTAGGGATTGCCATGCAACGGATGCACTAGAGCTATAAATGTGTTCAACAAATGAAGACCCAGGGCGCTTTGAGGAAGCCCATTGTTGGAATATACAAGCGAGGTTCTATAATGAAAATTCCCACTAGTATATGAAAGTGACAAAACAAGAGACTCTCTATCATGAAGATTATGGTGCTACTTTGAAGCACAAGTGTGGAAAAGGATAGTAGCATTGTCCCTTCTCTCTTTTTTTTTTTGGAGGCGCTTTTTTTAGCTCCCCCCCCTCTCTCTTTTTTTGGGCCATCTCTTTTTTTATTTGGCCTTTCTCTCTTTTTTTGTTTTGGTTTTTGTTTCCTCACACAGGACAATGCTCTAATAATGAAGATGATCACACTTTTATTTACTTACAATTCAAAGATTACAACTCGAAGCTAGAACACAATATGACTCTAACTGAATGCCTCCGGCTGTGTACCGAGATGTGCAATGAATCAAGAGTGACATATATGAATGAATTGTGAATGGTGGCTTTGCCACAAATAAGATGTCAACTACATGATCTTGCACGGCAACATGACAATATGAAGCGTGTCATAATAACATAACGGTGGAAAGTTGCATGGCAATATATCTCGGAATGGATATGGAAATGCCATGATAGGTAGGTATGGTGGCTATTTTGAGGAAGGTATATGGTGGGTGTATGGTTCCGGCGAAAGTTGCGCGGTACAAGAGAGGCTAGCATTGGTGGAAGGGTGAGAGTGGGTATAATCCATGGACTCAACATTAGTCATAAAGAACTCATATACATATTGCAAAAAACAAAGAGTCGTCAAAACAAAGTATACAACGCATGCTCCTAGGGGAAGGGTTGGTAGGAGTTAACCATCGCGCGATCCCGACCTCCACACAAAGGATGACAATCAATAAATACCTCATGCTCTAACTTCATCACATAGCGGTTCACCATACGTGCATGCTACGGGAATCACAAACTTTAACACAAGTATTTCTTAAATTCATAATTACTCCACTAGCATGACTATAATATCAACATCCTCATATCTCAAAACAATCATCAAGTATCAAACTTCTCATAATATTCAATGCACTTGTATGAAAGTTTTTACTCTACCCAACTTGAATGCCTATCATATTAGGACTAGTTTTATAACCAAAACACATTACCATGCTGTTATAAAAGACTCTCAAAAATATATAAGTGAAGCATGAGAGTTCATCTATTTCTTCAAAATAAAACCACTGTCGTGCTCTAAAAACATATAAGTGAAGCACTAGAGCAAAAGACAAACTACTACGAAAGGTATAAGTGAAGATCAATGAGTAGTCTAATAATTATGTAACTATGTGAAGACTCTCTAACATTTAATAATTTCAGATCTTGTGATATTACTCAAACAGCAAGCAAAACAAAATAAAACAAAATGACACTCCAAGAAAAACACATATCATGTGGTGAATAAAAATATAGCATCGAGTAAAGTTACAGATAGACGAAAACGAAAGAGGGGATGCCTTCCCGGTACAACCCCAAGCTTAGGCTTTTGATTGTCCTCGAATTTTACCTTGGGATGCCTTGGGAATCCCCAATCTTAGGCTCTTCCCACTCCTTATTCCATAGTCCCTCGAATCTTTACCCAAAACTTGAAAACTTCACAACACAAAACTCAACAGAAAACTCGTAAGCTCCGTTAGTATAAGAAAATAAAACCACCACTTAGTTACTGTTATGAACTCATTCTAAATTCATATTGGTGTAATATCTACTGTGTTCCAACTTCTCTATGGTTCATACCCTCCGATACTACTCATAGATTCATCAAAATAAGCAAACAACATATAGAAAACAGAATCTGTCAAAAACAGAACAGTCTATAGCAATCTGTAACTTTCGAATACTTCTGTAACTCTAAAAATTCTGAAATAAATTTTTGGACGTGAGGAATTTCTCTATTAATCATCTGCAAAAAGAATCAACTAAAAAGCACTCTCCAGTAAAAAATGACAGCCAATCTCGTGAGCGCTAAATTTCTGTTTTTTACAGCATGATCACATAAACTTCACACAAGTCTTCCCAAAGGTTCTACTTGGCACAAACACTAATTAAAACACAAAACCACATCTAAACAGAAGCTAGATGAAATATTTATTCCTAAACAGAGGCAAAAGAAAAGAACAAAAATAAAGTTGGGTTGCCTCCCAACAAGCGCTATCGTTTAACGCCCCTAACTAGGCATGCTGATTTCAATGATGCTCGCATAAAAGATAGAATTGAAACATAAAGAGAGCATCATGAAGAATATGACTAGCACATTTAAGTCTAACCCTCTTGCTATGCATAGGGATTTTGTGAGAAAACAACTTAAGGGAACAATAATCAACTAGCATAGGAAAGCAAAACAAGCATAACTTCAAAATTCTAAGCACATAGAGAGGAAACTTGATATTATTGCAATTCCTACAAGCATATGATCCTCTCTCATAATAATTTTCAGTATCATCATGAATGAATTCAACTATATAACTATCACATAAAGCATTTTTGTCGTGATCCCCAAGCATATAAATTTTATTACTCTCCACATAAGCAAAATTCTTCTAATTCGGAATAGTGGGAGTATCATAAGAGACTTGAATACTATAGATTGTTTCCACATTAAAAGAGTAATGTTCAGAAAAAGGGTAATCATAATAATGACAAGTTTGATAAATATTATAATGACTACTTTTTATAGAATAAGAGTCATCACAATAATCATCATAAATAGGGGGCATGCTTTCATCATAATATATTTGCATATCAAGACTTGGGAGGCTAAAAATATCATCTTCATGAAGCGTAGCATCCCCGAGCTCGGGCCTTTGCATATCATAAGCACAATCACTCTCATCATTAATAGTATGGATAGCACCAATAGCATAGCAATTATCATCATCACAATGAGTAATAGGAGCAACATCATTTGGGAGGGATACCTTTTTACCTTTGCTTCTCAGTATTTTCTTTTTCTTCTTCACATTATGCGTGGGTTTAATCTTCTTTTTGGAGCTCCTTATTACTGAGATTGGTTGAATAGAAGGCTCCTCCTCGTCACCTGATTCATCATAAGAAAGAATAGGAGGATATTGGGAATTCTCTTCCCTTTCATTAGTATTCGCTTCATCTTCTATTTGTTTCCTCGACTTTATGTAATTGGCAATATAAGGATTTTTAATGCAATTCACAGCATAATACATATAAATTTCCTCCAGATCAAAATCAAGAACTTTATCAAGGACAAATTCAGGAAGATCCTTTGTTAAACATTTCATTTCTTCATAACCCACAAGCAAACTAAGTTCATTATGATGTGCAAGGGAAATCAAGTCATCACCATTTTTGGACACGACTCGATCATGAAACAATTTGCATTGGGGATTTAAATGATCACATTCCTTGCAAAGTTCACAAGGATGGCAAAGAAATTTAAAATTTTCAGCACAAACATCTAGCCTCTCTAGCAACCATTTAGTTTCTAAATACTTATGCCTCTTTCAAAATCTATCTTCCCTATTTGGTATGTACTTGCAAACTCTATGCACTCCACAAAAATCGACATGCTTATATGAGATATTTTCATCATGACTAGTGCAATCATCATTAGTACTATGGATATTCGAAGAGTTCACACTAACAACATTGCAATCATGCTCATCATTCAAAGATTTAGTGCCAAACATTCTAATGCATTCTTCTTCTAACACTTTGGCACAATGTTCCTTTCCATTATTTTCACGAAAGAGATTAAAAAGATGAAGCATATGAGGTAACCTCAATTCCATTTTTTTGTAGTTTTCTTTTATAAACTAAACTAGTGATAAAACAAGAAACTAAAAGATTCGATTGCAAGATCAAAGATATACTTTGAAGCACTGACCTCCCCGGTAACAGCGCCAGAAAAGAGCTTGACGTCTACTACGCAACCTTCTTCTTGTAGATGTTGTTGGGCTTCCAAGTGCAGAGGTTTATAGGACAGTAGCAAATTTCCCTCAAGTGGATGACCTAAGGTTTATCAATCCGTGGGAGGCGTAGGATGAAGATGGTCTCTCTCAAACAACCCTGCAACCAAATAACAAAGAGTCTCTTGTGTTCCCAACACACCCAATACAATGGTAAATTGTATAGGTGCACTAGATCGGTGAAGAGATGGTGATACAAGTGCAATATGGATGGTAGATATAGGTTTTTGTAATAAGAAAATATAAAAACAGCAAGGTAGCAAGTGGTAAAACTGAGCATAAACGATAGTGCAATGCTAGGAAACAAGGCCTAGGGTTCATACTTTCACTAGTGCAAGTTCTCTCAACAACGATAACATAATTGGATCATATTACTAGCCCTCAGCATGCAACAAAGAGTCACTCCAAAGTCACTAATAGCGGAGAACAAGCGAAGAGATTATTGTAGGGTACGAAACCACCTCAAAGTTATTCTTTCTCATCGATCTATCATAGAGTTCGTACTAGAATAACACCTTAAGATACAAATCAACCAAAACCCTAATGTCACCTAGATACTCCATTGTCACCTCAAGTATCTGTGGGCATGATTATACGATATGCATCACATAATCTCATATTCATCTATTCAACCAACACAAAGAACTTCAAAGAGAGCCCCAAAGTTTCTACCGGAGAGTCAAGATGAAAACGTGTGCCAACCCCTATGCATAGATTCCCAAGGTCGCGGAACCCCCAAGTTGGTCACCAAAACATACATCAAGTAGATCACATGATATCCCATTGTCACCACAAATAAGCACATGCAAGACATACATCAAGTGTTCTCAAATCCTTAAAGACTCAATCTGATAAGATAACTTCAAAGGGAAAACTTGATTCATCACAAGAGAGTAGAGGGGGAGAAACATCATAAGATCCAACTATAATAGCAAAGCTCGCGATACATCAAGATCGTGCCATCTCAAGAACATGAGAGAGAGAGAGAGATCAAACACATAGCTACTGGTACATACCCTCAGCCCCGAGGGTGGACTACTCCCTCCTCGTCATGGATAGCATTGGGATGATGAAGATGGCCACCGGAGAGGGATTCTCCCTCAGGCAGGGTGCCAGAACGGGTCTAGATTGGTTTTTGGTGGCAACAGAGGATTTCGGCGGCGGAACCCCCGATCTAGGTTATTTTCCGGACGTTTCGGTATATATAGGAGGTGTTGCAGTCGGGGGCAAGTAAAGCGGGTCTCCGGGCTGTCCACGAGGCAGGGGGCGCGCCCAGGGGGCGCCCCCCACCCTCGTGGGCAGCCCGTGGACCTTCTGGTCCTCCTCCGGTACTCTCTGGTCTTCTTCTGGTCCAAAAACGTCCTCCATTGAGTTTTAGGTCAATTGGGCTTCGTTTGATATTCCTTTTCTGCGATACTCTAAAACAGGAGAAAAACAGAAACTAGCACTGGGCTTTAGGTTAATAGGTTAGTCCCAAAAATCATATAAAAGTGTATATGAAAGCCCATAAAACATCCTAGAAGGATAATATAATAGCATGGAACAATTAAAAATTATAAATACGTTGGAGACGTATCACCCTCCCGCAAAAATCCGGAACTACGAGAAAAGTATTAATAATAAATTCTAACCATAGCATTAAACTCTAGGATCCAATCGGTCCCTTACGGAATAGTGCATAGACTGGGGTTTAAGTTTCTGTCACTGTAGTAACCCACCATCTATTTACTACTCCACAATGCATTCCCTTAGGCCCAAATATGGTGAAGTGTCATGTAGTCGACGTTCACATGACAACACTAAGGGAATCACAACATACATACTATCAAAATATCGAACACATATCAAATTCACATGATTACTTGCAACATGATTTCTCCCGTGACCTCGACACTACTAGTCACCCCCTAGCAACAATCTATAGTTCCGGTAACAAGATTGAATACAACAGATGAACTAGGTTTTGATATGAGATGGTGATGTTAAAGATATTGATGGAGATTGCCCTCCCCAAGATGGGAGAGTGGTTGGTGATGATAATGACGATGATTTCCCCCTTCGGGAGGGAAGTTCCCCCAACGGAATCGCTCCGCCGGAGGGCAAAAGTGCTTCTGCCCAAGTTCCGCCTCGAGACGGCGGCACTTCGTCCCAAAAGTCTTCCTCTTAATTTTTCTAGGTCAGAATCACTTATATACCAGAAGATGGGCACCGGAGGTGGGCCGAGGAGGCCACAACCCACCAGGGCACGCCAGGGGGGCAGGCACACCCAGTTGGGTTGTGCCCACCTGGTGGCCCCCCTCTGGTGTTTATTGGCTCCAATATTTCTTAAATAATCCATAAAAAATCTCTGTGAAGTTTCAGCTTGTTTCGAGTTGTGCATAATAGGTGGCCTGACGTAGCTTTTCTAGGTCCAGATTTCCAGCTGCCAGAATTCTCCCTCTTAGTGTGTTCTTTGCAAATTATGAGAGAAAAAGCATTATAATTACTCGAAAAAGCATTATTATGGATAAAAACATTATAAATAATAGTAAGGAAACATGATGCAAAATGGACGTATCAGTGTTTGATACGTCTCCAACGTATCTATAATTTTTTATTGTTCCATGCTATTATTTATGAAGTATTCGATGTTTAATGGGCTTTATCATTCACTTTTATATCATTTTTGGGACTAACTTACTAACCCAAAGGCCCAGTCCAGATTGCTGTTTTTTTTTGCCTATTTCAGGGTTTTGCAGAAAAAGAATATCAAACGGAGTCCAAACGGAATGAAACCTTCGCGAGAGATATTTTTGGACAAAATCACGCAAGCGGAGCTTGAGAACCACGTCAGGGGATCAAGACATGGCCCACGAGGGTGGGGGGCGTGCCCCCTGCCTCGTGCCCCCCTCGAGCGTCCCCCGGTGCCCTCCTTCTTCCTATATAAGTCTACGTACCCCAGAATCTCCGTGAACAGAGAGAAAACCCTAATTCCACCACCGTATCTTTTGTTCCCATGAAGATCCCATCTTGGAGCCTGTTTCGGAGCTCCACCGGAGGGGGATCCATCACGGAGTTCTTCATCATCATCATCATCGCCCTCACCATGAGTTGTGAGTAGTTTACCACAGACCTTCGGGTCCATAGCTAGTATCTAGATGGCTTCTTCTCTCTCTCTGGATCTCAATACAAAGTTCTCCTCGGTCTTTGAGGAGATCTATTCGATGTAATCTCTTTTTGCGGTGTGTTTGTCGAGATCCGATGAATTGTGAGTTTATGATCAAGGTTATCTATCAAAGATATTTGGTTCTTCTCTGAACTTTTTATGTGTGCTCATAATATCCTTGCAAGTCTCTTCGAATTATTATTTTGGTTTGGCCTACTAGATCTATAGTTCTTGCAATGGGAGAAGTGCTTGGCTTTGGGTTCAATCTTGCGGTGTCCTTTACCAGTGACAGTAGGGGCAGCAAGGCACGTATTGTATTGTTTCCATCGAGGATAAAAAGATGGGGTTTATATCATATTGCTTGAATTTATCCCTCTACATCATGTCATCTTGCTTAAGGCGTTACTCTGTTCTTATGAACTCAATACACTAGATGCATGCTGGATAGCAGTCGATGTGTGGAGTAATAGTAGTAGATGAAGGCAGGAGTCGGTCTACTTGTCTCGGACGTGATGCCTATATACAATGATCATGCCTAGATAGTCTCATAATTATTCGCTTTTCTATCAATTGCTCGACAGTAATTTGTTTACCCGCCATAGAATATCGCTATCATGAGAGAAGCCACTAGAGAAATCTATGGCCCCCGGGTCTATTCTCAACATATCAATCTACATCTACTTTACTTTTATTGCTTTTATTTGCTGTTCTTATAAACTAGAAATACCAAAAATATAAACTATCATCTCTATCAGATCTCACTACCGTAAGTGACCGGAAAGGGATTGACAACCCCTTATCGCATTGGCTGCGAAATTCTTATTTGTTTGTGTAGGTGCGAGGGACTCGCGCGTGGTCTCCTACTGGAGTGATACCTTGGTTCTCAAAAACCGAGGGAAATACTTACGCTACTGTGCTGCATCTCCCTTTGCTCTTCGAGGGAATACAACGCAAGCTCGAGAAGTAGCAGTGTTCAGTTAACTGTTTGGTTCAATTCTGCAAATGTGATGTTCAATTCTTCAGGATGCTATTTTCCAAGTTGTCAAGCATGCTTGGTTTGGTTAACTATCTGATATTGTATTAGGAGTATGTTATATTGTACAATGTGGTGCTCAGTTAACGTTTGGTTCAGTTGTTGTGGTGTTTAGTTAACTATTTGGTATAATTCTGCAATGCGATGTTCAATTGTTGTGGGTGCATTCTATTATTGTATAGCATGTGAGAAATAAAACGGATTTTGTTGTACTAAATACATGAGAAACAAATACAATTGCTATATTTCCAAGTGGTTAAGCATGCTTGGTTTGATTAAATGTCTGATCTTCTATTAGGAGTATGTTATATTGGGTGATGTGGTGCTCAGTTAAAATTTGGTTCATTTGTTGTGGTGTTTAGTTAACTGTTTGGTTCAATTCTGCAATGCGATGTTCAATTGTTGTGGGTGCATTCTGTTATTGTATACCATGTGAGAAATAGATCGAATTTGGTTGTATGCAATACATGAGAAACAAATACAATTGCTATATTTCCAAGTTGTTAAGCATGCTTGGTTTGGTTAACTGTCTGATCTTCTATTAGGAGTATGTTATATTGTGCAATGTTGTGCTCAGTTAACGTTTGGTTCATTTGTTGTGGTGTTTAGTTAGCTGCACGTGCACGGTGCGTTGTCCAATAGCACATTATTGTGCAATTGCAGGAACCATTCTAATATTTAGGTTTTTAACAATTTGGTCTTGCACATGTAGGTCTTGCTATCAGAGGTTTTGACCCACTGTGAAGAAGGCATGAGTTCACTACAAGATGGTTCTAACTATTATACCTTGCCTTTTTTTATTCCTTTGCCCCATTTCCAATAGAGAGATGATATTTATGCACATCCTTGTTTTTAGGCCTTTCCAAAGCAGTTCACTAATGATTACCTCTCAAACCACCTCTACGGTCAGGAGGCGAGGAAGTGTTTCTGAAGAGGACGAAGGACGGGCGGTCAATCATCCACAGGCATAGGCCTAAAGTTGCAAAGACCTTCAACATGAATGAAGGATCAATATTTGCCTTCCGCTTCAGCAGTTTTCCAGATGAGATGCATCTTCCTATATACCATCTATGATGCTAATTTCGAAAGGTTCTACATGTTGCATGTGAAACTTAGTGCTGGTGCAGTTGTGTAATGGGGTAGCTGAGTGCTGAAGCTATATCATGTTGTACTCTGATGTATTTCAATTACGAAATCCTGCTTCCTTAATATGGAAAAGAAATATATTATGTGCTTAATATGAATGTCCATTAGATTAATAAATGGATTATTAATAATAGGGCAATTAGCCTGCTAATTGGTTTTTTCTATTGCAAACAGTTATTGAGAAACTACCGTGGGCGATGAGCACAGGCAACACACACAGTTCCTAGGAATAAACCATGCTGGATCAATGAACAATCACACACGACCTTCTCTTGAAAGCTGTTTGCGTTAGGCCACATTGCGCAAACGTATACCACATAAAAGTTGTGTGTTATGGACGGCCTTTGCCACATAGTTCCTCCTATGCACCGTGTGTGATAAATTCAATAATGCAAACGATAAAATTGTTAATATCGTGTGGAATCACAACCCTATCACAAACGATTTAACGGGAAAAATTGTGTGTGATGTACCTGTGACGGAAAGTTTTTCTTGGAGCGACTGTGTGGGACGTACATACCAACGGAAACATTTAGCGAGGACTAACTATGTGGGATGGACTTGCGACGGGAAACAATTTCGCCTGTATAATTGTTTTTTTAGCTCTACTTTATGTATTTCCGTATTTGAGTGCTCGCCGGTCGCACATGACCCCATTTTGCCGAGCGTGTGTGCCAGGAGGGCATATCCCTAATGGTTTCTGGGTCATGTGGGAAGGACCCCCCTATCGCCCACACTCACTAGGCAACGGTTCCAAAAGTCATCGTGGAAAGGGGTTAAAACTGTTTGTATAGCACCGACGCATACTAGTGGTGGTGTCCATCAGTCCAATGGATGGGGCGCTTTTAATTAAGCCCAACAACACATGGCAGGCCTTCTTAATCTTATCCAACGTAAAAAAAGGGCTAGAACGACCAAGCAATGAAAGCGGAGCCCGCTGATCTGTGACGTGGCTCCTGATCCAGAGTTCCAGACCGTTGCTTCTGTTCACATCCATCCAATAGTCTAGAATGATGTGTGTTATTATATCTAGCATCTTAGAATCAACCAATCATAGTGGAGCCCGCGGATCACTGGCCTAGCCCTAGTGCCTGATCCAGACCATCCATTCACAATGATCCAATGGTCAGGACAGGTGGGGTTTTGATGGGGTTTTGAGGGGTTTTGAGAGGTGTTAAAGGGTTAGAGTTGAGCATAACTAATTAAAAAAGTCAAAAAATATAAAAGTTGTGCTGATCATCGTTCTATGTGACTAAGCCCCTGTTCGGAGTCCCTCCACTCCGCCACTCTGCTCCGAGAGCAGGCTGGAGCTGCAGTTAAAAAGCACTGAGCTTCTTCTTTTTACCAGTGCTTGTTTTTTATTGTACAACACCCAGTTCACTCAAGCTCTTGATTTTCTTCACTGGACTACCTGGAATAGCAGCTTCATTTCGCACCACATCAGCTGCTGCAGGAAACACAACTTCCAATATAGCCTCAGTTGGCACCACATCAGCTGGAATATCTTCAGTTGGCAACTCAACTTCCAACATAGGGTCAGCTTGCACAACACTAGCTGGAATATCTTTAGAGGTACCCATATCTTAAGTTGGCACAAAAACATCAAAATCTCGCCCATTTTGCAGGAGCACATCCAAGTCTTGTTCATTTTGCACCACACCTTCGAAGTCTGGTTGCATGTGCATTGTTTCAACAAAACTTCTCTTTTTTCTACAACCATTGCCCCGTGCCTTTTTCTTTGGCCAACAATCTTCAACAATAAGGGGCTCATCTGCACGCTTCCTCCTAAAAAAATAAAGCATGGCAACTAGTTAGTAATTGAAAAATGCAACGAAATAGTAAACATCACAAACATTAGCCCACATACTTTGGCCTTTCAGGAGTGTAATAACATTTGGGAGATCCAACTCGGTGCCCAAGTTCCTGGCACAACTTGCATCTATTTTTGTTACCTTTTTGGGACATTTTTGGCTTTGCATCCTTCTTTCCCTTCCCCTTATTACAACTCCCACCTTTCTCAAACCATGCCTTGAAACTACTCTCTTTAGGCCTGCCAGCCTTTCTTTTTGTTAGGGGAGGACACATGGAAAATTCAATTTCCACTTCAGGCCACTGACATTGTTCTGTAAGTGCTGGAATTGGAGTTGCATATGCAGCCTTCAATCTTGCTACTGAGTAATATTCGTGCACATATGGGCGCATGTTTATCTTTGGTCGGGAGGCCAAGAAAATTATAGCATGATCACATGGTTTCTGAGTGTGTTGCCACTCCAAACAAGTGCAATCATGCATTTTAGTGTTAACAACATGCCTTTTACCAGTTTTGGTATCTCTAACTTCAGCACCCCACACAGAAGATTTTTCAACAGATAAATGTGTAAGATTTTTGCTCGTGTTGACCACCTGTTGTACCACTCTAGGAAGCTTATCCCCTTGTATCCAATCACCAATCCATTTTCTCAATTCCCACAAGCGCATGATCATGATCCTTGTTTGGTCAATCATGTCATGCACATGCAAGTCTTTTAACTGCTTCACCTTGTTGTTAGAACTTTCTGCCAAGTTCTTGTTGTTATGATCACACTTGATGGAAGTGTTAAATACTGACCTATACCGTAATAGAGAATGGTAGGAGTTCACCAATGGACCAAACAGAGGGCATGTTGTCATTATCTTACCAAGATGATACGGATGTGTCTGTTTAGTGTAAAATCTTGCTGCTGGACACATGCGATCAAATTCTTCCCCTCTAATTTTTTTGATCAAATTAATCCACATATGGCCAAAGCACTCCCTCTGCTCACAGAGGGGGAAACCATTCTTGAGTGCGTTTTCAAGCCCTTTGAATGCGTCTGTGTGGACTTCCAAAGGTGACACTGGCCCTATGCATATTTTCAACTGCATCATGAATCATGTCCATGAGACCTCTGTCTCTGACTGAAACAAGCCAATATCAACAAGGAACATCTAGTTGTGTCCATCCAAAGCATTACAAGATGCCTAGTCTATGCTCAAATATGGACGACACCCTGCCTTGAAGCCATCAATGGAATGCTTTAAAGCCATAAAAAAC
Source organism: Secale cereale (assembly GCA_902687465.1). Classification (NCBI taxonomy): domain Eukaryota; kingdom Viridiplantae; phylum Streptophyta; class Magnoliopsida; order Poales; family Poaceae; genus Secale; species Secale cereale. Next base: position 40,345,274 of record LR738715.1, read on the forward strand.
TTAGAGAAAAGGAATCTTACATCCTATGTTACCTCAATATCTATCTCCACAACACTGCCGGGTGACCTCTTCTCCACCTCTGCTTTGAAATTATAAAGCATCCTAAAAGTATTTGCCCAGTCACCATATAATTGTTTCATTGCCCTTTGTTTTGCCTTCCACACCATGTTATACTTCACTTAATGGGGTATTGCTTTTCCAAGTCTACTTTCATTTTCTTTACAGTAGTTTTTGGTTTCTTGGCTAAAATAAGAGTGATCTTTTCTGCAATCCAAAGTTGTGATGTCATGGTTGATAATCTCTGTGAACTTGTAATACAAGTATGTTCATTTGGGATTTGATTGACCCTAATGGTACTTTTATCAGGTTGGCATCTCATAGATATGTACCACTTGCAAGGCTTGACACTTCCATCAAAACCTATGCATCTTGCATAAACTTTATTTCTATCAGTCCACTTAGTCTTGGCATCAAACTCATGTTTGACTGCATAAGTCTTGAAACACATCCTAAACTCATCCATGTTTGGGAACAACTTCCCCACTGCAATAACAGGGTTTTCCTTGTCATACAAATTTACCAACTCATCATCATGTGCATCATCTACATCATCTGCAGCATCTTCCATCAGCAATCCATCCACATCTTCATATATACCTCTGTTAGCATCAATATCAGTAGGCATACTAGATTCATTATACGTCTCCAACGTATCTACTTTTCCAAACACTTTTGCCTTTGTTTTGGACTCTAAGTTCGATGATTTGAATGGAACTAACCCGGACTGACATTGTTTTCAGAAGAATTGCCATGGTGTTATTTTTGTGCAGAAATAAAAGTTCTCGGAATGACCTGAAAATCCACGGAGAATATTTTTGGAATTTATAAAAAATACTGGCGAAAGAATCTAGACCAGGGGCCCACACCCTGTCCACGTGGGTGGGCGGCGCGCCTGCTCCCCCTTGGTGCGCCCCCTGTCTCGTGGGCCCCCTGAGGCTCCAGCGACCTTGGCTCCAACTCCATATATTCACTTTCGGGGAGAGCAAATCAGGGAGAAGGATTCATCGTGTTTTACGATACGGAGATGTCGCCAAGCCCTAATCTCTCTCGGGAGGGCTGATCTGGAGTCCGTTCGGGGCTCTGGAGAGGGGAATCCGTCACCATCGTCATCATCAACCTTCGTCCATCACCAATTCCATGATGCTCACCGCCGTGCATGAGTAATTCCATCATAGGCTTGCTGGACGGTGATGGGTTGGATGCCATGTAATCGAGTTAGTTTTGTTAGGGTTTGATCCCTAGTATCCATTATGTTCTAAGATTGATGTTGCTATGACTTTTTCATGCTTAATGCTTGTCACTAGGGCCCGAGTGCCATGATTTCAGATCTGAACCAATTATGTTTTCATGAATATATGTGAGTTCTTGATCCTACCTTGCAAGTCAATAGTCACCTACTATGTGTTATGATCCGGCAACCCCGAAGTGACAACAATCGGGACCACTCCCTGTGATGACCGTAGTTTGAGGAGTTCATGTATTCACTAAGTGTTAATGCTTTGGTCCGGTACTCTATTAAAAGGAGGCCTTAATATCCCTTAGTTTCCAATAGGACCCCGCTGCCACGGGAGGGTAGGACAAAAGATGTCATGCATGTTCTTTTCCATAAGCATGTATGACTATATTCGGAATACATGCCTACATTACATTGATGAACTGGCGCTAGCTCTGTGTCATCCTATGTAATAACCGTTGCATGAGAAATCGCATCCGACGTAATTATCCATCACTTATCCAATGCCTACGAGCTTTTCACATATTGATCTTTGCTTAGTTACTTTTCCGCCGCCACTGTTACAATTACTAGAAAATTGCTATTGTTAATTTTGCCACCGTTACCATTACTTCCATACTACTTTGCTACTAAATACTTTGCTGCAGATATTAAGTCTTTCAGGTGTGGTTAAATTGACAACTCAACTGCTAATACTTGAGAATATTCTTTGGCTCCCCTTGTGTCGAATCAATGAATTTGGGTTGAATACTCTACCCACGAAAACTGTTGCGATCCCCTATACTTGAGGGTTATCAAGACTATTTTCTGGCGCCATTGCCGGGGATAGCTAAATTCTTTGAGTCACTTGAGATTTATATCTGTTGATCACTATGAAGAACTTGAGAGACGAAAAAACCAAGATCTTTCCCTCAACTACGAGGGGAGGTAAGGAACTGCCATCTAGCTCTGCACTTGACTCACCTTCTGTTATGAGTAATCTTGTGACACCTACACTTGCTATTGAATCTGATATGTCGCATGTTCTTGATGATGTCACTTCTGCTATGCATGATACTTGTGATGAAACTACTTCTATGTTTGATAATATTGTGCCACTAGGTGAATTTCTTGATGAACAAATGGCTAGGGCTAGAGAGAATGAAATTATTGAAATTAATAATATTGATGAAAGTGATGATGAAGATTTTGTTGGAAATATGCCCTAGAGGCAATAATAAAATGGTTATTATTATATTTCCTTGTTCATGATAATTGTCTATTGTTCATGCTTTAATTGTATTATCCGGAAACAGTAATGCATGTGTGAATACATAGACCACAATGTGTCCCTAGTAAGCCTCTAGTTGACTAGATCGTTGATCAATAGATGGTTACGGTTTCCTAACCATGGACATTGGATGTCATTGATGACGGGATCACATCATTAGGAGAATGATGTAATGGACAAGAACGAATCTTAAGCCTAGCACAAGATTGTGTAGTTCGTATGCTAAAGCTTTTCCAATGTCAAGTATCCTTTCCTTAGACCATGAGATTGTGCAACTCCCGGATACCGTTGGAGTACTTTGGGTGTGCTAAACGTCACAATGTTACTGGGTGTCTTTAAAGGTACACTACGGGTATCCCCGAAAGTATCTGTTGGGTTGGCACGAATCGAGACTGGGATTTGTCACTCCGTATGACGGAGAGGTATCTCTGGGCCCACTCGGTAATACAGCATCGTAATGAGCTCAATGTGACTAAGGGGTTGGTCACGGGATGATGTGTTACGGAACGAGTAAAGAGACTTGCCTTAATGAGATTGAACAAGGTATCGGTATACCGACGATCGAATCTCGGGCAAGTACTATACCGCTAGACAAAGGGAATCGTATACGGGATTGATTGAATCCTTGACATCGTGGTTCATCCGATGAGATCATCGTGGAACGTGTGAGAGCCAACATGGGTATCCAGATCCCGCTGTTGGTTATTGGCCGCAGATATGTCTCGGTCATGGCTGCATGGTTCCCGAACCCGTAGGGTCTACACACTTAAGGTTCGATGACGCTAGGGTTATAGGGAATAGATGTGCGTGCTTACCGAATGTTGTTCGGAGTCCCGGATGAGATGCCGAACGTCATGAGGAGTTGCGGAATGGTCCGGAGGTAAAGATTTATATATGGGAAGTCCCGTTTTGGTCACCGGAAGTGTTCTAGGCGTTATCGGTAATGTACCGGGACCACTGGAAGGGTTCCGAGGGTTCACCGGGAGGGGCCACCAGCCCCGGAGGCCTGCGTGGGCCAAGAGTGGGAAGGGACCTGCCCCTAGGTGGGCTGGTGCGCCTCCCACCAAGGCCCAAGTCACAGGGAAAGGGAGAAAGGGGGAAACCCTAGGCTCAGATGGGCCTAAGGCCCACCTAGGTTGCGCCCCCCCCCCCCCCTCTTCCCCTCTGGCCACCTTCCTAGATGCATCTAGGCTGACCACCACCCCTAGGGGGGGAACCCTAGATGGGGGCGCAGCCCCTCCCCTCCCCCTATATATAGTGGGGGTTTTGGGGTTGCCACACGCACGAGTCTCCTCTTCTCTTGGCGCAGCCCTACCCCTCTCCGTCCTCGCCTCTCGCAGTGCTTGGCGAAGCCCTGCTGGAGTGCCACGCTCCTCCACCACCACCACGCCGTCGTGCTGCTGCTGGATGGAGTCTTCCCCAACCTCTCCCTCTCCCCTTGCTGTATAAAGGTGCGGGAGACGTCACCGGGCTGCACGTGTGTTGAACGGGGAGGCGCCGTTGTTCGCCGCTTAGATCGGATTCGACCGTGATCTGAATCGCTTCGTGTACGACTCTACCAACCGCGTTCTTGCAATGCTTCCGCATCGTGATCTTCAAAGGTATGAAGATGCACTCCCCTCTCGTTGCTAGTAATCTCCATAGATAGATCTTGGTGATGCATAAGAATTTTTTTGATTTTCTGCACCGATCCCCAACAATGGCATCGTGAGCTAGGTCTAGGCGTAGTTACTATGCACGAGTAGAACACAAGATTGTTGTGGCCGTAGATCATGTCAATTTACTTGCCGCTACTAGTCTTATCTTGATTCGGCGGCATCGTGGGATGAAGCAGCCCGGACCGACCTTACACGTACGCTTACGTGAGACAGGTTCCACCGACTGACATGCACTAGTTGCATAAGGTGGCTAGCGGGTGTCTGTCTCTCCCACTTTAGTCGGATCGGATTCGATGAAAAGGGTCCTTATGAAGGGTAAACAGAAATTGGCATATCACGTTGTGGTTTTTCGTAGGTAAGAAACGTTCTTGCTAGAAACCTATAGCTGCCACGTAAAAACTTGCAACGACAATTAGAGGACGTCTAACTTGTTCTTGCAGCATGTGTCGTGTGATGTGATATCACCCTAGATATGATCGGACACGGCCTAGTCGATTCGGATCATGTATCACTTAGATGACTAGAGAGATGTCTATCTGAGTGGGAGTTCATTAAATTTGTTTAGATGAACTTGATTTTCATGAACATAGTCTAAAATCTTTACAATATGTCTTGTAGATCCAATGGCCCACGCTAATGTTGCCCTCAACTTCAACGTGTTCGTGGAGAAAACCAAGCTGAAAGACAATGGTAGTAACTATACGGATTGGGTCTGTAACTTGAGGATCATCCTCATAGCTGCCAAGGAAGCATATGTCCTTGAAGCACCGCTAGGTGATGCACCCGTTTTTCCAGCAACTCAAGATGTTATGAACGCCTGGCAGTCGCGTAGTGATGATTACTCCCTCGTTCAGTGCGTCATGCTTTACAGCTTAAAATCGGGGCTCCAAAAGCGTTTTGAGCAACACGAAGCATATGAGATGTTCCAAGAGCTGAAAATGGTTTTCCTAGCTCATGCCCGAGTCGAGAGATATGAAGTCTCCGACAAGTTCTATAGTTGTAAGATGGAGGAGAATAGTTCTGTCAGCGAGCATATACTCAAAATGTCTGGGTTACATAACCGCTTGTCTCAGTTGGGAGTTAATCTCCCAGATGACGCAGTCATTGACAGAATCCTTCAGTCGCTCCCACCTAGCTACAAGAGCTTTGTGATGAACTTCAATATGCAAGGGATGGAGAAGTCCATTCCCGAGGTGTATTCAATGTTGAAGTTAGCGGAGGTGGAGATCAAAAAGGAACATCAAGTGTTGATGGTGAATAAAACCACTAAGTTCAATAAAGGCAAGGGTTAGAAGAACTTCAAGAAGGACGGCAAAGGAGTTGCCGCGCCCGGTAAGCCAGTTGCCGGGAAGAAGCCAAAGAATGGACCCAAGCCTGAGACTGAGTGGTTTTATTGCAAGGGAACGGGTCACTGGAAGCGGAACTGTCCCAAATACTTAGTAGATAAGAAGGCCGGAAATGTCAAAGGTATATGTGATATATATGTTATTGATGTGTACCTTACCAGCGCTCGTAGTAGCTCCTGGGTATTTGATACTGGTGCAGTTGCTCACATTTGTAACTCAAAGCAGGAGCTGCGGAATAAGTGGAGACTGACAAAGGACGAGGTGACGATGCGCGTCGGGAATGGTACCAAGGTCGGTGCGATCACCGTGGGCACGCTACCTCTGCATCTATCTTCGGGACTAGTGTTAAACCTTAATAATTGTTATTTAGTACCAGCTTTGAGCATGAACATCGTATCTGGATCTCGTTTAATGCGAGATGGCTACTCATTTAAATCTGAGAATAATGGTTGTTCTATTTATATGAGAGAAATGTTTTATGGTCATGCCTCGCTGGTCAATGGTTTATTCTTAATGAATCTCGAATGTGATGTTACACATATTCATAGTGTGGATGCCAAAAGATGTAAGGTTGAAAATGATAGTCCCATATACTTGTGGCACTGCCACCTTGGTCATATTGGTGTCAAACGCATGAAGAAGCTCCATGCAGATGGAATATTGGAGTCTCTTGATTATGAATCGTTTGACACGTGCGAACCATGCCTCTTGGGCAAGATGACCAAGACTCCGTTCTCCGGAACAATGGAGCGAGCAACCAACTTATTGGAAATCATACATACTAATGTGTGCGGTCCAATGAGTGTTAAAGCTCGCGGTGGCTATCGTTATGTTCTCACCCTCACTAATGACTTAAGTAGATATGGGTATGTCTACTTGATGAAACACAAGTCTGAGACCTTTGAAAAGTTCAAGGAATTTCAAAATGAGGTTGAGAATCAACGTGACAGAAAAATAAAGTTCTTACGATCAGATCGTGGAGGAGAATATTTAAGTCACGAATTTGGCACGCACCTAAGGAAATGTGGAATTGTTTCGCAGTTGACGCCGCCTGGAACACCTCAACGAAATAGTGTATCCGAACGTCGTAATCGTACTCAGTTGGACATGGTGCGATCTATGATGTCTCTTACCGACTTACCGCTATCATTCTGGGGTTATGCTTTAGAGACCGCCACATTCACTTTAAATAGGGCACCGTCTAAATCCGTTGAGAAGACACCGTATGAACTATGGTTTGGGAAGAAACCTAAGTTGTCGTTTCTAAAAGTTTGGGGATGCGATGCTTATGTCAAGAAACTTCAACCTGAAAAGCTCGAACCCAAATCGAAAAAATGCGTCTTCATAGGATACCCTAAGGAAACCATTGGGTATACCTTCTACCTCAGATCCTAAGGCTAGATCTTTGTTGCCAAGAATGGATCCTTTCTATAGAAGGAGTTTCTCTCGAAATAAGTAAGTGGGAGGAAAGTGGAACTTGATGAGGTGACTGTCACCCCTTCCGAACCGGAAAGTAGCCCAGTGCAGGAAGATGTTTCTGTGGTGCCTGCACCGACTAGAGAGGAAGTTAATGATAATGATCATGAAGCTTCAGATCAAGTTACTGCTGAACTTCCTAGGTCCACAAGGACATGTTCCGCACCAGAGTGGTAAGGCAACCCTATCCTGGAAATCATGTTGTTAGACAACGGTGAACCTTCAAAATATGAAGAAGTGATGGCGGGCCCGGATTCCAACAAATGGCTTGAAGCCATGAAATCTGAGATAGGATCCATGTATGATAACAAAGTATGGACTTTGGTTGACTTTCCCGATGATTGGCAAGCCATGGAAAATAAATGGTCTTTAAGAAGAAGACTGACGCAGATGGTAATGTGACCATCTGTAAGGCTCGGCTTGTCGCTAAAGGTTATCGACAAGTTCAAGGAATTGACTACGACGAGACTTTCTCTCCCGTAGCGATGCTGAAGTCCGTCCGAATCATGTTAGCAGTTGCCGCATTCTATGATTATGAGATATGGCAAATGAACGTCAAAACGGCATTCCTTACGGCTTCCTTAAGGAAGAACTGTATATGATGCAGCCGGAAGGTTTTGTCGATCCTAAGAATGCTAACAAGGTATGCAAGCTCCAGCGCTCCATCTATGGGCTGGTGCAAGCATCTCGGAGTTGGAACATTCACTTTGACGAGGTGATCAAAGCTTTTGGGTTTATACAGACTTGGGGAGAAGCTTGTATTTACAAGAAAGTGAGTGGGAGCTTGCTACTTCTCAAGCTTGCGTTGTATTCCCTCGAAGAAGAAAGTGAGATGCAGCACAGTAGCGTAAGTATTTCCCTCAGTTTTTGAGAACCAAGGTATCAATCCAGTAGGAGACCACGCGTGAGTCCCTCGCACCTGCACAAACAAATAAGAATTTCGCAGCCAACGCGATAAGGGGTTGTCAATCCCTTTACGGTCACTTACCAAAGTGAGATCTCATAGAGATGATAGTTTATATTTTTGGTATTTTGGTTTATAAGAACAGAAAATAAAAGTGATAAAAGTAAAGTAGATGTAGATTGATATGTTGAGAATAGACCCGGGGGCCATAGTGTTCTCTAGTGGCTTCTCTCATGATAGCGATATTCTACGGTGAGTAAACAAATTACTGTCGAGCAATTGATAGAAAAGCGAATAATTGTGAGACTATCTAGGCATGATCATTGTATATAGGCATCACGTCCGAGACAAGTAAATAATAGCATGGAACAATCAAAAATTATAGATACGTTGGAGACGTATCAAGCATCCCCAAGCCTAATTCCTGCTCGTCCTCGAGTAGGTAACTGATGAAAAAAGAATGCTAACCAATATAGTTTTTCAATGTAATTCTCTTAATTGTGGCATGAATGTTCAGATCTGAAAGATTAAAGGTAAAATTCTATATTGACATAAGAAATAACAATACTTCAAGCAATACTAACAAAGCAATCATGTCTTCTCAAAATACTATGGCTAAAGGAAGTTATCCCTACAAAATCATATGGTTTGGCTATGCTCCCTCTTCATCACACAAAATATTCATATCATGCACACCTGATTTCAGCCAAGCACTTGTTTTCATATTCTATTCTTTTCAAACCTTTCAACTTTCACGCAATACATGAGCGTGAGCCATGGATATAGCACTATGGGTGGAATAGAGGTGGTTGTGGAGAAGACAAAAAAGAGGAAGATAGTCTCACATCGACTAGGCATATCAACGGGTTATGGAGATGCCCATCAATAGATATCAATGTGAGTGAGTAGGGATTGCCATGCAACGGATGCACTAGAGCTAAATATGAATGAAAGCTCAACAAAAGAAACTAGTGGGTGTGCATCCAACTTGCTTGCTCATAATGACCTAGGGCATTTGAGGAAGCCCATCGTTGGAATATACAAGCCAAGTTCTATAATGAAAATTCCCACTAGTATATCAAAGTGACTAAACATGAGACTCTCTACAATGAAGAACATGGTGCTACTTTGAAGCACAAGTGTGGAAAAAGATAGTAGGAATTGTCCCTTCTCTCATTTCTCTCATTTTTTTGGAGGGGCTTCTCTATTTTTCTTTATTAGCCCCTCTCTATTTTTTTGGGGCCTTCTCTTTTTTTTATTGGCCTTTCCTCACATGGGACAATGCTCTAATAATGATTATCATCACACTTTTTGTTACAACTCGATACTACAACAAGTATGACTCTACATGAATGCCTCCGGCGGTGTACCGGGATGTGCAATGTATCATGTGTGACATGTATGAAAAATTCTGCATGGTGGCTTTGCCACAACTACAATGTTAACTACATGATCATGCATGGCACTATGACAATATGATGCGTGTCATATGAACAGAACGGTGGAAAGTTGCATGGCAATATATCTCGGAATGGCTATGGAAATTCCATGATATGTAGGTATGGTGGCTGTTTTGAGGAACAATATAGTGGCTGTTTTGAGGAAGGGTATATAGTGGGTTTATGGTACCAGCGAATGTTCCGCGGTACAAGAGAGGCTAGCAATGGTGGAAAGGTGAGAGTGCGTATAATCCATGGACTCAACATTAGTCATAAGAACTCATATACTTATTGCAAAAATCTACGAGTCATCAAAAACAAAGCAATCAACGCATGCTCCTAGGGGGGAGGTTGGTAGGAGTTAACCATCGCGCGCCCCCGACCTCCACACAAAGGTAGTCACTCTACAAATACCTCATGCTCTAACTTCGTCACATAGCGGTTCACCATCCGTGCATGATACGGGAATCACTAACCTCAACACAAGTATTCTTCAATTTGATAATAACTCCACTAGCATGACTCTAATATCACTATCCTCATGTCTCAAAACGATTATCAAGCATCCAACATCTCATTCTATTCAATACACTTGGTGTGAAAATTTTACTACATTGACATTGGACGTTCATCATGTGAAGACTAGTTTCTTTAGCCTAAACACATTACCATGATGTTTTAATGGACCCTCAAATAGATATAAGTGAAGCATGAGAGTTCAACAATTTCTACAAAATATCACCACCACCGTGCTCTAATAGACATATGTGAAGCACTAGAGCAAAACTATTCAACTCAAAAGATATAAGTGAAGCACATAGAGTGTTCTAATAATTTCTAGGCCATATTTAACTCTCTCAAATAGGTGTGTCCAGTAAGTAAGATTGTGGCAAACTAACAATCAAAGACTCAAATTATACAAGACGCTCCAAGCAAAACACATAGCATGTTGCGAATAAAAATATAGCTCCAAGTATAGTTACCGATGGATGAAGACGAAAGAGGGGATGCCTTCTCGGGGCATCCCCAAGCTTAGGCTTTTTGATAATCTTGAATTTACTTGGGGTGCCATGGGGATCCCCAAGCTTGGGCCTTTGCTACTCCTTGTTCCATAGTCCATCAAAGCAATACTCAAAACTTGAAAACTTCACAATACAAAACTTAGACAAAAATTCTCGTGAGCTCCGTTAGTAAGAGAAAGCAAACCACCACTCAAAGGTATAGCAAGGAATTCATTCTTTGTTTATATTGGTGTTAAACCTACTGTACTCCAAGTTCTCTATGGTTCATATCCTCCAATATTACTCATAAATGCATCGGAATAGGCAAACAACACACGAAAAACAGAATCTGTCAAAAACAGAACAGTCTGTAGAAAAACACACACAAGCGAACAAGAAGCAAGCAAACGAAAAACACACGGCGGAAGAAGGGCGAATAAAATGGCAAGGGTGAAGTGGGGGAGAGGAAAACGAGAGGTAAATAAATGTAATGCGAAGGATAAGGGTTTGTGATAGGTACTTGGTATATGACTTTTGCGTAAGCCTCCCCGGCAACGACGCTAGAAATTCTTCTTGCTACCTCTTGAGCTTGTGTTGTATTCCCTCGAAGAGGAAAGGGAGATGCAGCACAGTAGCGTAAGTATTTCCCTCAGTTTTTGAGAACCAAGGTATCAATCCAGTAGGAGACCACGCGCGAGTCCCTCGCACGTGCACAAACAAATAAGAACTTCGCAGCCAACGCGATAAGGGGTTGTCAATCCCTTTACGGTCACTTACGAGAGTGAGATCTGATAGAGATGATAATTATATTTTTGGTATTTTTGGTTTAATAAAACAGCTAATAAAAGCAAGAAAAGTAAAGTAGATGTAGATTGATATGTTGAGAATAGATCCGAGGGCCATAGTTTTCTCTAGTGGCTTCTCTCATGATAGCGGTATTCTACGGCGGGTAAACAAATTACTATCGAGCAATTGATAGAAAAGCGAATAATTATGAGACTATCTAAACATGATCATTGTATATAGGCATCGCATCCGAGACAAGTAGAACGAAACGATTCCGCATCTGCTCCAATTACTCCACACATCGACCGCTATCCAGCATGCATCTAGTGTATTGAGTTCATACGAATAGAGTAATGCCTTAAGCAAGATGACATGATGTAGAGGGATAAACTGAAGCAATATGATGAAAACTCCATCTTTTTATCCTCGATGGCAACAATACAATACGTGTCTTGCTGCCCCTACTATCACTAGGAAAGGACACCGCAAGATTGAAACCAAAGCCAAGCACTTCTCCCATTGCAAGAACTATAGATCTAGTAGGCCAAACCAAACCAATAATTCGAAGAGACTTGCAAGGATATTATGAGCACACATAAAAAGTTCGAAAATGAACCAAATATCTTTCATAGATAATCTTGATCATAAACTCACAATTCATCGGATCTCGATAAACACACCGCAAAAAGAGATTACATCGAATATATCTCCTCGAAGACCGAGGAGAACTTTGTATTGAGATCCAGAGAGAGAGAAGAAGCCATCTAGATACAAGCTATGGACCCGAAGGTCTGTGGTAAACTACTCACAACTCATGGTGAGGGCGATGATGATGATGATGAAGGCCTCTGTGATGGATCCCTCCCCCTTAACAGGCTCCAAGATGGAATCTCCACGAGAACAGAAGCTACGGCGATGGAATTAGGGTTTTCTCTCTGTGTATGGAGTTTCTGGGGTACGTAGGTATATATAGGAAGAAGGAGGGCACCGGGGGCCGTGTGGGCCAGCCTCGAGGCAGGGGGGCGCGCCCTGGGAAGGGGGGCGCGCCCCCCACCCTTGAGGGCTGGCCCTCCGTCCCCTGACTTGGTCCCGAAGACTCCCGAGCGTGATTTCCTCCAAAAATATCTTTCGCGAAGGTTTCATTCCGTTTGGATTCCGTTTGATATTCCTTTTCTGCAAAACCATGAAATAGGCAAAAAACAGCAATCTAGACTGGGCCTTTGGGTTAGTAGGTTAGTCCCAAAAATGATATAAAAGTGAATGATAAAGCCCATTAAACATCCAAGACTTCATAAATAATAGCATGGAACAATGAAAAATTATAGATATGTTGGAGACGTATCAGGGGAGAGGAAAACGAGAGGCAAATAAATGTAATGCGAAATATAAGGGTTTGTGATAGGTACTTGGTATATGACTTTTGCGTAAGCCTCCACGGCAACGGCGCCAGAAATTCTTCTTGCTACTTCTCGAGCTTGCGTTGTATTCCCTCAAAGAGGAAAGGGAGATGCAGCACAGTAGCATAAGTATTTCCTCAGTTTTTGCGAACCAAGGTATCAATCCAGTAGGAGACTGATGTCTACACACGCTTCTACTCTTGTAGACTATGTTGGGCCTCCAAGCGCAGAGGTTTGTAGGACAGCAGCAATTTCCCTCAAGTGGATGACCTAAGGTTTATCGAACTCAGGGAAGTAGAGGTTGAAGATGGTCTCTCTCAAGCAACCCTGCAACTAAGATACAAGAAGTCTCTTGTGTCCCCAACACACCTAATACACTTGTCAGATGTATAGGTGCACTAGTTCGGTGAAGAGATGTTAAATGGCAAGTGATATGGATGGCAAAACAAAGTAATATAAATCTGTAATAAAAAGTGCAGCAAGCAAACAAGTGGTAAACGTGAGCGCAAATGGTATTGCAATGGTGGAAACAAGGCCTAGGGATCATACTTTCACTAGTGGCAACTCCCAACAACATTAACATAATCGAACCACATGATATTTCCCATAAAACATGCAATGGAGACGCACCCGGAGGTCATTACTTCGTGGTCAAGAGAGGACGAGAATTATGTAGGGCTACAAAAGCACACCTCAAAGTTCGTAGTTCTCAATCTAAGGATTTCCCAATGTCACCGCGGCCATCCAAAGAGAGTCTCACAATCACCACAACATATCTAAAGGATAGTCAAAGACAAGCACCAAGAGACTCTCAATCTTCAATCAACACACAAGAGAGGAAATCACTCATGAAAATATTTTTCTAATCCATGTCCAATAGACCGCTGTCACCTTGGTCTCGGGGATTATACTAGATAAAGACAAGTGAGTACATCAATCCAATACATAGAGGAAGGGGAAATATCATGGGATCACCCTAGATTAACATAGCCTATGATCACAACAAAGATCACATCATGGAAGAGAGAGATAACCACATAGCTACACGTACGAGCCCTCAGCCCCGGACGAAACTACTCATGCATGGACATGGTGAGGAGGAGGTTGATGATGGTGTTGATGGAGAGGTGCAGCCCCGCGAGGAGGAGATGGCCGGCGGCAGCCACGGAGGCGGCGGCGGCGAGGAGGAGACGGCGGCGGCCCTAGGGGCGGCGGCGGCCCTTGGGGGCGACGGCGGCCCTAGGGGCAGCGGCTCCTTGGCCCCCCTTCTTCCTTGTGGATGGTGCTGCAATGGTGCTGGTCCTCCCCTCCAAGACGGCGGCTTGGGAGGAGGAAAATTCGTGGCCCTTGGTGACCTAGGTTTCCTCCCATTATATAGACTCTCGAATTCCCGTCACCAGATTTTGGGCCTCAGTAAAACGGGCTTTACTCGGCCGTCCGTACTCCGATTTGGACGAATTTTATATCCAGAAGCATCGCCTCGAAATTCCCCACAACTTTCGCAACTAGACTTTTTCCGTTTGAAGTTGTCTTCGGGCAGGAACGTGACCATCTTTAAAAAAACGTTCTCAGACAGATTTCAGGAAAGTCAGAGTCCTACTCCAATACGACTCATTTTGCGTTTTTGTCAATTTCCAAGTAATTCCTACACAATAAAGTGTAAAACAAGAACATTGTGCACTTTTGCAACCATTAGTAGGTTAGTCCAAATATGATCAAATGTGTATGGAAGTGCATAAATATCATAGCAATATCACACAAAAAGGGCATGAAGCAAGCGGAAATTATAGATACGTTTTGGACGTATCAGAGACTACGCGCGAGTCCCTCGCACCTGCACAAACAAATAAGAACTTCGCAGCCAACGTGATAAGGGGTTGTCAATCCCTTTACGGTCACTTACGAAAGTGAGATCTAATAGAGATGATAGTTTAAATTTTTGGTATTTTGGTTTATAAGAACAGCAAATAAAAGCGATAAAAGTAAAGTAGATGTAGATTGATATGTTGAGGATAGACCCAGGGGCCGTAGTGTTCTCTAGTGGCTTCTCTCATGATAGCGATATTCTACGGCAGGTAAACAAATTACTATCGAGCAACTAATAAAAAAGCGAATAATTATGAGACTATCTATGCATGATCATTGTATATAGGCATCACGTCCGAGACAAGTAGACCGACTCCTCCCTGCATCTACTACTATTACTCCACACATCGACCACTATCCAGCATGCATCTAGTGTATTGAGTTCATAAGAACAGAGTAACGCCTTAAGCAAGATGACATGATGTAGAGGGATAAACTAAAGCAATATGATATAAACCCCATCTTTTTATCCTCGATGGCAACAATACAATACGTGCCTTGATGCCCCTACTGTCACTTGGAAAGGACACCGCAAGATTGAACCCAAAGCCAAGCACTTCTCCCATTGCAAGAACTATAGATCTAGTAGGTCAAACCAAACCAATAATTCGAAGACTTGCAAGGATATTATGAGCACACATAAAAAGTTCAGAAAAGAACCAAATATTTCTCATAGATAATCTTGATCATAAACCAACAATTCATCGGATCTCGACAAACACACCGCAAAAAGAGATTACAGCCAATAGATCTCCTCGAAGACCGAGGAGAACTTTGTATTGAGATCCAGAGAGAGAAGAAGCCATCTAGATACTAGCTATGGACCCGAAGGTCTGTGGTAAACTACTCACAACTCATGGTGAGGGCGATGATGATGATGAAGAAGAAGAACTCCGTGATGGATCCCCCTCCGGTGGATCTCCGAAACAGGCTCCAAGATGGGATCTCACGGGAACAGAAGGTTACGGCGGTGGAATTAGGGTTTTCTCTCTATTGTCGAAGGTTTCGGGGTACGTAGACTTATATAGGAAGAAGGAGGACACCTGGGGGTGCTCGAGGTGCCCACAAGGCAGGGGGCGCACCCCCCACCCTCCTGGGCGCCTCGATGCTCCCCTGACGTGCTTCTCAAGTTCCCTGTGCGTGATTTGCTCCAAAAATATCTCTCGCGAAGGTTTCATTCCATTTGGACTCCGTTTGATATTCTTTTTCTGCAAAACCCTGAAACAGGCAAAAAATAGCAGTCTGGACTGGGCCTTTGGGTTATTAGGTTAGTCCCAAAAATGATATAAAAGTGTATGATAAAGCCTATTAAACATCCAAGACTTCATAAATAATAGCATGGAACAATCAAAAATTATAGATACGTTGGAGACGTATCAGAGCTCTGTAGCATTTCTCATATTATATGTGGATGACATATTGCTGATGGGAAATGATTTAGAATTCTTGGAAAGCATAAAGGCCTACTTGAATAAATGTTTTTCAATGAAGGACCTTGGAGAAGCTGCTTACATATTTGGCATCAAGATCTATAGAGATAGATCGAGACGCCTAATTGGTCTTTCACAAAGCACATAACTTGACAAGATATTGAAGAAGTTCAATATGGATCAGTCCAAGAAAGGGTTCTTGCCTGTACTGCAAGGTATGAGATTGAGCACAGCTCAATGCGCGACCTCGGCAGAAGATAGAGAAAAGATGAGTGTCATCCCCTATGCATCGGCCATAGGTTCTATTATGTATGCCATGCTGTGTACCAGACCTGATGTGAACCTTGCCATAAGTTTGATGGGGAGGTACCAAACTGATCCCGGTATGAAACACTGGACAGCGGTCAAGAACATCCTGAAGTACCTGAAAAGGACTAAGGATATGTTTCTCGTTTATGGAGGTGACGAAGAGCTCGTCGTAAAGGGTTACGTCGACGCTAGCTTCGACACAGATCTGGATGACTCCAAGTCACAAACCGGATACGTGTATATTTTGAATGGTGGGGTAGTCAGCTGGTGTAGTTGCAAGCAAAGCGTCGTGGCGGCATCTACATGTGAAGCGGAGTACACAGTTGTTTCCGAAGTAGCACAGGAAGGAGTTTGGATGAAGGAGTTCATCACCGACCTATTAGTTATTCCAAGCGCGTCGGGCCCGATGACTCTCTTCTATGACAACACTGGAGCTATTGCCATTTCAAAGGATCCCATGTTTCACAAGAAGACCAAGCACATCAAGCGCCGTATCAACTCCATCCGAAATTATATTCAAGATGGAGACATAGATATTTGTAAAGTGCATACGGATCTGAATGTCGCAGATCCATTGACTAAACCTCTTCCATGATCAAAACATGATCAACACCAGAACTCTATGGGTGTTTGATTCATCACAATGTAACTAGATTATTGACTCTAGTGCAAGTGGGAGACTGTTGGAAATATGCCCTAGAGGCAATAATAAAATGGTTATTATTATATTTCCTTGTTCATGATAATTGTCTATTGTTCATGCTTTAATTGTATTATCCGAAGACAGTAATACATGTGTGAATACATAGACCACAACACGTCCCTAGTGAGCCTCTAGTTGACTAGCTCGTTGATCAATAGATGGTTATGGTTTCCTGACCATGGACATTGGATGTCATTGATAACGGGATCACATCATTAGGAGAATGATGTGATGGACAAGACCCAATCCTAAGCCTAGCACAATATCGTGTCACTACTGGAATCTGGGAATTTGCCATCAGTCAGCTCTTTGCCATCTGCCAGCTGATGGCAAAGAACGTCTTTCCCATCTTCTTATAAAAAACAGATGACAAAGAACTGACAGACGACAAAGAACATGGTTGCCATCAGCTAATTCTTTGCCATATGCCAGCAGATGGCAAAGTGGTTGGCAAATCATGTGGCCGTCAAGAGGGTAACGGCGTACCAGCCCCACCTCTTTGCCATCTACCAGCAGACAGCAAAGATTCTTTGCCAGCTGCTTGCAGATGGCAAAGAGATGGGGTTATTTTTTTCCAGGTAAAAAAAACTGTGGGGTTATCCCCTCCCTCTCTCCCCACCCATCCACATGTAAAAAAACATACTTCGCATCTCATCCGGACAGAGCCGTCGATGGCGCTCTAGCTCGCCCGCCGCCACCCTATCGCCGGCCCCATCGCCGTCGCTCCCCCGCCCCGTCGCCGGCCCTCCCCCGCCCCGTCCCCGGTCCTCCCCCGCCACCCTGCCCCGTCGCCGTCGCTCCCCCGCCTCGTCGCCGGCCCTTCCCCGCCCCGTCGCCGGCCCTCCCCCGCCCCGTCGCCGTCAGCTCATTTCATGCAAGGTATGTTTACTGCTCCATATGTTTACTGCAACCAGAAGAATAAATTAGAAAGAAAAGGAAGGAAAATATAAAGCATATGTTTACTGCTCCAATGAAAAAGTACTTAATGCCCTCGTGCCATGGTATAGTCACTGTTTGTAGCCATCTTAGCAGCATGATACACGTGAGGTAATAGCCCAAAATTAATCAGTGTTGCTATTGAATTCTACAGTGTGAGAAGAATATATGGAGATGATGTATATTGAGTTGGTGTAGAATATATTTACTGCTCCAACGAAAAAGTATGTGAGCATCAATAGAAATATCTTTGAGTACATGAGAATTAATTCATCCATTTCAAGCAAACATAGATTTCAAAATGCACTATCACAACCATGAAACAACAGAAGAGAAATACATACATATCAAGTGTTACATGCAGAAGTGGTACATCATGGGCAAGACTGACAATGAATGACTAAAATAAATCACAACTCAAGAAGCAGTGCCATTAGAAACTGCATCAACTTGGCGTGAATGATGTTATAGAACAGAAAAACTATAGGCTTAAGCCTTCAGTTCTAGTCCTTTCTGCTCATCAAGCTTCTTGCGTTGGGAGAGACAAACCTAACAAATACTATTCAGTTAGCACAGGTCCGTGTAATTGCCATATGTTCATGCTTGATGAAGTTCTAACATAGCCTCGACGAGATTACAAGTTTGAAGGGCCACTTAAGATTCAGTATGTGAACAGCCACTTAAGATCCTGAGATGAGATTTTTTTTTGACTTCTCCTGAGATGAGAATTGCAAAGTCAGAAATGAGATCATCTTATGTAGGTCAGACGTTAGGCACAAGGATCAGATAAAGACGCAGCCTACGGCAACAGTCTATGAGTCATAAGAAAAAATGTTATGACACTTCCAATTGTTGACCCTCGGTATTCTGACAAATAAATTGTTGACCCTCGATGTCAGCATCTTTGGGAATCATAATTCATATATATTGGGACACTTGTTTCTATTCCCTGTTAAAATAGATCGATTTTCAGCGGTGAATCATGTATACATGAATCAAAATAGATCGATTTCCAGCTTTTCAAGCTATCGACTCTGTATAAGAAACTGCAGGTACTAACCTTTTTAGTGAATTGTCCTGAACTTGAAGCCGTTGAGATTACCTAACCGCCCTCAATCTTCCAAGTTGATCCTCCAGAATACTAAACAGTGAAACAAAATGTTCAAATTACATTACAGTACTAAAACACCTTAACAGTAGCAATGCACCATCAAATCGGAGTTGTTAAAATGCATCATTCACACCTGGGACACATGAATAAGAAAAAAAGAAGTAGAGAAATGTAGCACAAATCTACCTGATAGTAAAATTGGAATGCAGAACAAATTTACTAGCAAATACAGTAAAAGTTATAAATCAACCACCTCGTCGCACGGGCTGGTCAGAAAGGACCGAGGAGGCCACGACTTGCCGTAGAACCTACCACTGCCGGGAGGATAGGACGAGCACATGGCGGAGGTTGCCGACGAGCTCCGATCTGGTCCGTCCCAAACTGGGATGCCGCCCACAAAATAGCATGGAGCTATTGAGAGATGGAATAGTATGGAGGAGGGATCTAGCCCGCCTCTACCGGGCATACTCGCTCAGCATGGAGGAGAGATCTGGGTCGCCGCCGCGGCCGCGGGCGGGGAGATTTGGTTTGTGCGCTACCTCTGCCCAGTGGATTGGGTTTGAACAACGAGGGCATGGTGAGGTGACCAAATTAGCTTTCAGGGACAGGTTTTTCTGCAAAATTTGCACACACAATAGAGCCACCCAAATCTGGGCCCTCAATCTCCCATATGATGGCACGGATCCATGTTTTCTATTTTTGCATCCTAGGTTCAGATTCTATACTAGTTGCTCCCACTTTTACGAAGGCATAGAGCTGAACGCACATGTTAAAACAACACCAGAAGTAAGTCATCTATATACTAAACATGGAGGCTCAGGTCAGAAGCTCCGTTCAAAAGGTAGGATCTACAAGAGAAAATCTTGCTCTACGTCCTTGTCGAAGAAGATATAACCTTCTCTCCATGAATTAAGCACTGCTCAACTGAACACTAACAGATTAATTAACTTGAGAGCAATTTCCAACAAAAGGAAAATACACAAGGTAGAAAAGCCATATCCTAATGCAACTTGTGTCTCCATATTTTATTGCATTTTTTGAACTGCAGGCAACATCAGACCACTTTATATTCAGCACCTCCAAGGAGTACATAGTATAAATATATCCAAATGACAAACATATTATGGCCTGATGTGACGCCCGAAGACCGACGTCCCAGAAGATTCCAGATGTTCCGGGTTCTCCCGTGTGTTTCATTTGTGCTTGTGTTATTTATTTTTTGCATTGCATCATGACATCATGCCATCATGTCAAAATTCTTTTGCATTTCTAAATAAATTGTGTGGATCTTCGATCCATTTAAATTGAGGGAAGAGTGACTTCTCTTTATAACATATCCTCCTAATAATTATGGAGCTATTATAATTAATCCATTAATTTGGAATATCCAAACACTCTTGCAATTAATTCTCTTGCCTTTGTTATCTTAATTCCCGGCCTCAGACTTGTCCTCAAATTGTAGCCCATTTGGATTTCTTCTAAAGGGTTTTCTAAATTCAAATAGTTTGACTTTTATTCAAACTTGTTTGAATTTTCATCTTCCATAACCTTCCAACATTTTTTATAAATGTCCTTACATTTTTTGTGAGTCCGGGAAGATAATCCCCATGCCCAATTCTTTCCTTAACCCTCTCTTTCTTTTTCTTCTCTCTTATTATTTTCTTCTAAAAGAATATGAGGGGGAGAGAGAGAGCTGAGCCGGGCTGCATCTTTCCTCTCTCCAGCCAGGGCCACCCGTTCCCTCAACCACCTAGGCCCAGCTGGGCTTCGAGGCCCAGCCGCCCCACAACCCTAGCCCGACCGAGCATCTCCCCCCGATCCCCTCGTCCATCTCCCTCCTGCGCCGCGCTCCTCCCTTCGATCCCCATCGCTCTCTCTTCCTCTGCCCGATCTCGTCCGCCTTCGCCCCGATCCCCATCGCAATGCCTCCGCGCCTCGCCTCCTTTTGCCGCGTCCCTCACCTCTCCTCCGCGCCTTGTCGATCTCCCCTCGCGCACTCGAGCATGGCCGCGGCCTTGCCATGTCCCCGCGGGCGGCCGTGCCATGTCCCCGCGACTGCGCCTCCTCCCCGCAACGGAGTCCGCTCGCCTCGAGCAACGCCGCGCTCCTCTGCTCCGGCCTCCGGGACCCGCGCCCCGCCGTCGTTCCTGTCTGACACTGGCGACCTCCACTAGGGCGTCGCCCTCATTCTCCAGGACCCGACGCACCCCAGTGGCTTCGTCCGCGACGCCTCCAGCCACCTCGACCTCCATACCTCGCTGGTCTTCGTCTAAGCCGCCGCGACCTCGTCAAGCTGCCTGACGCCCGAGGCCAGCCATGGTTGCCTCTCTGCCGGAGCCCCTCCGCCTTGTGCCATCCCCGCTGGCAACAGGGGCAGCAGCGCTTGGCCTCCTCTTGCCCAAGATCCCTTGCATCCGATTCAATTTGTCCTGTTGGACATCGACGCCCGCAGATTTGGACGCGCCAAGTTCCTCTTCCAAATGTACGACTACATCCGACGTGGACTTCAACAAGTACCACGATGGCCGGAACCCTCGGATCCATCAAGTTCGGCTACGACCTTCGAGTACGACTACACGATGTGACGCGTCGAGTACCACTACGTCCGATGCCGTGACAAGTACCTCTATGGAAACATGAACATCTATGAAACGGGTACGACGACCGTCGCCGAAGACCCGTGTACGACTACCATCGCCCTGAAGATGTTCGATTCGCCAAGTACCTCTACCATTGACCCCGAACATCTTCGGAACGTGAATGGCTAGGAAATGTGTACCACGACCCGCGAGTACCACTACTTCCTCTACGACCTCGAACCGCCCCGAAACGAATGCTTCGAAGGTATACCCCGAGTCGAATGCCGATGTGGTGAACGAATGCTTGTTGTGTTGTATGAGTTGTATCGAATGTTTGCATCGTGTCCGTTGTGCCCTCGTTTTCCTTGGTGGCGACCCGTGGGTACCCGGTGACGGGATCACCCCACCTTTCGTCTTGTTTAACTCGCTCACGCTAACTTGCTTTTGCACCGGCATCTCGACGAGTGTCGGATCATCGGAACGTTGTCGTGGCATCGTATCCGTTTTCGCCGCCACGACCCTCTTTTCTTTCCGTCGTGGCGACAAATTCTCCTTATCATCTTCATGTCAACTTTTCTTATAAAATTGCATAAAACTTGATCATGTCGTCCGCATCATGTTAACAACATTAAAATGTGTGAATTGTTGTTTGCTTAAAATTGCTAAACATGCATATGGGGATTTCCGGAATTGTTGTTGTAGTTTCCGGCCTCATTTAAACTTGTTGCCATGTATTGCATCATATATAGACTTGTTGTGCATCATATGTAGACTTGTCTTGCATCCTACTTGGTTGAGCATATTGTCATGTTGCTTGTGTCGTTTTTCTGTGCTTCCTACCTTGCCATGTATTGCTTCCTGTATAGACTTGTCATGCATCATACCTTGCCATGTATTGCATCATATAGACTTGTGTTGTTTTTCTGTGCTTCCTACCTTGCCATGTTTTGCTTCCTGTATAGACTTGTAGTGCATCCTATGTAGACTTGTATTGCATCACACTTGATTGAGCATATTGACATGCCTCCTGTGGTGTGTTTACCGTGTTGCTTGTTACTTTCTGGTTTGCTTCCTCGTTAGCTACGGGTTCGTTCCGGAGTTGTGAGGTTCTGTTCGACTACTTCATGGATCCGTTCTTTTTCCTTGCGGGATCTCAGGCAAGATGATCATACCCTTGGATACCTTTACTACTATTGCCATGCTTAGTTGTCTCGATGCTATCGGTATATGTCGTGCTACCCATCATTTATGTAAGCCTCTCCTTGTTGCCATGAAACCACTAACCTTTGAAACCATCCTAGCAAAACCATTGTTTGGCTATGTCACCCGCTTTCTCAGCCCCTCTTATAGCGTTGTTAGTTGCAGGTGAAGATGAAGATCGTTCCAGGTGGGAACTTGTTGTTGGAATATCATAATATCTATTATTATTATTTAACACACCTATATACTGGGCATGGGTGGAAGGCTTGGCCTTTTTGCTCGGTGTTTTGTTCCTCTCATGCCACCTTAGGCGCCGATAAACCAGCATTATGTTCCTTGATTTTTGCGTTCCTTACACGGTTGGGTATATGGGGACCCCTTGACACTTTGTCTTTGAATAAAACTCCTCCAGCAAGGCCCAACATTGGTTTTAATTTGCCTCATAATAACAACTTAATTAATTAATTTGCATAAGGGGGACGCTCCTTGGAGATTCTTTTCTACATAGCAGGGGGGCCAGTGCTGATGGTGTTGGTCCCAAATAGAGTCGTTTGCGGCGCCCCCCCCCCTTGGAAACTTGGGGTTTGGCTGCTGTACGCTGTGCTCATCCGGTCGTGGCCTGAGACGAGATACGCGCGACTACTATCAGGGTGTCGGCACGCCGGGAGGTCTTGCTGGACTTGTTTTACCATTGTCGAAATGTCTTGTGCACCGGGATACCAAGCATAATCGGATTTCCCTAAGATAAGGGGTGATGATATTATATTTATCACTTCAGCTGATCGTGAGAGCTTGTAATGGGCTAAGTTGGGACACCCCTGCAGGGTTATGATCTTTCAAAAGTCATGCCCGTGGTTATGTGGCAGATTGGAATTTGTTAATGTTCGGTTGTAGAAAACTTGTCAGAGGATCCGAAGTAAAACACACAACTGTGTGAGTAACCGTGACTGTCTCTTTTCACTTTGAGAAGAGAACACGATGGGGTTATGTTTGACTCGTAGGTAGTTCAGGATATTTAGCGATCACTACTAGTTGGTGACCATTTGCGTAGATGCTCATCTTATTCTTGTACTCGTAAGCTAGCCACCATATATTTGCTTAGCCGCTGCTGCAACCTCACCACTACCCTTCTTCCTACCCATAAAGCTTTGCTAGTCTTGATACCCATGGTTATGGGATTGCTGAGTCCTCGTGGCTCACAGATACTACAACACCAGATGCAGGTACAGCTGAGTACAATGCAGGAGATGGATCAGAACTTCAGTGGGAGTTCGATGAAGAGCGTGGCCATATGTATGTGACGTGTTTCGACGATCAGTAGTGGTTTCTACTAGGGGCGATTCGGACCTGTGGCTTTATGTTTTTTGGTATCTTTCTTTTGGATCTTCGCCCGTAGTCGGGTTGTGATGTTTTGAATGATGATTTGCTTATGTAATGTATTGTGTGGCATGGCAAGTGTAAGCCAACTATCCTTTTGCAATTTCATCCCTATTTTTACATGAGTCGTTCAAAGATACCAAACTTGAGATCATTCCAGAATGGGCTTATACCTTTAAGTCGTGCCTCGACACGTAGGAGGTATAGTCCCATCCTGGGCATAACAAGTTGTTATTCAGAGCCTTCTCCGACCTAGAAGCCCCCACTGATTGATCGAATCATTGACGGTTGAGTCTATGCACACACTTAAAATGTTTTGAGTCCTATTTATATATCAGAGAGTAGGATTTCTTTTGCTCCTCATCTCTTTTCACTCTGGTGAGGACTCCTGACGATTACTCTTGCCTCTTCTACTCTCAAAATTCACCAAAAAAAATTTAGGATCACGCGAGTATTTTTTTTGGATTGTTTCGATGTCTTTGTGATGAGAACATTGTTCTCGATGCCTCCTGTCATTTAGGGATAGTGGAAGTGTCCCGGGAAGTTGAGCTCCAAGGTGTTGCCGTCACAAATATATCGCATCAGTTCTGGAATACTTAAGATGTCCGACATCGAAAACTCTTCTATGCGGTTAGTGGCAAGATAACCCCGACATCACCCATTACTGGGGAGGTAGTTCGGGAGTATTGCCATAGCTTGTATAGAAGATGCGGTTCGAAGGTCCAAGGTAAACGGTTTCCGGAAATAACAGGTTATGTGTTGAAGGATGGATACAGCTGGATGTAGGATTAGAGTTGAGTGCGCGATGCTTCCCCTGTATCCCCAACACCTGATTGCATAACTGGAAACTTTCGGAAATTAATAGGTGGGTTCTTCTAGTAGTTCGTAGGCATTCTTCCAACGAATGCATGATATGAAGTTCGGGGTTCTACATTGCACTACTAGAAAAAAGGCTATAGGTAATATCACTATTAGTGGCGCACCAGAGATGTGGTGCGCCACTACTATATAGCAGTGGCGCACCACAAACAGGTGCTCCACTAATAGTGACATTACTAGTGGCGCACCAGGTGTGGGGTGCGCCACTACTATGTTTTTGAACAGTAACCAGCCATGCCCAGCCTTACCAGTGGCGCACCAGGACAAGGTGCGCCACTACTATTTTTGATAGTAGTGGCGCACCTTGCCCTGGTGCGCCACTGGTAAGGCTGGGCATGGTGGTCCAAAAAAAAACCATAGCAGTGGCGCACCCCTTCACTGGTGCGCCACTAGTATTCCTGGCTACTAGTGGCGCACCAGTGAAGGGGTGCGCCACTACTAACATTCCAATGTTTTTTCACCAAATGCACCCCCCCC
>LR738715.1:40370721-40400835 GCA_902687465.1 Secale cereale
CCCCCCCCCGTGGACCGCCTTTTCAGTTTAAAAAAAATAAAAGAAAATGATAGAAATGTCAAAAAAATAAGATTCCAATGTGATTTGTGGTCTAGTTTTTAGCAAAATTTACAAACATGAATTTCGACTTTTTTTGCAAAATCTCTCGAGAATTTGTAAAATGGGCATAACTTTTGCATACGAACTCCGATGAAAAAGTTTTTTATATGAAAAAGCATCTACTCGAAAAGTTACATCCGAATTTAACGGGAGGAACCCCGTTAAACATTTTCTAAATCCCCAAAAACCTAACAGAAAAAAAGTTACGGGGCTTTTAAGATCTACAGGCAAAAAATTTCAAAAAAATTCAAAAATAGTAGTGGCGCACCGTGGGTGTGGTGCGCCACTAATATAGTTTTTTTTAAAAAAAACTATTTTTTTTGGAATAAATATTTTTTGAAAAAATTCAAAAAAATTCAAAAAATTTCAAAAATAGTAGTGGCGCACCGTGGGTGTGGTGCGCCACTAATATATTTTTTTTTGGAAAAAAATGGTTTTTTTTTTAAATGTTTATTTTGAAAAAATGTTTTTTTGAAAAAAAATAGTTTTTTTGAAAAATATGATATGTAAAATGACCGGGAAGTTTGAAATATTTTTTCAAAATTTTATCACACTCATGAACATGAACAAACTCCCAGACATTAACAAGGTTTAATAGGATTGATATGATAGATATATCAACAAGTGCCTGCTAAGTGAGCTGGTGCTGGGGTTGGATAGAACTCAGAAGTTAAGCGTGCTTGGGCTGGAGTAGTGTAGGATGGGTGACCTTCTCGAAAGTTTGACCACGGAGTGCGATTTGACCCGAGATTAAGCCATATTGACCCGAGATTAAGCCATAGTGACCCAAGATTAAGGAAAAATAATTTGAAAAAAAAAATTGAAAAAAAAATTTGAAAAAAAAATTCTGGAAAAAAATTTGAAAAAAAAAATTGTTACTAGTGGCGCACCTGTAGCAATATCAGTGGCGCACCTGTAGCAATTCTGAAATAAAAATTGAAAAAAAAAATTGAAAAAAAAAATTTGAAAAAATATCAGTGGCGCACCCTTATACTTAGTAGTGGCGCACCAGGTGGTGCGCCACTGATATCTGGATTAGTAATGGCGCACCTCTGGTGCGCCACTAATACCCATTACTAGTGGCGTGGTAATAGTGGCGCACCAGAGGTGCGCCACTAATACCCAAAAGTGGTGCGCCACTAATAAGCTTTTTTCTAGTAGTGTTGAGTGAAGTAGTTTCATGGGCGTTGTTCCGATCGGGAGTTGCATCTTAAAGGGTCATTGGCTATGCTGATCCGGGGATTGCAAAACCTTTTTGTAACACGTTCCATGAGCTTTCAGCACAAATATGTGGAATGAAGCTTCTATCTTGTATTTGTTCTATCTGCTCCTTGTTGTTTTTTATTTACCTTTTGTTCTCCCTAGTGGCTTCTCGACAAGTTGATGTACCTGCGGAATTCATTCGTTCAATTCTCTGTTCGGATGATATTGTGAAGATTATGTTGCAACATATCTATCCTTTGTTTTTGTTTTGATTCTGGTGTTCGAGTTGCTTCGATGTCAAGTGTTGATTCCATACCTTTCCTAATCGGTATTCTCATATTTCTATGGGAGTGCTAGTCCTTCTTAATCATCAAGATGGTCATGTTAAATTCTTTTTCAACCAGTGTCCATTTTGTTCGTCTCAAGTTGTCTTTGTTTTTCCCCGCCCTCCCACCCTTTTTCTTTATGGAGCCAGAAATTCTCAAATCAAGTACCCATTTTATTCATGTGATATTTCTTCATTCATTTCCTTCAATGTTCTTATCCGGTGATTTCTCGTGAAGATGCTCAAGAAGATTCAGTTTATCATTCTCTGTTTCTTGTTTCTTCTCGGATGGATTAAATTCAAGCTTCGGTCATGATCATATCTCTTCCTTTTTGTTTAACATGTTGTCCAATGTGGGAATTCTTATCCAAAGTCTCTCTTGATTATTCAACTCCATATAATTCTTATCCGGAGTGTTCAAGATATCTCGAAAGATTCATGTTTCAATTCTTAATCCGTTCAAGCTATTTTGAGGATTGTCATCTTATTCAAGCCATTTAATTCAACCGGTGCAATATCTCTTAAGTAATCAGTTCTCCGGTGTTTCTTGTGAGTGGGCCCTAACCCACAGGTCTTCCCCAGGATCTTACCTGACTCTTCTAATTCTTCCGGAGTTATTCTGAAATTCTTTTCAAAGTGTGATGTAAGTATGGATTCCATCAGTCACATACCTCTCCAAGATCGTTTTCAAATTCTTTTCATGTTTGGTTAAACCTTCCATCTTTTTTTTATTCTTCCGGAGCATCTCGCAATTCTTCAAGGTGTTTCTCCTTGTCCTTCTCAACATTTGAAGACCGGAGAAGAGTTTCTCTTAAATCTTGGCCGTTCTCTTGAAGATTCGTGGTTCTAGCTTCATGCCATCCTCATTATTGTTCCGATTGTGAGGAATTCTTTTTATACCCATCCTAAGCATTTCATGAATTCTTTCCATTGTGATCCTCCAAAGGCCATCATTTCAGAAAATTTCTTCGTCTCAGTTTGCAACTTCGTCCTCCAAATATTCTTCATTGATGCCTCTTCGTTCGTCTCCATATTATACCGGTGCTTTGTCAAGTATTCTTTAATCGGTTCGCGATCTCTTCGTTCTCTTGTAAATTTTCCTCAAGTGCTTATTCTTCCCGGTGGATTATTCTCTTTTTTCACCCGGTCTCAATTCTTACGGTGGTTCGTTCAAGATTACTCTTCCTTGTTATCATATTAATTCATTTGTTCTTTTCATAATCCTACCGGTGTTTCGTTGAATATTTATCCAAGGTTGTGCTAGATCTCTCTTTAATTCTTCCCAACGAGAATAAGTAGGATGCCAAATCCTTTGGTTGTCATCAATTTAAATTGGTGAAGGATATGCATGACATAATTCTTATTCTTATTCCTTCAAGGTGATTTAATCCCTTCCTTCGGAGCTTGTTCATTATATCATATTCTCCGTTCTAAGTTGTTCATCTTGTTTTCCGGAGCTCCAAGTTATTTCAATTATATCATTTCAAACCTCCATCTAATTCATCACATGCCTTGTATCTTATTCTTTTCATCTTTCACTTTTCATCCTTTTGTTACCGGAGTTCTCACGGTGGTTCATCAAGATTTAATTCATCCTCGAAGTCTTCATCAAGATTCTTGTTGGAGCTCAAGCATTCTTCATCATGATTTCCAAGTGCAATTCTTTCTACCTTATTGTTTGAGATGGTGGTATGCCATTTTTGACAATTTCCCTTCATGTTTCATGTTTCACAAGTTGTTAGGAATGAGATATTTAAACCCATCATTTTCCTTGTTCAGGAGATCTTTTCAACCCTTCAATTATTCGTTGGAGTCATCTTGGGTTATAATTCACCTAAAAGCTTTCCCTGAGAATTGTTGCTATTATGGTGCTTATAAATGACCCAAATTCTTCATTTATCCACTCGGTGAAAGAAGTTTTTCATATCTTCGTTGATCTCAATCCAATCTATTGTTTCCCGTTAGTGGACTGTTGTCACCTCATAATTTTGAGATGTTTTCCATAAGCCCACAACAAGTTTATTCGTTTTGCTGTTGATTTTCCATCAACCCCATTCAACCTTTCTTTGTAAGGATGCTCTTTCAAATTCAATTTTGAGAGAAGTTGTCATATTTTTTTTCTCCGTTCATTCTTTCATTGATCTATATTCTATTCTTTCATTCCGGAGGCATTGTGATATTGCTCTCTTTGACCATCTTCTCATTTTTATCAAGATCATATTCTTCCATTGCTTGTCTATTTAACTGGAATGTCGTGTCCTCCATTCAAGTTCCGTCATCTATCTAGATTTTTCTCTCTTTTCAACCGGAGTGCTGTCTGAATCCTTCTTACCCCTTGTGCCATTCTTTCAATTGTTTCGGAGCCAATGTGTTTTTGATTTCATCAAGTATCATTCCATCTCCTCAAGCTCGTGTTAATTTCTTCCATTTTCAGACGAAGTGATGTCCAAATTATGTCATTCTTATTCCTTGGCTATACCATTGCAGTTTCATATTCTTTTGGTTCGTAAGCTCTTGTTTCATGTCATTCAACCTACAAAGTTCTCATTATGTTCCTTGTTCCTCCTTTTTACCGGAGTGCTCTTAACTTCGTTCATCTCTGATGTTTTCTTTCTTTCAAGATTGTTCAACCTCTCAAGGTTCGTGGTTTCACTCGTTTGTCGAAGAAGCAACTTGTTTTTACCTCTTCTTTTCCGTTTTTATCCGGTGCCATCTCCAGGATCTCGGGTCGAGATCCTCTGTTAGTGTGGGAGAGTTGTGACGCCCGAAGACCGACGTCCCAAAAGATTCAAGATGTTCCGGGTTCTCCCGTGTGTTTCATTTGTGCTTGTGTTATTTATTTTTTGCATTGCATCATGACATCATGCCATCATGTCAAAATTCATTTGCATTTCTAAATAAATTGTGTGGATCTTCGATCCATTTAAATTGAGGGAAGAGTGACTTCTCTTTATAACATATCCTCCTAATAATTATGGAGCTATTATAAGTAATCGATTAATTTGGAATATCCAAACACACTTGCAATTAATTCTCTTGCCGTTCTTATCTTAATTCCCGGCCTCAGACTTGTCCTCAAATTCTAGCCCATTTGGATTTCTTCTAAAGGGTTTTCTAAATTCAAATAGTTTGACTTTTATTCAAACTTGTTTGAATTTTCATCTTCCATAACCTTCCAACATTTTTTTATAAATGTCCTTACATTTTTTGTGAGTCCGGGAAGATAATCCCCATGCCCAATTCTTTCCTTAACCCTCTCTTTCTTTTTCTTCTCTCTTATTCTTTTCTTCTAAAAGAATATGAGGGGGAGAGACAGAGCTGAGCCGGGCTGCATCTTTCCTCTCTCCAGCCAGGTGCACCCGTTCCCTCAACCACCTAGGCCCAGCCGCCCAACAACCCTAGCCCGACCGAGCATCTCCCCCCGATCCCCTCGTCCATCTCCCTCCTGCGCCGCGCTCATCCCTTCGATCCCCATCGCTCTCCCTTCCTCTGCCCGATCTCGTCCGCCTTCGCCCCGATCCCCATCGCAACGCCTCCGCGCCTCGCCTCCTTTTGCCGCGTCCCTCACCTCTCCTCCGCGCCTCGTCGATCTCCCCTTGCCGTGTCCCCGCGGGCGGGCTTGCCGCGTCCCCGCCGCGGCCTTGCCGCGTCCCCGCGGGCGGCCGTGCCATGTCCCCGCGACTGTGCCTCCTCCCCGCAACGGAGTCCGCTCGCCTCGAGCAGCGCCGTGCTCCTCTGCTCCGGCTTCCGGGACCCGCGCCCCGCCATCGTTCCCGTCTGACGCCGGCGACCTGCACTAGGGCGTCGCCCTCATTCTCCAGGACCCGACGCACCCCAGTGGCTTCGTCCGCGACGCCTCCAGCCACCTCGACCTCCATACCTCACTGGTCTTCGTCTAAGCCGCCGCGACCTCGTCACGCTGCCTGACGCCTGAGGCCAGCCATGGCTGCCTCTCTGCCGAAGCCCCTCCGCCTTGTGCCATCCCCGCTGGCAACAGGGGCAGCAGCGCTTGGCCTCCTCTTGCCCAAGTTCCCTTACATCCGGTTCAATTTGTCCTGTTGGACATCGACGCCCGCAGATTTGGACGCGCCAAGTTCCTCTTCCAAATGTACGACTACATCCGACGTGGACTTCAACAAGTACCACGATGGCCGGAATCCTCGGATCCATCAAGTTCGGCTACGACCCTCGAGTACGACTACACGATGTGACGCGTCGAGTACCACTACGTCCGATGCCGCGACAAGTACCTCTACGGAAACATGAACATCTATGAAACGGGTACGACGACCGTCGCCGAAGACCCGTGTACGACTACCGTCGCACCGAAGACGTTCGATTCGCCAAGTACCTCTACCGTCGACCCCGAACATCTTCGAAACGTGAACGGCTACGAAACATGTACCATGACCCGCGAGTAACACTACTTCCTCTACGACCTCGAACCGCCCCGAAACGAACGCTTCGAACGTATACCCCGAGTCGAATGCCGATGTGGTGAACGAATGCTTGTTGTGTTGTATGAGTTGTATCAAATGTTTGCATCGTGTCCGTTGTGCCCTCGTTTGCCTAGGTGGCGACCCGTGGAACCCGGTGACGGGATCACCCCACCTTTCGTCTTGTTTGACTCGCTCACGCTACCTTGCTTTTGCACCGGCATCTCGACGAGTGTCGGATCATCGGAACATTGTCGTGGCATCGTATCCGTTTTCGCCGCCACGACCCTCTTTTCTTTCCGTCGTGGTGACAAATTCTCCTTATCATCTTCATGTCAACTTTTCTTATAAAATTGCATAAAACTTGTTCATGTCATCCGCATCATGTTAACAACATTAAAATGTGTGAATTGTTGTTTGCTTAAAATTGCTAAACATGCATATGGGGATTTCCGGAATTGTTGTTGTAGTTTCCGGCCTCATTTAAACTTGTTGCCATGTATTGCATCATATATAGACTTGGTGTGCATCATATGTAGACTTGTCTTGCATCCTACTTGGTTGAGCATATTGTCATGTTGCTTGTGTTGTTTTCTGTGCTTCCTACCTTGCCATGTCTTGCTTCCTGTATAGACTTGTCATGCATCATACCTTGCCATGTATTGCATCATATAGACTTGTGTTGTTTTCCTGTGCTTCCTACCTCGCCATGTTTTGCTTCCTGTATAGACTTGTAGGTCATCCTATGTAGACTTGTGTTGCATCATACTTGATTGAGCATATTGTCATGTCTCGTGTGGTGTGTTTTCCGTGTTGCTTGTTTCTTTCCGGTTTGCTTCCTCGTTAGCTTCGGGTTCGTTCCGGAGTTGTGAGGTTCTGTTCAACTACTTCATGGATCCGTTCTTCTTCCTTGCGGGATCTCAGGCAAGATGATCATTCCCTTGGATACCTTTACTACCATTGCCATGCTTAGTTGTCTCGATGCTATCGTTATATGTCGCGCTACCCATCATTTATGTCAGCCTCTCCTTGTTGCCATGAAACCTCTAACCTTTGAAACCTTCCTAGCAAAACCATTGTTTGGCTATGTCACCCACTTGCTCAGCCCCTCTTATAGCGTTGTTAGTTACAGGTGAAGATGAAGATCGTTCCAGGTGGGAACTTGTTGTTGGAATTTCACAATATCTATTATTATTATTTAACACACCTATATACTGGGCATGGGTGGAAGGCTTGGCCTTTTTGCTCGGTGTTTTGTTCCACTCATGCCACCTTAGGCGCCGATAAACCGACATTATGTTCCTTGATTTTTGCATTCCTTACACGGTTGGGTTTATGGGGACCCCTTGACACTTCGTCTTTGAATAAAACTCCTCCAGCAAGGCCCAACATTGGTTTTAATTTGCCTCATAATAACAACTTAACTAATTAATTTTCATAAGGGGGACGCTCCTTGGAGATTCTTTTCTACATAGCAGGGGGGCCAGTGCTGATGGTGTTGGTCCCAAATAGAGTCATTTGCGGCGCCCCCCCCCCCTTAGAAACTTGGGGTTTGGCTGCTGTACGCTGTGCTCATCCGGTCGTGGCCTGAGACGAGATACGCGCGGCTACTATCAGGGCGTCGGCACGCCGGGAGGTCTTGCTGGACTTGTTTTACCATTGTCGAAATGTCTTGTGAACCGGGATACCGAGCCTGGTCGGATTTCCCTAAGATAAGGGGTGATGATATTATATTTATCACTTCAGCTGATAGTGAGAGCTTGTGATGGGCTAAGTTGGGACACCCCTGCAGGGTTATGATCCTTCGAAAGCCGTGCCCGCGGTTATGTGGCAGATTGGAATTTGTTAATGTCCGGTTGTAGAAAACTTGTCAGAGGATCCGAAGTAAAACACACAACTGTGTGAGTAACCGTGACTGTCTCTTTTCACTTTGAGAAGAGAACACGGTGGGGTTATGTTTGACTCGTAGGTAGTTCAGGATCTTTAGCGATCACTACTAGTTGGCGACCATTTGCGTAGATGCTCATCTTATTCTTGTACTCGTAAGCTAGCCAACATATATTTGCTTACCCGCTGCTACAACCTCACCACTACCCTTCTTCCTACCCATAAAGCTTTGCTAGTCTAGATACCCATGGTTATGGGATTGCTGAGTCCTCATGGCTCATAGATACTACAACACTAGATGCAGATACAACTGAGTACGATGCAGGAGATGGATCATAACTTCAGTGGGAGTTCAATGAAGAGTGTGGCTGTATGTATGTGACGTGTTTCGACGATCAATAGTGGTTTTTACTAGGGGCGATTCGGACCTGTGGCTTTATGTTTTTTGGTATATTTCTTTTGGATCTTCGCCCGTAGTCAGGTTGTGATGTTTTGAATGATGATTTGCTTATGTAATGTATTGTGTGACGTGGCGAGTGTAAGCCAACTATCCTTTTGCAATTTCATCCCTATTTTTACATGAGTCGTGCAAAGATACCAAACTTGAGATCATTCAAGAATGGGCTTAGACCTTTAAGTCGTGCCTCGACACGTAGGAGGTATAGTCCCATCCTGGGCATTACATTTGAGCACACACTTATAAATGGTTCCAGAACAAAGAACCAAGATGGAGTTCAAGTGTTTGACTGAATACCTGAGCTCTCGCTTCATCTATCTTCTCACCTAAAAGAACATCACGCAATCAGTACTTTATCTCCTCACCTACAAGAACATCAGACAATCAGTACATCATATATATAGTGTCCTGTAGTATATTTAGACAAATTCAAAAACAAGGAGCATGTAGAGGTATGTAGTATAATTAGGCAAAGGAAAAAACAATGGACAACAGTTGCAGAACATACAGAACAAGGAAACAAAATGTCAAGTAAAAGGTGATTTTGAATCATAAGTATATAGAAGGGGTGGGTTCACATGTACACACATACATATATATTAGTATTGGGCTACTTCTAACTTCTTACATCAACCAGGTTTCTGCAAATAAAAATGCGGATAACAGACAACAGGGAAACAAATATCCAGGGTGTGGCCTGAAAAATATATTCATACCATCATGTCATTTCTCGATAAATATATTCTATATATTGTGTTTTTGTGCTAGTTCTCACTTCATCAAGTCAAATCAGAAAACTTGTGCATATAAACATCATAGTCAGCAGCCGAGGATAGAAAGAACTCACAGACATGATCTATATTCACAACTTTAGTTTGGACAGAGATGAAGTAATCAATTTTGGACATGTGGATGGCATTCAAATATGTCGGTTGCCAAATTGAATCAAGAAGGCCACAACACATAAAAATTGTAAACTATGGCAAGCAGTTTGTAATATCTGCTTATTTGGATGAACAAACCCGTGTGTCCACGACACACAGACACGACACCCCCGACACCCAACACCTCTTCGGCCTCCTGTTGACCGAAAAGGTGCTCTTCGGCCTTCCAGAGGCCGACGGGGTCATATATTTGTGAATTATGAGTTAGGTCCTATATCTTCCAATTATGTTATGAAAAACATCATATATATTTGCGTTGATCGGGTGGATTTAAATGTGCAGTTGTTTCATCGTTGTGAGGGTCTGGTGTTCAACGACCTCCCGTGCGTTCGACGAGCTCCGCCCCTGCGTTCATGGGTGAGCACAAATGACATCTCCTCCTCTCCCCCTTCATTTGCTCTGTTCCGGTCTTCGTGCCGATGAAACTTGTTAGCTATAGGTGTATTCAATCATCAGTATGCGTGACCACTATGCGTCTCCCGTTCGAAAGGGTTACATCTATAAATATGCATTCATTTGCATATTTATAACCTTAATTCTTTCGAATTGTCCAACGTTATCCATGGACAGCCCGAGTATGTGTAGATTGGGTTCGTTTTCCCATATGCTCTGCTCCGGATCCGATGCAAAATTTTGTCAGTGCCTCTTTGTTGTTCTCCGGGTACACATCCTCTCTGCTTATTGCCGAGACGTGTATCAGGAGAACAGCGGGGAGGTGCTGCCGAAATTTTGTGTCGGATCCGGAGCAGAGCATGGGAAAACGAACCCAATCTACACATACTCGGTGGGATTAGGACCTATCTTTACCTATTAGCGTCTAGGTCGCATGGATGTAATAAAACTGAGAAACTCTATTAACGGATGAATATGGTTTGCTGAATTATGTATGTATTTCTTGTGTGTCCAGTAGCTAGGCGAAATGAGTGATCGTGCGTGGATGTACACCGGTCACCCTAGTCAGAAAGACATGACCCCTGAATGGATGACAAAAACCAAGGGGTTTATCAGAGCCGCATTTGCAAATGGACAGGAAACAACCTGGTGCCCCTGTGTCGTGTGCGACAACTATCGTAAGATGTCAGAGTTTGAAATGATCAAACACCTACAGAAGTGGGGTTTTACTCCCGGCTATACGATATGGACATTTCATGGTGAGTCTGCCCAACGTTCCAGAGCTGAGGAGGGTCGTCGTCGCACGAACGAGCATGGTACCGGGATGGAAGACATGGTGCAAGACTTTGATGATGCTTGGGATTCGGACGATGAGATGGAGGAATCTGCAAAGGCCTTCAATGATATGTTGGAGTCTTCGAAGCGTCCTCTCCACGAGCACACCGAGCTTTGTCAGCTGGATGCCATCGCACAAGTAATGGTTCCGAAGGCTCAATTCAACTTGGGCAGAGAATGCTATGACGCGATGGTGACACTATTTGGACGCTTTCTACCCAAAGGCCATATAATGCCTGCAAACCAGTACCAGTCGGACAAAATCCTCCATGTACTTAAGATGCCCTATGAGAAGATAGATGCCTGTGAAAATGGATGTGCCTTATTTAGGCTCCAGTATGCGGACTTGAACTATTGTCCCATTTGCAAGTCTTCCAGGTATGTTGAGGTAGACAATGGTATGGGTGAGAAGAGTCAGACCAAAATCCCCATTAACGTTCTTCGGTATATGCCAATCATACCAAGACTTCAACGTCTATTCATGGTCGAAGAGACGGCCAGAAAGATGACATGGCACAAATTGGGCAAAAGAACCGAACGGGATGCAGATGGGAATCTGATGATGGTACACACATCGGATGGTGCTACATGGAAACACTTCGATGCATTGCATGATGAAAAAGCGGCAGATCCAAGGAATCCTCGAGTAGCCATCAGCACGGATGGGTTAAATTTGTTTGGTATGATGGCAGCCCAATACAGTTGTTGGCCTGTATTTGTCATTCCACTCAAACCCCCCTCCCCCGGACAGATTATGCAAAGAAAGAACATTTTCCTGACGTTGATAATTCCGGGCCCCAACTATCCGGGGAAGAATATGAATGTATACATGCAGCCGCTTAAGGATGAACTGCAAGAAGCTTGGGATAATGGGATCAAGACATACGACGCCGCTACAAAAAAAACTTCCTAATGCGTGTGTGGTACATGTACTCGATGCATGACTTGCCGGCGTATGCGCTATTCGTTTGCGGGTGTGTGCATGGAAGGTTCCCATGCCCCACATGCAAGGCAGCTCTTGAGTTTCGTCGGCTGCAGGCGGGTCGCAAGTTTTCTTGCTTCGACATGCATAGACAGTTCCTGGATCCTCACCATAAGTTCAGGAAAGACAAGAAGAACTTCATCAAAGGTAGATATGTCAAAAACTCTGCACCACCTGCGTTGACAGGCCAACAGACCCTGGATCAGTTAAGCGCTCTCGAGCCGGATCTAGAGCGTCTAGGGTATTTCAAGGTGTATAATACGGAACACGCCTGGACCCACAAGATATGCTTGTGAGAGCTGCCATACTTCAAAGACCTCCTTTGCCCACACAACATCGACGTGATGCACACTGAAAAGAATGTCGGCGAGGCCCTCTTTGGTACATTGTTTGGCATAGAGGGGAAAACGAAGGATAATCCTAAGGCCAGAGTCGATCAGGAGGCTCTATGTGATAGACCGCTACAAAACATGAAACAACCAAAAGGAAAGAAGAACTGGGCGAAGCCAAAGGCATGGTTCAATCTTGGAAGGCCGGTTATGAGGGAAATACTCCTGTGGGTGAAAAAGGAGTTGATGTTCCTCGATGGGTATGCATCGAATCTAAAGAGGGGAGCGAGCCTTGAAAAATTGAAAATATTTGGTCTCAAGAGTCATGATTGGCACATATGGCTTGAGCGGGTAATGTCGGTGATGTTGCGTGGCTTTATCCCTAAGGATGAATGGCTAGTAGTGGCAGAGCTGAGCTATTTCTTCCGTGTTCTATGTGCGAAAGAATTATCGCCTGGCTTGCTCCAAGAAATGGAAGAGTTGGCGCCGGAGTTGATCTGCAAGTTGGAGAAGATCTTTCCACCTGGCTTCTTTAATCTAATGCGGCATTTGATTTTGCACCTCCCGACCGAGGCACGATTGGGGGGGCCCGTGCAGAATCGTTGGTGCTACGCAACTGAGAGGATGCAGAAGACGCTTCGAGCAAAATGTAAGAATAAACGTCGAATTGAAGCATCGATGGCCGAGTCATTCATTACTGAGGAGGCAGCAAACTTCGTGACAGCACACTACAAAGCCAAAAATCGTCATTTGCATAATCCGAAGCCTCGGTACAATGTTGGCGACCCTAAAAAGGGTGAATCCAACCTCAGCCTATTCAAAGGGAAGCTCGCACCAGCCGGTGCTTATACTCCCTTATTGTTGGATAACGACGAATGGCGGACCATTACGTTGTATATCTTGAACAATCTAACAGAAGTGCGGCCGTACATCGAGTAAGTTCTCGGTACATTGTTTCGCAACGTCTACTTCATTTGAACTGCTCTTATTCCCGGATATTTGATACAGTCGATACGTTGCCAAATTCTCGTATGGAGCGGTTATCCATAAGGATTCCGTCGAAGAGTATGAGCTTCTGGCAATGCATGGAGGCGGCTATCCCGGTTTCATCTCTTGGTTCAAACAAACGGTAATTTCCATTAGACCATTTCATTTCTTCTTCTAATTTCTAGCTAATGCAACAATCCTTTCGTATTAAACTTGAAGGCTAGTTCAGAGTCTATGGACGCCAAATTGAGACCAGTCGCTAATGGTTTTGACTATAAGGTCCATTCATTTGACAAATACGACATCAACGGGTATCGCTTTCGTACATATGGCAAAGAGCTATCTATGGCCGACCGAAAGTCTACAAATTGTTGTGTCTTTGCTATCGGCGAAGGAGATACCGAGTATTATGGAAGAGTTGAAGCAATTTATGAACTTCTATTCTATGGTGCAAACCCACCAAACGTCGTAGTCTTCAAATGTCATTGGTTCCAGCCGAAAGAGACTAGAAGGACTCATGAACATCTAGGGCTAGTCGAAATCAAACAAAGCACCCATTTGGATGTTCCCGATGTCTATATTACGGCTCAACAGGCAACCCAAGTTTTCTATCTACCGTGGGCCTGCCAAAGTGATCCAAATCTCGAAGGTTGGGATGTCTTTTATGAAGTGCCGCCACGTGTTAGACCACCTATCCCCAATGAAGAGGATTATGAACCTCACATTAATCCAGACACATATGAAGGAGAATTGTTCCAAGAAACACGTCTTTTCAAAAAACGTTTCAAGAACCGCTCACCTCAGAACATTCAAGTAGACAGCGGTAGTGAATCCGAGCCTGAGCAGGAACAAGAAGAGTCGGAACAAGAAGAGGTTACTGCTGCGGATGACCTGTCAATGCTTGACCGATTACATACAGGAGGCCTTCCAGATGTTGATGAATGTATTGATGATGATGATGATGATGAGCACATCATTACTGATAGTGGTGAGGATGATGCATTTATTGACACCGAAGCATATATAGACAATGATGATGCATTTATTAATGATGACGATGAAGCTTAATATTATAGTTCATGTCAGGTATTCCATTATTATTATATACATATATATTATTAATTAATGTCTACACACGCTTCTATTCTTGTAGACAGTGTTGGGCCTCCAAGAGCAGAGGTTTGTAGGACAGCAGCAAATTTCCCTTAAGTGAATAACCCAAGGTTTATCGAACTCAGGGAAGTGGAGGTTGAACGTACCCCTTTCAAGCAACCCTGCAATCAAGATACAAGAAGTCTCTTGTGTCCCCAACAAACCTAATACACTTGTTAGATGTATAGGTGCACTAGTTCGGCGAAGAGATGTTAAATGGCAAGTGATATGGATGGCAAAACAAAATAATATAAATCTGTAATAAAAACTGCAGCAAGCAAACAAGTGGTAAACGTGAGCACAAATGCTATTGCAATGGTGGAAACAAGGCCTAGGGATCATACTTTCACTAGTGGCAACTCCCAACAACATTAACATAATCAAATCACATGATATTTCCCATAAAACATGCAATGGAGACGCACCCGGAGGTCATTCCTCTGTGGTCAAGAGAGGACGAGAATTATGTAGGGCTACAAAAGCACACCTCAAAGTTCGTAGTTCTCAATCTATGGATTTCCCAATGTCACCGCGGCCATCCAAAGAGATTACCACAATCACCACAACATATCTAAAGGATAGTCAAAGACAAGCACCAAGAGACTCTCAATCTTCAATCAACACACAAAAGAGGAAATCACTCATGAAAATATTCTTCTAATCCATGTCCAATAGACCGCTGTCACCTTGGTCTCGGGGATTATACTAGATAAAGACAAGTGAGTACATCAATCCAATACATAGAGGAAGGGGAAATATCACGGGATCACCCTAGATTAACATAGCCTATGATCACAACGAAGATCACATCATGGGAGAGAGAGATAACCACATAGCTACACGTACAAGCCCTCAGCCCCGGAGGAAACTACTCACGCATGGACATGGTGAGGAGGAGGTTGATGATGGTGTTGAAGGAGAGGTGCAGCCCCGCGAGGAGGAGACGGCCGGCGGCGGCCACGGAGACGGCGGCGGCGGCCCTTGGAGGCGCGGCGGCGGCGGCGGCCCTAGGGGGCGGCGGTGGCCCTAGGGTGCAGCGGCTCCTTGGCCCCCCTTCTTCCTTGTGGATGGTGCTGCAATGTTGCTGGTCCTCCCCTCCAAGACGGCGGCTCGGGAGGAGGAAAATTCGTGGCCCTTGGTGACCTAGGTTTCCTCTCTTTATATAGACTCTCGGATTCCCGTCATCAGATTTTGGGCCTCAGTAAAACGGGCTTTACTCGGCCGTCCGAACTCTGATTTGTACGAATTTTATATCCAGAAGCATCGCCTCAAAATTCCGCACAACTTTTGCAACTAGATTTTTTTCCGTTTGACGTAGTCTTCGGGCCGGAACGTGACCATCTTTAAAAAATGTTCTCAGACGGATTTCAGGAAAGTCAGAGTCCTACTCCAATACGACTCCTTTTGCATTTTTGTCAATTTCCAAGTAATTCCTACACAATAAAGTGTAAAACAAGAACATTGTGCACTTTTGCAACCATTAGTAGGTTAGTCCAAATATGATCAAAAGTGTATGGAAGTGCATAAATATCATAGCAATATCACACAAAAGAGGCATGGAGCAAGCAGAAATTATATATATGTTTTGGACGTATCAACATCCCCAAGCTTAATTCCTGCTCGTCCTCGAGTAGGTAAATGATAACAAGCATAATTTCTGTGGTGACATGCTATTAACCATATAAGAACTTTTAACAGTCACATGACAAATGCTTAATGAGATAATAAATCTGTAGTAATTAAGTTTCCTCATGAGAATATCACAAAGAACTGAAAGTTTTACAATATGATACTGAAACACTCAATAGATTTGTAGTGAGCATGGTGTGCAAACATGACAAAGTGATACCTCGCTTGCCCCCTTTAGTGAAGCAAAACATAAATGCAGGGGCACCTCCAAAGTTTAAGTGACGACTAGATACAATGATTTCAGAATAAACGATATCATAATCATGCAAAAGACAATGGTACTTTGGGACAATGCACATTACACTCAGAATGACAATCATGCTCTCAATAGTTGGAGCTTTGAAGAAAGAAGGTGGAGACTCTCGAACCGTGGCTTTTGTTGGCAAGGTTGAAAACCCGTGGTCGGAAACAAAAACCAAACATGTACCAGAGCTCTTGGTTTTTAAAACAGAAGTAAAAATTATTTTTTAGAGATGCATATTTCGTCAACGAATGCTAGTAGATAACTCAATTACTTCTCGAGCTGGACAAGTTTCGAGGAACGGCTCCCGTACGAGGACGATCACATCCTCTTAATCTCCTTTGTTTATCACTACCAAAGTTTTCTGATTTCTCATGAACAAAGCGTGAAGGAGGGTTTGTTTGTTGAATATTTTTTTAATGAGCTGGGCGCACTCTATGCCAGTTCCTTCTCGTATTAGGGGTTTGCACATTAGACATGCAATCCCGGGGTGAAGCTTGTCCAACTTAAAAAGATCATGAATTAACTACTACTTCCTCATGAGCTAAAACAGAGGCACAAAAGAGAAATGTTTTTTTGATTAATTTCGAGATGGTACAAGATAGTCTTCGTTAGGAAAGGCAGGTAAATACCATGTATAGGAAGGTATGGTGGACTCATATGGCATAACTGGTTTAAAAGATTTTGGATGCACAAGCAGTCAGTCCGCTTAGTACAGGTGGAGGTTAGCAAAAGACTGGGAGCGACCAACTAAGAGAGCAATGACGGTCATAATCATGCAGAGTGACAAAGCAACATTGAATCGGGCATGGAAGTTATATCGCTACTCAGAAATTAAAGATCATCAAGGCTTGATAGACTTTCTTTACAGTCTTAAATATGCGTGAGCATATGCCAAGTCAATCAA
Source organism: Secale cereale (assembly GCA_902687465.1). Classification (NCBI taxonomy): domain Eukaryota; kingdom Viridiplantae; phylum Streptophyta; class Magnoliopsida; order Poales; family Poaceae; genus Secale; species Secale cereale. The sequence continues at coordinate 40,387,587 of LR738715.1, forward strand.
AATAAATTCTTGGAGGAAGATATCACTAAAACATACCACATCATAGGCAAACAAATCATGTTGGTACTCCAATAACACATTAAGAACCCCCCAGCTATTTGAGACTAACCATAAGAAAACATGAACTACTAAGCACCATTATGCACATAGCATTTTTATCATGGACATATCAACCAGTGCAACAGAAGCCAACTCTCTTAACAAGATAAGCATGATAACTCAAGAGAGTTCCAGCAACCAACTAAACAAAAGCTCTTTAAAAAGAAAAGCATGAAAACTAAGAGCTAAGCATGACAGTAGCTATTGAAAGACCAAGAACATACACAGCAAAGATAAACATGAAAATTCTATGTTGTGTTCTAGGTTGAAGTGGAGCGTGTTTCTCTCCCACACAAAGAAAGCTGAGTTCCAACTCATTATGAAAAGCAAGAAAAGCTAAAGAAAACTAAAAAGGAAACTAAAAGCAAGACGCTCCAAGCATAGCACATAACACATGAAGTGATAAAAATATAGTGGAACGAAAGACGAACTGATAATGTTGATGGAGAAGGGGATGCACGGGGGCATCCCCAAGCTTAGACGCTTGAGTCTTCTTGAATATTTCTTGGGGGTGCATGGGGGCATCCCCAAGCTTGAGCGTCTGACACTCCTGAATCTTTTTATCATCTTCCCTCGCACACTTGAAAACTCCCTTCATACATAACTCATCATAATCTGATTAGCGAGGTTAGTACCCATAATAAAATAATTTTTCCCTACCGGAAATAAAGATATTCTTGAAGGTCTACTGTTTCTCAAGATTGCCAAAAGGTTTTTGCAAAGAAAAAGCAAGCTCAAGGTTTGCAAAACGAAGAAAAGGCCATACAGGACAGAATCTGTGAAAAACAGACCAGCAGGTAGTAAATAATTTTTTCGGGGCACTTCTGCAACTCAAATCAAAAAACTCAGAACAGACGCCCGAAAGCCAATTGTATAGAGCACGCTGTCGAAAACATTCAGACCAAAAAGAAGATCTGGTGATTTTATACGAATTTTTCTGTCCGAGGACAGAATCTGTTTCCTGGACAGCACGTCACAACTTTTGAACTTTCTTACAATCAGAGGCTAAACTTGGCACAAAGCTGAAAAATAAAGATACAATGATGTTGCTACAGTAGTAACAAACATCAAGACCACTAAAACTGAAAGCAAAGATAACAAGGGTTGTCTCCCTAGAGCTCTTTCTTTATAGCCATAAAGATAGGCTTAAGACTTCAATGATGCTCTCGTAGGAATAAGAGCTGAAGAACAAAAGAGAGCATCAAGAAGCAAATACCAAACACATTTAAGCCTAACATGCTTCCTATGCATAGGAATATTGCAATAGAATAATTCATTGAAGCACAAAGCAACTAGCATAGGAAGGCAAAACAAGCATAAGTTCAAAATATTCACCATAAAGAGAGGAAACTTCTTATTATTAAGATATTCAGAACCAAGTCTCCCTCTCTCATTATAAATTTCAGTGGCATCATGGATGAACTCAACAATATAAGCATCACATAAAGCATTGTTACCATGATCCACATGCAAAAAGGTACTCTTACTCTCCACATAAGCATAATCTTTCTCATCGGTAATAGTGGGAGTAGGACTATCATAAACAACTTGAACACTATAGATTAATTGTGTATTAGGAGGGTGGTGTTCAACAAGGGAGTAATTCCCTCCATGATTATGACAAGTTTCATAAGGATAATTTCTCCTTATGTCATAGGTACCTTTATAATCACTATAGATTGGAGTTATAACATCATCATAGTAGAGAAGAGCATTATCATTGCTAGCAACTATATTTGTAATCATGTTGTCTTTATTCTTACTAGCAAAAGAATTATCAATTATCACATCACTAGTGGGTAAAGGATTTGCAATAATATCATCCCCAAGCTTAGAGCTTTCCATATCATCACTTTCAAAGTTGGTACCAAAAAGATTTTCAAGATCATAAGTAGCATTATCATCATTTTCCCAATCACAATAAGTAACATGCATATCATAATCAAAATAATCTTCAATAGTACCTATGGATGTATCATCAAGATGATAATTAAGGCAATAAACTTCACCTTCTTCTTTAAACTTACAATCGTTCTGATAAAAGTTGATGGGAGGAATATGCTCAGGCCAGGTTGATACCCATTCTTCTTCTTTCTTGCTCCTCTTCCTCCTCCTCTTCTTTTTCTTCTTCTTAACCTTGGGAGGGAGTGGTTGGAGATGAAGTTTCTCCACATATCCTGGTTTATCATTAGAAACAATAGGGGAAACTTGGGAGAAACTCTCCTTTTTATTAGCAGAAATATAAGAGACATTTTTATACTTTGGTAAAGTTCCCTCCTTTCTAATCTTACTTATGTAATCATTTTCATGGCAATTAACAACACAATAGAGATGGAAATTTTGCAAAGTGTTTTTTATTCCTATGGCATTAACATCTAGCCAAGAAGTCTTTTCTGATAACTCTTCACACATCAAAAATAACATAAGCTCATCATAAAGATCAGAGGTGATCATGTTATCACACAAGTGGTTAACAGTTATGTTTTGAAAGTTCATGCATTGAAAATTAAAGTGACCCTCTATACAGCAAATTTCACAAGTAAAAGGATAAAGGTCACACAATTCTCTAGCAATTTCATTTAAATCTCTGACCCAAGTGATTGTTCTTTCATGCTTATGTTGCTTACAATACTTCTCTTCTTCAATCATAGGCCTTTCACAAGGTCTATCCGCTCCACAAAAATTAACATGCTTATATAAAACTTCATTTTTAGGAATTGGATCATGCATGTTGCAATCATCATGAACAATTTCATTTTCTTTGCAAGTCTCTTTAAAAGGTTCATGATGCTTGTTCCAATCCTCCTTAGGCATATTAAGATGTGAAGCAAAAGATTTGAGGAAATCAACAAGGAGTTGAGAATCAAGCCCAAACTTAGCACTAAACTTATTAAAACTTGTAGTTTCAACAAAGGACTTAATGCAATCATACTCATAAATTATACCTGACTCTTTACCGTTGTCGATCTCCCAATTTTCAGTGTTGCGTTGAATTCTTTCAAGGAGTTCCCATTTAGCATCAATCTTTTCGTTTGTGAAAGAACCCATAGAGGAAGCATCGAGCAAATCTTTATCCTGTCGAGAGAGCCTCGCATAGAAATTAGTAATAATCATATCTTTGGGGAGCCCATGGTTAGGACATTTTAGCATTAACGTTTTCAGTCTCCCCCAAGCTTGAGCTATGCTCTCTCCGTCATGAGGATAGAAATTATAAACATAATTCCTATTCTCATGGACTTCATGAAGAGGATAAAACTTGGAGTAAAAGGGAGACTGGATCTCTTCCCAATCCAGCAGGTGAGAGTCATCTAGTAGCCTATACCATTCTAATGCTTTTCCTTTCAGTGACAAGGCAAATAATTTCCTCATGACTCCATCTCTTGTCAAACCTGAAATCTTAAACAACTCACAAAGTTCTGTAAGTTTCAACAAATGAATACTAGGATTGACTGTCCCATCATAACGATCATTCATAATTATTTCAATTACCCTAAGTGGTATTCGGAACGGGATACATTCAGTAGGTGGAGGAGACTTCTCTACCACGGGTGTGGTAAAGCGGCCTTCCATAAACATAACTAGTGAAATAAAAACAAGAAACAAAAAGATTTAATTGCAAGATCTAGAGAAGGTACCTTCACTTACCTCACTTCCCCGGCAACGGCGCCAGAAATAGCTTGATGTCTACACACGCTTCTATTCTTGTAGACAGTGTTGGGCCTCCAAGAGCAGAGGTTTGTAGGACAGCAGCAAATTTCACTTAAGTGAATAACCCAAGGTTTATCGAACTCAGGGAAGTGGAGGTTGAACGTACCCTTTCAAGCAACCCTGCAATCAAGATACAAGAAGTCTCTTGTGTCCCCAACACACCTAATACACTTGTTAGATGTATAGGTGCACTAGTTCGGCGAAGAGATGTTAAATGGCAAGTGATATGGATGGCAAAACAAAATAATATAAATCTGTAATAAAAACTGCAGCAAGCAAACAAGTGGTAAACGTGAGCACAAATGGTATTGCAATGGTGGAAACAAGGCCTAGGGATCATACTTTCACTAGTGGCAACTCCCAACAACATTAACATAATCGAATCACATGATATTTCCCATAAAACATGCAATGGAGACGCACCCGGAGGTCATTCCTCTGTGGTCAAGAGAGGACGAGAATTATGTAGGACTACAAAAGCACACCTCAAAGTTCGTAGTTCTCAATCTATGGATTTCCCAATGTCACCGCGGCCATCCAAAGAGATTACCACAATCACCACAACATATCTAAAGGATAGTCAAAGACAAGCACCAAGAGACTCTCAATCTTCAATCAACACACAAAAGAGGAAATCACTCATGAAAATATTCTTCTAATCCATGTCCAATAGACCGCTGTCACCTTGGTCTCGGGGATTATACTAGATAAAGACAAGTGAGTACATCAATCCAATACATAGAGCAAGGGGAAATATCATGGGATCACCCTAGATTAACATAGCCTATGATCACAACGAAGATCACATCATGGGAGAGAGAGATAACCACATAGCTACACGTACAAGCCCTCAGCCCCGGAGGAAACTACTCACGCATGGACATGGTGAGGACAAGGTTGATGATGGTGTTGATGGAGAGGTGCAGCCCCGCGAGGAGGAGACGGCCGGCGGCAGCCACGGAGGCGGCGGCGGCGGCCCTTGGTGGCGCGGCGGCGGCCCTAGGGGGCAGCGGCTCCTTGGCCCCCCTTCTTCCTTGTGGATGGTGCTACAATGGTGCTGGTCCTCCCCTCCAAGACGGCGGCTCGGGAGGAGGAAAATTCGTGGCCTTTGGTGACCTAGGTTTCCTCTCTTTGTATAGACTCTCGGATTCCCGTCATCAGATTTTGGGCCTCAGTAAAACGGGCTTTACTCGGCCGTCCAGACTCCGATTTGGACGAATTTTATATCCAGAAGCATTGCCTCGAAATTCCCCACAACCTTCGCAACTAGACTTTTTCTGTTTGACGTCGTATTCGGGCCGGAACGTGACCATCTTTAAAAAACGTTCTCAGACAGATTTCAGGAAAGTCAGAGTCCTACTCCAATACGACTCCTTTTGCGTTTTTTTCAATTTCCAAGTAATTCCTACACAATAAAGTGTAAAACAAGAACATTGTGCACTTTTGCAACCATTAGTAGGTTAGTCCAAATATGATCAAAAGTGTATGGAAGTGCATAAATATCATAGCAATATCACACAAAAGAGGCATGGAGCAAGCAGAAATTATAGATACGTTTTGGACGTATCATTAATTAGTTCAAGTTTTAACCTAGCTAGCTCAAAAATGACCTATTTAACATATGATAGCTCTAAAATGAGCTATACTTAGCATTTATTCCTCCAAAATGAATTTATATGCTTAGCTAGCTCAAAATGACATAACAACCTTAATTAGCTCAAAAATGACCTATTTAACCTAGGATAGCTCTAAAATGAGCTATACTTAGCATTTATTCCTCTAAAATGAATTTATATACATATTATTATTCATGTCAGGTATTCATTTTTTTATGTTGTACTAATTTCGTTTACTCTTTGTCATTCCAGGTGTTGACAGATGGTGGGCGCGGGTCGAGAGCGCTCCGAGGCTCCTACCTCGGCGCGTGGTGGGAGGGGTAGTTCCATTCCCCCCATAGCCTCCGGAGAGCGCTAGATCTCAGTTTGCAGAGTCCAGCGATGGTCGCTTCTTCTTCGGCCGGGAGAGGTCAGGGGGGGGGTAGGAAGAAGGAGAAGGCTGCTAGAGGTGGACGTGGCGGCGGGAGAGGTAGGAAGGCTGCTACGCCTTCCTCGCCGCCACCCCCAGCTGAGTCACCCGACCACAGGACTGCTCCGTCTGAGATCGAGCCATCTGAGGTGGACCCGTCTCGGACTCCACTCCACGAGCCTCCGGCCGACGAGCCTCGATCCGCCGATCCTCGGGCCGCCGAGTCTTCGCCCCACGAGACTACGGAGCTCAGACGGGGTCACGCTGAGTCGGAGCCGAGCCCATGGGAGGACTGGACGGAGTCGAGTGCACATGGTCGTGTTCAGGGTGCAGACTATAGTTCTGATAGCTATAGCGAGGGTGAGTGGGTTGAGGGGCGCAAAGTCTACCAACGTGGTGGTACAAAGCTCCTGCCCACCTCGGCGACCCCCGACCAGAGGTGGTTGATTGCGCCTAACGGGGAGAAGTAAGTGCATTTACTCTTTTTTAACCTTTTGCCTTGACGTTTCTTCGAATATCTAATGCGTTGGCCTTGTCATACTGTCGTTCTTGGACACACTTAGACGAGGTCCGCAGGCCCAACACTGTCCTTGGTGTGATTTGTCGGCAGTGCTTCCCAGGGTGGGTCACGTTGCCCGGTGAGGGCCGGGTTCCAGAGCTAGGAATGACCTGGGAGCACTACTTGGCTGCCCCGGCCCCGCCGGAGCATAGAGTCAGCGATGTCGAGTGTGACACGGTGGCCGACATTGTGATCGCCACGTTTTGGGTAATTTCTCCTTTGCAATTTACGTTGTGTTTTCTTCTTTGATTGCATACCTTCTACATGTGTTTTCTTGTTTGATTGCAGCCCTTCTAATCTGTGTTTTCTTGTTTGATTGGAGACCTTCGACAGGTGTGCTGAGGGACAGGAGGAGGTCGCGGCTCGGGTTATCGACGCCGACTGCAGGCGCCTATTTGGAAACTTTCGGCACGAGGCTCGGACGCAGGCTGTTCGAGACTACTTAGCACAGACTGGTATTAGGAGGAGAAAAGAGAAGTGCCGGAACAAGTATCTGAGTAAGGAGAAGTACATAAAGGTAATTACCTATTCTTAAGGCCTTGTACTTAGTTTCCTTGATTTGATTCGTAGGCGTAGCGCTCAAATTTCTCTTGCTTAACTTAGGTGCCCCCGAGATGGTGTGCGGACAATATGGACTGCTGGGATGCGTTGGTGGATGAGTGGTGCTCTCCCCAATGGCGCGTCGCCCACAACATTGCAAAGGAGAAGCGTCTCAAAATGAAAGGCGTGCCACACCATCTAGGCAGCATCAACCTATATGGGTACGGGAATAACTCGGTATGTGTGGTTTGCTTCATGATTCATGCAAATTCATTATTTGTGCTAGCTTGAGTCCTTAACTAATACTCTGTTCCTCTCTTTTAGTCAAAACACAACAAGGCTCCAGTGCCAGAGCTGTTAGACCTCTATGGCATGTCCAATATTGCATCGTACAAGAAGGCCAAGGCATTCTCTGAGGCTGACCTCGAAAATGCAAATAACTTCAGCAACGAGGCCTCCCACCACAAGATGGTGCAGTACGTTAAGCAGGGGAAGGCAAGGAAAGGGCCGGACTTTAACCCGAGCCGGCCTTTTGATCCAGAGCTGGTGATGATATCTGGTGGCGGGAGGTCCCATGGCTCGTTAGTTATGGGTAATGGACTGATACGTTGTAGTAGCACTCTCCCGCAGATCAAGAAGCGCCAGACCAGCTCTGATCCTGAGATACCGTCTCGTTTACGACCAGTGGAAATCAAATTCCAGGTTTGTTATATGGACTCAGTAGCCTTTCCTCCATTACATTGTGTTTGCGGCCGTCGATGATTACAATGCTAACGAGTGGTGTTGCAGGCTGCTATTGAGGCAGAGAGAGCGAAGACCGAGGCTGCTTTTGAGGAGAGGGACCGGCAGTTGGCGGAGAGGGACCGGCAGGCGGCGAAGAGGGAGAGGGAGAATGAGGAGAGGACGGCTAGGCTGTTGGAGGAGGAGAGGAACTGGAACGACTTGGCTAACCAGGCCATGTCCGATCTCTTCGTGGTAAGTTTCTTCTACATATTAGCTAAATCATGCATGCAATGTTCCTTTCATTAGTAACTAATATGACTGACTCGTCAAAACCAAATGTGCAGTCCATGTGCGAGAAGAACGGCCAGACCCCTCCGTCGATGCCAGTCATTGCTCCGGCGGGCGCGGTGAGTTTCATTTGAACGGTCATTAGTTACTAGTCTTCACATTTGAGTTGCATCATGCTAACGATACATTGGAAATAATCGTTGGTGCAGCGTAATTATCGACAAGCATCGACCTATCCTTCTCCGTCTGCCATTGGCGCGACCGGTCCTACACCTACACCTACACCTACACCTCCGTGATGACGGTAAGTTTCCCAAGTGTTTTGCTTAATAGAGTTTTGTTGTGATGCCATGTTGTATCTACACATATCGTGCATAATGTGTGTATGTTTGAAATGCATTGTATGTGTGGGATTCGACATCTAGTCATGTGCCTTTGGTAGCCTTCCATACAGGGAAATGCCTCCTAGTGCTTCCACTGAGCCATGGTAGTTCGCTACTGCTCCGGAACACATGATTGACCGGCATGTGTCCTTCTTTGCTCCTGTGTCTGTCCCTACGGGGAAATGTCACGCGGTGTATCACCGAAGTCCTTGTAGATCGCTACGACTTGGTTGCACTCGCAGATGACCGACACGTGCATTGCTGGGTCATGTATGCCTGTCCCTGTACGTTTATGCCACCTTGGTTCTATGACTAGTCATGTCGGCCCGGGTTCAATGCCATAAGGATACTAGCGACATAATCATATACTTCACATTTTTTCCTCCAAAATGACTCAATATGCTTAGCTAGCTCAAAAATGACATAATAAGCTTAATTAGCTCCAAAATGACATATTTAACCTAGGATAGCCCTAAAATAACCTATACTTAGCATTTTTTTCCTCCAAAATGACTTAATATGCTTAGCTGGCTTAAAAATTACATAATAAGCTTAATTAGCTCCAAAATGACCTATTTAACCTAGGATAGCTCTAAAATGACCTATACTTACCATTTTTCCTCCAAAATGACTTAATATGCTTAGCTAGCTTAAAAATGACCTATTTAACCTAGGATTGCTCTAAAATGACCTATACTTAGGATCTTTTCCTCCAAAATGACTTAATATGCTTCAGAAATGACATAGTTTAGCTCCTAAATGACTTCACATGCTTAGCTAGCTCCAAAATGACATAATAACCTTACTTAGCTCTAAAATGACATATTTAACCTAGGCTAGCTGTAAAATGACCTATACTTAGCATTTTTTTTCCTCCTAAATGACTCAATATGCTTAGATAGCTCAATAATTACATAATAAGCTTAATTAGCTCCAAAATGACCTATTTAACTTAGGATAGCTCTAAAATGACCTATACTTAGCATTTTTTTCCTCCAAAATGACTTAATATGCTTAGCTAGCTTAAAAATGACCTATTTAACCTAGGATAGCTCTTAAATGACCTATACTTAGCATCTTTTCCTCCAAAATGACTTAATATGCTTAGCTAACTCTAAAATGACATAATATGCTTAAGAAATGACATATTTTAGGTCCTGGATGACTTCATATGCTTAGCTAGCTCCAAAATGACATAATAACCTTACTTAGCTCCAAAATGACCTAATTAACCTAGGCTAACTCTAAAATGACCTATACTTAGCATTTTTCCCTCCTAAATGACTCAACATGCTTAGCTAGCTCTAAAATGACATAATAAGCTTGATTAACTCCAAAATGACCTATTTAACCTAGGATAGGTCTAAAATGACCTATACTTAGCATTTTTTCCTCCAAAATGACTTAATATGCTTAGTTAGCTTAAAATGACCTATTTAACCTAGGATAGCTCTAAAATGACCTATACTTAGCATCTTTTCCTCCAAAATCACTTAATATGCTTAACTGGTTCTAAAATGACATAATATGCTTAAGAAATGACATATTTTAGCTCCTAAATGACTTCATATGCTTAGCTAGCTCCAAAATGACATAATGACCTTACTTAGCTCCAAAATGACCTATTTTACAGATATAAGTTGCATCATAATAATCTTCACATTTTAGTTGCATCATAATAATCTTCTTCTTCTAGTCTTATTCTTCTAACTTTCTTCTATCCCATTTTAAAGATTTGCTTAAGATCACGGAAGCTTGGGTTGATGGAGTGCTTGTATTTAGTTTTTGTTTTGACCTTGTGAAACTTGCTACCTATGGATGAAACTGTGTAATATTGATGAAACTATTTATATGTACGGATGAAACTTGCTACTATTGGTAACATGTGTTGGATATATATATGTGTTCATGACTATTGGTAATATGTGTTGAATATGCTATATTGGTCATATAAATATATTTGTGTTTGATTTTCTGTGAAAATGAATTGATATAAGAAAAACAAAATTAAATGGGGCAATATAGACACTTTGCCATCTGCTGGCAGATGGCAAAGAGGCCACGTGTCATCCAGAGGTAAAATTTGGGCTGGCCTATTTGGGCTCTTTGCCATCTGCCAGCAGATGGCAAAGCTCTTTGCCATCAGCTGGCAGACGGCAAAGTATGTAGCCTTTGCCATCTGCTGGCAGACGACAAATTGCCTGTAGCCTTTGCCATCTACTGGCAGACGGCAAAGAGCCTACAGCCTTTGCCATCTGCTGGCAGATGGCAAAGTACGTTGTTATCCTTCTAACGGGGCTAACCCCGTTAAGAGGCTTTGCCATATGCCAGCTGATGGCAAAGGCACAGGCTCTTTGAAATCTGCCAGCAGATGGCAAGGAAGCCTTTGCCCACTGGATTTCAGACAAACTGTTTGCCATCTGCTGGCTGATGGCAAAGCCTTTGCCATCCGCCGACCATGCCTTTGCCATCTGCCGATGGCAAAGTGCCACATTCCAGTAGTCGAAGGTTTCATTCCATTTGGACTCCGTTTGATATTGTTTTTCTGCAAAACCCAGAAACAGGCAAAAAACAGCAATCTGGACTGGGCCTTTGGGTTAGTAGGTTCGTCCCAAAAATGATATAAAAGTGTATGATAAAGCCCATTAAACATCCAAGACTTCATAAATAATAGCATGGAACAATCAAAAATTATAGATACGTTGGAGACGTATCAGAGCTCTATAGCATTTCTCATATTATATGTGGATGACATATTGCTGATGGGAAATGATGTAGAATTCTTGGAAAGCATAAAGGCCTACTTGAATAAATGTTTTTCAATGAAGGACCTTGGAGAAGCTGCTTACATATTAGGCATCAAGATCTATAGAGATAGATCGAGACGCCTCATTGGTCTTTCACAAAGCACATAACTTGACAAGATATTGAAGAAGTTCAATATGGATCAGTCCAAGAAAGGGTTCTTGCCTGTATTGCAAGGTATGAGATTGAGCACAGCTCAATGCCTGACCTCGGCAGAAGATAGAGAAAAGATTAGTGTCATCCCCTATGCCTCGGCCATAGGTTCTATTATGTATGCCATGCTATGTACCAGACCTGATGTGAACCTTGCCATAAGTTTGGTGGGGAGGTACCAAAATGATCCCGGTATGGAACACTGGACAGCGGTCAAGAACATCCTGAAGTACCTGAAAAGGACTAAGGATATGTTTCTCGTTTATGGAGGTGACGAAGAGCTCGTCGTAAAGGGTTACGTCGATGCTAGCTTCGACACAGATCTGGATGACTCCAAGTCACAAACCGGATACGTGTATATTTTGAATGGTGGGGTAGTCAGCTGGTGCAGTTGCAAGCAAAGCATCGTGGCGGCATCTACATGTGAAGCGGAGTACATAGCTGCTTCCGAAGCAGCACAGGAAGGAGTTTGGATGAAGGATTTCATCACCGACCTATTAGTTATTCCAAGCGCGTCGGGCCCGATGACTCTCTTCTATGACAACAGTGGAGCTATTGCCATTGCCAAGGATCCCATGTTTCACAAGAAGACCAAGCACATCAAGCGTTGTATCAACTTCATCCGAAATTATATTCAAGATGGAGACATAGATATTTGTAAAGTGCATACGGATCTGAATGTCGCAGATCCGTTGACTAAACCTCTTCCATGAGCAAAACATGATCAACACCAGAACTCTATGGGTGTTTGATTCATCACAATGTAACTAGATTATTGACTCTAGTGCAAGTGGGAGACTGTTGGAAATATGCCCTGTTGGAAATATGCCCTAGAGGCAATAATAAAATGGTTATTATTATATTTCCTTGTTCATGATAATTGTCTATTGTTCATGCTTTAATTGTATTATCCGGAGAAAGTAATACATGTGTGAATAGATAGACCACAACACGTCCCTAGTGAGCCTCTAGTTGACTAGCTCGTTGATCAATAGATGGTTATGGTTTCCTGACCATGGACATTGGATGTCATTGATAACGGGATCACATCATTAGGAGAATGATGTGATGGACAAGACCCAATCCTAAGCCTAGCACAAGATCATGTAGTTCATATGCTAAAGCTTTTCCAATGTCAAGTATCTATTCCTTAGACCATGAGGTTGTGCAACTCCCGGATATCGTAGGAATGCTTTGGGTGTGCCAAACGTCGCAACGTAACTGGGTGGCTATAAAGGTACACTACGGGTATCTCCGAAAGCATCTGTTGGGTTGGCACGAACCGAGACTGGGATTTGTTACTCCGTATGACGGAGAGGTATCTCTGGGCCCACTCGGTAATACATCATCGTAATGAGATCAATGTGACTAAGGGTGTAGTCACGGGATGATGTGTTACAGAACGAGTAAAGAGACTTGCCATAACAAGATTGAACAAGGTATCGGTATACCGACGATCGAATCTCGGGCAAGTACTATACCGCTAGACAAAGGGAATCGTATACGGGATTGATTGAATCCTTGACATCGTGGTTCATCCGATGAGATCATCGTGGAACATGTGGGAGCCAACATGGGTATCCAGATCCTGCTGTTGGTTATTGGCCGGAGATATGTCTCGGTCATGACTGCATGGTTCCCGAACCCGAGGGTCTACACACTTCAGGTTTGATGACGCTAGGGTTATAGGGAATGTAGCATGTGGTGACCGAATGTTGTTCGGAGTCCCGGATGAGATCACGGATGTCACGAGGAGTTCCAGAATGGTCCAGAGGTAAAGATTTATATATGGGAAGTCCCGTTTTGGTCACCGGAATTGTTCTGGGAGTTATCAGTAACGTACCAGGACCATCGGAAGGGTTCTGGAGGTCCACCAAGAGGGGCCACCAGCCCCAGAGGCTTGCGTGGGCCAAGCGTGGGAAGGGACCAGACCTAGGTGGGCTGGTGCGCCCCTCCCCCCCCCCCC
>LR738715.1:40400933-40493597 GCA_902687465.1 Secale cereale
CCCCCCACCAAGGCCCAGGGCGCAGGGGATGGGAGAGGGGGGGCAAACCCTATGTCCAGATGGGCCTTAAGGCCCACCCCAGGGCGCCCCCATCTCTCCCTTCCTCCTGGCCGCCCCCCGGATGGGATCTAGGGGCTGTCGCCACCCCTAGCGGGGGAACCCTAGATGGGGGCGCAGCCCCTCCCCTCCCCCTATATATATGTGGGGTTTCGGGGCTGCCTGACACACGAGTCTCCTCTTCTCTTGGCGCAGCCCTACCCCTCTCCCTCCTCGTCTCTTACGGTGCTTGGCGAAGCCCTGCTGGAGTGACACGCTCCTCCACCACCACCACGCCATCGTGCTGCTGCTGGATGGAGTCTTCCCCAACCTCTCCCTCTCCCCTTGCTGGATCAAGGCGCGGGAGACGTCACCGGGCTGCACGCGTGTTGAACGCAGAGGCGCCGTTGTGCGGCGCTTAGATCGGATTCGACCGTGATCTGAATCGCTTTCTGTACGACTCCACCAACCGCGTTCTTACAACGCTTCCGCATCGCGATCTTCAAAGGTATGAAGATGCACTCCCCTCTCGTTGCTAGTAATCTCCATAGATAGATCTTGGTGATGCGTAGGAAAAAAATTGATTTTCTGCAACGATCCCTAACAGATTCTCCCCCTAGATATGAATTGCATGTTGTGCCTGAGGGTTATGTTATGGATGAAGAAACTGCTAGAGATCTTTTAGCTTGCAAAGATAGATATGATCTTAAGAAACTGTTAGCTAAGCTAAAGGAAAAGTCTTTGAATGCTAGAATGAAATATGACCCTGCTTTTGCTACTTCACCTATCTGTATTTCTGATAAGGATTATGATTTCTCTGTCGATCCTGAGTTAATTACTTTGGTTGAATATGATCCTTTCCATGGTTATGAATCTGAAACTGTTGTGGCACATCTTACTAAATTAAATGATATAGCCACCATATTCACCAATGAGGAAAAAATTCGTTACTACTATATCCTTAAGTTATTTCCGTTCTCATTAAAGGGTGATGCTAAAACATGGTTTAATTATCTTGATCCTGGTTGTATGCGTAGTCCCTAGTATATGATTTATTACTTCTCTGCTAAATATTTCCCCGTTCATAAGAAACAAGCTGCCTTAAGGGAAATTTATAATTTTGTGCAAATTGAAGAAGAGGGTCTCCCGCAAGCTTGGGGGAGGCTTCTCCGATTACTTAATGCTTTGCCTGATCATCCTCTTAAGAAAAATGAAATACTTGATATCTTTTATAATGGACTAACCGATGGTTCCAGAGACCACCTGGATAGTTGTGATGGTTGTTTTTTTAGGGAAAGAAGTGTTGATCAAGCTGAATTGCCATTAAATAATATGTTGAGTAATGGAAATAATTGGACAATTCCTGAACCAACTCCCAAGCCAACTCCAAAGAAAAGGGGTATTCTATTTCTCAGTCCTGAAGATATGCAAGAGGAAAAGAAATCTATGAAAGAAAAATGTACTAAAGCTGAAGATGTTAAGAATTTACCACCTATTGAAGAAATACATGGTCTTGATAACCCGACACAGGTAGTAAAGGTAAATTCTCTATAGATTTGATGAAGGTGATATTCCTCGTAATAAGTCTGCTAGCCAATGCTTAGATAAGTTTGACAATGTTATTGTTAAACAAGAAAACTTCAATGCTTATGTTAGTAGACAATTGAAACGTAATGCTTATATGATTGCACACTTGAGCGATCATATGTCTACAGTTAAAGATGAACTTAAACTCATTAGTAAACATGCTTCTATGGTTACCACTCAAGTAGAACAAGTACTTAAATCACAAAATGATTTGCTCAATGAATTAAATAGTAAGAAAAATGATAATGATGTTCGAGTTATGACTAGAGGGGGTAGAATGACTCAGGACCCTTTGTATCCTGAGGGAACTAATGTTGATGCACCTAGTCCTTCTAAGAAGAAGAAAAAGAAAAATGATAGGACTTTGCATGCTTCTAGTGAACCTATTGTTGACACACCTGAGAATCCCAATGATATTTCTATTTCTGATGCTGAAACACAATCTTGTAATGAACATGAACCTATTTATAATGTTAATAATGATATTCATCATGATGCTCAACATAGCAATAAAGATGATGTAGAGATTGAACCTGCTGTTGATCTTGATAACCCACAATCAAGGAATCAACGATATGATAAAATGGACTTCATTGCTAGGAAGCACGGTAAAGAAAGAGAACCATGGGTTCAGAAACCCATGCCTTTCCTCCTAAACCATCCAAGAAAAAGGATGATGAGGATTCTGAGCGCTTTTCTGAAATGATTAGACCTATCTTTTTGCGTATGCGTTTGACTGATATGCTTAAAACAAATCCGTACGCTAAGTATATGAAAGATATTGTGACAAATAAAAGAAAGATACCAGAAGTTTAAATTTCCACCATGCTTGCCGATTGTACTTTTAAAGGTGGAATACCAAAGAAATTAGGGGATCCAGGAGTACCAAACCATGATCCATTAAAAGAAACTATGTTAAAACTGCTTTATGTGATCTTGGAGCCGGTGTTAGTGTTATGCTTCTCTCTTTACACCATAGACTTGATTTGAATAAGCTGACACCTACTGAAATATCTTTGCAAATGGCCGATAAATCAACTGGAATACCTGTCGGTATTTGTGAGGATGTGCCTGTTGTGGTTGCAAACGTTACTATTTTAACGGGCTTTGTTATTCTTGATATTCCAGAGGACGATAGTATGTCGATTATCCTTGGTAGACCCTTCTTGAATATTGCAGGGGTTGTTATTGATTGCAACAATGGCAATGTCACTTTTTATGTTAATGGTAATGAGCATACGGTACATTTTTCGAGGAAACTACCTCAAGTCCACAGTATCAATTCTATTGGAAAATTTTCAACGATCACTATTGAAGGTTTTGAATTTCCTGTTCCTACTGTCAAGAAGAAATATGATCTTCTTATTGTTGGGGACATGCATATCCCCGTTGAGGTAACCTAGTGTTATTCAAAATTTCTCCGGTTTCATGTTATTTGGAAAGAGTTTGTTAACAAGACTTGATCAAACTTGTTAATGGGTTCCTTTTGATGAGCATGAGATGGATGAAGTTCGAAAGCACAACTCTCTGTACCCTCCTTTTACTTTCTGTTATTTAGATTAAATAAAGCAAAAATAATATTTGCTGTCTGTTTTACGAATTATCTTTACAATAAAAATACCCCGAAAATAAAAGTTCTCCAAATGTCCCGAAAATGAAATATGATTTTTTGTGGAATATTTAAGAATATTTGGCACTGAGAACACACCAGGGGGTCACACCACCTGGCCACGATGGTCCAGGGGGCGCCCACCCCATGGGCGCACCCCCTGCCTCGTGGGCCCCACGTGGCCCCCTCCACTTATTCCAGCACCCACACACTTCATCTTCCTCCAGAAAAAATCCTCCCATAGCTCAAACCCGTGTTCTAGCTCATCTTGCTGCCATTTTCAATCTCCTTGCTCAAAGCTCCATTCACAAAACTGTTTGGGGAGATTGTTCTTCGGTATGTGACTCCTCCAATGGTCCAATTAGTTTTTGAACTAGTGCTTTATTTATTGCAAATTTGCTCCTAAGGTGACCCTGTTCTTGAGCTTGCATGTCAAATTTATGTGGTCAAAATATTTCTAATGCATGATATAGCCTCTAGGCACTTGTGGGAGTAGTTTCTATCAATCTTCTTGAGTTTGGTTGACTTTTGTTTTGAGTCACTAAAATTTCAGAATTTTTTCATAGAAAAATGCATAGGAAATCTACCAAGGTGGTTCCTCAAGGAAGCAAGTACCAAGGCTCGCGATACGTGAGCTGGACGATGAACCACTGAGGGAAGCTCAAGTGCGGCCTTGTGAATGGCCGTCGAAGGAGTTTATGGTCCAGGCAGGCATCATGGATGAATTTGACACGTATGTGCGTAATGTTGATCTTGAGGACTTCGTGTCAGATAAGTGCCCCCAGTACCACTACATAACTGATTCTTTGGTGAGAAGATTTAAATTTACATCCTCACGCAATTCTCACACTGTTTTATTTGATCTTTATGATAAATCATATACCATGGACTTAGAAGATTTTAATGATGCTTGTAAGCTCCCGCAGTGGGGTAATATTAGTGAACCTCGCAGATCTAAATATAAAGACTTTCTTGCTAGTATCACTGTGGGCGAATCTAGAGAAATCACACAAGCTACCATACGGAGCATTCATTTCCCTTCCATACATTATTTTGCTCTCTTCGTTGGTAGACGCATTAACGGTAAAGATGAGGCTTGCCACATGTGCGTTCCAGATCTTTGTGTCCTCAAGAGTGCGGTATTAGGTGATAAACAATATAACTTGGGGGCTATTATTGCACGAAGGTTACATCTCAACGGTTTAAGTGGAGATTTGTTTGGTGGAATTTATGTAACTCGTGTGGCTAATTATCTTCGTGTACCCATACATGAAAATGATATGAACTTGCCTCCTGCTTATCTAGATTATAATGCTATGGTTCGCCATCAGTTTGTTGAGAGGAATGAACAATTCCTCCAGTACCGACTAATCTTCGACTGACGTCGCACTATCCATATTGCTCTCCCTACTCCTACTTTCTTTGACTTTCAGGCAAAAGGGATATATGTTATAACCAGGGAGGAGGCGAATGAGTGTGAGGAGACGACGGAGATAGCTTGTCTCCAAGCTGCAGCTCATCAGGCAATAGCCGCTGCATCGCAGTACAACCCCAACTACGAGTTTGGATATCCGTCAGGCCAGCAGTGGCCATAGACCAACTTAGGCCAAAAGCCTATGCTTGGGGGAGTACATATTTCTCATCGACATTACATTCATGTTCGCACACTCATTCCAGTTATCGGTGCTCATACTTCTTCATTGTACTATCCATGCTAGTTTATTTTCTTTTCTAAGCCTTCTTCTTGTGTGTCTGAAAAACCTTAAGAAAAACCAAAAGACTTAGTTGTAGCTTTTAGCTAGTTTACTTTCCATGTCTGTACTAGTAGTAATTAAAAGAAAACCCAAAAAGATTTATCGTTCTTCTTTTGCTTGTTGGGAGATTTCCCGTGTAAATAGTTTTATTTCTTTTTTTTGGGGGTCAAGAGGAGAAGACCATGATGAAAATGTTGAGTGGCTCTCATATGCATTATTGTTGATTTAACCAAGAGCCTATATTACCTTGTCTTATCCCTTGTATTAAATGCTTGTAGATTCCAGCTTAGTCCAATGCACGTGCACTATTATTATTATCCACACCATTCGGTCATGCGAGTGAAAGGCAATAATGACGATATATGATGGACTGATTGAGATGAGAGAAGCTGGTATGAACTCGGCCTATCTTGTTTTTGTAAATATGATTAGTTCATCGTTCCTGATTCAGCCTATTATGAATGAAACATGCTTGCAATGACAATTAGAGATTGTAGTTGCTCATGCCATGCTTAATTAGCTAGGAGTTTATAATGGTCTACCTTGCGTGCCAAATGCATTTAAAATGGTTGTGATGTGGTATGATAGGGAGGTATCCTCCTTTGAACGATTCAAGTGGTTTGACTTGGCACATGTTCATGTATGTAGTTGAAACAAAATCAACATAGCCTCCACGAAATTTATGTTCATGGTGATTTATATCCTACTAATGCTTGCACCCATTATTGATTAATCTTAATGCATGTTCATGACTGTAGTCGCTCTCTAGCTGGTCGCTTCCCAGTCTCTTTCTAGCCTTCACTTATACTAAGCGGGAATACTGCTTGTTGCTACTTCTTGAGCTTGCGTTGTATTCCCTCGAAAAGGAAAGGGACATGCGGCACAGTAGCGTAAGTATTTCCCTCAGTTTTTGAGAACCAAGGTATCAATCCAGTAGGAGACCACACGCAAGTCTCTCGCACCTGCACAAACAAATAAGAACTTCGCAGCCAACGCGATAAGGGGTTGTCAATCCCTTTATGGTCACTTACGAAAGTGAGATATGATAGGGATGATAGTTTATATTTTTGGTAATTTTGTTTATAAGAACAGAAAGTAAAAGCGGAAAAAGTAAAGTAAGTGTAGATTGATATGTTGAGAATAGACCCGGGGGCCATAGTGTTCTCTAGTGGCTTCTCTCATGATAGCGATATTCTACGGCGGGTAAACAAATTACTGTCGAGCAATTGATAGAAAAGCAAATAATTATGATACTATCTAGGCATGATCATTGTATATAGGCATCACATCCGAGACAAGTAGACCGACTCCTGCCTGCATCTACTAATATTACTCCACACATCGACCGCTATCCAGCATGCATCTAGTGTATTGAGTTCATAAGAACAGAGTAACACCTTAAGCAAGATGACATGATGTAGAGGGATAAACTCAAGCAATATGATGTAAACCCCATCTTTTTATCCTCGATGGCAACAATACAATACGTGCCTTGCTGCCCCTACTGTCACTGGGAAAGGACACCGCAAGATTGAACCCAAAGCCAAGCACTTCTCCCATTGCAAGAACTATAGATCTAGTACGCCAAACCAAACTAATAATTTGAAGAGACTTGCAAGGATATTATGAGCACACATAAAGAGTTCAGAAAAGAACCAAATATTTCTCATAGATAATCTTGATCATAAACTCACAATTCATCGGATCTCAACAAACACACCGCAAAAGGAGATTACATCGAATAGATCTCCTCGAAGACCGAGGAGAACTTTGTATTGAGATCCATAGAGAGAGAAGAAGCCATCTAGATACTAACTATGGACCCGAAGGTCTGTGGTAAACTACTCACAACTCATGGTGAGGCGATGATGATGATGTAGAAGCACTCCGTGATGGATTCCCCCTGCGGCGAAGCTCCGGAATAGGCCCCAAGATGGGATCTCACGGGAACAGAAGGTTACGGCGATGGAACTAGGGTTTTCTCTCTTCTTCTAATGGTTTCGGGGTACGTAGGCTTATATAGGAGGAAGGACGGCACCGGAGGCCTCACGAGGGGTCCATGAGACAGGGGGCGCGCCCCTCACCCTCGTGGGCACCTCGTGACCCCTACTCTGTGGTTCTCAAGTCTCCCGTGCGTGATTTTCTCCAAAAAAATCTCTCCCGAAGGTTTCATTCCGTTTGGACTTTGTTTGATATTCCTTTTTTCCAAAACCCTGAAACAGTCAAAAAACAGCAATCTGGACTGGGCCTTCGGGTTAGTAGGTTAGTCCCAAAAATAATATAAAAATGTATGACAAAGCCCATTAAACATCCAAACATCATAAATAATAGCATGGAACAAACAAAAATTATAGTTACGTTGGGGACGTATCACTTGTGCATCCACTTCCTGTCCACGAGGGTCCCCTGAGGGGGGCCCACACCCTGTCCATGAGGGTGGGGGCGCGCCTGCCCCCCTATCTCGTGGGCCCCCTGGGGCTCTACCGACCTCGACTCCAACTCCATATATTCACTTTCGGGGAGAAAAAAATCAGGGAGAATGATTCATCGCGTTTTACGATATGGAGCCGCCGCCAAGCCCTAATCTCTCTCGGGAGGGCTGATCTGGAGTCCGTTTGGGGCTCCGGAGAGGGGAATCTGTCGCCATTGTCATCATCAACCTTCCTCCATCACTAATTCCATGATGCTCACCACCGTGCGTGAGTAATTACATCGTAGGCTTGCTGGACGGTGATGTGTTGGATGAGATTCACCATGTAATCGAGTTAGTATTGTTAGGATTTGATCCCTAGTATCCATTATGTTCTAAGATTGGTGTTGCTATGACTTTGCCATGCTTAATGCTTGTCACTAGGGGCCAAGTGCCATGATTTCAGATCTGAACCTATTATGTTTTCATGAATATATGTGAGTTCTTGATCCTACCTTGAGTCAATAGTCACCTACTATGTGTTATGATCAATGTTGAGAATATCGCTTATCGTTATCATCTTGGTCAGCAGGGGATTAGAGATTAATCGGAAATCGGCCGATTAATCGATTTTATCGATTAACTATTAATCGGCCTTTTTTTGAAATCCCAGGTTCCCAACACTAAAATATGCTATATTCAACACCAAAATAATATTGGACAGAAGTGTTACCTTGAATCCTATCCTTTGAATCTTAATATAAGGACAAACAAAGTAGAAAAACATTACATATTGTGTAACAATGTCCACAAACACAAATAAACATAGTTCTTGCAAACATAGTGCTATGAATAGGCTCGATTTATCGGTAGATTCCCGATAAATTGCTTGTCATGGCGATAAATCGGCCCAAACGATAAATGATGAAGATAAGGCATAATCTTTTCGGTCACCCCAAGAGTAGCGATAAATCAGACGATAAATCGCTGAATCGGAAGATTTCTTGAACAGTGGTTATGATCCGACAACCCCGAAGTGACAACAATTGAGACCACTCCTGGTGATGACCGTAGTTTGAGGAGTTCATGTATTCACTAAGTGTTAATGCTTTGGTCCGGTACTCTATTAAAAGGAGGCCTTAATATCCCTTAGTTTCCAACAGGACCCCGCTACCACGGGAGGGTAGGACAAAAGATGTCGTGCAAGTTCTTTTCCATAAGCGCGTATGACCATATTCGGAATACATGCCTACATTATATTAATGAACTGGAGCTAGTTCAGTGTCACCCTATGTTATAACCGTTGCATGAGGAATCGCATCTAACATAATTATCCATCACTGATCCAATGCCTACGAGCTTTTCACATATTGATCTTTGCTTAGTTACTTTTCCGCTGCCATTTTTACAATTACTACAAAACTGCTACTGTTACTTTTGCCATCGTTACCGTTACTTCCATACTACTTTGCTACTAAATACTTTGCTGCAGATATTAAGTCTTTCAGGTGTGGTTGAATTGACAACTCAACTGGTAATACTTGAGAATATTCTTTGACTCCCCTTGTGTCGAATCAATAAATTTGGGTCGAATACTCTACTCTCAAAAACTTTTGCGACCCCCTATACTTGTCGGTTATCAATTCACCATCCTTCTCCTCCTTATCTTCATTAGATGTTGGAATGCCAAAAAAATTGGCCATCTCAGTGTCATCCATTGGTGCAATGACTAAATCAGTTGGGTCAATTAATTCTACTGAATTCCAATCAACAGAAACAACCCTCGCGACATCTTCAGAGCCCTCTTGTGCATCAACCCTCTCAGTTAATACTATCACTTCATCCATACACATGGGCATTATCTTCCTCTCTGAAGCCCAATCATCATCTACCATTTGTGAAGCTAACTTTGTGGGCACATATCCAACCTTAGAATCTGATTTCAGATCAAGGAGCTCTGCATGAAACATAGTTTGTTTGGTTGTCCAACCATCTTGTCAATTGATTTCATCAACCATCTCTTCACCATCCTCAATTCTCACATACTCTCCTTTCCAATTATCAAACCGTAACAATGCTACCTCTCGCTCTGGACCCCAAAAAATGCTCTCCCCGATCTTTCCACCACATTCTTCACGGCCTTCTCTTCCATGTTCTGTCGGTCTTGTGGATCAATCTCTGCAAAATCAATCTTCCAGTTCACACGTGTATCTCTCTCTGTGTCCCGCACGCTACCATCACCTAGCTTCGCCTTAGAAGGAAGGAATTCAATAGTGAATTCAAAGGTCCGAGCACCATCCCCATGTTTGTCAATGGCGGTCGGTGTGAGCTAGCGGAAGCAGACAAGGCACAAATCGCATAGGTTGGAAAGGATGCACATTCAGGGATTACCTAGTCGATCTTGTTGTCTCTGGCGGCTCCATCGCGGTCAGCCCCCTCCCCCCACCCAAATATGGATCAAATCGACCAAACACAGAGGGAAACAGAGGCGATGCGATGAGATCTAACTCGACACATAGGGGAACGTGACAAGGGTTTCAGATTCACTCACCACACCCGCCACCGTCGCCTAGAACAAAAGCTCCCCCGCTGGTGTCACCAAGAAAAAAAGCTCTAGCGCCGTCGTCGGCTCACTGCCGAGAACAAAGAGGAGGGGGTGGGAGCAACGCGTTCAGGCAGGGGTACTCGTTCAGACAGGCACGGGGACACGTTTCACATGATTCATTGCCAAGTGGGGCCCGTAACTAGATGCACTGCCAAGTGGGACCCACATGTTTTAAACATAACCTCACTCCCTTTGACGCCCATTTTAATCTCCCGAGTGGGCCTTGGCTATTCGGGCTTCTGAAACGTAACACCAGAGCTATTTTTGTTAACTACATCGCACTCCTTCCATTTCCTCTCAAAGGTGTCGCATAGGAGCTATTAACCCCATGATTATTCCAGTGTGCTCGTTGGTATGTCCCTTCTTTACTTCATGTCTGACAGCAGGAGTATCTATAAGCATGACTTGGACAGGCACAGCCTGGCTGAGTTTGATTTACCAGACTACATGGGAAGATTTAACCTGATGCTGGTGGAGGATGGTAGGCTTGGAGATATCCAAGAATTATATTCGTATCTCAGATTGTTGTCAAGGGCGGCGAGTGATGGGACTGGCACACGATTGCTGCTGAGTCGAGTCGTCTGCTTGGAAAATTTTCTACCAAATGTAGAACTTCAGTGAATGTGTTAGGCTTTGCTGAGGGAGCAAATGCCATTTTGTGACCACATTTGATGGACTATTCACAATCGAACTACAACCAGAACGGGTGAGGAAGGTGCTCGATGAAACATGACGATAATGACTCTAGTTTGATTCAAATCGACAGCTTCTACACTCCACATCATAGGCTTGAAGTGATTGGGGACAAACACCATGGCCCGCCATTGCTGTCGAACCCTACCGAGGAGATGGATAGTGAGGAGGGGGAGGGCAGGAGGAGAAAACACTAGAGCAGCTGCATGAGCTATTTGATAAGGGGTGTAAGGCCATGGAATGTCGCCAATGCAAGTGACAGCTCATCCGTGCTCTCTAGATCAGGTTAGGGTTCTACACCCATACTCCACTTATTGTCCCAGATAGGTTGTAGCATAAGTATGAAAGAATTGATGGGGGAAAACTTACAATCAGCTCCGCGGTATTTTCATGTGTTCGTCATTGTTTTGCGCCATTCACGTTAGCTTTGTGGTTACTAAGTGTGATGTTTTGCTTTAAAGTGTTTGATAGTGCGCCTGTGTGTGTGTGTGTGTGTGTGTGTGTGTGTGTGTGTGTGTGTGTGTGTGTGTGTGTGTGTGTGTGTGTGTGAGGGATTTGTGAGTACATTAGCCAATGTGACATGATATTGATACCTACGAGTCAAGGTCTTGCGTCTTTTGTTATGATGTCTGTACTAGACTGAGCATCAAATCAAATCACAATTGCTCAAGGAACGTGCAGGAAGTGTGGTTAGGCATCTCTCAAACCAATATTTAAAAAAAGTCTGAGTGCTTGAGGGATAGGTGTTATCCTATTTCAGAAGGTTATATTTCTCTCCAATACTGCCTACTTGCAAATATTTCATAGTTGTGCTCGAGGACTGTGTAGCAAGCATAGTTATGCATCTCAGATCAATTACGAAAAGTTCAACTGCTCGAAGGATAAGTCTTATCTTATTTGAGAAGGTTATGTCCTCTCCGGTACTGTCTAGTTGCAAATATTTCTTGCTTTTGCAGTTTATCTATATGGTACTTCAGGTTCGTACATGATAATCTCTGCAAACACTAGTTAGTTGTTATAAAAGACAGTTAACAGGATATAGTCAGGACTTTGTGTCGTGAAAATGGTCCAATGGAATGATATGGTTCTGTTGTTTTACACCAGAGATTCATAGTGCATTAACGTTCATGACTTTTTTTTTATGTACCTTAACAATGTTGCATTGACAAATTTATGTCTTGCATAGTTCCTAATTATGGAGAACATGCTCTGGAGCATGCTACCACATTTTATAGATATGAACATGCCTTGCTATGCAAAGCTCAAAATTATAGTAGCAATAATGAGCATGGTGATGCTGAAGAAGGTATACTGCATACCATTTGCACCAGCGTGGGGTGACAAGTATCGCTGAGTTTTATATGGCAATTTCCTTGTAAGGAATGGTTTTCTTGGGGATTAGTTTACCCCACAGGTTTAACATGTGACACTGCTAATGGCGTAGACAGTCTTATACACTGAAAAACAACACTATCCTTGTTATCAATATTCAGTGTGCTTATTAACAGTTTACTGATTACAATCATTCTCATTGTCTGTTCGTGCAATGTACTCATGCTAACGCAATGTACTCATTATTGTCTGATTACAATCATTCTTCGACAAGTATTTCCGGACGAAGAGTGTATTATCTTGAAATTCTAGGCTCTTTGGTATCCGGGAGCCAAGAGTGATGTTCTGACATACTTCGACAATGGTACTATCTTAGCTTAGCAAAATCCCAGGTTAAACTGCTCATTTGGAAGAGATGTAACCGAAAAGGAATGTTTGCATTACCTTAGTTATTAAGATATAGTACCACAGTACTTTCTTAGTAGAAAAATACCTTTTCTCTATGGGTAGGGCTACGCGTCGGCCGGCAGATCTTCTCGGCAGCGTTAGATCTAGAGTTACCCTGCGTCCAGCACCATCTTCATCATTACAACAAGGGTAGTGTTGCGGAATCTTTTGCAACAAAGCTTATGTTGCTGAAACTTTTCGCAACATAGGTGATGTTGCAGATTTTTTTTCCTTTACTATTTTTGAATCATGGGTGTTGCGCAAGAAATTTTTACAACACATATGATGTTGCAGAAAATATTTGAAGTTTTTTCGGCTTCATTCTTGGCAACATGGGTATTTTTGCAAAAAGAAATTTTGCAACGCACATGATGTTATGAATTTTTTTTTGTCGAAAGACACCCGTAAAGGGCACGCGTCACACAGAGAAGGCGATGGATCGCTCGCATGCGATCCGCCGGCTGAACACAAGTGTTTCCCTTTCTCTATTCTACGAGATGTTTTCTCTAACATACATGTTTTCTAGTTTAATTTAATTGGTCAAGTTTTATAAGCATGCATACACTTTAGTTAGAAGAGTTAACATAAATATATTAATTAATTATATTCCCAAATTTTCAAAATATTTTGTCCTAAAAATAACTTTATATAATTTCTTAGTATCTTTTAGTGGGTTGTATAACTTCTTGCTGCGATGGAAGCTTTCCATACTTATTTTATTGTGATGGAAACTTTTATATATACCTTAACCAAATTTATAGGAAAAATTTACGGGACAAATTTGAAACCGAGGAACGTAACATTTTTGTGTGCTCTAGATGGCATAGAATGGAAATGGTTTGTGGGTCTGTTGCGACAGGGTGAAAAGGTGGTGACCATGTTCCCTCAGCCCATCCCAGGCCAGACCGGTGGTTCCGTCCCTCTCCGGTTGCTGCTCCGACAGCGGGAGAGCAAGGGAACCCCGGGTCTGGGGCCCCGACGTTTAAATAGTTGGGCTGGTAGTCTTGGCAGCGTCGTTGAGTTGGGGATGATGGTGTCCGTTTGGAGTAAGTGTGTCGGTGCTCGATTCCCTTCCCAGTAAAGCTTTGGACCGAGATGGCCAATGGCTCGAGTTGTGTGTTCTAGGATTTATCGATCCAGTGAGCCTTGGTGCTCAGGCCATGGTTGGTGCAGCGGAGGCGACTACCTGCTTGGTGAATTTTTTTGTCCACTGACTTCTTCTTCGTTGCAACAAGGTGGGCTCTAGCTTTGTTGTGGAGGTTCTAGGGGGGTTCCGGTGGTGCTGCAGCAGTCGTTGTCAGCTATTGTAGCTGCATGTACATGAGTTTCAGGCTTTGAGATCTAATCGAGGCTTGGCCGATAACGGTTGGTTAGTAAGGGTGTCGACCTTTGGGCCTAAGATCGTTGACTTTCAGATCGACGACGGCGCGGTGCGCCAGCGACTCATTCCGGCGAGATTGGTTGTGTGGCTCCCTAGGGTCTTTATTGTAATTTTTCTTCTTTGTGGGGTGTTGGTTGTAATTGGTTGGGCTTCTTAATAGTTCGGGCTTGTTCGCAAAAAGGGGGAAAAGATGGCATAGAATCAATGGGGGAGCCAGGAATTTGGTAATGGGTATTCTTATAAAAAAATATTGCCAAAGCAATATAATAGAACGATAATAAATGTACAGTAAGATGACAACATCAATGACTCAATGACCATACATTGATAATAGTAGCAAAATATCATTGTGGCAATATCTCTAACAATTAAGAAAGATTACAAACAACAAAGAAAATTGTAATTGAACTTTACGATGCCCTTTTTGGAAGAGATTGATGACATCCTCGTCATTTTCAATTGCTTGAAGAATTATCTCTCAACGAATGTAACCAAGCAATTGTTCAAATATTCACCACCCATTTTGTTTCTTAGCGTATTCTTCACGTATTTCATTGAGGAAAGTACCCTCTCAACGCTAGCAGTGGCTATCGGAAGAATGAGTACCAACTTAAAAAGTTTGTAAACAATGTAATGGAGGTTCTGAATTATGCTAGAACCAGCTTCAGGCATCCCTTCTTCTTTGAAGTTTTGCTAACAGCTGCATGGAATATATGGATTCTACGAAATGGCAGAACTTTCAGAGCTGCGAGAGCCACCTTCAGTGCATGGAAATGTAAATTCATCCATGACATCTCACTGCTAGCTTATAGGGTGAAGGACAAAATCAAACCTAAAGTATTGGCTTGGATTGACTCTCTGTTGTAAAGAAGGTAGGCTTAGTTAGGCATAGATAGGACCTTTCCCTTAGCTTTTGTATTTAGTTTTCTTTTATGTCTGTACAGTGCACTTTTTTAATCAATAAAGGGATGTGGGGCTTTGCCTCACAGTAAATATTCAAAAAATGTACATTCTTTCTTGTCTCAATCATTAGAACTAAAAGCTCATCTAGTTTCTTGAAATTGCTAAACCTTTTATCCATACGCACATGAGAAATGTACATGCTTAATTGCCATGGAAGTCTTGAAACATCATCATTTGTGAAATCTTTAGCATAGAACTTTCTAGCAGGCCTAACCAACTTCTCTTTATCATAAGCAACAAATGAATCACGTGGATTGAATGTTGCCATGCAAGTAAGAGCATCTACAACCGGACCCCTCAAACCCGTCTCAAATGCCCAGGCAGGCCGCCCGATCGCTGCCCGGTCACGAAATTTGGACCCAGATGGGCCCCTCAAATGGCCCTCAAACGCCCTGGCTGACCGGCACCCCCCATATTTAGCCCAAATATGGGGCGGATATGGGTGTGCCCGAGTGCGCCCGGGCACGCCCGCCACATCGGTCCCGGCCCATGCTGGCCCACCCGACCCCATTTATATTCGTTCCCATTCTCTCTCCGGATCAAACCCTAGCCACTTCACTCCACTCCCCTCCACTCCCCTCTGCCACCCGAGCTCACCTTTTGCGGTTTGCGACCTTCTCCACCATGGTAGGCAGCGGATCGGACTCCGACCAGTCTGGATCCGTCGACTGGGATGTCATCCCGTGTGGCTTGGAGGAGGCGATGGTAGTCCGCATTGCACTCCGTCGCTCCCGGGAGGACAGTGCCCGGCCGACGGACGGATCCGTCCGCCGCGACGCCATAGCGTCGGCTCATCGGGCGGTCGGGTCCTTTGGTGCTGGATCCTCGTGGTCCCGACAGGAACACCTATCCTTCCCCATCACCGGTCGGGCAGAGTATGAGTCCCCCCGAGAACGGGCGGCCCGGCGTGGGAAGGAGAGGATAAGGGCCGCCGAGGCCCGTCTCGCGATGGAAATGGTGGCGGCCGATGCGGCGGCATGGGCGGCCGCAGAGGAGGAAACCATCTGCGCCCGCATTGTGAAGAAAGGACAGTGGAGGAACACGCGCGGCCTCGCCCGTGAGCATAATCGGGCAGTCTGTGCCATGGCCGGACTGCCACCGAAGGAGGAGAAGGAGGACAGCGACGGCGAGGACAGCTCCGGCGACGAGCAAATTCGGCTCGATCCGTACTGCGTCTTCGACCGGTACTTCCGCGAGAAGGATTGCAAGGGCACCTGGAAGGGCAAGGGCAGCCATGGATGAACTCCACCATAGCCAAACATGCCAAATTTTGGTAGTCCGATGGCGTGTTTAGTGTAGTGTGATGAAGTAGCCAGAGGACGCATGTGTATCGACGTAGTTGCATGAGTTTGTATGGATTTGAGATATGCTAATTGAGGTTTCCGGATGTGGATTGTATTTTTTGAGGAGTGCCCGCGGAGCGCGCTTGTCGTGGATTTAGCACGGCAGATGTTCGGGTTAACGGACTTAGGTGTGAGGCCATCGCTCGGGTTAGCTTGAAGGGGTTAAAGCGGACAAAGGACACAGGGAGTTTTATACTAGTTCGGCCCCTTCAATGAAGGTAAAAGCCTACGTCTAGTTTGGTGTGGTATTGCTTGGGCTTCGATGACCAGGGAGCGAATCTGCCTGCCTATGTCTCGAGCTGTTGTTTCTTGTCCCTGAACCGTTGCCGGGTCATCCCTTTATATAGGAGGCGACGCTCGGTCCGGTTTACAGAGTCCCGAGGTCGGCTCATAAACGTGTCCGCCTCGGTCTCTACTCTTTCTATCTTACATTCCAAGATACATGGTACAACGGTTTACAAACCATGGGCCTCATACATGGGCCCTAAACCTCTATGGGCTATGATCCCTTGTTATACATTCTACTGGGCTTCTGATAATATAACCATACTAGAGTAATCCGGACCCTCCTGGCCGGTTTATACCTGCTAGTAGTATCCCTGACATTAGGCCCCAGATTAATTTGAACTTGTTCATGTCAGTCTTCCAAGTCTTGTACGAATCTCCCTTTCTACAATTCTTGTATGCTTCATAAACCGGCCATGACGTCATCTCCTGAAATCGCTTTAATCTATCGTGACATCATCTGCACATTTAATGCCCGCACCCGTTTGTTACCTTTCTTTACTGTCGCACCGAAGATCGAGGCGAAAGCTCAATCTTTATCCGATTTCCGGCCTCCTCGATTCCCATGCTTGCCGTTTTAACCCCTCGGCCTATAAATACAGCCGAGGCACATCTCTTTTCCCCTTCTGCTTCTTCTTCCTCCGTCTCCAGCGCTCGAGCTTCCGCCACCGTCCTTCGAGCTCGCCGTCGCCAGCAAGTCCGGCCACTGCATCGACCTGAACGCATCCAGAGAACTTCGCCGCCATCCTCTGTTTCCTCGGGTACGCCATCTTCTCCCCCGTAGATCTTAGTTCTAGGGTTTCTTCTGCAGCTCGCCATGAACCCTCGTTTCTTCGTAGTTCATCGCCGTAGATCAATCTTAGTCGTAGATATAAACTCGTTAGGCTTGATCCTCATCCGTGCGCTCCCGCTCCATCATTATACTTTAGCTTCTCCAGCATAGCTAGTTTAGATTGAATCTGTAGAGAACCTCCGCGGCCTTCACTGAATATAACTTGTACTATTCTGTCTTTTTCTTGCGCCTTAGATCCATATTTACCTTAGCTTCATGTGAAAACTGTTTTTCACACTTTTAGATCTGCAGCTCGCTTACATTGCCGGTTTAGTCATACCCTGCGCGTCATATGCTTGCCTTGACAGTTTTAGATTTAAGCCCATATTCCACAATTGACGGTTTAACTTTCTCCATCTATCGTCGTGAACCGGTAGCTGTCTCACTCATACCTGCTTCCGGATTAGTAGATACCATTAGTCCCTTGTTTAAGGCCCTGTTTGGTTCAGCTTTTATCGACGGATTCCGCTGCCGCGCAGCAGAATCTGAACCAAAGGGTGAACCCAGCAGAATCCGATTCCAGAAATCCGCTGCCAAAATCTGAACCAAAAGTGGAAGCAGCCCAGGACGTGCTTTCCAAAATCTGATTCTGCTGCGGGCCAAAATCTGAAAAAGCTGTATCAGCTGGTTTGCCAAATGACCTACATTTTTTTCACATCAGATTTTCCACAGCTGTTTTCCCACAGCAGATTTTTCACAGCTGCTTTTAGAAATCCACAGCCGAACCAAACAGGCCCTAAACCGACAATTAAGTCCATACCTTCATAGAATGCACCAGTTTATATCTAGCAGTTGGTAAACCGGGTCTTGTATTATGTTTTCCAGTATTCCTTTCTTGGAGAAATGGCTTCCACAGCAAAACAATTTGTTGCTTGCAACTGGGTTACGTCTCGGATCACGGAAGACGATTTAGTTGAAGCGGCCTCAATTGGTGTTCTGGGCCCTAAGGAAGTTCTGCACTGGCGGGCCCCTGGGAAGGAGTGCCCTCCTGAGCCTAAGGAGGGAGAAATCATAGTCTTCTATGACCATCTGGCCCGGGGTTTTAGTCCTCCCGGTTCAAAGTTCTTCCACGATGTGTTAACCGCTTTTCAACTCCACCCACAAGATATAGGCCCAAATTCTGTATCGAACATCTGTAACTTCCAAGTCTTCTCGGAGGCATACCTTCAAGAAGAACCATCAGTGGATCTGTTCCGGGCTTTCTTCCATCTGAACCGCCGGACTAAGTTTACTGATGGGCCTCATCAGGAGCTGGGAGGTGTCAGCATCCAGAAAAGGAAGGACGTCAGTTTTCCTCATGCCACTCTCCACAGCCACCCTAAGGAGTGGAACCAGACATGGTTCTACTGCAAGGACACTTCGCTAGAAGGAGAAAACCCACTGTCGGGTTACCACGCTTACCGTCTGGCGTCAACCCATCATTTGTCGCAGCGTTTAAGCGCCCAAGACCGGGCTCGATATGCCCCTCAACTTTCCAAGCTCAGGGCCCTCGTTGCAAATGGTTTAACCGGAGTTGATTTCGTTCGTTGCTAGCTCTCTTGGAGCATTCTTACCCTAAGCCGGCGCTCAAGCCTGATGTGCAAATATACCGGCAAGCCGGAAGATCCTCAACGCCACACAAAAATAGTACTTCCTGACAATGAAGTTACTGAGTCTGCAAAGAAAATGTTGAACATCCCTCTGGAGGATTGCAGCCGGACTGGTTTAGCTCCATTCTGCTTAACCAACAAACCGCCATCGGTAAAGTTCTTTCGACCCTTTCTTTTCATCTTAATCCGTTTATATCAGTTGTCTTCAACTTGTTATTATTCCTTTGCACAGGCCAACGATCCTTTCTGGAAGAGGAAATCTCAGCATAAACCGGCCAAGCAATCACGCCAGAAAACCTTTGCTGTCAAGAAGAAAAAAGCTGCTGCCGCTTCCGGTTCAAACCCTGAAGAGGATGATCCGGCTTCTGGGGTACTAATTAACCCTTATGTCTTTTGATCTTCCTTCGTCTGAATTTATGTTAATAATGCCTTTTCGCAGGACCTGGCGGAGGGAAGTAAAGAGGAGGGAGTTGAGGTAATTTCTCTCTCTTCTGATTCAGAACCGTTGCCACCCAAGATCCGCCGGGTGTCCCGGAAATATCCATTTTCTCACCCTTATGCTCAATTGGATCCCAACTTTCTTTTGAAGAAATAGCAGCATGAAGCTCGCCAGACCACGCGCCATAGCGGCCATGTGGTTGAATCGTCCAGAATACCCCTTACGCCGGCTTGCAGACGCCGCTCCGAGGTTTTGCTCACTCCAACCCTCCTTTATCCAAAAGCAGGCCTTATACGTAAACCACTTAAACCGTCTGATCCCAACTATCAGGAGGCTCCTCTATCTTCTTCCGGTGAGTCAACTTCTATGCAAGTCCCAGTGCTCAAAACCGTTCCTGGGTAAGTCCTTCTTTTAAACGTCCGGTTTATCTTCCTGTTTTCAAATTTGTGATTCTCATTGTTCTTTGACCTTTATCAGAATGCCCAAGCCTAGCAAAAAGGCAAAAGCAAATAAGCCGGCTGCGAAGACCACTACTGCTGAACCGGCCGAGGACCCTGAAGTGGCCATCCCTCCAGAGGACAACTTTGAAGTTCAGCTCGATGATCCCACTCATATGGATCATGACGATGTTGCTGCTCCGGGAGGTGATGACATGGAGAACACGGCTGAACCGGCAAGTCCTGTCCGGGTTAGTCCTCCTCGGGCTAGCCCGGCTCCTGTTAGTCCGGTGCACACTGCTGATCCTCTCCAGCCGACTGACGCCTCGACAGCAGATGTTGAAATAACCGGGTTAGGCTTCACTGCTCCCACGGAGCCTGTCACCTTGGCTAGGCATACTGCCAAGGAAGAGAAACTTCAACAAGATAAAGGCAAGTGGAGCACAGACCTATCAAGCTATGCTCAGCTGAGTGCCCAGGAACTTCATTCCGGGTATCTGAACCGGCTCTTCACCAGCCGCGACTATGAAGCCGGCTTAGTTAACATGATGAAGGACAAATATGAGGTGACTTTCTTTCCTTTTGCTTTCTGTTTCCGCTTTGTACTTTGCAATCATACCTTTAGACCATAGTAGCCCCCAAGTGTCGGTTTAGCTTCACTGTAGGTGAACCGGGACTTCAATTATGTCTGAGAATGAACTTACATTAGCCCCCAAGTGCCAAGGGCATAACCTATTTATGTGCTTGGGACTTGTCTGAAAAAATTGCTTTCCTTACTTCAATTGTACATTAGCCCCCAAGTGTCAAGTGCATAACCTATTATGTGCTTGAGACTTTGAATAATCTGTCCTTCTCACCCGTTTGCTTTTCTTGCAGGCTGACTTGAACCAGAGAGCTTCGGAGGCAACTAAGCTCCGGAATAGCTTGGCCTTCCATGAGGCCGCTTCAACCAGAGCTAAGGAAGAACTTGTCCTTGCATTGACTAACATGGAAAAATTGAAGAAAGATTTTGAAGCGGAGCGGTCCACATGGGGGTGCAAAGGGACGCTCTAGAAAAAAAAAAGCAAAGGATGCCGAAGCCGCCCTCAATCCGGTTACGCAGGAACTATCCGGGTTGAAACAGCAAATAGAGAACATGACTTCTGCTATCTTCGGTGAGTACCTGTCTTCGTATATTTGTATCCTTGCAATCTTTGTTCTGCTCCGGATTAACTCGCCAATTGCATACAGGGAGGCGCATAACTCATCTTGGAGACAATGTCCGGAAGAAGCTCAAGGCAGCTTATACCCTGGTGGAGCAGCTCTACTCCAGCGCTCAAAGGGCTATTAGTGCCATGTCACACAATAAACCGGCGCCGACCACCATCCAAGCCACACTGGAAAAGTTGTCTATCCTACCTGTACGTCTTGTTGAGGTGAAGAAGTCTGCTGCGCGAGCTGGCTCTCTCATGGCGCTGATCCGGGCCAAAGCATGGGTCCCTGATTTTGATCCGACTGAAGCCATGAACGGCTATCCCAGCATGAAAGAGGACGGGTCAGCCTTCTCTGCTGAAGATCTCCGCTCTTTGACCAAGGATATGCGCCCTCTCGCCAGTAAGCTTGCCGATGAAGCAGATTTGACAAGGTATCATCTGGCTTACGATCTAGAAAATTCACGGGTGGAGCGGCCGGTTTACGACACTGAAAATCTGATCCCACCAGTTCGTAACCACACTTTCGCTCCAGATATTGACCCTTCAGATCTTATCAATGATGAAGTGTATTTACGTGCCCTCTCCAAGATTGACTGGAGCGCTCCTGGTTTCTAGCAATTGCCTGAAGTCGATGAAGACCCGGAACAAGTTGACTCTCAGCCTTCGCAGCGTGAAGAGGAGTCGTAAACCGTCCGGTTTAACTTGTATTTGCTGAGTACTTTGCCAGAAACTTTTGATCCATTCGGGCCTGCAAGTGCCTTGTAATAGGATAATTGAAATACTGCCTTTGTCCCACTGTTTATGGCACTATTTGAATTGGCATCTCTCAATTTAATCTTATGTTTGCAATGCGTGATCAGCTTATATTACCTGTGCCTGCATGAACGAAGCTAAAAGATGTCCTGGCGGTTTACCACCGGATGGATTATACTGCTCTGATATATATATATATATATATATATATATATATATATATATATATATATATATATATATATATATATATATATATATATATATATATATATATATATATATATATATATATCAAAAGGAATAGCTGTTGATCACAAACATATACCATACCTTTGAAGTGTGCTTGTTGACCTTAACCCGGTAGGAATAAGTGAAAGCATAGGCGCTGATGAAGCTCTTGGCTCTCTTGTTTGGCTTAGCCTGATGGCTGATCCGGTTTATGATGAACACCGGTTTAACTCCCGCTGGTGTTCATGACCCAGACTTTAAGTCTGTAGATATATGGTCAACCTTGTAGTTGTCCAGTCTCGCATCAATGGACTTGGTTAAAAAACCAATGATCATGACGACCAAGATTTATGAAATCATAAAAAATAGAAATAAGGTTTTTTGGGCAAATAAGACCATGTAGTCGAGGATTTTTACGAGCTGCCAGGCTCCAAATTCGAGGCTTTTTATGAGCTGCCAGGCTACTGTCATTAACCATTTTAGCAAAGCCTGTCAAGATGCTCCGCAATCCTTAACCAAATCATCGATGACAAGCTACCCAATGTTTCAAAATCTCATAAAGATTTTGTCTTTAGGTAATCAACTCGATGATCGTCAATTTAATGTGGCCAAGTTCAGGGTCCCGAAGGAGTAACTTGTGGCAGGTTCGACGAGTCATACCAGGTTTACCTGGACGGCATGATTTACTTGAGGCAAACAGGTTAATCCGGGGTTTTAGGTGCATGCACCGGGCTTCCAAGCCATGTTCACTACAAGGGTATTCAACTCTCTGCGAGCCCCCCGGTAGTGTGTGAGCCGTTTTTGCTCGTCGGGGCATATGTTTGAGCTGGGTTAAGCACCAACACTCTCTTTTGCCCCTCATCATCATGTGGAAATTGCCGAAGCAACCAGAGCAGTGCTCTTATGATGGGCTTCATACCGCCGCCGGCTCAAGAGGCCACGGGAAACTCCCTTGCCCACGGAAGCCCCCATGTGATTCTTGTTTGATAAGATGGCTGATTCCCTGATGTATCAAGGGCGCCGGTTTAGGAGGCCATGGTAAGCTTCCGTAGAAACTCCCATGTGATACTCCTTTGAAGAACACGGCTGATTCCTTGATTCTGTCAGGGGCGCCGGTTTAAGAGGCCATGGAAGGTTTCTTTCGAAGCCCCCATGTGATACTCTTGTGTATAAAAGACACGGCTGATTCCCTGATGCTATCAGGGGCTTTAAGAGGCCATGGAAAGCTTCTTTCAAAGCCCCCATGTGATACTCTTTTTGCGAAGAAGATGGCTGATTCCCCAGTGTTCCGGGGGCGCTAGTTTTTTTTATTAATTATAATATATACATTGTACATAAAGCGGAGCCAATGGCTCAAGTGTAGTAAGGTCAAAGAAGAGCGATGTTCCACGGCCGCTTCGTCTCCTCCTCCGCCGTACGTGAGTCTTTATGTTCTCGAACGTCGACAAGGTAGTATGATCCGTTGTGCCGATTTTTGCTGACCACAAAGGGTCCTTCCCAAGGTGGGGATAGCTTGTGCATATCTGTCTGGTCTTAGATGAGCCGGAGCACTAGATCTCCCTCCTGGAATGTTCTGGTCTTAACCCGGCGGCTGTGGTACCGACGCAAATCTTGTTGATAAATCGCTGATCGCGCTGCTGCCGTGTCCCGTTCCTCGTCTACCCGGTCCAAGCTATCTTGCCTTGCTTGTTCATTATCCGCTTCAACGTAAGCTGCCACCCGTGGTGAGTCGTGTCGGATATCACTAGGGAGAACCGCTTCAGCACCATACACCATGAAGAAAGGTGTATATCATGTAGATCTTTTAGGCGTAGTGTCGATGTTCCATAAGACAAAAGGCAACCCCTCTACCCAGCAACCCGGTGTTCTTTGTAAAGGAACCATAAGCCGGGGCTTGATGCCTCTCAAGATTTCTTGGTTGGCTGTCTCAGCTTGGCCATTGGATTGAGGGTGAGCTACTGATGATACATCGAGGCGAATATGCTCTCTTTGACAGAACTCCTCCATATCCCCTTTGGATAGGTTGGTGCCGTTATCAGTTATAATGCTGTGTGGAAAGGCAAACCGGAAGATCACCTTTTTGATGAACTTAACCGCTGTTGCCGCATCACACTTACTGACAGGCTCTGCTTCGACCCACTTTGTAAATTTGTCCACTGCTACCAACAGGTGGGTTTTCTGATCTTGGGATCTTTTAAAGGGTCCAACCATATCAAGCCCCCAAGTCCCAAACGGCCAAGTGATTGGAATCATCTGCAGCTCCTGTGCCGGTACATGAGCACGCCGCGAAAATTTCTGGCAAGCGTCACATTTTCTGACCAAGTCCTCTGCGTCGGCGTGAGCCGTCAGCCAGTAGAACCCATGACGAAAAGCTTTAGCTACCAAAGACTTTGAACCGGCGTGATGAACACAATCCCATTCATGAATCTCTCGAAGAATATCACAGCCTTCCTCTGATGATACGCACCGCTGAAACGCCCCTGAAACACTGCGGTGATGAAGTTCTCCATTGACGATAGTCATAGACTTAGACCACCGGATTATCTGCCGGGCCTCAACTTCGTCCTCTGGCAACTCACCTCGGATCATATACGCCAGATAAGGGAGTGTCCAATCCGGAATGACATGAAGTGCTGCGACCAACTGCGCTTCCGGATCAGGAACAGCCAAATCCTCCTCTGAAGGTATCTGCACTGACGGACTATGCAATTCATCCAAGAAGGTATTAGGCGGAACCGGTTTACGCTGAGAGCCCAGCCGGCTCAATGCATCGGCCGCTTCATTTTTTCGCCGGTCTATGTGGTCCACCTGATATCCCTTGAAGTATCCTGCGACTGCATCCACTTCTCGCCGGTAAGCCGCCATGAGTGGATCCTTAGAGTCCCACTTACCAGATACTTGTTGTATCACCAGATCTGAGTCACCAAAGCACTTGACCCGGCTCAAGTTCATCTCTTTGGCCATCCGTAAACCGTGGAGGAGAGCTTCATACTCAGCAGCATTGTTAGTACAAGGGAACATTAAACGACGGACATAACAGAACTTATCACCTCGAGGGGAAGTTAACACGACTCCAACCCCCGAGCCCTCCAATTGCCTTGAACCATCAAAGTGAATAGTCCGGTATGTATGATCCGGCTTCTCCTCAGGTGTTTGCAATTCTGTCCAATCATTAATGAAATCCACCAGTGCTTGGGACTTTATAGCAGTACGGGGCATATATTTTAACCCGTGCGGGCTAAGCTCAATGGCCCACTTCGCCACTCTACCAGTGGCTTCTCTGTTCTGGATTATATCCCCTAACGGAGCTGAGCTGACGACAGTGATTGGGTGGCCCTGGAAGTAGTGCTTCAACTTCCGGTTTGCCATGAACACGTCGTATACCAACTTCTGCCAGTGTGGATATCTTTGCTTCGACTCAATGAGGACCTCACTGATTTAGTAAACCGGACATTGAACCGGATATTCCTTGCATGCTTCCTTGCCCTCCACCACAATGGGCACGCTAACTGCACGGGCATTAGCGGCCACGTATAACAACAACGGCTCCTTGTCAACGGGGGCAGCAAGAACTGGTGGTTCTGCTAATTGCCGCTTCAAATCCTCGAACGCAGCATTTGCAGCATCGCTCCATACAAACCGATCCGTCTTTTTCATCATCTGATAAAGCGGGATCGCCTTTTCTCCTAAGCGGCTGATGAACCAGCTCAATGCTGCAATACGGCCCGCCACGCGCTGGACATCATTGTTACACGCCGATTTAGCCAAGGTTGTGATCGCCTTGATCTTCTCCGGATTAGCTTCAATGACTCTGTTTGACACTAGGAATCCAAGGAGCTTGTCTGCTGGAACACCAAAAACACACTTCTCCGGATTGAGCATCATCTTGTAGACCCGGAGGTTGTCAAAGGTTTCTTTTAAGTCCTCTATCAGCGTCTCCTCCTTCCTAGATTTTACCACAATGTCATCAACATATGCATGGACATTTCTTCCAATCTGCCCTTGTAGGCAGTTCTGCACACAATGCTGATAGGTTGCTTGGGCACTCTTGAGCCCAAAAGGCATGGATACATAGCAGAAGGCTCCAAAGGGAGTTATGAAAGCTGTTTTCTCCTGGTCCTTAATTGTCATCTTAATCTGATGATATCCTGAATATGCATCCAAAAAACTTAGTCGCTCACATCCCGCCGTAGCATCGATAATCTGATCAATACGGGGGAGAGCATAAGGATCGGTTGGGGAAGCTTTGTTCAAGTCTGTGTAATCAACACACATTCTGCAGGTCCCGTTTTTCTTGAGTACCAGCACCGGATTAGCCAACCACTCTGGATGAAACACCTCAACTATTAAACCTGCGGCCAAGAGCCTAGCCACTTCTTCACCTATAGCCTTGCGCCTCTCTTCATTAAAGCGGCGTAAATACTGCTTGACCGGTTTAAATTTCGGATCAATATTAAGACTATGCTCAGCGAGTTCCCTCGGTATACCTGGCATGTCAGAAGGTTTCCATGCAAAGATATCCCGGTTCTCACGGATGAACTCGATGAGCGCTCTTTCCTATTTGGGGTCTAGGTTAGCGCTGATAGTGAACTGCTTAGACGAATCGCCCGGAACAAAGTCAACATGATTGGTCTCCTCTGCTGATTTGAATTTCAACACCAGACCATGCTCTGTGGTTGGCTTCTTCAACGGGGACATATCTGCCGGATCAACGTTGTCCTTGTAGAACTTCAGCTCCTCCGTCGCACAAACTGCCTCAGCATATGTCGCGTCTCCTTCCTCGCATTCCAATGCGATCTTGCGGCTCCCGTGAACCGTGATGGTTCCCTTGTGACCCGGCATCTTGAGCTGCAGATAAACATAACACGGTCTAGCCATGAACTTGGCATAAATCGGCCTCCCAAACAGAGCATGATATGGGCTCCTGATCTTTACAACCTCAAAGTTCACCGTCTCTGACCTGGAGTCCTGCTCATCCCCAAAGGTAACTTCCAGATCGATTTTTCCAACTGGGTAAGCCGATTTACCTGGCACCACTCCATGGAACACTATGTTGGACTGCCGGAGCTTCTAATCTGTCAACCCCATACGTCGAAAAGTCTCATAGTATAGGATATTGATGCTACTGCCTCCATCCATAAGCACCTTTGTGAACTTATAGCCACCCACCTGT
Organism: Secale cereale; assembly: GCA_902687465.1. Lineage (NCBI taxonomy): Eukaryota > Viridiplantae > Streptophyta > Magnoliopsida > Poales > Poaceae > Secale > Secale cereale. Next base: position 40,428,026 of record LR738715.1, read on the forward strand.
GGAGCCACCACCAAGGCTAACTGACCCGGATTATCAACTCGTGGCGGGTGATCCTCTCTGCTCCATACAATGGGTTGCTCAGACCAACGCAAAAAAACGTGGTATCGCCGGTTCAACTGCGTGTACTGCTCGCTTCAGAACCTTTTGATCCCGTTTGCACAAACTTGTGGTGAAAACATGATATTGCCCACTGCTTAGCTCCTTCGGGTTATTCTGGTATCCGGATTGCTGTTGCTGCTGACGCTGTTGATTGCCATGGTTGTTGTATCCGCCCTGACCATGCTGCTGGTTATGTTGATGGTGATTATTGCCATTGTGGTTATTGTTACCGTCGTGATATCCTGATCCGGATCCACCACCTTGGTAACCCGGACCCTCAAAACCGGGACCTGACCCGCCGGGGTGTCCGTGGTTATACTTGGCCTGTTTCATAAACTTCTGCATAATGAAACAGTCTTTCCAAAGATGCGTAGCCGGGTTTTCCTCTGTACCGTGCTTTGGGCAAGGCACGCTCAACTGGCGATCTAGATTAATGGGTGGCCTCCCATTGCGTGGGGGCGGTCTACCCTTGTGGCGCTGCCCGTTGTCTTGAACGTTGGTATTGGCCACAAAGTCTGAGCTGCCCTCCGCTTTACGCTTGCCATTGTAACCTGTGCCCGCCGGATTGGCCTGCTCCGGTTTACCGTTCTTGCTCGCCTTCCCGGATTTGTCTCCGTCTGCATCTGGATACTTGGTGTTATCAGAATCCCCATACTTTACCAAAGCGCTCATAAGTGTTCCCATGTCGTTGCAATCGCGTTTGAGCCGTCCCAGCTTCAATCTTAAAGACTCGAACCGGCAATTGTTTTCCAATGTCACTATCGCCGTACTTGGGTTGATGCTATTGGAGGAGTGCAGGATTTCAGATACTCGCCGCACCCAACTGCTTGTGGTCTCTTGCTCTCCTTGAACACATGTTGCTAAGTCAACCACGGACATCGGCTGTTTGCACGTGTCTTTGAAATTACTGATAAACCGGCGACGCAACTCCCCCCATGATCCGATGGAGTTAGGTGGTAAACCCTTTAACCATGTCCGGGCCGTGCCTTCAAGCATCATCGTGAAGTATTTGGCAACGCAGCTTCGTCCACATCAAGCATCTCCATAGCCATCTCATAACTTTCAACCCATGCCTCCGGAGCCTGATCCGCCGTGTAGTTGGGTACCTTGCGCGGGCCTTTGAAGTCTTTGGGTAATTTCACGTTCCGTAAAGCGGGGATGAGACACTGTACCCCGAAGGAACTGGACATGATTCCTGTTTCTATGGTGGTGGGGTGAATCGGCGTCGCTTGCCGGGCGTCGTCGCGGGCAGTATGCCTAGCCTGGTCCACCACCTCTTGGGCCTGTGCTCCTTCTCCTGCCGGATTATCCTGCCTCTGCCGGTGGCGCCTCCGCGCGCTGCTGGATACAGCCGGTTCATCTAGGTGCCTCGTGTAACTCCGGCTCTGGCGGGGGGTTGAGTGAATCCTCTCCCGGCTATAGGAATAAGCTTGCTGCTGTGTTAACGCTGTGTCAAGCAACTCCTTAGCCCGTCGTGCTTCCAATGCTATGGGGGACGTCCCCTCAATGGGAAGAGCAGCCAGCCGTGAAGCGGCGGCGACAATGTTTTCCAACAGGTTAGAATAATGACCGGGAGGGGTGCGTACGTGCGGCGTCGGCACAACTTGGCGGTTCCTCTCTGTGGCTGGTGGCTGAACCGACGCGCCTGCCCCGGAGCTCCTCCCCAGTTTACCTCTGGGCGGTTACTGGTTCCCGCTCCTGGTGTGCCAAAGAGATTCCTTGCCTCATAAACCGGCGGTAAACGAGATTGTTGCCTTCTGTACATTACCTCCTATGAAGCGTTCTGATCCAGCCTGAGCCGGAAGGCTTGGGAATCTAGCTCTGCTTGTCTTGTAGCCATCCTGGCTTTCTCCGCATCCAGATCCAGCTGAGCTTGCTCAATCCGGCTCTTCAGCTGAGCGATCTCCGCATCATGCTGCGCCTTGTCGGCCTGGGCTACTTCTGCTGTTGCGAGCGCCGTCAAGATGCCGACTAGGGTGGATAGGACGTCAGAGGGCGACGGGGGAAGGTCTCCGATTCTGGCTCCCGCTGCCTCTGAGGTTATTGCCCCGGTCGTCGAGGGCTGCTGCATAGGTTGTGATCCGGCCATGAAAACAGCAATCCTGTTCGGCGGATCAAAGGGGTCCGGAATACTATCGCCATCGGACACACCCTCGGACTGGCCGTCCTGCAACAGATACAAAGATTCGGTCTCTCCGGATGAAGACTCATCGTCGGAATAGACAATTGTCTCGCCACCGGAATCCGATCCGTCCTCGGCTTGTACTCCATGCACTGCTCCAATGAAAACATGCTTCACGGCGGGCTGAATCCGGGCCGATCTCGCACGCTGAGCCGGCTCGATGATGTTGGGGAAGATGTCCGACTCAGGTCCCGGTTCGCCGATCTTGCCGATGAAGACGTGGATGCCGCCGAAGGGGACCCGGTACCCGTATTCGATTGAATCGTCCTCGGGGCCCCAGCCGGCGTCGTCGATGTAGATCCGGCCGCGACGACTCTTGGTCATCCGGCCCACTGCGTAACCCTTGAGCCCTTCAAAGCTGCCCTTCAAGAACTCGAAACCATCGTGCGATAGCCCCACGGTGGGCGCCAACTGTCGTGAATTTATCACGGCAGATGTCCGGGTTAACGGACTTAGGTGTGAGGCCATCGCTCGGGTCAGCTTGAAGGGGTTAAAGCGGACGAAGGACACATGGAGTTTTATACTAGTTCGGCCCCTTCGATGAAGGTAAAAGCCTACGTCTAGTTTGGTGTGGTATTGCTTGGGCTTCGATGACCAGGGAGCGAATCCGCCTGCCTGTGTCTCGAGCTGTTGTTTCTTGTCTCTGAACCGTCGCCGGGTCGTCCCTTTATATAGGAGGCGACGCCCGGTCCGGTTTACAGAGTCCCGAGGCCGGCTCATAAACGTGTCCGCTTCGGTCTCTACTCTTTCTATCTTACATCCCAAGTTACATGGTACGACGGTTTACAAACCATGGGCCTCATACATGGGCCCTAAACCTTTATGGGCTATGATCCCTTGTTATACATTCTACTGGGCTTCTGATAATATAACCTTACTAGCGTAATTCGGACCCTCCTGGCCGGTTTATACCTGCTAGTAGTATCCCTGACAGCGCCCGTGGGCGTTTGAGGGGCGATCCCAGACGAGCTCATCGAAGAGATCGTCCTCCGCCTCCCGCCCGACGACCCGGGGTGCTGATTGTAATTGGTTGGGCTTCTTAATAGATCCGAGGGCTTGTTCGCAGAAAAAAAAAAGGTGGCATATAATGTAGCATCCAGTTGCTTTTTAAGCTTTGGGTCCGATTGCCACACGGATGGTCAGCTCTCAGCTGTCTCAAGTTGAGTCAGACGAGCATTTGAATTTGAACTTCGTATAATTCTTTATAATAATAAAAAAGAAAAAGAAAATAACTAGTCGTGATCCTGGTCCGATTCCGAATGGACCTCCCGTCCCCAATCCTGGACCGGGCCGTATACGAACCCCGTAGGATTTAAATTAATCCTGGACCGGCCCATCCCCACAGACGACAAACCCAAACCCAGCGAGGCAGCGACCACGGACCACCATGGCATCAGAACCGCCGCCGCAGCGACGCCGCGCCTCGCCGCCGGCGATCCCCGACGAGCTCGTCGAAGAGATCCTCCTCCGCCTCCCGCCCGACGACCCGGCCTGCCTCCTCCGCGCCTCCCTCGTCTGCAAGGCCTGGGGCTGCATCGTCTCCGACCCCGTCTTCCGCCGCGGCCTCCACGAGCTCTACCTCGCACCCCCCGTGCTCGGCTTCCTCCACGGATCGGAAGACGAGGACATCCCCCACTTCGTCCACACCACCGCGTCGCCCTTCTCCCTCGCCGCCCCGGACTGGCGCTCGTGGCGGGCCGTGGACTGCCGCCACGGCCGCGCCCTCTTCCTCTCCCAGCGCAATCATGCTCGTACTCGGGAGCTGCTCGTGTGGGAGCCAATCACGGGCACCCAGCAGCGCATACCGGTGCCCGCGGCGTTCAACGGCAGCTGGCCGACCGCGGCCGTGTTCTGCGCAGTGGACGGGTGCGACCACCGCGACTGCCTTGGGGGGCCATTCCGTGTGGTCTTCGTGTTCGCCGTCGACAACGAAGACGAGGATTATGTCACGTCGGCCGGCGTGTACTCGTCGGAGACCGGCACGTGGGGCGAGCTGACCTCGATGCACAGCGAATTCATCATGTTCTTTGGACAGTATTCCGACGTTGGGTTGGTCCTGGAGTACGATTTGGCGAGGCACGGCCTGACTGTGTATGAACCACCTGTCGGTCAGCCCGACTACAAGTCCGACGGTGGGTATTCCGACGACAGATTTAAACTCATGCTTGCGGAGGGCGGTGGACTGGGAGTTATTGAAGAATCTGGTCTGCGCCTCAAACTGTGGACGAGGGAGGCGAGGAGTGACGGCACGGATGCACGATGGGTAGTGAGCTGCACCATCTGCTTGGAAAATTTGCTTCCAACGATCTGGAATGAAAATGATAGAGTGATCGTGCTGGCCTTTGTTGAGGGACCAAATGTCATTTTCGTTAATACGATTATTGGCATCCTCACAATCGATCTACAATCAGGGTTGGTGACGAAGGTGCAGGATGATCTTGGCTTCTGTAATCTGATTCCAGTTGTGAGCTTCTACACTCCTATGGCCCGACGCGAGAACCAGAATCTGCTCTGCTGGCGTTGAAACTTTGTGATGAGGCAGGTGATGAGTGGGAGAAAACAATAGTTCAGGCACATCGGTTGTTCGACAAGGGGTCCGATGCTATCAATGAGGAGGGACTTTTGTCAACACCTTTGAATACATCAGCTATGACCAAAATGTCAGGCGACGGCTCTGAAGTGAAATAGCGAATGATGTCGCAACTAGGATTCTATATATGATGCAAAGCTGCTGAGTGGGGATTAGTCTCCTAGGACTTGAAAAACTATCTGTAACTACTAAACCAGATAGTTCCTCTACTATGACGCTTAGCATTGGAACGGTTCAGGGCCTGTTTGTTGTTCTGTACAACGATGTTTCTGTCTTCTGAGAAACATTTCATCTTTCAAAAGTAGGATAAACATCATTTGACATATTTCATCGGTTGCAGGAAAACTCTTTGTCTCTCTGTAAGAGTCAGAATTGTCTACTATTGCCAGCAGTTCGCTGTTTGCGTCTGGAACATGTCCGTTATGGTTTCGTCGTACCTAAATACTACCCTGTACAGACAGGTAGTGGTGTTTTTATATGTTCTGAATCAGCATCTGTGCTACAGTTTGTACTCCTCTGTAAAGAAATATAAGAGCGTTTAGATCACTACTCTCTAGTGATCTAAACGCTCTTATATTTCTTTATAGAGAGAGTACGTCTTTTCCCTAACATGACAAATTAACTTTGCTCAAAACAGTTGAGCTGCAGATCAGAAAACCCACAGGGACTGCCGACAGTAGTGGTTCTGCTATCAGCAACAGACAAAGTGGTTTTACAATAGGGAATATCTGAGCAAACAATGCACGGCGACTCTGTTGTAAGCCAGTGATCATTGATAAACATTTCATCCTTTTTGCAAACGAGGCAAAAATTAATTGATTAAATACTTTTTTCCCTTCTGTTGTCTCTGTCGGAACATAGTCATCGGCTGGTGAAATACAGTTGATTCATTACACAAGTGGCTGGGCTTGAACAACGAGTGAGAAAAGAATCAAACTTGATATTACTGTTTCCATATTATTATGGATTAATAACTAGCAAAATTAATCTTACATCATTTTTCTTCTCTCCAACACGCGCATTATAACGTGTGTCCTCTTAATTATGTATTAGAAGATCACATATCAAAGTACTCCCTCTGTAAAGTACTGTAATGTAAGAGCATTTAGATCACTAATGTAGTGATCTAAATGATCTTATATTACTTTACAGAGGGAGTACAATGTTGTAAATGGGCTGAGATGATTTCTAACATACGCTGGCAAAACTATCCACGGCTAAAACTATCCATGGCATATTTGAGCGATTAGCGGTTAGCTCAATTAACAGATCATGCTTGAATATCAACACTCTTGGTAATGGTCACTGCTTGACACGATTACCATTCGATGCAGCCACGGACACCCCTCTGACTTTACTGAACCTGGTAAGACTCGTGTCGCTGTTATTTCAGCCGATGTGAGTCCATTTTGGATAAACTGTACGTAGCACGGAGTCACGGACACTTGGCTACTTGGTTCCTTTGCGCCCCTACAGGATATGGGATCCTTCGACCTGTGAAGAGTATCTGCACTAGATACTTGAGAAGTTCTGCTTAGTAATTTTCTGCCTGGAAATTGAAATACCGATCGACCACCGGTATATATGTTCAGCGAAATGTTGAGTTTTGGTAGTGAAATACCGATCGACCACCGGATATTTGAGGGACACTCCAATAAACGGGCTAATTTTTTTTAAATAATACTTTTTCTTTATTAATTTGCAGAAATAATACGCGGTTGTTTTATTTTGCGAAAATAGCACGACCTCCCTGTAGACGACTAGGTACTAGGTACCAGTCGTCCTCCAGAAAGCCGATTGCCTACTCGTCCAGCACTCCAGCCTCCAGTCGTCCTGCACGTAGACAATTAGCTTCACTCGTCCACCAGGAAAACGATTAGTCCCATTTGTCTACCAGGAAGACGATTAGTTCCATTCGTCTACCAGGAAGATGATTAGTTATCGGCCATACATAGGTAGAATATGTCTCTCGCATACATAGGTAGAATATGTCTCTCGCACACATAGATAAATATATGGTTGTCGCATACATAGGTAGAATATGTCCCTCACATACATAGACAAGCATCAGCCACGTCGTCCGGCACGTCGTGGAGGTGGTGGAGGCCATGTCGTCCACATAAACCTGTGGGGTGCCCCAACGTTACGGGGAGGAAGCTCAGACCATTCCTGATCATCTTGTGTTTCTTGTGTGGGATGTGGTGCAGGAGTCATAAATGTGTCCGTCCACTCGTTGTGCTGCGACACGAAATCCTGTGTGATGTGCTCATGGTCACTATCCCACCCGGATCCGGACATAGACACGTCATGTCCATATGTTCGATATCCGTAGTACCCTGCTGGATGGAGGAACATAAGTAATGATGAAATACATCGGCCCAATCGATATTTCGAAGAATTAATATGAAGAAACATACCTGTAGGCGGTGGTCGTATCATGAATCCCGGTGTGGGACTTTGCTTTTGGGGTCCTGGCCGAAACACATAGCCAGAAGTGGGATCCGGCTGGTGCTGCCATGCCGAACTACCAGCCTGGTCAGGAGGTGGTGGCGTGGCCGTCCACTACTTTGCTCGACGTGGACACGGCTCATGTCGGTGATGTGTGGGTTCGAGCTGACCAGTCGAGTGACGCGGCTGCTGCTGGTGCGTGGAGTGACGCGGGGGCCGTTGTAGGGGCTGCTGAACGTCTGAAGTGCGTGTGCATGTAATAGCCTGATACACAGATCGAAGCCTCCCCTCAATACGCGACATCCAAGTCTGGACCTGAGCCCGAGGAACCATTAGAGGTGCAGACGACAGTGAACATTGAAAGGTGGACACCTCCTCGCCAAGCCCGCGAGTCAACTCAGCCTGAAAATGTCAGGACGATTATGAGGTATGCACGAAAAATTTTGTATGAACTACTTGCATTATATGGAAAAAAATATATTACCGCGTGCTGCCTAGAGCCCAAAGTATCATAGCTTGAGTACATATCCGTCATAGTAGGGGCTGGTATCTCATCTGGGTGAGTGTGATGAACGATGCATAACCGTGTTCCGGTCATGTACTGCTGCAGGTAGAGATTGAATTCGTCCATTTCAAAGCCGTGATTCTCGTGCCACAGATGTGTGCTTGCAGTCTCCCATTGTGTAACGTACGGCTAAGTCTTCTCCTAGTACCAGGTGGGTCAAATACTGGCAAGTCACATAGCCCAACGGGCTCTTCCTCCACGGCCGCTGTTCCAGTTGCTAATTGTGCTGCTACTGCTTCAACATGTGCTCTCACAGCTGCATCTCTAGCAGCTTTCATGTCCCTAACGTGTCTCCGCGTGCATAAATTAAGTCTGTCACGTATCAAATTGTACTTCCATAACTGGTTCTGCTTGCAGAGTTTTTTGAACAGATTCATCAAATTCTTATTTCTGAACTGCGAGAAGAAATTAGCCCCCAGATGGCGCATGCACCAACGACTCTGCAGGTCCTGCCATGGAGTTTGTTCCTCAGGACCAGGGTTTGTCAGTGTCTTTATTGCACTAAGTATACTTGCATGCCTGTCATGAAGGATGCAAACATTGGGTGTATCCTTCACTACTGCTACTTTCAATTGCCTGAAGAACCATGTCCAACTTTCAATGTTCTCACTCTCAACAAATGCAAATGCTAGTGGTACTACTTGATTTTGTCCGTCTTGGCCAATGGCTGTCAGGATCTGACCCTTATACTTGCCAGTGAGGAAAGTGCCATCTACACATATCACCGGTCGGCAATGCCTGAAAGCTTCGATGCATACACCGAAAGAGAAGAACAATCGATGCAGCACCCTCACAGTTGGGAACTCTGGCATGAAAAGGTCTTGGATGTCAACATAAGTGCCAGGATTCCGGTCCCGCAGAGTGTGGAGGAGCCGGACAACAGAGTCATATCCATCGAAAAAAGAACCATATCTGGTCTCAAGCGCCCTATGCTTAGCCCTCCAAGCCTTGCCATAAGAAATTCTGTATTTGAACCTGGCAAATACTTTTGTCTGGATAGCCTTCACTTCCATTGCTTTGCACTCAAATATCTCGTTGTAAAGCAACCGAGCAATAAGCGTGGACGAAAGGTTGGCATGATCTTGAGGGATGCAGGGAATAAGACATGTGTGCTGAACTAGGTCACTGATCACCCAACTTGCTCCATACTTAGGGAGATAACCATGCACCCTGGCGGGACAATCTTCATTCTTGCATACCATTGTCAAGTATTTCTGACTTGACACTTGAGCTGTGAAAACCCTTTGTGTGGACATTGCCCATTGAATGACTGCGTCCTTCAGCGCGTTCTTGTTTGGATACATAGCACCCGTCGCAATATTATTATGGTGATATTGCCAAGCAGAATCATGCCCATCATCGACGATCATTGTTGATGAGAAGTCATGATTCCATGATGCAGGAATCGGCAAATCCTCTTCGTTATCTTCTTCATCAGACTCGTCAGAATCATTGCCATGACCAATGTCAACATCTGTATTCTCATCTTCCATCTGGTTTTGCATGTGCCCATCTACCTCGTCGCCGTCCACCTCCCCATTGTAATAACCCTCGGCATTTCCTCCTTCTACCTGACTACTCTGCCCTTGTTCGTAACCATCATCTCCGGCATTTGGCATAGATTGCGTAATCCCATGACTGCTTTGCCCAGGATTGTGACCACCCTCGCCTTCAGGTGCAACTACCTCCTTCACAACGGGAAGCACTAAGGCACAAGGATTGCATCCCCTGGTTTCGCAACCTTGTAACCAGCGCACCCACTGAGATTCCCTCTCTATTGGCCTCAAATAGAATAAAATGTTTGTACTTGACCGGGTCCACAATGCATGAACACCCACCGTGTGAGTTTCAGAGTTCAGCCCTAAACATGTTGTCAACCATTCTTTCAACTGACTAACAGCCCATGTTGAAGGGGCGGTCAGTGGCACCTCTATGTGCTCAAATTCACTCAGATCAACCCCAATCTCATTTGTTTGGACAGTCCCAGGACCATAGTAAAAATGAACCTCACTATATCAGACATCTCGGCTCACCTATAAAATTATTTAACATCGACAGACAATTGTTAGTACGGATATTACCGAAGCAACTAACAGAACTATATATAGTACCGGAGCAAATGTCTAAAAATATTCGCATACCTAATAAAAAACTACCGGAGCAGATGTCTAAAAAATATCGGTTACTACCGGAGCGCCTAAAAATATTCACGTACCTAATACAAAAAACGGCCGGAACTAATGTCTAAAAATATAGCGGTTACTACCGGAGCATCTAAAAATATTCGCACACCTAATACAAAATAATACCGGAGCAAATGTCTAAAAATATATCAGTTACTACCCGAGCGTCAAAAAATATCCATACAACTAATACAAAATAATACCGGAGCAAATGTCTAAAAATATACCGGTTACTACCGGAGCGTCTAAAAATATTCACACACCTAATACAAAATAATACCGGAGCAAATGTCTAAAAAAATATCGGTTACTACCGGAGCGTCTAAAATTAATACCACAGTAAATATCAATATTTGCACATCTACACAACAAAATGTCTACAAAATTATACCCTTGAAGCGTGCGAAGCAACGACGAAGAACGGCAGGCTTCAATCACCGGAGCTTCACCTCCACCTCACTGCCGCAGCTTCATCTCCACCACCAACACAACATCCACCCCCTCCACCAATATGCTCACCAGCACCTCCACCAAAATGCTCACAGCGACCACCACGAGCTACCCCATCGCTAGATCGAGCTCTCCCTAGCCTCCCCCAACTCTCTATAATGCATCTACGGTGGCAAATCCGCAAAAAATGGCTCAGTTTGGTGTACAAATGGGTTGTTTTTTCAGTGGGAGAGAGGAGAAGGAAGTAGAGAAAGAGAAGAGGATAAGGTGAGAGTGAGGAGGAAGAAAGGGAGCGTCGGGTGGGCCTGGCGCCCTGTCGTCCAGCGGGAGGACGATCGTCCAGCGGGAGGACGACTGCCTCCTGTCGGCTGGGCCCCGGGCACCGACAGCCCATGCCGGGACGAGGGGGAGCCGCGCGACGTGGCCGGGCCAACCATCGACCGCCACGTGGAACCACAGCCAGCTGTCGGCTTCCTATAGGCCGACTGGTTCCAGTCGTCCAGCAGGAGGACGATTAGTCCCTGTCGTCCACCTGTGGGACGAGGCCGCGCTATTTTCGCAAAATAAATAAACCACGCATTATTTCTGCTAATTAGTAAAAAAAATATTATTTAAAAAAATTAGCCTTCCTCAAATGTCCACGCATATGTACGGACATGTCTGCGGATATCCGCGCAGGCGTCGGACCTCAAAATGTCCCCCAGTTCAAAAACTTTAAACATGCAAATTTGAGGAAATTTAGACGAGTTCAATATATTACGAGCAAATTTAATGAAATTTAGCTAGTTTGATATAATATTACATCTAAACTAAATTACACTAATTGATTGCCATGGGATAACCAGTCAACACGTAGCCACCGCCATGTGATGCAATTCTTCTTGCCGCCGCCAGAGTGCGCCGTCGGGCAAAGCCAGCGTGGTGTCGGTGGCAGCAGGGAGCCTGCTTCAGAGGATTTGGTTGACTGTTGCGGAACGGCGAAGATGATGCGCGGTCGGCCTGTAGCTGTCGGCAGGTGATGCTCGACGGATGTAGTGGTGATCCAGTGCGGCGATCTTCAACGCCGGCACGACCTAGCTAGGTCACCGGAGAAGAGGGAGTCAGTGCATTGTCTAGGACGGCAGTGAGTTTGGCATCATATATAGACATGTTGTGCAATGGCATGGGTGAAAACAATCAGATTTTTTTAGGTAGTCTTCAAATTTATTTTGGGGCAGCAAGGCGGCTGAAAGAACATGCGGTGCCCCATGTTTGGTTTTGGTAATTGATGACAATCTCTATGGACTAATGGTTGCCTTGAGTTATATTTGAAGGATTTGTCCATATGCTTTTCTTGGAGTTCATTTGTTGATTTCAAGGAGAGTTTGTGATGACCAAGGTGTTATTCAAGGAATTACCTAAAGATTGGTCATTTGAGAGGTTGATCAAGACTAAGTCAAAGAGTGAATCAAGTTGATCAACACACAAAGCGTAGAAGATGTACCGAGAGGGATCAAGCGATCACATGGTGATGTAGGGTGGAACCCTAGATGGCCGATATTTCACGAAATGTAGAGGATCCCACAAAGAACACGATGAACACGAGGAGAAAACACGGGGGAAAACACTCAAGAACAAGTCCAATCACACATCCACTAGACAATCAAACACACAAGATCACAAGGTACATGAACAACAAAGGGAAAGATACAAGGTAAAGTTCATCTCTGTGAGGAGGTCTTGAATCCGCAAAGGATCTTCCCATTTAGGGGTCTTGAATCCAAGGTGGATCTTCTTCGTAGAGGCCGCGGTCTCTCTCGTGGAGTAGATCTGTAATGGATGAGCAAAGCTCTATCTCAAATATGAGCTAAACTAATGCTACCCTAAAATGGTGGAGGTGGAGGAGTATATATAGTCTAAGGCCACGAAGGGGTAAGTGAGGGGCGAAAGGGGTACATGGCCAAAAGGCCTGCGGCTGCGCACAGGCAGGGAGCGGACGTCCGCTGGGCACCAGACGTCCGGTGGCTCTGGCAGAACCGGACGTCCGGTATCTCTCGGACTTCCGCTATTTTCCACCGATTACGTTGTGTTGACGATGTCACGGACGTCCGGTGGCTGCCGGTCGTCCGGTCGCCAGGGACGCGTCAAACGTCCGGTGTGTAGCGGACGTCCGAAGCTTGTAGCTTGCAGCAGCTCCGTTTCTTCCGTCTTCTCTTCCACTCTTCCCTTGCTGATGGTGTAGGTGACTGTAATGCCCAGTATGCGACTATGTCTCCCACGTGTCGAGGCACGACTTAAAGACATAGCGCATACTAGGATGATCTTAAGTATGGTATCTTTGCACAACTCATGTAAAATTCAGGGATGAAATAGTAAAAGATAGTTGGCTTACATTCGCCATGTCACACAATGAATACAATAACATACATCATCCAAAACACAGGGTCCGACTACGGACGAAAACCAAACGAGAAAGATACCATAAACACAAGGTCCGATCGCCCCTAGTAGGAACCAATACTGATCGTCGAAAACGTCACATACATAACGCCACTCTCTTCATCGAGCTCCCAGTGAAGTTCTTGAACCATCTCATGCGTTGTTCTCAGCGGTACCTGCATCTGGTGTTGTAGTATCTGTGAGCCACGAGGACTCAGCAATCCCATAACCATGGGTATCAAGACTAGCAAAGCTTTATGGGTATGGAGAAGGTAAAGTGGTGAGGTTGCAGGAGCGGCTAAGCATAAGTATGGTGGCTAACTTACGAGTACAAGAATAAGATGAGCATCTACGCAAACGGTCGCAAACTAGTAATGATCACTAAAGATCCTGAACTACCTACGAGGCAAACATAACCCCACCGTGTTCGCTTTTCAAAATGAAAAGAGACAGTCACGGTTACTCACGCGGTTCGTGTATATTATTTCGGATCCTCTGTCAAGTTTTCTACAACCGGACATTAACAAATTCCCATCTGCCACATAACCACGGGCATGGCTTTCGAAAGATCATAACCCTGCAGGGGTGTCCCAACTTAGCCCATCACAAGCTCTCACGATCAGCAGAGATAATAATAATATGACCCCTTATCTTAGGGAAGGCCCGATCAGACTCGGAATTTCCGGTGCACAAGACATTTCGACAATGGTAAAACAAGTCCAGCAAGACCTCCCGGCATGCCGACACCCCGATAGTAGCCGCGCGTATCTCGTCTCAGGCCACAACCGGATGGGAGAAGCTACGAGTAAAACCAACCCTCGGGTTTCCCCCAGGTGGCCCCGCAGCACCCCCGTTTAGGACCAACACCATCAGCACTGGCCCCCCTGCTATGTAGAAAAGAATCCTCGAGGGCGCGACCCCCTATGCAATTTAATTAATTAATTAAGTTGTTATTATGAGGCATATTAAAAACAATGTTGGGCCTTGATGGAGGAGTTTTATTCAAAGACGAACTGTCAAGGGGACCCCATATACCCAACCGTGTAAGGAATGCAAAATCAAGGAACATAACGCCAGTTTATCGGCTCCTAAGGTGGCATGAGTGGAACAAAACACCGAGCAAAAGGCCAAGCCTTCCACCCATTGCCAAGTATATAGGTGTGTTAATACATATAAGATATATTGAGATATTCCAACAACGAGATCCAACGTGGATCAAACTTCATCTTCACCTGCAACTAACAACGCTATAAGATGGGCTGAGCAAGCGGGTAACATATCCAAACAACGGTTTCCTAAGAAGGTGTCAAAGGTTAGAGGTTTCATGGCAACAAGGAGAGGGCTGACAATAAATGATGGGTAGCGCGACATATAGCGACAGCAGCGAGACAACTAGCATGGCAAAGATAGTAAAGGTATCCAAGGGGATGGTCATCTTGCATGGGATTCCGCAAGGAAGCAGAACGAGTCCATGAAGTAGTCGAACAAATCCTTACAACTCCGGAACGAAACCAAAGATAACGAGAAGAAGCATACCGGAAAGAAAGCAAACAACATGGTGAACACACATCTCATAACCATGGCATGATGCACAAACAAGTATGATGCATGTCCGGTTTAGATATGCATGGCATGGCAAAGTGCACAAGCAATACTATAAGTTAAGTGGAGCTCAATATGCAACGTGTTGCATATTAACGAAACACCCCATTTTATTTATTTAGTTGACTCTCGTTTAACTACAAGAAAAGATTAAATGTTTTTATTAAACATGGCAAGAGGTGAATCAAAAGTAAACTACCTACTTAGGCATTTTAATGAGGCCGGAAATAACAACAACAATTCCGGAAAATCCCCACATGTCATTTAGCAATTTATTAAAGCAAACAACAATTTAAATGTTTTGATGTTGTTATCATGATGCGGATGACATTTTCAAGTTTTATGCAAATTTGTTAAAAGTTGACATGAGCAAGATATGGAGTATTTGTCTCCGTGGTGGCAAGAAAGGGGCCACGGCGGCGAATCCGAAAATGATGCCATGCAACATATCGGTTCCCGTAACTCGTTGAGAGTCCGGTGCAAAAGATGGCGGAGAGCGTGACATGCAAAAGAGATGGGGTGCTCCCGGTTTCTGTGTTCCCACGGGTTGGCGACAAAAGAGGGGCACAACGGACACGGTGCAACAAGCGATGCATCTCATACAACCACATTCGTTCACGAGCATCGTTTCGGCGGTATACCTTCGAAGCGTGCGTTTCAGGGCGGTTCGAGTCATCGAGGGAAGTAGTGGTACTCGCGGTTCGTAGTGGAAGTAGGTGTTCATGTTTCGTAGTCGTTCAAGTTTCCGTAGATGTTTGGGTCATGGCGACGGTTGTCATTCGGCATCGGTAGTCGAGGTACTTGGTGGTCTTGGCGATTCTATAGATGGCGGTAGAGGTACTTGTCATCCACGGGGTCTTCGAGGGTCAATGGTAGTGGCACACGGTCGTAGTGGGAGTAGTTGTACTTGTGGTCTTGGTCACACCGAAAGAGCCACTTGGCGAAACCATTCACCGATGGAACATTGGCGCTACTCCTTGTTCGGTAGTCATCTGACTGGACGTCAACGGCAACAGCAAGCAGAGGTCTCTGTTGCAGCAAGGCTCACGAGGGGCGCGGAGGCAGCAACGACAGTGCCTAGAACTGGCGTGACACGGAAAAGGGCCAGCGACGGGAGCAGAGGAGCGGCCGGTCTGGCAGAGGCGTCCGGTGGTGGCAGATCGCGAGCGCGGGCGCACGGTCAGAGGCGCGGAGACGGAACCTTGCGGCGGCGGCGAAAACAACTAGCGGAGGGCGAGGTCGAGGTGGCGGAGGTCGCGGAGGCGGCGCGTCGGCAGCAGCTCCGGTGGCCGCCGCGGAGCTTCGCCCTGGCGGTGCCATGAAGGAGGCTAGGGAGGAGAGGTGGGCCACAGAGGAGGTGAGGTGGAGCAGGTGGCTCGGCAGTGAGCGCTCGTGGAGGCACGGGACGGTGAGGAGGAGACCGCGACATGGGGCGGCGGACCAGGCTATTTGGATGGGGCGGCGCGATCGTCCATGGCAGTGGAAGCACGAGCGAGGGAGATGGGCGGGGATCTCGCCCTCTCTGGCGGCGCTGGAGGAGAAAACAAGGAGGAGGGATCGAGCAGGGGGGAGGCGCGGTCGAGGGAGGATAAGAAGAGCGATGGGTGAGCGATCGGGGCTATCTAGGGTTAGGAGGAGAGGGAAAGATCGATGGGAGAGAACGGGGAGAGGGGCGAGGGAAGAGCGAGAGGGGCGTGCGGCGGCGGAGGGAGGACGAGAGGGAGAGGCTCGTCCTAGGGTTCGAAGGGAATTGGGCCTTGGGCCAATTGGGGGCTGCAGGAGGCCTTAGGGAGGCCGGCGACTAGACCTGGTTGTGGCTCTAGAAGAAAAGAAAGAAAAAAACATGTTTCTCTCCTTTTAAAAAAAAGGAAAAGGGAAGTGGATATATTTATTTGGCAAGGCAAAATAAGTCCAAATAAATACAAGTTGAGAAGGAAAAACTGGCATGGAGCTACTTTGACTAATTTCACAGTGCCACAACTCGAACCGAAGCAAAGAGGAGAAAGATGGGGATTATAATATTTGGAAACGAGAGAGGTTTAAATGTAAGTTTGTTTTAGTGAATTCCATAATAATGGAATAATTTAATATAGCTCTCTAAATATTGAGAGGCTTTGAATATGTTGTAAAGAGAATCCAATATGTGAATTCCCTCGGTTTAAATGGATCAAAGATCCACACGATTTATTTATTTGAGTTACAAAAAATTCATGACATGATGGCATGATGCAATGTAAAATAAAATGAAGCAAGCAAAAATAAACACACGGTGAAACCCGGAACAGCTGGAAGTCTTCTGGAGCATCGGTCTTGGGGCGTCACAACTCTCCCACACTAACAGAGGTTCTCGACCCGAGATCCTGGAGATGGCACCGGATAGAAGAGGATAAAGGAAGAGTTAAAACAAAGTTGCTTCTTCGACAAACGAGTGAAACCACGAACCTTGAGAGGTTGAACAATCTTGAAAGAAAGAATACAACGGAGATGAACGAAGTTAAGAGCACTCCGGTAAAATGAGGAACAAGGAACATTACGAGAACCTTGTAGGTTGAAAGACATGAAACAAGAGCTCACGGATGACGAAAGAATTTCAAAACCACTCCGGTTAAACAAGATGGAGAAGGAATAAGAACGAAATAATTTGGACAGCATTCCAACTGTAAATGGAAAGAATTAACATGATGTAATGCCCAGGATGGAGTTATACCTCCTACGTGTCGAGGCACGACTTAAAGGCATAAGTCCATCCTAGAATGATCTCAAGTTTGGTAATCTTTGCACAACTCATGTAAAAGAGGGATAGTAAACTGAAAATAGTTGGCTTACACTCGCCACGTCACAGAAATTACAGTACAAGTCTCAAACATCATACATTAAGAGCACTACAACCCTCTAAGGGCAAAAGCCAAATGTCAAAGTACCAAACTCAGATAAATAAACCACAGGCGGATCAAATCCTAGTAAGAGACTCCACTACTGATCGTCCGGGTAGCGCACATAGTACCGACTACGCTCCTCGTCGTACTCCCAATCCAGCTCGGTGCCATCACCTGGATAGCTCACAGCTGGACCTGCATCTGGTGTGTGAAGTAACTGTGAGCCACAGAGGACTCAGCAATCCCGTTCCCGGGTAACAGAACTATTTAAGCCTTTAGGTGAGGGAAAGGCTGAAGAAAGAACAAGTCTGCAGCAGCAACTAGCATCTAGCTTACGCAAGTGAGAGCGAGAAGAGAAGGCATCGGCGAGAAGAGATCACGAAGTGATCCTAGCTACAAGCTCACAATCATAACCCCTCCGTGTTCAACTCCCGAATCCCTATTCGGAAATTGACAGTCACGGAACACACGCTGGTAGTGTATTAGTAACATTGTGTCAAGTTATCTACAACCGGAATTAACAAGCTCCCATCTGCCACATAACCGCGGGCACGGCTTTCGAAAGTTCAAACCCTGCAGGGGTGTTCCAACTTGACCCATTACAAGCCCACGATCCGCGGAGTCGCAACTCCAAAGTGGGAAGACCCAAGTATCCTCGGAATCCCGTGCTCAAGATATACCGAACTAAGGTAAGGCTAATCCAGCAAATCCTCCCGGCGTGTCGACACCCTGATCGTAGCCGCGCGTATCTAGGTCTCAGGACACGACCGGATGAGACGTCCTACAGGTGTATGCCAGATACCTCAGGTTGCCCCAAGGCGGCCCCGCAGTCCGCTCGTTTCGGACCAACACTCATGTGGAGCACTGGCCCGGGGTTGTTGATTAAGAAAGAGGGTTAATTACTCCCTATGCAAGTTTAGTTTGTTATTAGGCAAATAGTACCAATGTTGGGATTTGCTGGAAAAGACTTCGCACTTAGCAGTTTATCGAGGGGGTCCCATACACCCCAACCGTGTTAGGAACGCATAATCAAGGAACATAATACCGGCTTATACGGATCCTAACGGCATGAGTGGAACAAATCACCAAGCAAAAGGCTTAGCCTTCCACCCTTGCCAATATATAGATGATTTCATTTAAAGCATTTATATAGTGTGATATAACCCAACCAAACTTCAACATGAAGCAAGCATCTTCGATCTTCACCTGCAACTAGCAACGCTATAAGAAGGGCTGAGCGAAGCGTACTTAGCCAAGCAACGGTTTGCATAGGTAGGGTGGTTAAACATGGCAATTGGTTACAAGTAGGAGGCTGACAAGAAGAACATGGGCATCGAGGCAAAACTATAGATCGAGACTACTAGCAATAGGCAAAGATAGTAATGTTATCGGGGTTCGGTCATCTTGCCTGAAGAGAAGACGTTCGGATCGTAAGAAGGGTCATCGTGCTCAACCTCGTTGGAAAACTCGTGCTCAACTTCGTACCCGGTCTCAGCTTCCGGCTCTAAACAAGACAAACACACCAAGCACCAATCAACACGATGCAATGCGCACTCGAAAAACATGAATGCATGATGGATGCACTAAGGAGCACATGGAGCACGTAAAACATCACTCAAGCAAAACACCTCAAAACAAGATAACAAGCTGATATTATTAATCTACACAGAAAAACACCCAAGTTTGATATAAGATTCGCTGAAATCGGAGTTACGGGCTAAAAGTTACGCCCGAAACAAGATTGAGCGAAAACTGTAAATTACAGCAACATAGCAACTTTGGAGTTCAAAATAATTAAGCTACAGCACCCAAAAAGCATGGCAAAGGACTTGAACACAAACTAGATATATAGTACAGCAACTAGGTCCAAAGTGCACCCCCAACGGAGTCACGGATCAATAGCAATGATCTTGGACATATTGAACTTTGAAATAAAATTCTGGCAGCAGAATTTTATTGAAACTTTAGAGCAAAAGATAAACATGATACAGCCACTCAAATGGACATGTGAGGACATGGATGGAAAGACAACAATATATACTACAAGGAACAATCAAAATCCACCCCAAAACTATCATGCTTTGTCCTACAACATCACACGAACATGGCATCGGAACGTTACAGATTTCAGACTTAGTGAAATTTCACTAAGTCCCAAAACAGCAACATCATCATAGCACACAAAAGAGCATGTTTAAGTCACCTCGAAACTAAACATGGCAAAGGGTAAGCACCTCCTCAAAGTGCACATGAAGGGGATCCCGAAACACACAAGCATGCATCATAGAGGTGAACACAACGATTGCAACAAGCTCAACAAGATTGCATTTCATAACAAGTGAAAACACAACATGTGAACATGGCACTTTGCAACGATGATAACAAGGAAACAATAAATCTACCATGCAACCTATCACACACAACACGTAGTTCGTGGCAAGACGAACACGTGGACATGTCATTTGCATCGTTTGGACAAACGAGCTAAAAGTTATCACATGGCAAAGGTGGCATGAAAATAACACATAACAGCAGTTTATAACATGATGCACTCTTGCAACAGCAAAACAAGTGTCAAGATGACATCTAACATGCATGACAACAACAGGTAAAACGTAAAGGACATCTCCATGCTACACGCGCAAAACGGAGCAACGGGCACAAAGTTAGAGCAGTTCAAAGATAGCATAACAGATTAGTTAACAGGGACTTAGGGAATTAGGTCAACCTAGATCAGATCTGAGATGAACAGTACGGGCCGGATCGGATCCGGCCCGCAAAGGTCAACGGCCCGCGGCGGAGGAACTGGCTGGGCCCGGTGGTGGCGGTCGGCCGGGCCGGGGAGGCTGGCCCGCGCGCAGGGCGGCGGCGCGGCCCACGGGGAAGAAGCGGCGGCGGAGAACGGGCCCGGTGCGCGCGGCGGCCCACCGCGGTGAGGGGGCGGCCCAGGTGGCGCGGAGGGGAGCCGAGGCCCAGGTGGCGTGGAGGGGAGCCCGGCGATCTGGTCCCCAACCCTTGGGCTGGCGGCGGCCCGGCGCGGTCGTTCGCTGCGCAGAGGACGTACGGCCCGGTCGACGCGGTCGTCCCGAGCGACGGAGCCGGCCGCCTGGCGCGTTGACTCGACGCCGCTGATCCGGATCTGGATCGGCCGCCTTGAGTCTGCGGCTGCTGCTCTGGATCGAAGGATCCCCTCGGGATCTGAGATGATTTCTTGGATCTGAAAGAAAAAGGAAAAAAAAGGGGAGGGGATCTAGAGGAGGAAGAAGAAGGGATAGGGATGCCCAAAAATAGACTAGGGGGGTCTATATGTAGCAGTATTTTAGGGTTAGGGAGAGTTTAGGGGCGCTAGGAGCCCTCCGATCGCGATCCGACGGATCCGATCGCGGGGGTTGATTTAAAAGGCCTAGACGGAGATAAAAGAAAGCCACAGGGGTGTTTCCGGGACACGAAGTGAAGGCACATCGGACCCACACGGACAACGGATGGAAGAGTCAACGGAGTCCAAACGAGACGAGATTTGAGAGGCGGGTTGCACACAACAAAACAACAACACACAACACAACCTCGCGGCACACTGGTAACGAAAAACGCCCGAACAACAAAGTAGGCCTACGGGACGTCACGGACACGTGAGGGAGCTCCGGAACACGAAACGGACAACGGGAAGAAACACACGGAACCGGATGCAACCCACAACACAGATGCAATGCAATGCACATGTCTACATGATATGAATGAATGCCACACACTCACACAACAAAACGATGAAAGCCCAAAAGACAAAGAACCCGGAATGGAAATAGATGAAGCCGGAGATATATTATAAGCCCAAAAGGGAAAGTATTACATCCGGGGCATTACAAACTCTCCTCTACTACAAAAAGATCTCGTCCCGAGATCTAGGACTGGAAAAAGGAAGGGTACTCGGAACGAAGATGATCTTCTCGTTCCCAGGTAGCTTCTCGGTCTGTGTGATGTGACCACTTGACTTTCAGAAACTTGATGGACTTGTTGCGAGTCTTGCGTTCGGTTTCTTCAAGAATTGCAACTGGATGCTCTCGGTAGGAAAGGTCTTGTTGAAGATCAATCTCCTCAAACGGAATCATGCGCTCAGGTGCCTTGAAGCATTTGCGAAGCTGAGACACATGGAAGACATCATGAACATTTGCAAAGTTGGAAGGTAGCTCGAGCTGATAGGCTAGATCGCCTCTTTTGCCAAGAATTTTGAAAGGCCCGACGTATCTAGGAGCAAGTTTTCCTTTGATACCGAATCTTTGGGTTCCTTTCATCGGAGAAACTCGGAGATAGACATGATCACCGATGTCGAAAGACAAATCACGATGCTTTCCGTCATAGTAGCTCTTCTGACGCGACTGAGCGGCCTTGAGATTCTCACGTATGACTTTGCACATTTCTTCGGCTTCTGAGATCAAGTCATTGCCAAGAAGTTGGCGTTCACCTGTTTCAGACCAGTTGAGAGGGGTACGGCACTTTCTGCCATAGAGAATTTCAAACGGTGCTTTGCCTGCACTTGCTTGAAAGCTGTTGTTGTAAGAGAACTCGGCAAATGGAAGACAGTCTTCCCATTTCATACCGAAGGAGATGACACAGGCTCTTAGCATATCTTCTAGGATCTGATTCACACGCTCGACTTGACCACTAGTCTGAGGGTGAAAGGCAGTGCTGAACCTGATCTTCGTGCCCATGGCGGACTGAAAGGAGTCCCAGAACCTTGATGTGAACAAGCTGCCACGGTCTGAGGATATCACTTGAGGAATGCCATGTAGGGACACAATTCTGGAAGTGTACAGCTCTGCAAGTTGAGCTGCATTGATTGATTCTTTGACTGGAAGAAAGTGAGCGACTTTGGTAAGCTTGTCAATCACCACAAAGATAGCATCATTGCCTCGCTTGGATTTAGGAAAACCAGTGACGAAGTCCATTTCAATGTGGTCGAACTTCTACTCAGGAATAGGAAGAGGTTGGAGAAGACCGGCTGGACGTTGATGTTCTGCTTTCACTCTTCTGCATACATCACATTCATTCACGAATTGGGCAATCTCCCTTTTCATGCGTGTCCACCAGTAAGACTTCTTGAGATCTTGGTACATCTTGGAACTGCCAGGATGAATGGAAAGGAGAGAGTCATGAGCTTCTTCCATTATGAGCTTCCTGAGATCACCTTTGGGAACAACGAGTCTGTCCTCGAAGAACAAGGTATCTCTCTCATCAACACGGAAGCACTTATATTTTGGAGTGCCCTTTGCAATCCCATGTTTCACCTTCTTCTCCATGGTATCACTGAGCTGGGCCTCACGGACTTGATCTTCCAAGGTAGGAGCAATCTGGAGATTTGCAAGAAAACCTTGCGGAACAACTTGAAGGTTGAGCTTCCTGAAAGCTTCACAAAGCTCAGGCTGGTGTGGCTTGATAAGAAGGCTGTTGCAATATGCCTTTCTGCTCAAAGCATCTGCAATCACATTCGCCTTGCCTGGAGTGTACTCAATGCTGGGGTTGTACTCTTGGATCATTTCAACCCAACGAGTCTGGCGGAGGTTCAGATGCGGCTGTGTGAAGATGTACTTCAAGCTCTTGTGATCAGTGAAGATGTCGACCTTTCTGCCCAACAACAGATGTCTCCACGTAATCAGAGCATGTACCACAGCTGCTAGCTCGAGATCATGTGTGGGATAGTTCTTCTCACTGGGCTTGAGCTGCCGAGAAGTATATGCCACAATTTTCTTATCTTGCATAAGCACACCACCAAGGCCTTGAAGAGAAGCGTCACAGAACACTTCATAGGGCTTGGTTTCATCCGGAGGAGTCAGAACTGGAGCAGAGACAAGCTTCTCTTTGAGGGTTTTGAAAGCCACTTCACATTCGGGAGACCAAAAGTATTTGACATTCTTCTGAAGGAGGTTGGAAAGAGGCTTGGCAATCTTGGAGAAATTCTCCACAAACCTTCTGCAATAGCTGGCAAGACCCAGAAAACTGCGGAGCTGTTTGACGTTCTGAGGAGCTTCCCAGTTGACAATTGCTTCAACTTTCTCGGGATTAACCGCAATATCCTCAGCTGAGATAATGTGGCCCAGGTACAAAACCTTATCGAGCCAGAACTCGCACTTTGAGAACTTGGCATAGAATTTATGCTCTCGGAGTCGATCAAGAACCAGACGCAAGTGCTTTTCGTGATCTTCTTCATTCTTGGAAAACACCAGAATATCATCCAGATACACAAGCACGAATTCGCCAGTATAGGGGTTGAAGATGTAATGCATCATCCTTGAAAAGGTAGGAGGAGCATTGGCGAGTCCGAAGGACATGACGGTATACTCATATGAACCGTAGCTCGTTCTGAAGGTCGTCTTGGGAATGTCTTCCTCGCGAATGCGAATTTGATGGTAGCCCATTCGGAGGTCAAGCTTAGAGAACACTTTAGCTCCTTTGAGCTGCTCAAAGAGTTCGTTGATGTTGGGGAGCGGATACTTGTTCTTAATCGTCTTCTTGTTCAATGGCCGGTAGTCAACACAGAGACGCTCCGTGCCATCTTTCTTCTTGACAAATAAGACACCACAGCCCCACGGAGATGTACTCGGTCTGATGAGACCCATACTCTCCTGCTTATCAAGCTGCTTCTTCAATTCCTTCAATTCATCCGGAGAGAGCTTGTAAGGACGCCGCCAAGCAGGTTCGGTGCCCGGCTCGAGTTCAATGACAAACTCCACCTGACGGTGTGGAGGCATGCCTGGAAGATCTTCTGGAAAGACGTCTTGATATTCGTTCACCACTGGAATTTGCTCTATGGCATTAATTTCACCCTTATCATTAAGAGAGAAAAGCCGAATAGTATTATCCCTGGATGCGAAGATAATCACATCTTCATCAGAATGAGTCAATTTGACTTCCTTTTGAGCGCAATCAATGTGAGCATCATGCTGAGAAAGCCAATCCATTCCGAGGATGAGGTCAATATCAGCATGACCAAGAATCACCGGAGAAGCCAAAAATCGATAGTCACCCATGCGAATAGAAACATCCGGAGCATAGACACTGGAGTGCATTCGTCTTCCCGGAGAAATAACTGTTAACTCCCTTGGCAGATTTTGGTGACAAAGTCGTGCTTGGATGCAAATGGATATGACATGAAAGAGCAAGAAGCACCCGAATCAAATAACACTTTAGCTGGAAAAGAGTTCACTGGAAGGTTACCCAGAATGACATCAGAAGAAGCCTCCGCTTGTGCTGCATTCATCGGATTGACCCTGGCATCCTTTGGATCATGCTTGACCATAGCGGTACCGACAGGAGGAGGAGGAGGAAGACGCTTCGGATTCGGACATCTGTTGGCATAGTGACCTTTCTGAGTACATTTGTTGCAAGTCACTTCTGAGAGAGGACGGAACTGAGAGCCACTAGACTTGGAGCCTTGAGACTGAAACTGCTTCTTCGACTGGTTGCTTGGGTTGGGTGGGTGGGAGAAACCACGACCACTAGAGTTCTTGTTGTTGGAGTTGTTGAAGTTGCTGGAGTTGTTGTAAGGAGCTCGAATCACTGGAGGAGGAGGAAGCCAGAATTTCTGTTGTTTCGCAGCCAACTGAGACGATGAGGTAGAGTGAACAGCATCTCGAATTCTCTTCTTAGAAGCCTCCATCTTAAGCTGAGCTGCTTCTTGTTTCAAAGCCATGTTATAGAACTTATCGAATTCGTCTGGCTCGAACAAAGTGAGAGCAAGCTGAAGTTCATCTTTGAGACCTCCACGGAACTGATAGATTTTGCTCTTTGCATCAGGAATGTCTTGCTTTGCATAACGAGCGAGGTTTTGGAACTTGACATTATACTGATAGACTGTCATGGAGCCCTGCTTGAGGTTGCGGAATTGCTCACGCATACCCTCGATAACACTTGTAGGAATGTGATGCGAGCGGAAATCCTTGCAGAAATTCTCCCATGAGATCACTTGACCCGGCCTTGAGTCTTTGTACTGCTGCCACCAGTCAGCTGCTTGATCTTTCAGTTGGAAGGCTGCAAACTTCACATAGTCATCTTGTTTCACGTTACTGCACTCAAAATGCTTCTTTATGTCGGTCAACCAATCCTCAGCATCAAGAGGGTCGACACAGTAACTGAAAGCTTTAGGATTGTTAGCCAGGAACTGGTTGAGAGTAGCATGGTGCTGCTGGAAGAAGTTGCCTTGGTTCATTGGAACACCCTGATTAGCTTGATTAGCTTGCATAGCTTGCATTTGCTGCATCATCTGCCTCATCAACTGAGTGTTCTGAGCTGTAGTCTGCATAATTGCTCTCCAAGCCTCAGGCGGAGGAGGAGGTGAAGGAGGACGCTCTGGGACCTCTTCACCCTCTGGGTTAGCGTTCGGAACCCTCTTCGGAGCCATCCTGTAAGAGATGACCACGAATCAGCAATTGATTGACAAAAGGAATAAGCTGAATCAATGGAATGAATTGCAACAAGTCTTCACAATAATCATTCGAACAATAAGAACGAATGAAATCATCCGAACAAGAGGAACGAATGAATTTCTTAGTTAATTGATAACATCAGTCTTCACGAGAAGCCACATAGGGATCAGAAGGATAAAATAATTAAACAACAAGGTACGGAAAAGAACAAACACAAGAGAGGAGTTTCGTTCTAACATCTTTGTGCTGAAAGCATATGAACGCGTTACGAAAAGGTTTTGCAATCCCCGGATCAGCATAGCCAAGGACCCTTTAAGATGCAACTCCTGATAGTAACCTCGGTCATATAACTCCTTCACTCAATGTCGAACCCCGAACTCACTAACCTGCATTCGTTGGAAGAATGCCTACGATCTACTGGATAAAACCCACCTATAGTTTTCCGAAAGATTCCAGTTATGCAATCAGGTGTTGGGGATACACGGGAAGCACCGCGCAATCAACTCTAACCTACATCCAGGTGTATCCATCCTTCAACACATAACCAGTCTTTCTCGGAAACTGTGTACCTCGGACCTTCGAAAAGCATCCACTATAACAAGCTATGGCAATACTCCCGAACTACCTCCCCAGTACTGGGTGATGTCGGGGTTATCTTGCCACTGGCCGTATAGGGGAGATTTTCGATGTCGGCCGTCTTAAGTATTTAGTACTGTCGCGATAAGCTTGTTGCAATGATACCCCGAAGCTCAACTCCTCGGTAACAGGAGGCATCGGGAACAATATCCTTGTCACAAGAACATCGAAACAATCCCAGAATACTCGCGGGATTCCTAAAAAAATTTTGTGCAAATTTTGAAGATAGGAGAGACAAGAGTAGACGTCAGGAGTCCTCACCAGAGAGAAAGGGGATGAGAAGCAAAGAAATCCTACCCTCCGATATAATATAGGACTCAAAAAGTTTTCAGTGTGTGCCTAGACTCAACCGTCAACGGTTCGATCAAACAGTGGGGGCTCCTAGGTCGGAGAAGGCTCTGAATACCAACTTGTAATGCCCAGGATGGAGTTATACCTCCTACGTGTCGAGGCACGACTTAAAGGCATAAGTCCATCCTAGAATGATCTCAAGTTTGGTAATCTTTGCACAACTCATGTAAAAGAGGGATAGTAAACTGAAAATAGTTGGCTTACACTCGCCACGTCACAGAAATTACAGTACAAGTCTCAAACATCATACATTAAGAGCACTACAACCCTCTAAGGGCAAAAGCCAAATGTCAAAGTACCAAACTCAGATAAATAAACCACAGGAGGATCGAATCCTAGTAAGAGACTCCACTACTGATCGTCCGGGTAGCGCACATAGTACCGACTACACTCCTCGTCGTACTCCCAATCCAGCTCGGTGCCATCACCTGGATAGCTCGCAGCT
Source organism: Secale cereale (assembly GCA_902687465.1). Lineage (NCBI taxonomy): Eukaryota > Viridiplantae > Streptophyta > Magnoliopsida > Poales > Poaceae > Secale > Secale cereale. The sequence continues at coordinate 40,455,288 of LR738715.1, forward strand.
GGACCTGCATCTGGTGTGTGAAGTAACTGTGAGCCACAGAGGACTCAGCAATCCCGTTCCCGGGTAACAGAACTATTTAAGCCTTTAGGTGAGGGAAAGGCTGAAGAAAGAACAAGTCTGCAGCAGCAACTAGCATCTAGCTTACGCAAGTGAGAGCGAGAAGAGAAGGCATCGGCGAGAAGAGATCACGAAGTGATCCTAGCTACAAGCTCACAATCATAACCCCTCCGTGTTCAACTCCCGAATCCCTATTCGGAAATTGACAGTCACGGAACACACGCTGGTAGTGTATTAGTAACATTGTGTCAAGTTATCTACAACCGGAATTAACAAGCTCCCATCTGCCACATAACCGCGGGCACGGCTTTCGAAAGTTCAAACCCTGCAGGGGTGTTCCAACTTGACCCATTACAAGCCCACGATCCGCGGAGTCGCAACTCCAAAGTGGGAAGACCCGAGTATCCTCGGAATCCCGTGCTCAAGATATACCGAACTAAGGTAAGGCTAATCCAGCAAATCCTCCCGGCGTGTCGACACCCTGATCGTAGCCGCGCGTATCTAGGTCTCAGGACACGACCGGATGAGACGTCCTACAGGTGTATGCCAGATACCTCAGGTTGCCCCAAGGCGGCCCCGCAGTCCGCTCGTTTCGGACCAACACTCATGTGGAGCACTGGCCCGGGGTTGTTGATTAAGAAAGAGGGTTAATTACTCCCTATGCAAGTTTAGTTTGTTATTAGGCAAATAGTACCAATGTTGGGATTTGCTGGAAAAGACTTCGCACTTAGCGGTTTATCGAGGGGGTCCCATACACCCCAACCGTGTTAGGAACGCATAATCAAGGAACATAATACCGGCTTATACGGATCCTAACGGCATGAGTGGAACAAATCACCAAGCAAAAGGCTTAGCCTTCCACCCTTGCCAATATATAGATGATTTCATTTAAAGCATTTATATAGTGTGATATAACCCAACCAAACTTCAACATGAAGCAAGCATCTTCGATCTTCACCTGCAACTAGCAACGCTATAAGAAGGGCTGAGCGAAGCGTACTTAGCCAAGCAACGGTTTGCATAGGTAGGGTGGTTAAACATGGCAATTGGTTACAAGTAGGAGGCTGACAAGAAGAACATGGGCATCGAGGCAAAACTATAGATCGAGACTACTAGCAATAGGCAAAGATAGTAATGTTATCGGGGTTCGGTCATCTTGCCTGAAGAGAAGACGTTCGGATCGTAAGAAGGGTCCTCGTGCTCAACCTCGTTGGAAAACTCGTGCTCAACTTCGTACCCGGTCTCAGCTTCCGGCTCTAAACAAGACAAACACACCAAGCACCAATCAACACGATGCAATGCGCACTCGAAAAACATGAATGCATGATGGATGCACTAAGGAGCACATGGAGCACGTAAAACATCACTCAAGCAAAACACCTCAAAACAAGATAACAAGCTGATATTATTAATCTACACAGAAAAACACCCAAGTTTGATATAAGATTCGCTGAAATCGGAGTTACGGGCTAAAAGTTACGCCCGAAACAAGATTGAGCGAAAACTGTAAATTACAGCAACATAGCAACTTTGGAGTTCAAAATAATTAAGCTACAGCACCCAAAAAGCATGGCAAAGGACTTGAACACAAACTAGATATATAGTACAGCAACTAGGTCCAAAGTGCACCCCCAACGGAGTCACGGATCAATAGCAATGATCTTGGACATATTGAACTTTGAAATAAAATTCTGGCAGCAGAATTTTATTGAAACTTTAGAGCAAAAGATAAACATGATACAGCCACTCAAATGGACATGTGAGGACATGGATGGAAAGACAACAATATATACTACAAGGAACAATCAAAATCCACCCCAAAACTATCATGCTTTGTCCTACAACATCACACGAACATGGCATCGGAACGTTACAGATTTCAGACTTAGTGAAATTTCACTAAGTCCCAAAACAGCAACATCATCATAGCACACAAAAGAGCATGTTTAAGTCACCTCGAAACTAAACATGGCAAAGGGTAAGCACCTCCTCAAAGTGCACATGAAGGGGATCCCGAAACACACAAGCATGCATCATAGAGGTGAACACAACGATTGCAACAAGCTCAACAAGATTGCATTTCATAACAAGTGAAAACACAACATGTGAACATGGCACTTTGCAACGATGATAACAAGGAAACAATAAATCTACCATGCAACCTATCACACACAACACGTAGTTCGTGGCAAGACGAACACGTGGACATGTCATTTGCATCGTTTGGACAAACGAGCTAAAAGTTATCACATGGCAAAGGTGGCATGAAAATAACACATAACAGCAGTTTATAACATGATGCACTCTTGCAACAGCAAAACAAGTGTCAAGATGACATCTAACATGCATGACAACAACAGGTAAAACGTAGAGGACATCTCCACGAACATCTGGACATGCTACACGCGCAAAACGGAGCAACAGGCACAAAGTTAGAGCAGTTCAAAGATAGCATAACAGATTAGTTAACAGGGACTTAGGGAATTAGGTCAACTTAGATCAGATCTGAGATGAACAGTACGGGCCGGATCGGATCCAGCCCGCAAAGGTCAACGGCCCGCGGCGGAGGAACTGGCTGGGCCCGGTGGTGGCGATCGGCCGGGCCGGGGAGGCTGGCCCGCGCGCGGGGCGGCGGCGCGGCCCACGGGGAAGAAGCGGCGGCGGAGAACGGGCCCGGTGCGCGCGGCGGCCCACCGCGGTGAGGGGGCGGCCCAGGTGGCGCGGAGGGGAGCCGAGGCCCAGGTGGCGCGGAGGGGAGCCCGGCGATCTGGTCCCCAACCCTTGGGCTGGCGGCGGCCCGGCGCGGTCGTTCGCTGCGCACAGGACGTACGGCCCGGTCGACGCGGTCGTCCCGAGCGACGGAGCCGGCCGCCTGGCGCGTTGACTCGACGCCGCTGATCCGGATCTGGATCGGCCGCCTTGAGTCTGCGGCTGCTGCTCTGGATCGAAGGATCCCCTCGGGATCTGAGATGATTTCTTGGATCTGAAAGAAAAAGGAAAAAAAAGGGGAGGGGATCTAGAGGAGGAAGAAGAAGGGATAGGGATGCCCAAAAATAGACTAGGGGGGTCTATATGTAGCAGTATTTTAGGGTTAGGGAGAGTTTAGGGGCGCTAGGAGCCCTCCGATCACGATCCGACGGATCCGATCGCGGGGGTTGATTTAAAAGGCCTAGACGGAGATAAAAGAAAGCCACAGGGGTGTTTCCGGGACACGAAGTGAAGGCACATCGGACCCACACGGACAACGGATGGAAAAGTCAACGGAGTCCAAACGAGACGAGATTTGAGAGGCGGGTTGCACACAACAAAACAACAACACACAACACAACCTCGCGGCACACTGGTAACGAAAAACGCCCGAACAACAAAGTAGGCCTACGGGACGTCACGGACACGTGAGGGAGCTCCGGAACACGAAACGGACAACGGGAAGAAACACACGGAACCGGATGCAACCCACAACACAGATGCAATGCAATGCACATGTCTACATGATATGAATGAATGCCACACACTCACACAACAAAACGATGAAAGCCCGAAAGACAAAGAACCCGGAATGGAAATAGATGAAGCCGGAGATATATTATAAGCCCAAAAGGGAAAGTATTACATCCGGGGCATTACACATGAGCTTGAGATGATTGGATGATACTTGATGAAATCAACAGCACATTGCCTCCGAAACAATTGAAAGAATGGCACAAGGGGTAAGAAAGATTTTAGATAGCACTCCGATTGAAAAGAGAGGAAAAACTTGATAAGATGAGTGAATTTGAATGGAGAACACGACACTCTAGTTAAATGGATAAGCAAATGAAAGGATATGATCTTGACAAAAAGAGATGATGGAACGAAGATAGCAATATTACAATACCTCCGGAACAAAAGAATAGAAGCTAGATTGTTAGGAAGAAATAAAGTAGAAGAAAATGATAATTTATCCCACAATCGAATTTGAAAATCATCCTTACGAAGAAGGGTTGAAAGGAGTTGTTGGAAATTAAACAACGAAAAAGAATAAGTTTGTTGTGGGCTTATGGAAAACATCTCAAAATTATGAGGTGACAACCGTCCACTAACGGGATACAATAGATTGGATTGAGATCAACGAAGATAGGAGAACTCATTCACCGAGAGGTAAATGAAGACTTTGGGTCATTGATAAGCACCACAATAGCAACAATCCTTAGGGAAAGCTTTTAGGTGAAATACAACCCAAGATTACCCCAACGAATAAATTGAAAGGTTAGAAAAATCTCCTGAACAAAAAAAATGATGGGTTTAAATATCTCATTCCTGACAACTTGTGAATCATGAAACATGAAGGGGAATTTTCAAAATGACATACCACCATCTCAAACGATAAGGTAAAAAGAATTTCAGTTCAGAATGCAAGAAGAAGAATACCCGAGCTAGTTGATCAAGAATCATGATGAAGACTTCGAAAATGAATTAAATCATGATGAACCACCATGAAGAACTCCGGTAATGAAAGCATGAGAAGTGAAAGATGAAAAGAATAAGATTGAAGCCTTGCAATGATTCGATGGAGCTTCCGATGGGATGACCGAAAAATTTTAACTCTGGAAAAGAAAAGATGAAAGGTCTTGGGATTAGAATTTATTCATCATAAACACATTCCGAAGGAAGGGATTAATCAACTTGATGAAAATAATAAGAATTATGTTATGCTTATCCTCCACCAATTAAATTGATGAGAAGCAATGGATTTGCATACTACTTATTCCTGTTGCAAAGAATTAAAAAGAGATCTCGCACAATCTTGAGAAAGTATTCAACGAATCACCGGTAGGATTATGAAAAGAACAAATGAATTGATACGATAACAACGGAAGAGTAATCTTGAATGAACCACCGAGAATATGGAGACGAACGATGTGGGGACCTCGACTTAAGAGTCGAGATCACCGAATGCACGTGTACAGTGATCCCAGAGATCAATGCTCACTGAACACACAGAAGCTGAATAACAAGAGTCTTACATCCATACATACCGTCTTACACAAATTATGGCCATTATGGCCAAGTCTTACATAGATAAAGCCTCAAGGGCTGAATAGCAAATAACTCGAATAGCGGAAGTCTTCGAAGATAAGTAGAACCCATGCCATCTGCCTTAACCCTACAGGCATTCTGACTGGGATAGCGTCTAGTTCGCATGTTCGTCTCCATAGAATTCTTCTTCATATTCCTGTTCCTCCATGCCTGGCCAATTAAATAACCAGTGGCAAGCCAATGAGTACTTTGAATGTACTCGCAAGCAACCCATGATTTGGTTCAAGGTAATAATGCAATTATACAACAATGAGCAAACTAGATGCAAGCTAGAACAAATATTCTACCATCAAGTATATGCATCAATAAATTCAGGTAACCTCGAAGACAGGTTACCGATATCAACATGAATAGGATTCAGCTCAACGAGTCAAGTCACCACCTTGACTCATCACACACACATACTTTCACCGATGTAGTAAAATTCTGGACATAGTTTAAGTAGCACCACCCAACTGTCCATGACCATGGACACGGCTATTCGAATAGTTTTACACTCTGCAGAGGTTGCGCACTTTACCCACAAGATCCGGGAAGCTTTCGTGTCACCCACGATCCCGCAGTACCTCAAGTACTCGGGGGAAGCACCCGGTCATTATCTTTCCCTAGACGACACTAGCATAGGGTCCACTCGTTGGTACACGACCCTCGAGTACAAACAATAGATCATGGGACTTGCCCTAATTTCAATGTCACACGTACACGAAGGGACCAATGGTGTGTCCGGTGCCCTGTAAAAACAGTCATGGTCGTCTATCCAAGCACGACCCCGTCCCGGGAAAGACCTCAAGTCTTCCCGTCACTAGTAGTGCGGGCACCATGCTAGTATCGGCCTAAGTAATCAATAATGCCCCGTCCCATAAGGGGTAGAGTGGTTGCACATGTTTGGTTGGGACGGTAGTCACACATAAATCTAATCCATCATTTCACCCATGCACAAGATCTTTATTGGCACATCACTTCTTCCTCAAGTGATGACCTAACTCAACATCACCCTCGGGCATTAGGGGCACCCGACGGGTTTTTTTTGAAGAGAATGCAACCACGAAGGTTTCATGGCACACATGCATCACTAAGCATCACTACTAAACATTTGCATTTCATCTAGCACATAGCAAGATCATGAGTGAAGCATGCATCATGTGGTGGTTCTCAACTAGGTCACCAACGTCATTCTTATCATCATGTATTCGGAAGTAAATGGGTTCCGAAGAACACAAGGGTATCATGGTCAAAGGGCTGCTTGCCTGGATTGGCTTGGTCTTCAAAGTCTTCAAATCCTTCCCCTCCTTCTTCTTCAGCAACCTCGTCAAATACGGTATCTAATCGTTGCAAAATAACAACGGGAAAATAAGACCACAATAAAAACAGAAAAATCAAAGTGCTCAGAAAAATGTCAACTTATTTTTGTTAAATACTAGAGGGAAAACTAAGATGGCAAAAATTCTTAGTTTGAGTTTTGGAGTGGCAGAATGGGGTACATGAATATTTGAACAGAAGTTTTAATGTTCAAATATGAATTTAAATTTGAACTGAACAGAAAAGGTCCATGGATATGTGTGAAAGTGACACCATTAAATAGGTTGGATTTTTACAAGTTTTTAGGGACTGGAATAAATTCATTTGGACATATATTTAATTCTGTGAAATTATTTGAAATTCCACAGAAAATAAAAATGAAAAAGGGCTCTGTGCCACTGGGCCAGAACGGCCACAGTGCAACGGCCCAGGGCGAAAACAGCCCACTACACGGCACTAGCGCGCGCCAGGGTTTTTTTAAACCTGACGGGCGGGGGCCGGCGTCAGTGAGAGGAGAGAGGAGCGAGGGCGAGGGGGGGCTGACACGCAGTGCCCGCCTGTCATCCCTAACCCTCCGGCAGAGAGCCGGCAAGCTCACCGACGGCGTTTCCGGGCACGGCGCGGTGAGCTGAGGGCCGGAATGGATTCAGCAAGATGTCGCCGTTCTAGTGGTGATGGTGCGGGTCGTCGGAGGGGCCTGGTTCGCCGGCGGCGAGGATACGCGGCGGAGGAGCTTTGGGTGGATGATGCTCCGGTCGATTCCGGCAGCTGCAGAGAGGGGAAAGAGGGGGAATCGAGTCAGGGCGATGCAGTGGTGCTAGATCGAGAGCTAGAAGGGGCTGGGGCGGCCTGTACCGACTAGGCGACGGTGAGCCGCCGTAGCGGAGCTCGAGCTCGATCTCGAGCTCGGGCGGGTTTGGAGTGGAGCGAGTGGCTCTGGGAGGAGATTGAGAGAGGTAGAGTGTGACTTCTGAGGAGAGGAGGGGCTCGGGGGGCCTATTTATAGGCGGACGGCGAGGTGTCGTGCACTTGTGCGCCGGCGAGCCTCTGCTCATCGCCACAGTGCACGGGAGGTGCTGGGGACGTGTTTGCGGGGTTGCTGGACGAGGTCCAGGACAGAGGAGAGGAAGAGGGGGTGCGGGGGATGCTTCTGGAGCTGCGCGCGTGTGAAGCCGACGACTGGAGCTCGCGGGCGGCCGGCGCGCGTGCGAGGGCGTCCACTGGAGGGAGAAGGAGGAGGGGGACAACGCTGGGGAGAGTTGCGAACGACGAGGCGCATTGAACGGCGCGAGGGGGAAGCACGAGGTGATCGGGGGCGACGGATTGGGCGAGGCTACAGTGCGGGTGCGCACTGTAGCGCGCTCTAGAGCGTGCTTATTGCATGCCACGGCATGCCGTTGGCTAGCTGGGCGCGCCCGCCGTGTCTGGGAGGGTCCAGCATGAAGTAAACAAACCAGCTGTGGCTTTGGATGCCTTGGATGTCCAGTGAGAGAGGAGGGAAGCTGGTAGATGGTAAGAACTGGGATGTCTAGCAAGGTAAATTGGGGTTTTCACCCTTCAATTATTGAGCTCTGGTCATGGGGGAGTTACAGGAGGTAGAAGGTAACTAGGTGAGGCTATGGTAGAAAGTTGAGTCAAGGGTAATTAATAAAAGAGGCCAAAACAGTGGTTTTGGTAAAATGGCGGAAAGTGTTTGATCATGTTTTGGGCAAGCATATGATCTCCACTGGCCATGACACTTAACAAGGTTAAATGGCATATGGAAATAGGGTGCTTCACCAAATTTGGGCTTGTTTGAAGAAACTTGCCAATGTAACTTTGGTGAACCATAGAAATCAACAGAAATGGCTTCACCATGTTTAAGTCAAGCTAATCATCTCCCCTTGATGCACCACTTGGTGTCGTGTCATCATTTGGGGTTATGATCATGCCCACAAAGTTTGAAGCCCCGGGTAAAAAGTTGGTAATGTAAAGTTGTTCAAATTTTAATTTGAACAGAAATGGTTTTGGGGTATTCTGATCAAGTTACCCTTCTCCAAAGTTTGTGCCGTTTGGTCTAGATGCCTTATTAGACCATTCTAGCATGTGCACCAAGTTTGAGAGCATTTCGACAAGTTTGGCAATGTAAAGTTGCTCAAACTTCAGATATGGACAGAATGGTTTTGGAGGGTTTTGATGATGTTTTATTGCTTCCCAAGGCATGGGGCTTGGCAAGTTCATCAAATATGTCATGCATGACATGATAGAATTTCGCTGGAATTTTTAGAGAATATTTCCTTTGTAAATATTTCAAAAGCTTGAAATATCCAGAAAGGGTTTCTGAGGGATTAGCCCATTATTTTGAACATGACCAAGTGTTGAAACTCTTATGTATGGACAATATATGTCCTATGAGTTTCCCTGAATTTTGGCAAATATTTTTGAAATAATTAAATATTTTTTCCTTATTAAAGACCATTTCTGGCCTTAAGAAAAAGCCTTTAAATAAAATAGGAAAATAACTTTTAAAATTATACTTTTGTGGTTTCTGGGAGTCCTATGACTACTAGGTCTCAAATATACTTTTTGAAATAATTTTCTCACCCTAAATCAAGTACTTGCAGTGCAAACCTCAATTCAGGGGTTTTTGGAATACTAATTTTTGAAAATACATTGTGGCCAAATTAATATTATAATAAAATACTATACTGCTATAAACACTTGGTATGATCATTGGGCAGAGGATTTGGGTAAGGAGATGAATTCTACAAGAGGTAGTAGTTGACTTTAATGAGCACTTGAAAAACACGGGAAGAAAAACTCAATTCCAAATAAAAGCCAAATGATGCCAAAAAAATTGCTGGTCCAAATTTTCATGCTTTATTGATGCAAATGACATGTTACAAAATGCAGGCGTGATAGACCTACCCCCCTTACAAGAATCTCGTCCCCGAGATTCCTAAACTAGGTCTTAAAAGAGATCGGGATACTCGGATCTAAGATAGTCTTCATGTTCCCAGGTTGCTTCTGCTTCCGTGTGGTTGCTCCACTGGACCTTGAAGTACTTGATGGTGCGGCTTCGCGTCCGTCGTTCTGCCTTATCCAGAATGCGAATAGGCTTCTCACGGTAGGTTAAATCAGGCTGGAGATCAATGGCTTGGTGATCAACATCCTTGTAGAGATCAGGCTTGTTCGGAACTTGGAGACATTTCCGGAGTTGTGACACGTGGAATACGTTGTGCACATCGGATAGCTCAGGTGGTAGTTCCAACTGGTAAGCCACTTCTCCTCGTCGTGCAGTGATCTCAAAGGGTCCGATGAACCTTGGTGCGAGCTTCCCCTTGACGTGGAAACGCTTGGTTCCCTTTAGAGGAGTCACCCGTAGGTACACATGGTCCCCAACATCGAAGCTCATGTCCCGGCGGTGTGTGTCAGCATAGCTCTTCTGCCATGACTTGGCTGCCTTCAAACGCTCTCTGACTAGTTAGACTTGCTCTTCTGCTTCGCGGAGAATATCTGGTCCAAAGACTAGCCCTTCTCCAGTCTCTGACCTGTTGAGGGGTGTGTGACATCTACGTCCGTACAACACCTCAAATGGTGCCATCTGAAGGCTCGACTGATAACTGTTGTTATAGGAGAACTCGGCTGAAGGGAGGCAATCTTCCCACTTGGCTCCATATGCCAAGACACAGGCTCGGAGCATGTCTTCGAGAATTTGATTTACTCGTTCTGTCTGACCTCTGGTCTGCGGGTGGAAAGCCGTGCTGAAAGACAATTTGGTTCCCAAGGCTTCTTGGAACTTCTTCCAGAACCTTGAGGTGAACTGGGTTCCTCGATCTGACACAATCTCCTTGGGAATGCCGTGAAGGCTTACGATTCTGTCGATGTAGAGAGCTGCCAGCCGGTTGCCATCATAAGTAGTCTTGACAGGAATGAAATGGGCCACCTTGGTCAAGTGGTCGACTATGACCCAGATGGAGTCATGTCCTCTATTCGACCTCGGTAATTCAGTGATGAAGTCCATTCCGACTTTATCCCACTTCCACTCAGGAACTTGGAGTGGTTGGAGCAATCCGGCGGGTCGCTGATATTCAGCCTTGACCCTTTGGCACACATCACACTTTGCAACATAGGTTGCAATCTTTCTTTTCATCCCGTGCCACCAGAATCTTTCCTTCAAGTCTTGATACATCTTGGTTCCTCTAGGGTGGATGGAATACGGAGTGTCGTGGGCTTCTTGCAGGATCAGGTTCTTCAGCTCCATCTTGTTTGGTATGCAGATGCGGCCTTTGTACCAAACAATCTCGTGCTCGTCCTCGGAGAATCCTGGGGCCTTGCCTAGCTTCATCTTCTTCTTGATGCCTTCAATGCTTGCATGCCCGCCTTGCGCCTTCTTGACTTCATCCATCAGGGTCGGTTTGACTTCCAGATGATCCAGAAATCTAGGGGTGACCAATTCCAAACTGAATTGTTCGAGCTCCTTAAACAGGGCTGGCTGCCTCTTTTGAATTATGGCATTCAAGGAGCAAGCCTTCCTGCTTAAGTCATCGGCCACCACGTTAGCCTTCCCGGGGTGATATTGAACACTGAGGTCATAGTCTTTGATGAGTTCCAACCATCTTCGTTGCCTCATGTTCAATTCCTTTTGGGTGAATATGTACTTCAGACTTTTGTGGTCTGTGTATATCTCACACCGTTTCCCTAGGAGGTAATGCCGCCATGTCTTCAAGCCATGAACCACTGCTGCTAACTCAAGATCGTGAGTAGCATAGTTCTCTTCATGAGGTCGTAGCTGCCTGGATAGGTAAGCTATGACTCGGCCTTCTTGCATCAGAACGCTTCCCAATCCGGTTCGAGAGGCATCACGATATATCATGAACTCCTTGTGAATATTAGGTGTTGCCAGAACTGGGGCGGTGGTCAACCTCTTCTTGAGCTCTTGGAAGCTCTCTTTGCATTTTGGCGTCCACTCGAACTTCTTGTCCTTCTTGAGGAGCTGAGTCATCAGCCGGGCAATGCTAGAGAATCATTCCACGAATTTGCGGTAATAGCCCGCAAGTCCGAGGAAGCTTCTGACTTCCTTGACGGTCGTTGGAGATTGCCATTGGGTCACAGCTTCGATCTTTGCGGGATCAACTGACAACCCCTCTTCGGTCAAGACATGACCTAAGAATCCAACTTTATGCAGCCAGAACTCACACTTGCTGAATTTGGCGTATAGTTGGTGCTCCCGAAGCTTGTCTAGGACCATCCTCAAATGTTGCTCGTATTCTTCCTCCGTCTTCGAGAAGACAAGAATGTCATCGATGAAGACAACAACAAACTTGTCCAAATATTCCATGAAGACTTTATTCATGAGATACATGAAGTAAGCTGGGGCATTGGTTAACCCAAAAGACATGACCGTGCACTCGTACAGGCCATATCTGGTTACGAATGTCGTCTTCGGAATATCTTGGGGTCTGATCTTCAGTTGGTACGTAGTACCCAGATCTGAGGTCGATCTTGGAGAACACCTTGGCTCCGCTGAGCTGATCAAACAGATTTTCAATCTTGGGAAGTGGATATTTGTTCTTGATTGTAACTTCATTTAGGGAACGGTAGTCAATGCATAAGCGGATGGTACCGTCCCTTTTTGCCACAAACAGAACAGGTGATCCCCAAGGGGAGGTACTTCGGCGGATAAATCCCTTCCTCGGCTGCTCTTCCAGTTGCTTCTTCAACTCGGCTAATTCTTCCGTCCCCATTCTATAAGGCTTCTTATAGATGGGTCCTGCCTCGGGCACGAGCTCGATGATGAACTCAATGTCACGGTCAGGGGGCATTCCCGGTAGCTCATCCGGAAAGACATCGGGATACTCACATACTATCGGTACTTGCTCCAGCTCAACTTCAGACAGACAGTTGACTTCAACGGCTTGAGCGGAAGAGGAGTTGGGAGCAAACTTAACTTCGACTCCTTGGTCATTGGTTAGAGTGACAGTCCGATTGGCACAGTCTAACAAGCCTTGGTGCTTGCTGAGCCAATTCATTCCTAGGATCACATCCAAGCCTTGTGATCTCAGGACGATAAGGTGTGCTAGGAAATCTACCCCGTTAATGGTAATACTGACTCCCTTACAGCCTATCTTGGCTCTCATCTCTGCTCCGGGGGTTTGTACCACCATGGGGTTATTCAGGGGTGTAGGGGTCATGCCACTTTTTAATGCAAATCTTTGAGTGACAAATGAATGCGTGGCTCCAGAATCAAACAAGACAGTTGCAGGTGCTGAGTTGACAAGGAAGGTACCCAGCACGACGTCCGGGTCTTCCTGGGCTTCTTCAGCAGTGACGTGATTCACACGCCCCTTCCCATGGTCAGGCAGGTTGCGAGGAGTTGGGTTCCTTGGTGGCATCCCGCGGCCTTGTCCTGGGTTCTGCGCATTGGGGCGCGGGGCATCAGGCTTCTTGTTGGGGTACACCCTTGAGATGTGTCCTGACTGACCACATCCAAAGCAAGTGACTTGGTTTAGATTATTGATCTTGTTGCCACCACTGTTATTGGGGTTGAATGATGGCCTTGGGTTGGCATACTGTTGAGGCTGGTAGCTGGTGCGAGGTGCAGGAGCTCTTGGTTGCTGATAGGTTGGCTTGACCGGGGCTGACTGCCACGGGCGAGGTTTCTGGTTGCTGGAACTTCCCTTGCTGACCATCTTGCGCTTGTGAGTGTCTTCCAGAGCACGCCGCTTGTCTTCAAGCATGAGTGCTTTGTTCACCAGGTCAGGGAAGGTTGGGCAGTCGCACACGACAAGCGAGTACTGCAGAGTCTGATTGAGGCCTTCCATGAAGCGCTCCATTTTTGCAGCATCAGTGCTGACATCTTCAGGGGCATACCTTGACAGAACACTAAACTTCTGCATGTACTCCTTGACAGTGCCACTTCCTTGCTTCAGGGCTCGGAACTCACGCTTTTTGATAGCCATGATTCCGGAAGGAATGTGGGCTTTGCGGAATTCTACCTTGAAGTTGTCCCAAGTGAGGTCTTGCCCAGCATGCATGACCTTGAATCCATCCCACCAAGCTCTAGCAGTCCCCCCCCCCCGAGGCAGTGGGCTGCATAAGCCACCTTCTCGCGGTCTTCGGTGCATCCGACTAGTTCCAGTAAGTCCTCAATGGTGCGGACCTAGTCGTCTGCATCCAGGGGTTCAGCAGTCTCGATGAAAGTTGGCGGTGCATGCTTCTTGAACTCTGCCAACATGGAACGTCCATTGCCATTCCCCGCCGGCTGGCGGTTGTTGGTGACAGCTTGAGCAATCAACTGAAGGGCTGTGGTATTGGCTTGGCGTTCCTCTCGGAAAGCTTGGAGAAGCTGAGCCATGTCCATATTCGGAGGAGGTGGTGGTGGTGGAGCTTGGTCGTTGGTTTGGTCGTGGCCTGCCTCTGATTGAGCGGATGCTCCGGCTTCAGGCTGCTGGGTAGAGGTACCAGTACGAGTTACAACAGGCATCCTGTTGGAGCGGTAAAAGGTCTCATTGAAGGAAATATGCCCTAGAGGCAATAATAAAGTTATTGTTTATTTCCTTATATCATGATAAATGTTTATTATTCATGCTAGAATTGTATTAACCGGAAACTTAGTACATGTGTGAATACATAGACAAAACAGAGTGTCCCTAGTATGCCTCTACTAGACTAGCTCATTGATCAAAGATGGTTATGTTTCCTAAACCATAGACATGAGTTGTCATTTGATCAAACGGGATCACATCATTAGGAGAATGATGTGATGGACTAGACCCATCCGTTAGCATAGCACTATGATCGTTTAGTTTTACTGCTATTGCTTTCTTCATGACTTATGCATGTTCCTATGACTATGAGATTATGCAACTCCCGAATACCGTAGGAACACCTTGTGTGCTATCAAACGTCACAACGTAACTGGGTGATCATAAAGATGCTCTACAGGTGTCTCCGAAAGTATTCGTGGTGTTGGCATAGATCAAGATTAGGATTTGTCACTCTGAGTGTCGGAGAGGTATCTCTGGGCCCTCTCGGTAACACACATCACAATAAGCCTTGCAAGCAAAAGACTAATGAGTTAGTCACGAGATGATGTGTTACGGAACGAGTAAAGAGACTTGCCGGTAACGAGATTGAACTAGGTATAGAGATACCGACGATCGAATCTCGGGCAAGTAACATACCGATGACAAAAGGAACGACGTATGTTGTTATGCGGTTTGACCGATAAAGATCTTCGTAGAATATGTGGGAGCCAATATGAGCATCCAGGTTCCGCTATTGGTTATTGACCGGAGACGTGTCTCGGTCATGTCTACATAGTTCTCGAACCCGTAGGGTCCGCACGCTTAAGGTTTCGATGATAGTTTTATTATGAGTTTATGAGTTTTGTTGTACCGAAGGAGTTCGGAGTCCCGGATGAGATCGGGGACATGACGAGGAGTCTCAAAATGGTCGAGACGTAAAAATCGATATATTGGGCGACTATATTCGGACATCGGAAAGGTTCCGAGTGATTCGGGTATTTTCGGAGTACCGGGGAGTTACGGGAATAGAGGAGAGAGGCCAAAAGGAAGGAGGCGTGCACCCCCCTTCTGGTCCGAATTGGACAAGGGGTGCAGCCCCCTTTTCCTTCTCCCTCTCCTCCTCTTTCCTTCTCTCCTACTCCGGAAAGGAAAGGGGAATCCTACTAGGACTTGGGAGTCCTAGTAGGACTCCCCACACTTGGTGCGCCCCCTCTAGGGCCGGCCTCTCCCTCCCTCCTTTATATACGGGGGCAGGGGGGCACCTCTAGACACAACAATTGATCTCTTGATCTCTTAGCCGTGTGCGGTGCTCCCCTCCACCATATTTCTCCTCGATAATATTGTAGCGGTGCTTAGGCGAAGCCCTGCGACAGTAGAACATCAAGATCGTCACCACGCCGTCGTGCTGATGGAACTCTCCCTCGACACTCAGCTGGATCGGAGTTCGAGGGACGTCATTGAGCTGAACGTGTGCTAGAACTCGGAGGTGCCGTAGTTTCGGTGCTTGATCGGTCGGGCCGTGAAGACGTACGACTACATCAACCGCGTTGTTCTAACGCTTCCGCTTTCGGTCTACGAGGGTACGTAGACTCACTCTCCCCTCTCGTTGCTATGCATCTGGTAGATAGATCTTGCGTGATCATAGGAAATTTTTAAAATACTACGTTCCCCAACAGTGGCATCAGAGCCAGGTCTATGCGTAGATGATATGCACGAGTAGAACACAATGAGTTGTGGGCGATACTAGTCATACTGCTTACCAGCATGTCATATTTTGCTTCGGCGGTATTGTGAGATGAAGCGGCCCGGACCGACATTACGCGTACGCTTACGCGAGACTGGTTTCACCGTTACGAGCACTCGTTGCTTAAAGGTGACTGGCGGGTGTCTGTCTCCCTCACTTTAGCTGAATCAAGTGTGGCTACGCCCGGTCCTTGTGAAGGTAAAAACAGCACATACTTGACGAAACATCGTTGTGGTTTTGTATGCGTAGGTAAGAACGGTTCTTGCTAAGCCCGTAGCAGCCACGTAAAACTTGCAACAACAAAGTAGAGGACGTCTAACTTTTTTTTGCAGGGCATTTTGTGATGTGATATGGTCAAGACATGATGAGTTATACGGTTTTGTATGAGATGATCATGTTTTGTAATGTTATCGGCAACTGGCAGGAGCCATATGGTTGTCGCTTTATTGTATGAAATGCAATCGCCATGTAATTGCTTTACTTTATCACTAAGCGGTAGCGATAGTCGTAGAAGCAATAGTTGGCGAGACGACAACGATGCTACAATAGAGATCAAGGTGTCGCGCCGATGACGAAGGTGATCATGACGGTGCTTTGGAGATGGAGATCAAAAGCACAAGATGATGATGGCCATATCATGTCACATATTTTTGATTGCATGTGATGTTTATCTTATTATGCTTCTTATTTTGCTTAGAACGACAGTAGCATTATAAGATGATCCCTCACTAAATTTCAAGGTATAAGTGTTCTCCCTGAGTATGCACCGTTGCGAAAGTTCATCGTGCCGAGACACCACGTGATGATCGGGTGTGATAAGCTCTACGTTCAAATACAACGGGTGTAAGCCAGTTTTGCACACGCGGAATACTCGAGTTAAACTTGACGAGCCTAGCATATGCAGATATGGCCTCGGAACACTGGAGACCGAAAGGTCGAGCGTGAATCATATAGTAGATATGATCAACATAAGATGTTCACCATTGAAACTACTCCATCTCACGTGATGATCGGACATGGTTTAGTTGATTTGGATCACGTGATCATTTAGATGACGGAGGGATGTCTATCTAAGTGGGAGTTCTTTAATTAATATGATTAAATTGAACTTTAATTTATCATGAACTTAGTCCTCGTAGTATTAGCATATCTATGTTGTAGATCAATAGCTCACGATGTTGCTCCCCGTTTATTTTTTTATATATGTTCCTAGAGAAAACTAAGTTGAAAGATGTTAGTAGCAATGATACGGAATTGTTCCGTGATCTGAGGATTATCCTCATTGTTGCATAGAGAATTATGTCCTTGATGCACCGCTAGGTGACAGACCTATTGCAGGAGCAGATATAGACGTTATGAACGTTTTGACAAAAGCTCAGTATGATGACTACTTGATAGTTTAAGTGCACCATGCTTTAAGGCTTAGAACCGGGACTTCAAAAACGTTTTGAACGCCACGGAGCATATAAGATGTTCCAAGAGTTGAAATTAGTATTTCGTACTCATGCCCTTGTCGAGAGGTATGAGACCTCTGACAGTACTTTGCCTACTAGATGGAGGAGAATAGCTCAACCAGTGAGCATGTGCTCAGATTGTCTGGGTACTACAATTGCTTGAATCAAGTGGGAGTTAATCTTCCAGATAAGATAGTAATTGACAAAGTTCTCTAGACACTATCACCAAGTTAGTAGAACTTCGCGATGAACTATAATATGCAAGGGATGACAAAAGTAATTCCCGAGCTCTTCGCGATGCTGAAATCGGCGAAGGTAGAAATCAAGAAAGAGCATCAAGTGTTGATGATTAAAAAGACCACTTGTTTCAAGTAAAGGGCAAAGGGAAAGAAGGGGAACTTCAAGAAGAATAGCAAGACAGTTGCTACTCCCACGAAGAAACCCAAGTCTGGAGCCAAGCCTGAAACTGAGTGCTTCTACTGCAAAGGAAATGGTCACTGGAAGTGGAACTGCCCTAGATACTTGGTGGATAAGAAGGATGGCAAAGTGAACAAAGGTATATTTGATATACAGATTATTGATGTGTATTTTACTAGTGTTCATAGCAACCCCTCGGTATTTGATACTGGTTCAGTTGCTAAAGAGTAGTAACTCGAAATGGGAGTTGCATAATGAACATAAACTAGTTAAAGGTGAAAGTGTGTTGGAAGTGGTTCCAAGATTGAGATGATCATCATCGCACACTCCCTATACTTTCGGGATTAGTGTTGAACCTAAATAAGTGTTATTTGGTGTTTGTGTTGAGCATGAATATGATTTGATCATGTTTATTGCAATACGGTTATTCATGTAAGTTAGAGAATAATTGTTGTTCTGTTTACATGAATAAAACCTTCTATGGTCATACACCCAATGAAAATGGTTTGTTGGATCTCGATCGTGTGATACACATATTCATAATATTGAAGCCAAAAGATGCAAGGTTAATAATGATAGTGCAACTTATTTGTGGCACTGCCGTTTAGGTCATATTGGTGTAAAGCGCATGAAGAAACTCCATAGTGATGGACTTTTGGAATCACTTGATTATGAATCACTTGGTGCTTGCGAACCATACCTCATGGGCAAGATGACTAAAACTCCGTCCTCTGGAACAATGGAGCGAGCAACAGATTTGTTGGAGATCATACATACAGATGTATGTGGACCAATGAGTGTTGAAGCTCGCGGCGGGTATCATTATTTTCTGACCTTCACTGATGATTTGAGCAGATATGGGTATATCTACTTAATGAAGCACAAGTCTGAAACATTTGAAAAGTTCAAAGAATTTCAGAGTGAAGTGAAGAATCATCGTAACAAGAAAATAAGAGTTTCTACGATATGATCGTAGTGGTAAAATATTTGAGTTAGCGAGTTTGGCCTTCAGTAAAAACAATGTGAAATAGTTTCACTACTCACGCCACCTGGAACACCACAGTACAATGGTGTGTCCGAACGTCATAACCGTACTTTATTAGATATGGTGCGATCGATGGTGTCTCTTACCGTTCTACCACTATCGCTTTTGGGGTTATGCATTAGAGACAGCTACATTCACGTTAAATAGGGCACCATCTAAATCCGTGGAGATGACACCGTATGAACTTTGGTTTGACGAGAAACCTAAGCTGTCATTTCTTTAAGTTTGGGACTGTGATGCTTATGTGAAAAAGTTTCAACATGATAAGCTCGAACCCAAATCGGAGAAGTAAATCTTCATAGGATACCCAAAAAAAAAGAAACTGTTGGGTACACCTTCTATCACAGATCCGAAGGCAATGTCTTTGTTGCTAAGAGTGGATCCTTTCTAGAGAAGGAGTTTCTCTCGAAAGAAGTGAGTGGGAGGAAAGTGGAACTTGATGAGGTAATTGTACCTTCTCCCGAATTGGATAGTAGTACATCACAGAAACTGGTTCCAGTGATTCCTACACCAATTAGTGAGGAAGCTAATGATGATGATCATGAAACTTCTGATCAAGTTACTGCTGAACTTCGTAGATCAACCAGAGTACGTTCCGCACCAGATTGGTACGGCAACCCGGTTCTGGAAGTCATGTTACTGGGCCATGATGAACCTACGAACTATGAGGAAGCGATGATGAGCCCAGATTCCGCAAAATGGCTTGAGACCATGAAATCTGAGATGGGATCCATGTATGAGAACAAAGTGTGGACTTTGGTTGACTTGCCCGATGGTCGGCAAGCCATCGAAAATAAATGGATCTTCAAGAGGAAGACTGACGCTGACAGTAATGTTACTGTTTACAAAGCTCGACTTGTTGCGAAAGTTTTTCAACAAGTTCAAGGAGTTGACTACGATGAGACTTTCTCACCCGTAGCGATGCTTAAGTCTGTCCGAATCATGTTAGCAATTGCCGCATTTTATGAAATCTGGCAAATGGATAACAAAAATGCATTCTTTAATGGATTTATTAAAGAAGACTTGTATATGATGCAACCAGAAGGTTTTGTCAATCCTAAAGGTGCTAACAAAATGTGCAAGCTCCAGCGATCCATCTATGGACTGGTGCAAGCATCTCGGAGTTGGAATATACGCTTTGATAAGTTGATCAAAGCATATAGATTTATACAGACTTTTGGTGAAGCATGTATTTACAAGAAGTGAGTGGGAGCACTACAACCTTTCTGATAAGTATATGTGAATGACATATTGTCGATCGGAAATGATATTTTCTGGAAAGCATAAAGGAGTGTTTGAAAGGAGTTTTTCAAAGAAAGACCTTGGTGAAGCTGCTTACATATTGGGCATCAAGATCTATAGAGATAGATCAAGACGCTTGATAAGACTTTCGATGAGTACATACCTTGATATGATTTTGAAGTAGTTCAAAATGGATCATTCAAAGAAGGAGTTCTTACCTGACTTGTAAGGTGTGAAGTTGAGTAAGACTCAAAGCCAGACCACGGCAGAAAAATATAGAGATAATGAAAGTCATTCCCTATGCCTCAACCATAGGTTCTATAAAGTATGCCATGCTGTGTACCAAACATGTTGTGTACCTTGCCATGAGTTTGTCAAGAGGGTACAATAGTGATCCAGGAGTAGATCACTGTACAGAGGTCAAAATTATCCTTAGTAACTGGATGACTAAGGAAATGTTTCTCGATTATGGAGGTGATAAAGAGTTCGTCGTAAAGGGTTACGCCGATGCAAGCTTTGACACTAAATCCAGCTGACTCTAAGTATCAATCTGGATGTGTATTGAAAGTGGAAGCAATTAGCTAGAGTAGCTCCATGCAGAGCATTGTAGACACATAGACATTTGCGAAATACATACGGATCTGAATGTGACAGACCCGTTGACTAAACTTCTCTCACGAAGCAAAACATGATCACACCGTAGTACTCTTTTGGTGTTAATCACATAGCGATGTGAACTAGATTATTGACTCTAGTAAACCCTTTGGGTGTTAATCACATGACGATGTGAACTATCAGTGTTAAATCACATGCCGATGTGAACTATATTATTGACTCTAGTGCAAGTGGGAGACTGAAGGAAATATGCCCTAGAGGCAATAATAAAGTTACTATTTATTTCCTTATATCATGATAAATGTTTATTATTCATGCTAGAATTGTATTAACCGGAAACTTAGTACATGTGTGAATACATAGACAGAACAGAGTGTCCCTAGTATGCCTCTACTAGACTAGCTCATTGATCAAAGATGGTTATGTTTCCTAAACCATAGACATGAGTTGTCATTTGATCAAACGGGATCACATCATTAGGAGAATGATGTGATGGACTAGACCCATCCGTTAGCATAGCACTATGATCGTTTAGTTTTACTGCTATTGCTTTCTTCATGACTTATACATGTTCCTATGACTATGAGATTATGCAACTTCCGAATACCGTAGGAACACCTTGTGTGCTATCAAACGTCACAACGTAACTGGGTGATCATAAAGATGCTCTACAGGTGTCTCCGAAAGTATTCGTGGTGTTGGCATAGATCAAGATTAGGATTTGTCACTCCGAGTGTCGGAGAGGTATCTCTGGGCCCTCTCGGTAACACACATCACAATAAGCCTTGCAAGCAAAAGACTAATGAGTTAGTCACGAGATGATGTGTTACGGAACGAGTAAAGAGACTTGCCGGTAACGAGATTGAACTAGGTATAGAGATACCGACGATCGAATCTCGGGCAAGTAACATACCGATGACAAAAGGAACAACGTATGTTGTTATGCGGTTTGACCGATAAAGATCTTCGTAGAATATGTGGGAGCCAATATGAGCATCCAGGTTCCGCTATTGGTTATTGACCGGAGACGTGTCTCGGTCATGTCTACATAGTTCTCGAACCCGTAGGGTCCGCACGCTTAAGGTTTCGATGATAGTTTTATTATGAGTTTATGAGTTTTGATGTACCGAAGGAGTTTGGAGTCCCGGATGAGATCGGGGACATGACGAGGAGTCTCAAAATGGTCGAGACGTAAAAATCGATATATTGGACGACTATATTCGGACATCGGAAAGGTTCCGAGTGATTCGGGTATTTTCGGAGTACCGGGGAGTTACGGGAATAGAGGAGAGAGGCCAAAAGGAAGGAGGCGTGCACCCCCCTTCTGGTCCGAATTGGACAAGGAGTGCAGCCCCCTTTTCCTTCTCCCTCTCCCCCTCTTTCCTTCTCTCCTACTCCGGAAAGGAAAGGGGAATCCTACTAGGACTTGGGAGTCCTAGTAGGACTCCCCACACTTGGTGCGCCCCCTCTAGGGCCGGCCTCTCCCTCCCTCCTTTATATACGGGGGCAGGGGGGCACCTCTAGACACAACAATTGATCTCTTGATCTCTTAGCCGTGTGCGGTGCTCCCCTCCACCATAGTTCTCCTCGATAATATTGTAGCGGTGCTTAGGCGAAGCCCTGCGACAGTAGAACATCAAGATCGTCACCACGCCGTCGTGCTGACGGAACTCTCCCTCGACACTCAGCTGGATCGGAGTTCGAGGGACGTCATCGAGCTGAACGTGTGCTAGAACTCGGAGGTGCCGTAGTTTCGGTGCTTGATCGGTCGGGCCGTGAAGACGTACGACTACATCAACCGCGTTGTTGTAACGCTTCCGCTTTCGGTCTACGAGGGTACGTAGACTCACTCTCCCCTCTCGTTGCTATGCATCTGGTAGATAGATCTTGCGTGATCGTAGGAAATTTTTAAAATACTACGTTCCCCAACACTCATGACTTGGAAGAGGGAAAGCAATATAGATGGGTGCCTAGTAAGGGGGTGGTTGTGACACTAATCAAATCATGCAAGGGCCGAAAGGGCCAAACACATTCATTAAAATTCAAATGGTTGATGTAGTAGTTTACATATTCCCGAAGGAAGAATACGACATACATCCAAACACAACAAAAGCAAACACTAGATGATTTCATATGAACCATACAAGGACTCGACTGCGCCTGGGAGTTACACGACCTATCCTACCGTAGAGGTTACGAACTGGCATATCCGAGTTGCGAATAATGCCTAAGCGCGGAATGCTTGGTCGCGTATTCTGGCTCTTCTGGGTCTTCCTCCTTGTCTTCATCTGTCTGGGCCCCCTTGTCACTTGAGGGTGTGGGGGAGTGGAGGAGTTGGATATGACGGTGCTTTGTCGGTGGTGCCGGGAAAAGCTTGCGATTTTCCCTTGCCATCATACGGCGTCGCCGAGGTGGTTCTTCATCCTTGGAAGATACATCTCCTGAGGGCCTTCTGCCTCGATACGCGATAGCGGACTGTCCGGGAGGTGCTCCTTCCTTCTTGATCCTATCTGTCTTCTCTTGTGCTCGACGAAGAAGTGCCTTGGTCTTGTGAAGTTCTTCCCGAAGCTTCATTGATTCCGCGGCCAAATCTTGTGCCAAGCTGTCGGCACATAGACTGAAGTAGGTCTGGAATCGAAGTGGAAGTCCTTCCTTCAGTGGAGGGGCTAGTGCGCTGCTTTCATCTTCACCTTCCTTCCGGTAAGGCAAGAAGCGGGTTGTCATCTTGGCTGCCATCTCCGGAAGAAGCTCGCGGAGACGGGTTAGTGCCTTGAGTGCAGCAGCCTCGACAGCGAGTGGTAGTGTTGCCATCTGGGGTTCCTCGAAGAACCAACTTGTGGGAGGATCGTTTGCCTTCACGATCACTTCCACATGGTACTCCACCTCAGTGTCGCTAACCCAATGCTCAAGGTAGGTGAGGATGGGTGCTCGGTGGAACTAGCACTCCTGGAGGCTATCCTCGAGAAGCAAGGGAAACCCAGTGGTCACGTGCTCTTCAGGTATAGCGGCCATCTACAAAGGTTGAATAGGAGAGGTTAATAAGCTGATGATATCTCAGGTTGGTAAGGTTTAGAAAAGAAGAGAGGTTCATAAGGTTTTTGAAAAAGGGGTCTCATCTAACTAACGTCCATGCTAACTAAGGCTTCCTACAGTCAGGATGGCTCTGATACCAGCTCTGTGGGGACACCGACTTAAGAGTCGAGATCATCGAATGCACGTGTATAGTGATTGCAGAGATCAATGCTCACTGAACACACAAAAGCTGAATAACAAGAGTCTTACATCCATACATACCGTCTTACACAAATTATGGCCATTATGGCCAAGTCTTACATAGATAAAGCCTCAAGGGCTGAATAGCAAATAACTCGAATAGCGGAAGTCTTCGAAGATAAGTAGAACCCATGCCATCTTCCTTAACCCTACAAGCATTCTGACTGGGATAGCGTCCTAGTTCGCATGTTCGTCTCCATAGAATTCTTCTTCATAATCTTGTTCCTCCATGACTGGCCAATTAAATAACCAGTGGCAAGCCAATGAGTACTTTGAATGTACTCGCAAGCAACCCATGATTTGGTTCAAGGTAATAATGCAATTATACAACAATGAGCAAACTAGCTGCAAGCTAGAACAAATATTCTACCATCAAGTATATGCATAAATAAATTCAGGTAACCTCGAAGACAGGTTACCGATATCAACATGAATAGGATTCAGCTCAACGAGTCAAGTCACCACCTTGACTCATCACACACACATACTTTCACCGATGTAGTAAAATTCTGGACATAGTTTAAGTAGCACCACCCAACTGTCCATGACCGTGGACACGGCTTTTCGAATAGTTTTACACTCTGCAGAGGTTGTGCACTTTACCCACAAGATCCGGGAAGCTTTCGTGTCACCCACGATCCCGCAGTACCTCAAGTACTCGGGGGAAGCACCCGGTCATTATCTTTCCCTAGATGACACTAGCATAGGGTCCACTCGTTGGTACACGGCCCTCGAGTACAAACAATAGATCATGGGACTTGCCCTAATTTCAATGTCACGCGTACACGAAGGGACCAACGGTGTGTCCGGTGCCCTGTAAAAAACAGTCATGGTCGTCTATCCAAGCACGACCCCGTCCCGGGAAAGACCTCAAGTCTTCCCGTCACTAGTAGTGCGGGCACCATGCTAGTATCGGCCTAAGTAATCAATAATGCCCCGTCCCATAAGGGGTAGAGTGGTTGCACATGTTTGGTTGGGACGGTAGTCACACATAAATCTAATCTATCATTTCACCCATGCACAAGATCTTTATTGGCACATCACTTCTTCCTCAAGTGATGACCTAACTCAACATCACCCTCGGGCATTAGGGGCACCCGATGGGGTTTTTGAAGAGAATGCAACCACGAAGGTTTCATGGCACACATGCATCACTAAGCATCACTACTAATCATTTGCATTTCATCTAGCATATAGCAAGATCATGAGTGAAGCATGCATCATGTGGTGGTTCTCAACTAGGTCACCAATGTCATTCTTATCATCATGTATTCGGAAGTAAATGGGTTCCGAAGAACACAAGGGTATCATGGTCAAAGGGCTGCTTGCCTGGATTGGCTTGGTCTTCAAAGTCTTCAAATCCTTCCCCTCCTTCTTCTTCAGCAACCTCGTCAAATACGGTACCTAATCGTTGCAAAATAACAACGGGAAAATAAGACCACAATAAAAATAGAAAAATCAAAGTGCTCAGAAAAATGTCAACTTATTTTTGTTAAATACTAGAGGGAAAACTAAGATGGCAAAAATTCTTAGTTTGAGTTTTGGAGTGGCAGAATGGGGTACATGAATATTTGAATAGAAGTTTTAATGTTCAAATATGAATTTAAATTTGAACAGAACAGAAAAGGTCCATGGATATGTGTGAATGTGACACCATTAAATAGGTTGGATTTTTACAAGTTTTTAGGAACTGGAATTAATTCATTTGGATATATATTTAATTCTGTGAAATTATTTGAAATTCCACA
The DNA here is from genome assembly GCA_902687465.1 of Secale cereale. NCBI lineage: Eukaryota > Viridiplantae > Streptophyta > Magnoliopsida > Poales > Poaceae > Secale > Secale cereale. Next base: position 40,480,769 of record LR738715.1, read on the forward strand.
GAAAAGAAAAATGAAAAAGGGCTCTGTGCCACTGGGCCAGAACGGCCACAGTGCAACGGCCCAGGGCGAAAACAGCCCACCACACGGCGCCAGCGCGCACCAGGGTTTTTTTCAAACCTGACAGGCGGGGCTCGGCGTCAGTGAGAGGAGAGAGGAGCGAGGGCGAGGGGAGGCTGACAGGCGGGGCCCGCCTGTCATCCCTAACCCTCCGGCAGAGAGCCGGCGAGCTCACCGGCGGCGTTTCTGGGCACGGCGGGCCGAGCTGAGGGCAGGAATGGATTCAGCAGGATGTCGCCGTTCTAGTGGTGGTGGTGCGGGTTGCCGGAGGGGCCTGGTTCGCCGGCGGCGAGGACACGCGGCGGAGGAGCTTCAGGTGGATGCTGCTTCGGTCGATTCCGGCAGCTGCAGAGAGGGGAAAGAGGGGGAATCGAGTCAGGGCGATGCAGTGGTGCTAGATCGAGAGCTAGAAGGGGCTGGGGCGGCCTGTACCGAGCAGGCGACGGTGAGCCGCCGCGGCGGAGCTCGAGCTCGATCTCCAGCTCAGGCGGGCTTGGAGTGGAGCGAGTGGCTCTAGGAGGAGATTGAGAGAGGTAGAGTGTGACTTGTGAGGAGAGGAGGGGCTCGGGGGGCCTATTTATAGGCGGACGGCCAGGTGCCGTGCACCTGTGCGCCGGTGAGCCTCTGCTCGTCGCCACAGTGCACGGGAGGTGCTGGGGACGTGTCTGCGGGGTTGTTGGACGAGGTCCAGGGCAGAGGAGAGGAAGAGGGGGAGCGGGGGATGCTTCTGGAGCTGTGCGTGTGTGAAGTCGACGACTGGAGCTCGCGGGCGGCCGGCGCGCGTGCGAGGGCGTCCACTGGAGGGAGAAGGAGGAGGGGGACAGCACCGGGGAGAGTTGCGGACGCCGAGGCGCATTGAACGGCGCGAGGGGGAAGCACGAGGTGGTCGGGGTCGACGGATTGGGCGAGGCTACTCGCGGGTGCGCACCATAGCGCGCTCTGGAGCGTGCTTATTGCATGCCACGGCATGCCTTGGCTAGCTGGGCGCGCCCGCCGTGTCTGGGGTGGTCCAGCATGAACTAAACAAACCAGCTGTGGCTTTGGATGCCTTGGATGTCCAGTGAGAGAGAAGGGAAGCTGGTAGATGGTAAGAACTGGGTTGTCCAGCAAGGTAAATTGGGGTTTTCACCCTTCAATTATTGAACTCTGGTCATGGGGGAGTTACTGGAGGTAGAAGGTAACTAGATGAGGCTGTGGTAGAAAGTTGAGTCAAGGGTAATTAGAAAAAGAGGCCAAAACAGTGGTTTTGGTAAAATGGCAGAAAGTGTTTGATCATGTTTTGGGCAAGCATATGATCTCCACTGGCCATGACACTTAACAGGGTTAAATGGCATATGGAAATAGGGTGCTTCACCAAATTTGGGCTTGTTTGAAGAAACTTGCCAATGTAACTTTGGTGAACCCTAGAAATCAACAGAAATGGCTTCACCATGTTTAAGTCAATCTAATCATCTCCCCTTGATGCACCACTTGGTGTATTGTCATCATTTGGGGTTATGATCATGCCCACAAAGTTTGAAGCCCCAGGTAAAAAGTTGGTAATGTAAAGTTGTTCAAATTTGAATTTGAACATAAATGGTTTTGGGGTATTCTGATCAAGTTACCCTTCTCCAAAGCTTGTGCCATTTGGTCTAGATGCCTTATTAGACCATTCAAGCATGTGCACCAAGTTTGAGAGCATTTGGACAAGTTTGACAATGTAAAGTTGCTCAAACTTCAGATATGGACAGAATGGTTTTGGAGGGTTTTGATGATGTTTTCTTGCTTCCCAAGGCATGGGGCTTGGCAAGTTCATCAAATATGTCATACATGACATGATAGAATTTCCCTGGAATTTTTAAAGAATATTTCCTTTGTAATATTTCAAAAGCTTGAAATATCCAGAAAGGGTTTCTCAGGGATTAGCCCATTATTTTGAACATGACCAAGTGTTGAAACTCTTATGTATGGACAATATATGTCCTATGAGTCTCCCTGAATTTTGGCAAATATTTTTGAAATAATTATATAATTTTTCCCTATTAAAGACCATATCTGGCCTTAAGAAAAAGCCTTTAAATAAAATAGGAAAATAACTTTTAAAATTATACTTTTGCGGTTTCTAGGAGTCCTATGACTACTAGGTCTCAAATATACTTTTTGAAATAATTTTCTCACCCTAAATCAAGTACTTGCAGTGCAAACCTCAATTCAGGGGGTTTTGGAATACTAATTTTTGAAAATACATTTTGGCCAAATTAATATTATAAGAAAATACTATACTGCTATAAACACTTGGTATGATCATTGGGCAGAAGATTTGGGTAAGGAGATGTATTCTACAAGAGGTAGTAGTTGACTTTGATGAGCACTTGAAAAACACAGGAAGAAAAACTCAATTCCAAATAAAAGCCAAATGATGCCAAAAAAATTTGTTGGTCCAAATTTTCATGCTTTATTGATGCAAATGACATGTTACAAAATGCAGGTGTGACAAACGAAGAGACATCAATGAAGAATATTTGGAGGGCAAAGTTGAAAACTGAGAACGAAGAAATCTTCTGAAATGATGGCCTTCGGAGGATCACAATGGGAAGAATTCATGAAATGCTTCAGATGGTATAAAAGAATTCCTCCCAATTGGAACAATAATGAGGATGGCATGAAGCTAGAACCACGAATCTTCAAGAGAACGGGCCAAGATTTAAGAGAAACACTTCTCCGGTCTTCAAATGTTGAGAATGAAGTGTTGGAAATATGCCCTAGAGGCAATAATAAAATTATTATTATTATATTTCCTTGTTCATGATAATTGTCTGTTATTCATGCTTGAATTGTGTTGCACGGAAACAGCGATACATGTGTGAATACATAGACCATAACGTGTCCCTGGTAAGCCTCTAGTTACTAGCTCGTTGATCAACAGATGGTCACAGTTTCCTGACCATGGACATTGGATGTCATTGATAACGGGATCACATCATTAGGAGAATGATGTGATGGAAAAGACCCAATCCTGAGCCTAGCACGAGATGGTATAGTTCGTAATGCATAAGCTTTTCTAGTGTCAAGTATTTATTCCTTAGACCATGAGGTTGTGCAACTCCCGGATACCGTAGGAATACTTTGGGTGTGCCAAACGTCACAACGTAACTGGGTGGCTATAAAGGTACGCAACGGGTATCTCCGAAAGTGTCTGTTGAGTTGGTACGAACCGAGACTGGGATATTGTCACTCCGTATGACGGAGAGGTACCTCTGGGCCCTCTCGGTAAGACATCATCATAATGAGCTCAAAGTGACTAAGGAGTTAGTCACGGGATGATGGATTACGGAACGAGTAAAGAGACTTGCCATGACGAGATTGAACAAGGTATCGGGTATACCGACGACCGAATCTCGGGCAAGTACCGTACCGATAGACAAAGGGAATAACATACGGGATTGAGTGAATCCTTGACACAGTCGTTCATCCGATGAGATCATCGACGAACATGTGGGAACCAACATGGGTATCCAGATTCCGCTGTTGGTTATTGACCGGAGAGTCGTCTCGGTCACGTCTGCGTGTCTCCCGAACCCGTAGGGTCTACACACTTAAGGTTCGGTGACGCTAGGGTTGTAGAGATACATGCACGTGGAAACCCGAATGTTGTTCGGAGTCCCGGATGAGATCCCGGACGTCACGAGGAGTTCCGGAATGGTCCGGAGGTAAAGAATGATATATAGGAAGTCCAGTTTCGACCATCGGGTGAACTCTGGGGGGTCACCGGGAGTGTCCCGGGACCACCGGAGGGGTCCCGGGGGTCCACTGGGTGGGGCCACCCATCCCGGTGGGTCCCCTAGGCCGCAAGGGGGAAGCGGCCAGCCCCTGGTGGGCTGGCGCACCACATGGGCCCCCTCTCCATGCGCCTAGGGTTGAAACCCTAGGGGGAGGGGGCGCCCCCTATGCCTTGGGGGGCAAGTCTACCCCCCTGACCGCCGCCCCCTTGGAGATCTAATCTCCCTAGGGTCGGCGCCCCCCCCCCCCTGGCCCCTATATATAGTGGGGGGAGAGGGCAGCCGCACCCCAATCCTCTGGCGCCTCTCCCCCCTCCCGTCACACTTCCTACTCCTCTCGCAGGGCGCCGGCAAAGCCCTGCAAGTTTTCCTGTTACATCCACCACCACGCCGTCGTGCTGCTGGATCTCCGACAACCTCTCCTCCGCCCTTGCTGGATCAAGAAGTAGGATACGTCGCTGTACCGTACGTGTGTTGAACGCGGAGGTGCCGTCCGTTCGGCGCTAGGATCATCGGTGATGAGGATCATGAAGAGTAAGACTACTTCATCCACGTTCCTTCGAACGCTTCCGCACGCGATCTACAAAAGGGTATGTAGATGCACTCCATTATGCTCGTTGCTAGATGACTCCTTAGATTTATCTTGGTGAAGCGTAGGAAATTTTTTGAATTCTTCTATGTTCCCCAACAGTGGCATCTGAGCTAGGTCTTTGCGTAGCATCTTGCACGAGTAGAACACAAACAAGTTGTGGGCGTTGAGTTTGCTCAATTTTCTTGCCGTTACTTGTCCAATCTTGATTCGGCGGCATCGTGGGATGAAGCGGCCCGGACCGACCTTACAGGTACACTTACGTGAGACCGGTTCCACCGACAGACATGCACTAGTTGTATAAGGTGGCTGGCGGGTGTCTGTCTCTCCCACTTTAGTCGGATCGGATTCGATGAACAGGGTCCTTATGAAGGGTAAATAGAAATTGACAAATCGCGTTGTGGTTTTGGCGTAGGTAAGAAACGTTCTTGCTAGAAAACCTATAGAAGCCACGTAAAAACTTGCAACAACAATTAGAGGTCGTCTAACTTGTTCTTGCAGCATGTGCTATGTGATGTGGTATGGCCAAGAAGATGTGATGAATGATATATGTGATGTATGAGATTGATCATGTTCTTGTAATAGGAAATCACGACTTGCATGTCGATGAAAATGACAACCGGCAGGAGCCATAGGAGTTGTCTTTATTATTGTATGACCTGCGTGTCACTGAATAACGCCATGTAATTACTTTACTTTATTGCTAAATGTTAGCCATAGTAGTAGAAGTAATAGTTGGCGTGACGACTTCATGAAGACACGATGATGGAGATCATGGTGTCGAGCCGGTGACAAAGATGATCATGGTGCCCCAAAGATGGAGATCGAAGGAGCAAGATGATATTGGCCATATCATGTCACTTTATTTGATTGCATGTGATGTTTATCATGTTTATGCATCTTGTTTACTTAGAACGACGATAGTAAATAAGATGATCTCTCACTAAAATTTCAAGAATTGTGTTCCCCCTAACTCTGCACCATTGCTAAGGATCGTTGTTCCGAAGCACCATGTGATGATCGGGTGTGATAGGCTCTAACGTTCGCATACAACGGGTGTAAGCCAGATTTACACACGCAATACACTTAGGGTTCACTTGACGAGCCTAGCATGTACAGACATGGCCTAGGAACACGGAAGACCGAAAGGTCGAACATGAGTCGTATAGAAGATACAATCAACATGAAGATGTTCACCGTTGATGACTAGTCCGTCTCACGTGATGATCGAACGCGGGCTAGTCGATTCGGATCATGTATCACTTAGATGACTAGAGAGATGTCAATCTGAGTGGGAGTTCATTAAAATTTGATTAAGATGAACTTAGTCTAAATTCTTTACAATATGTCTTGTAGATCAAATGGCCCACGCTCATGTCACCCTCAACTTCAACGCGTTCCTAGAGAAATCCAAGCTGAAAGACGATGGTAGCAACTATACGGACTGGGTCCGTAACCTGAGGATCATCCTCATAGCTGCCAAGAAAACTTATGTCCTAGAAGCACCGCTAGGTGACGCTCCCGCCCCGGCAAACCAAGACGTTATGAACGCTTGGCAGTCGCGTTGTGATGATTACTCCCTGGTTCAGTGTGGCATGCTCTACAGCTTAGAATCGGGGCTCCAAAAGCATTTTGAGCACCACGGGGCATATGAGATGTTCCAAGAGCTGAAAATGGTTTTCTAGGCTCATGCCCGAGTTGAGAGATATGATGTCTCCAACGCATTCTATAGCCGTAAGATGGAGGAAAACAGTTCTGTCAGTGAGCACATACTCAAGATTTCTGGGTTGCACAACCGCTTGTCTCAGTTGGGAATGAATCTCCCGGACGAAGCGGTCGTTGACAGAATCCTCCAGTCGCTCCCACCTAGCTACAAGAGCTTCGTGTTGAACTTCAATATGCAGGGGATGGAGAAGTCCATTCCCGAGGTGTATTCAATGCTGAAATCAGTGGAGATGGAGATCAAGAAAGAGCATCAAGTGTTGATGGTCAATAAAACCACTAAGTTCCAGAAGGGCAAGGGTAAGAAGAACTTCAAGAAGGACGGCAAGGGAGTTGACGCGCCCGGTAAGCCAGTTGTCGGGAAGAAGCCAAAGTATGGACCCAAGCCTGAGACTGAGTGCTTTTATTGCAAAGGATCGGGTCACTAGAAGCGGATCTGCCCCAAATACTTAGCGAACAAGAAGGCCGGCAACGTCAAAGGTATATGTGATATACATGTTATCGATGTGTACCTTACCAGCGCTCGTAGTAGCTCCTGGGTATTTGATACCGGTGCAGTTGCTCATATTTGTAACTCTAAGCAGGAGTTGCGGAATAAGCGGAGACTGGCGAAGGACGAGATGACGATGTGCGTCGGGAATGGTTCCAAGGTCGATGTGATCGCCGTCGGCACGCTGCCTCTACATCTACCCTCGGGATTAGTGTTAAACCTTAATAATTGTTATTTAGTACCAGCTTTGAGCATGAACATTGTATCTGGATCTCGTTTGATGCGAGATGGCTACTCATTTAAATCCGAGAATAATGGTTGTTCTATTTATTTGAGAGATATGTTTTATGGTCATGCCCCGCTCGTCAATGGTTTATTTTTGATGAATCTCGATCGTGATGATACACATATTCATAGTATGAATGCCAAAAGATGTAAAGTTGACAATGATAGTCCCACATACTTGTGGCATTGCCGCCTTGGTCATATTGGTGTCAAATGTATGAAGAAGCTTCATGCAGATGGACTTCTGTAGTCTCTTGATTATGAATCATTTGACACGTGCGAACCATGCCTCTTGGGCAAGATGACCAAGACTCCGTTCTCCGGAACAATGGAGCGAGCAACCAACTTATTGGAAATCATACATGCCGATGTATGCGGTCCAATGAGTGTTGAGGCTCGCGGAGGCTATCGTTATGTTCTCACCCTCACAGATGACTTGAGTAGATATGGGTATATCTATTTGATGAAGCACAAGTCTGAGACCTTTGAAAAGTTCAAGGAATTTCAGAATGAGGTTGAGAATTAACGTGACAGAAAAATAAAGTTCTTGCGATCGGATCGTGGGCGTGAATATTTAAGTCATGAATTTTGCACGCACCTTAGGAACTGTGGAATTGTTTCACAATTGACACCGCCCGGAACACCTCAGCGTAACGGTGTGTCCGAACGTCGAAATTGTACCTTGTTGGACATGGTGCGATCTATGATGTCTCTCACCGACTTACCGCTATCTCTTTGGGGTTATGCTTTAGAGACTGCCGCATTCACTTTAAATAGGGCTCCGTCGAAATCCGTTGAGACGACACCGTATGAACTTTGGTTTGGCAAGAAACCTAAGCTGTCGTTTCTAAAAGTTTGGGGTTGCGATGCTTATGTCAAGAAACTTCAACCTGAAAAGCTCGAACCCAAATCGGAAAAATGCGTCTTCATAGGATACCCAAAGGAAACAATTGGGTACACCTTCTACCACAGATCCGAAGGAGGGTCTTTGTTGCCAAGAATGGATCCTTTCTGGAGAAAGAGTTTCTATCGAAAGAAGTGAGTGGGAGGAAAGTAGAACTTGATGAGGTGACAGTCACCCCTCCTGAGTCGGAAAGTAGCGCAGCGCAGGAAATTGTTCCTGAGGTGCCTGCACCGACAAGGGAGGAAGTTAATGATGATGATCATGAAGATACAGATCAAGTTACTACTGAACTTCGAAGGTCCACAAGGACACGTTCCGCACCAGAGTGGTACGGCAACCCTGTCATGGAAATCATGTTGTTAGACAACGGTGAACCTTCGAACTATGAAGAAGCAATGGCGGGTCCGGATTCCAACAAATGGCTTGGAGCCATGAAATCCGAGATAGAATCCATGTATGAAAACAAAGTATGGACTTTGGTGGACTTGCCTGATGATAGGCACGCCATAGAAAATAAATGGATATTTAAGAAGAAGACAGACGCGGATGGTAATGTGACCATCTATAAGGCTCGGCTTGTCGCTAAGGGTTATCGACAAGTTCAAGGGATTGACTACGACGAGACTTTTTCCCCCGTAGCGATGCTGAAGTCAGTCAGAATCATGTTAGCAATTGCCGCATTCTATGATTATGAGATATGGCAAATGGACGTCAAAACGGCATTCCTTAATGGTTACCTCAAGGAAGAGCTGTATATGATGTAGCCGGAAGGTTTTGTCGATCCAGAAAATGCTAACAAGGTATGCAAGCTCCAGTGCTCGATTTACGGGCTGGTGCAAGCATCTCGGAGTTGGAATATTCGCTTTAATGATGTGATCAAAGCGTTTGGTTTTATACAGACTTGGGGAGAAGCCTGTATCTACAAGAAAGTGAGTGGGAGCTCTGTAGCATTTCTAATATTATATGTGGATGACATATTGCTGATGGGAAATGATATAGAATTCTTGGAGAGCATAAAGGCCTACTTGAATAAGAGTTTTTCAATGAAGGACCTTGGAGAAGCTGCTTACATACGAGGCATCAAAATCTATAGAGATAGATCAAGACGCCTCATTGGTCTTTCACAAAGCACATACCTTGACAGGATATTGAAGAAGTTCAATATGGATCAGTCCAAGAAGGGGTTCTTGCCTGTTTTGCAAGGTATGAGATTGAGCAAGGCTCAGTCCCCGACCACGGCAGAAGATAGAGAAAAGATGAGTGTCATTCCCTATGCCTCGGCCATAGGTTCTATCATGTATGCCATGCTGTGTACCAGACCTGATGTGAATCTTGCCATAAGTTTGGTAGGGAGGTACCAAAGTGATCCCGGTATGGAACACTGGACAGCGGTCAAGAACATCCTAAAGTACCTGAAGAGGACTAAGGATATGTTTCTCGTTTATGGAGGTGACGAAGAGCTCGTCGTAAAGGGTTACGTCGATGCTAGCTTCGACACAGATCTGGATGACTCAAAGTCACAAACCGGATACGTGTATATTTTGAATGGTGGAGCAGTCAGCTGGTGCAGTTGCAAGCAGAGCGTCGTGGCGCATTCTACATGTGAAGCGGAGTACATAGCTTCTTGCGAAGCAGCACAAGAAGGAGTCTGGATGAAGGAGTTCATCACCGACCTAGGAGTCATTCCAAGCGCGTCAAGCCCAATGACTCTCTTCTGTGACAACACTGGAGCTATTGCCATTAACAAGGAGCCCAGGTTTCACAAGAAGACCAAGCACATCAAGCGCCGTTTCAACTCCATCCGGAATTATGTTCAAGATGGAGACATAGATATTTGTAAAGTGCATACGGATCTGAATGTCGCAGACCCGTTGACTAAACCTCTTCCACGGGCTAAACATGATCAACACCAGAACTCTATGGGTGTTCGATTCATCACAATGTAACTAGATTATTGACTCTAGTGCAAGTGGGAGACTGTTGGAAATATGCCCAAGAGGCAATAATAAAAGTATTATTATTATATTTCCTTGTTCATGATAATTGTCTGTTATTCATGCTTGAATTGTATTGCACGGAAACAGCGATACATGTGTGAATACATAGACCATAACGTGTCCCAGGTAAGCCTCTAGTTACTAGCTCGTTGATCAACAGATGGTCACGATTTCCTGACCATGGACATTGGATGTCATTGATAACGGGATCACATCATTAGGAGAATGATGTGATGGACAAGACCCAATCCTGAGCCTAGCACGAGATGGTATAGTTCGTAATGCATAAGATTTTCTAGTGTCAAGTATTTATTCCTTAGACCATGAGGTTGTGCAACTCCCGGATACCGTAGGAATACTTTGGGTGTGCCAAACGTCACAACGTAACTGGGTGGCTATAAAGGTACGCAACGGGTATCTCCGAAAGTGTCTGTTGAGTTGGTACGAACCGAGATTGGGATATTGTCACTCCGTATGACGGAGAGGTACCTCTGGGCCCTCTTGGTAAGACATCATCATAATGAGCTCAAAGTGACTAAGGAGTTAGTCACGGGATGATGGATTACGGAACGAGTAAAGAGACTTGCCATGACGAGATTGAACAAGGTATCGGGTATACCGACGATCGAATCTCGGGCAAGTACCGTACCGATAGACAAAGGGAATAACATACGGGATTGAGTGAATCCTTGACACAGTGGTTCATCCGATGAGATCATCGAGGAACACGTGGGAACCAACATGGGTATCCAGATCCCGCTGTTGGTTATTGACCGGAGAGTCGTCTCGGTCATGTCTGTGTGTCTCCCGAACCCGTAGGGTCTACACACATAAGGTTCGGTGACGCTAGGGTTGTAGAGATACATGCACGTGGAAACCCGAATGTTGTTCGGAGTCCCGGATGAGATCCTGGACATCATGAGGAGTTCCGGAATGGTCTGGAGGTAAATAATGATATATAGGAAGTCTAGTTTCGGCCATCGGGTGAACTCCGGGGGTCACCGGGAGTGTCCCGAGACCACCGGAGGGGTCCCGGGGGTCCACCGGGTGGGGCCACCCATCCCGGTGGGTCCCCTAGGCCGCAAGGGGGAAGGGGCCATCCCCTGGTGGGCTGGCGCACCACATAGGCCCCCTCTCCATGCGCCTAGGGTTGAAACCCTAGGGGGAGGGAGCGCCCCCTATGCCTTGGGGGGCAAGTCTACGCCCCTGGCCGCCGCCCCCTTGGAGATCTGATCTCCCTAGGGCCGGCGCCCCCCTGGCCCCTATATATAGTGGGGGGAGAGGGCAGCCGCACCCCAAGCCTCTGGCACCTCTCCCCCCTCCCGTCACACTTCCTACTCCTCTCGCAGGGCGCCGGCGAAGCCCTGCAGGTTTTCCTGTTACATCCACCACCACGCCGTCGTGCTGCTGGATCTCCGACAACCTCTCCGCCGCCCTTGCTGGATCAAGAAGGAGGAGACGTCGCTGTACGGTACGTGTGTTGAACGCGGAGGTGCCGTCCGTCCGGCGCTAGGATCATCGGTGACGAGGATCATGAAGAGTACAACTACTTCATCCACGTTCCTTCGAACGCTTCCGCACGCGATCTACAAAAGGGTATGTAGATGCACTCCATTATGCTCATTGCTAGATGACTCCTTAGATTGATCTTGGTGAAGCGTAGGAAACTTTTTGAATTCTGCTACGTTCCTGATGGCTTCTCGCCCCTCGTTGGTTACCCCAAGTGGAAGGTTTGAGATGCAGTGTAGCGGAAGTTTTCCCTTGGCAATACCAAGGATCGATTTCCCTGAGACTCCCAGTTTCAACAAGAAGGTGTAAACTGCTAACGGCGCCAGATATATTAGCAATCAACGTGGACCTGCACACAGATACAAATAACTTTGCTCCCAACGAGTACAGAGAGGTTGTCAATCCCTCCGGCCTTGTAGTTTACAAAGGATCAAACACAAGTGATAGTAGTGATAGATATAGCTGCAATAGTAAGTAAAAAGCGGAAAGTAAATAGCGGATGTGATCAATGATGGTAATATGGACCGGAGTCTCATGATGTTCACTAGTGATGTCTCTCTCCCAAAAGACGATAAAACAGCTATGTGAGGTGAACGAATTACAGCTGGGCAATTGACAGAATTATGTGCGCAAACCAATGCTAACTATGTTGCAAGAAAGGTAGAGGTTCAAAGCATGGGCGTTACGCCAAGGTAAGTAGACCGAAATCCATCTGCATCTACTACTAATCATCCACCTTGAGATATCTATCCAGAACATCTCACTGGTATTAAGTTGCGAGTCCCACCCATAGTGTAAACTCAAAGCAACAGACAACTGCATTAAAAGAACTTTGCGTAAAGTAAACAATCCTTGCACCCGCGGGCACAAGCACCGTTGTTTTCCCCCTTGTGGCAACAGCACATCCCCTAGACTCATGTTTCTGTCACTCAAGCTAGTCATCGAGGAGCATGAACCCACAATCAAGCATAACGTTCCCTCTTGGAGTCACTACCTACTACTTGGCCAAAGCAATAAATAACAACGGAGAACATGCAAGAATTACTTACGAACATAAATATAAAAGAGGTGAATCAAATATATTACTCAAACACAATCTGAACATAATCTCATAATCCATCGGATCCCAGCAAACTCATCATAGCAACAGCATAAGGATTACATATGTGCCTCGATCATGTAGGGCAGCTCACGAGGACTAATTAGTGAAGCACAAGAACGGGAGGAGAACATCACATAGCTACTGGTCATGGACCCATGGTCTAAGGGAGACTACTCACAACTCATCCAGGAGGCGTCCATGGTGGTGGAGAGGCTCCCGGTGGTGATCCTCCCCTCCGGCGGGGTGCCGGGAAGAGTCTCCTGGTGCTCCCGATCTTGGAAGCGCGGCGGCGGCGGAACAGAGATGAGATCGCGAAAAAGAGTTCCCGTCTCGAGGGTTTCGGGAGACGGTATAAATATATGCCAAAGGGGGGCATCAGACGAGGCTCGGGGGGCCCAGGCGCCCCCCCCCCCCCC
>LR738715.1:40493691-40531585 GCA_902687465.1 Secale cereale
CCCCCCCCGACGCGGCCCAGGTGGGGGGCGCGCCACCAGGGCGCCTGGAGCCCTGGTGGCCCCCCTCCGGCTATGCTTCGGGTGCCTGGTAGCTTCTGGAACGCTGATTTTTTATATAATTTTTCCGGCAGTTCTCGTAATGTGAAAACCTGAAATACAAAAACAGCCTAAAACAGAAACTGGCACTGGGGTGCACTGAGTTAATAGGTTAGTCCAAATATGATCAAAAGTGTATGGAAGTGTATAAATATCATAGCAATATCACCCAAAAGAGGCATGGAGCAAGCAGAAATTATAGATACGTTTTGGACGTATCAACATCCCCAAGCTTAATTCCTGCTCGTCCTCGAGTAGGTAAATGATAACAAGAATAATTTCTGTGGTGACATGCTATTAACCATATAGGACTTTTTCATAGTCACATGACAAAAGCTTACTGAGACAATGAATCTGTAGTAATTAAGTTGCCTCATGAGAAAATCACAAAGAACTGAAAGTTTTACAATATGATACTGAAACATCAAATAGATTCGTAATGAACATGGTGTGCAAATATGATAAAGTGATATCTCGCTTGCCCCCTTTAGTGAAGCAAAACATAAATGCAGGGGCACCTCCAAGGTTTAAGTGATGACTAGATACAATGATTTCAAAATAAACGATATCACAATCATGCAAAAGACAATGCTACTTTGGGACAATGCACATTACACTCAGAATGATAATCATGCTCTCAATAGTTGGTGCTTTAAAAGAAGGTGGAGACTCTCAAACCGTGGCTTTTGTTGGCAAGGTTGAAAACCCGTAGTCGGAAACAAAGACAAAACATGTACCAGAGCTCTTGGTTTTAAAAACAGAGGTAATAATATTTTTTTTAGATTATGCATGTTTCGTCAACGAATGCTAGCAGACAATTCAATCACTTCTTGAGATGGACAAGTTTCGAGGAACGGCTCCCGAATGAGGACGATCACATCCTCTTAATCTCCTTTGTTTATCACTGCCAAAGTTTTCTGATTTCTCATGAACAAAGCGTGAAGGAGGGTTTGTTTGTTATATTATCTTTTTGAGCCGGGCGCACTCAATGCCAGTTCCTTCTCGTATTATGGGTTTGCACATTATACATGCAATCCCGGGGTGAAGCTTGTCCAACTTAAAAAGATCATGAATTAACCACTACTTCCTCATGAACTTACAACAGAGGCACAAAATAGGAATGCTTTTTCTTTGAATAATTTCGAGATGGTACATGCAAGTCTCCGTTAGGAATGGCAGGTAAATACCATGTAGGACGGTATGGTGGACTCATATGGCATAACTGGTATAAAGGAATTTGGATGCACAAGCAGTCAGTCCGCTTAGTACAGGTGGAGGTTAGCAAAAGACTGGGAGCGACCAACTAAGAGAGCAATGACGGTCATAATCATGCAGAACTACAAAGCAACATTGAATCAAGCATGGAAGTTACATCGCTACTTAGAAACAAAAGATCATCAAGGCTTGACAGACTTTCTTTACAGTCTTAAATATGCGTGAGCATACGCCAAGTCAATCAAAATAAATTCTTTGAAGAAAGATATTACTAAACCATACCACATCATAGGCAAACAAATCATGTTGGTACTCCAATAACACATTGGGAACCCCCCAGCTATTTGAGACTAACCATAAGAAAACATGAACTACTAAGCACCATTATGCACGTAGCATCTTTATCATAGACATATCAACAAATGCAACGGAAGCAACTCTCTTAATAAGATAAGCATGATAACTAAAGAGAGTTCAAGCAACCAACTAAACAAAAGCTCTTTAAAAAGATAAGCATGAAAGTTAAGAGCTAAGCATGATAGTAGCTATTAAAAGACAAAGAACACACACAGCAAAGATAGACATGAAAATTCTATGTTATGTTCTAGGTAGAAGTGGAGCGTGTTTCTCTCCCACATAAAGAAAGCTGAGTTCCGACTCGTTATGAAAAGCTAAAGAAAACTAAAAAGGAAACTAAAAGCAAGACGCTCCAAGCATAGCACATAACACATGAAGTGATAAAAATATAGTGGAACGAAAGACGAACTGATAATGTTGATGGAGAAGGGGATGCACGGGGGCATCCCCAAGCTTAGACGCTTGAGTCTCCTTGAATATTTCTTGGGGGTGCATGGGGACATCCCCAAGCTTGAGCGTTTGACACTCCTGAATCTTTTTATCATCTTCCCTCGCACACTTGAAAACTCCCTTCATACATAACTCATCATAATCTGATTAGCGAGGTTAGTACCCTTAATAAAATAATTGTTCCTTGCTGGAAATAAGGATATTCTTGAAGATCTACTGTTTCTCAAGATTGCCAAAAGGTTTTTGCAAAGAAAAAGCAAGCTCTAGGTTTGCAAAATGAAGGAAAGGCAAAACAGGACAGAATCTGTGAAAAACAGAACAGCAGGTAGTAAATGATTTTTTCGGGGTACTGCTGCAACTCTAATCAAAAAACTCAGAACAGACGCACGAAAGACAATTATATAGAGCACGTTGTCGAAAAAATTCACACCAAAAAGATGAACTGGTGATTTTATACGAATTTTTCTATCCAAGGACAGAATCTGTTTCCTGGACAGCACGTCACAACTTTTGAACTTTCTTGCAATCAGAGGTTATACTTGGCACGAAATTGAAAAGTAAAGATACAATGATGATGCTACTGTAGTAACAACATCAAGACACAAAAAAAGCAAAATAAAATTTATTCATTGGGCTGCCTCCCAAAAGCGCTTTCTTTTATGCCTTTAAGCTAGGCATAATGCATAGAGATCAAGTTTTATCAAGAGTAAAAGAATAGCTAGCCCGTACAACGGACTCAAAAGGTAACTTAATCTTCTTTCGAGGGAAGTGTTCCATCCCTTTCTTGAGAGGAAACTGGAATTTTATATTACCCTCTTTCATGTCAATGATAGCACCAACGGTGCGTAGGAAAGGACGTCCCAAAATAATTGGACACGAAGGTTCACATTCAATATCCATAATAGTAAAATCAACGGGAACATTGTTGTCATTGACGATGATAAGAACATCGTCGATCCTCCCCAAAGGTTTCTTCATGGAAGAATCAACGAGACGAACACCAAAAGAACAAGAATCAAAAGGTTTCAATTTAAGCATATCATATATTCTTTTGGGCATAACAGAGGTACTAGCGCCAACATCACGTAAAGCATAGCAGGAGAAGTTATTCAACTTAATTTTAATCATAGGATCCCAACCATCTTCTAGCTTTCTAGGTATGGAGGCTTCTACTCTAAGTTTCTCCTCCCTAGCTTTGATGAGAGCATTAGTGATATGCTCTGTGAAGGCAAGGTTAAGCGTGCTAGTGCGGGGATCTCTAGACATCTTGTGAAGGAAATCAATAACTTCGGTAAGAGTGCAATTATCAAAATCAAGGTCACTACCATCAAGTAAGGTGGTAGTGGTGTCCTTTAGGTTCACTTGTTTGGTGGTTTCTATAGTCATAGCATCACCATTAATAGGTCCATTGGGACCAGGAGTGCATTGGGTGCTAAGAGTTTGGATATCCTCAACAACTTGGATAGTAGCGATAGTGTGGTGGGTAGGAAGGCTCTTAATTCTTTCCTCTTCCTCCCTTTCTCTAGCCCATCTCTCTTTAAGTTTAGCCATCATCCTAATGTTTTCATTAATTTGCACTTGAATAGCATTCATAGGAGTGACCTTCCTCTCCTCAAGAGGAGAAGTTCTAATCTTAAGCAATTCTACCTCATTGGCTAAATTGTCTACCTTTGAAGAGAGATCACCTAGTTTGTTTAGTTTTTCTTCTACACTATTATTAAAAGCTTTTTGGGTAGTGCTGAAATCTTTAAGCATAATCTCTAGTTCAGTAGTGGAGTTCTTGGTGCTAGGATAAGCATTGTTGTTCCCACAAGAATTAGAGGGGAACGGTCTAGGATTGCTACCAAAATTACTCCTATAAGCCTTGTTGTTAAAATTGTTTCTAGAGATAAAGTTCACATCTACTTGTTCTTGAGCAATCAAAGAATTTAAAGGAACATCACGAGGATCAACAGAAGATTGCTTCGAAAGTAGAGACATAATCAAGTCAACTTTTTCATTTAGGGAGGAAATCTCCTCGACAGAGTTTACCTTCCTACCTGTTGGTCATCATCTCATCGAGAAGTTTTGTGGCAGCACCAAGTGTAGTTGACATAAAGGTTCCTCCCGCGGCCGAATCTAACAAGTTCCGCGAGGTAAAGTTCAAGCCTGCATAAAAAGTTTGGATAACCATCCAAGTAGTCAAACCATGAGTAGGGCAGTTCTTGATAAGAGATTTCATACGTTCCCAAGCCTGGGCAACGTGTTCATTATCCAATTGTTTAAAATTCATTATGTTACTTCTTAGTTGGATAATTTTAGCAGGTGGATAGTATTTTCCAATAAAAGCATCTTTGCACTTATCCCATGAATCTATGCTATTTCTAGGCAAAGACTGAAACCAAATTTTAGCTCCTCCTCTCAAGGAGACAGGAAAAAGCTTAAACTTAACAATATGACCATCTATTTCTTGGTACTTTTGCATATCACAAAGTTCAACAAAGTTGTTCAAGTGTAAAGCAGCATCATCTCCAGCACCGGAGAATTGATCTTTCATGACTAAATTCAGTAAAGCAGGTTTAATTTCATACGAAGGTGCTGAAGTGGCAGGTGTAGTGATAG
The DNA here is from genome assembly GCA_902687465.1 of Secale cereale. Classification (NCBI taxonomy): domain Eukaryota; kingdom Viridiplantae; phylum Streptophyta; class Magnoliopsida; order Poales; family Poaceae; genus Secale; species Secale cereale. The sequence continues at coordinate 40,498,411 of LR738715.1, forward strand.
GTGTGCAGATAAAGTCATCGTTGTTGTGACTAGTGAAGTCACACAACTTGGTGTTCTCGGTGGAACCCATAGTAGCAAGCAAGCAAGATAACTATTTTTGTGATTTTCGATAAAAGATACTAAAGCAAAAACTGAAAGGTAAACTAACAAGACTAAAAAGCAAAGGTAAAAGATAGTGTGCAACTCCCCTATCCTGAAGAGTGGAGTCCCCGGCAACAGCGCCAGAAAACTTTGCTTAATGGCTTCTCGCCCCTCGTTGGTTACCCCAAGTGGAAGGTCTGAGATGCAGTGTAGCGGAAGTTTTCCCTTGGCAATACCAAGGATCGATTTCCCTGAGACTCCCACTTTCAACAAGAAGGTGTCAACTGCTAACGGCCCCAGATATATTAGCAATCAACGTGGACCTGCACACAGATACAAATAACTTTGCTCCCAACGAGTACAGAGAGGTTGTCAATCCCTCCGGCCTTGTAGTTTACAAAGGATCAAACACAAGTGATAGTAGTGATAGATATAGCTGCAATAGTAAGTAAAAAGCGGAAAGTAAATAGCGGATGTGATCAATGATGGTAATATGGACCGGAGTCTCATGATGTTCACTAGTGATGTCTCTCTCCCAAAAGACGATAAAACAGCTATGTGAGGTGAACGAATTACAGCTGGGCAATTGACAGAATTATGTGCGCAAACCAATGCTAACTATGTTGCAAGAAAGGTAGAGGTTCAAAGCATGGGCGGTACGCTGAGGTAAGTAGACCGAAACCCATCTGCATCTACTACTAATCATCCACCTTGAGATATCTATCCAGAACATCTCGCTGGTATTAAGTTGCGAGTCCCACCCATAGTGTAAACTCAAAGCAACAAACAACTGCATTAAAAGAACTTTGCGTAAAGTAAACAATCCTTGCACCCGCGGGCACAAGCACCGTTGTTTTCCCCCTTGTGGCAACAGCACATCCCCTAGACTCATGTTTCTGTCACTCAAGCTAGTCATCGAGGGGCATGAACCCACAATCAAGCATAACGTTCCCTCTTGGAGTCACTACCTACTACTTGGCCAAAGCAATAAATAACAACGGAGTGAAGGAAATATGCCCTAGAGGCAATAATAAAGTTATTATTTATTTACTTATATCATGATAAATGTTTATTATTCATGCTAGAATTGTATTAACCGGAAACTTAATACATGTGTGAATACATAGACAAAACATAGTGTCCCTAGTATGCCTCTACTAGACTAGCTCATTGATCAAAGATGGTTATGTTTCCTAGCCATAGCCATGAGTTGTCATTTGATCAACGGGATCACATCATTAGGAGAATGATCTGATGGACAAGACCCATCCGTTAGCTTAGCACTATGATCGTTTAAGTTTTACTGCTATTGCTTTCTTCATGACTTATACATGTTCCTATGACTATGAGATTATGCAACTCCCGAATACCGGAGGAACACTTTGTGTGCTACCAAATGTCACAACGTAACTGGGTGATTATAAAGGTACTCTACAGGTGTCTCCGAAGGTACTTGTTGGGTTGGCGTATTTCGAGATTAGGATTTGTCACTCCGATTGTCGGAGAGGTATCTCTGGGCCCACTCGGTAATGCACATCACTATAAGCCTTGCAAGCATTGCAGCTAATGAGTTAGTTGCGGGATGATGTATTACGGAACGAGTAAAGAGACTTGTTGGTAACAAGATTGAACTAGGTATTGAAGATACCGACGATCGAATCTCGGGCATGTAACATACCAATGACAAAGGGAACAATGTATGTTGTTATGCGGTTTGACCGATAAAGATCTTCGTAGAATATGTGGGAGCCAATATGAGCATCCAGGTTCCGCTATTGGTTATTGACCGGAGACGTGTCTCGGTCATGTCTACATAGTTCTCGAACCCGTAGGGTCCGCACGCTTAAGGTTTCGATGATAGTTTTATTATGAGTGTATGAGTTTTGATGTACCGAAGGAGTTCGGAGTCCCGGATGAAATCGGGGACATGACAAGGAGTCTCAAAATGGTCGAGACATAAAAATCGATATATTGGACGACTATATTCGTACATCGGAAAGGTTCCGAGTGATTCGGGTATTTTCGGAGTACCGGGGAGTTACGGGAATAGAGGAGAGAGGCCAAAAGGAAGGAGGCGTGCACCCCCCTTCTGGTCCGAATTGGACAAGGGGTGCAGCCCCCTTTTCCTTCTCCCTCTCCCCCTCTTTCCTTCTCTCCTACTCAGGAAAGGAAAGGGGAATCCTACTAGGACTTGGGAGTCCTAGTAGGACTCCCCGCACTTGGTGCGCCCCCTCTAGGGCCGGCCTCTCCCTCCCTCCTTTATATACGGGGGCAGGGGGCACCTCTAGACACAACAATTGATCTCTTGATCTCTTAGCCGTGTGCGGTGCCCCCCTCCACCATAGTTCTCCTCGATAATATTGTAGCGGTGCTTAGACGAAGCCCTGCGACGGTAGAACATCAAGATCGTCACCACGCCGTCGTGCTGACGGAACTCTCCCTCGACACTCGGCTGGATCGGAGTTCGAGGGACGTCATCGAGCTGAACGTGTGCTAGAACTCGGAGGTGCCGTAGTTTCGGTGCTTGATTGGTCGGGCCGTGAAGACGTACGACTACATCAACCGCGTTGTTCTAACGCTTCCACTTTCGGTCTACGAGGGTACGTAGACTCACTCTCCCCTCTCGTTGCTATGCATCTGGTAGATAGATCTTGCGTGTTCGTAGGAAATTTTTAAAATACTACGTTCCCCAACAGTGGCATCATGAGCCAGGTCTATGCGTAGATGATATGCACGAGTAGAACACAAGTGAGTTGTGGACGATACTAGTCATACTGCTTACCAGCATGTCATACTTTGATTTGGCGGTATTGTTGGATGAAGCGGCCCGGACCGACATTACGCGTACGCTTACGCGAGACTGGTTCTACCGACGTGCTTCGCACACAGGTGGCTGGCGGGTGTCAGTTTCTCCAACTTTAGTTGAATCAAGTGTGGCTACGCCCGGTCCTTGTGAAGGTTAAAACAGCACATACTTGACGAAATATCGTTGTGGTTTTGTATGCGTAGGTAAGAACGGTTCTTGCTAAGCCCGTAGCAGCCACGTAAAACTTGCAACAACAAAGTAGAGGACGTCTAACTTGTTTTTGCAGGGCATGTTGTGATGTGATATGGTCAAGACATGATGAGTTATACGGTTTTGTATGAAATGATCATGTTTTGTAAAGTTATCGGCAACTGGCAGGAGCCATATGGTTGTCGCTTTATTGTATGAAATGCAATCGCCATGTAATTGCTTTACTTTATCACTAAGCGGTGGCGATAGTCGTAGAAGCAATAGCACTACAACAAAACAGACTTTAAGTAACACAATCATGTAACATATTGAAAAATGTGTGACAAGGGAAATTACTGTAACACAACATTTTGTGTCGAACGACAGGCAGTAACACATACTATAGAAGGCCTCAAAATGTGTTACCGGGATATTGCAATAGTAACATATAAATATGTGTTGGTCAAGTGTGTTACATAGATCTTGGCGTGGTAATATGTGTTACCGAAATGTGTGACGTGGTTCAACAATGGTAGTAACACATAATCATGGATTATACATAGTGTTACAAGCTTTATTATAGGGGGACTAGAAAAACTAAAAATCAACTGCATTCATAGATCCCAAATACATTGACACATAGGGCCCATGTGTCAACATGATAATACGTTCTTGTTTTGGTAAATAGTGTTTTCATTCTTTGGTAATATGGTATGAAAAACAATATAGTTTGGTTGGTAAATACCAAACTATTTTCGGTATGGTTGCAGTTAATATCATATTAACCATATTTTTACACGAATTTTAGGATAACTCGACGACCATAAATGTGAAATGCACACTTTAAAATGATCATATGAAATTAAGTATTTGACGTGAATACTCACATAGGAGTGGAAGACCAACATCGAACGAGAGATTAAATTTGAAGATGGTTTTAAGAACCGGACCAGCGGTTCGACCGGGGAAAAGGGAATCAAGGCCTCGTCGGAGTTTTTAAGGTGTGTCAGTCTTTTAGCAAAAAGAACTAGTGAATTATCATAACAAAATCGTGTGAAATTAGGAATAACACCAAACAAGGCAGCCGTGATATCTGGTGATGTTGTGATCTGCTCTACCCTTCTACCATCATTTCTGCTATAGTGCGTCCCCCGAGGCTACTTTGCTACTGTTTTTCTTGAACACCTCAACCCCCATCAGTAGTGCGTCCCCATGGCTCCTCTGCTACTGGCCATTGCATCAGCAGTTCAAATGCATATCATTTATAGTCAGACACCCGATCTGAGCGGCAAGATGGCTAGCAACCAGCTGCAAGTGTAAGCAACAGACACAGCAGCTAGTACCTAGCTGCAAGTGCAAGCAACACAAGTACCACGTGCAATGGTTGGTTCACAACAACAAGGAAAATATTGAATCAGGTTTTGACAGCAAACAAGCATCCCACATAAATTGAAACGCCAATTTCAAACAGACGTAAACTAAGTTTACAAGATGGTAAATCTGACATAATACTTCTTCGACAAAAGTATATCTATTTCCAATGACAATCTGTCATACATGAAGCTTAACTTTAGTAACAATTTTCTGAATTTTCCAAGCTTCATGTTTGAAGAGCAAAAACTATGCAAACATATAAAAGCCCGCTAAAAGAACACATTGCTTCATCCACCAGTTTAGAACAATCCTTGTAATCTTCACTTGCAAAATTTTCTGAAAAAGAAGATTCACTGAAGCGCATGAGAAAAAGTTCATAACAAATCAAAAAAAGTCAAGTTAAATTCAATGCATATAGTGATACTTAGACCCTGTACAATGCAGGTGCTTTGACAGACGCTTCAACATATAGTGATCACTGAGCACAAGTGCATACGAGGAGGGACGGAAGCAAAGTCTTGCTTTTGGTGCTAGCCGTAGTAAGCCTTGCTCTGCATTAATTAAAGTAGTTTAAGCACGTGTAGAAGCACTCACCATTGCGGGGCAAAAATATTTTAAGATGCCAAGCTAGCTCTTTCAGCACCGGCCATTGTACAATGTCTTAGTGTCAGGACAGTAAGGATGAAGTACTAACATTTATCATAATCCACAATGGCAGTATCAATGGAAAATAGGACGAGAAACTGAAAAGCGATAAAGAAAAACAAAAACTGGGTTTATATGTTGATTGAAAGACCTCATTCCTTCGAATTTTCTGAAGGGTGTAACCTCAGCTACCGATCTGCAAGAACATACAATGGTTATTAATGTCCTGCAAACTCAGCTTTGACTTTAGCTAAAACTATAGTGTATATATAATCATGAAAATGTTGCTCGAACAGAGAAATGCCTTTATATGATGTACCATCACCGTTGTTCATCGATCAAAGCATTATCGTTAGCATCCACAATTGTTCCCTCAATATCGGATCTTACCCAATGTTGATCTTTCCTTTTCTTTTTAAACATATCTGTGAGGTGAGAAACATGGAGTGACTCAGATTCTACGTCTCGTGTGCATTCATCATTTCCAGTGTAAAATCTATCTCTAGGTTATGATAAGTGGGGGCCCAGGACTCCACTCAATTTTTGGCCCTCCCTGTATATGTCGAATACTAGCCCAGCAAAGCCCCCAGTCAGCCCAGGTCTAGTGCCCCCACTCCCTTACAAAAGCCCAGAAAACAGAAAAGCAACAAAGGCTTTCTCAGCATCCCTCGCCCTGTTCATGCGTACACAAGCAATCTGCGCTTAAATAAAAGGAAACTGCAGCGGTTAAATCCGGAGGCGAGACGACACCGCATCAACTCTTCTTGGAAATTAATTCCAGAGCAAACGAAACGTCCGCTCGGCCGCCGCCTGCTGCAACGATGGCCCTCCACGGAGTCTGCCGCGGGCATGGCTCCGGCCATTGCTTTGCCGCTGCCGGCTCGCAAATTTCCTTTTTCTGGTACGATTGAAAGTACGGTCGGTTTTTTGAACCGTGGGAGTAGTTGGGATACCCTCCCATTATGCTCTATCAGCTGGGAGGTGGAACAAAGCAGGAAACTAGATCGATGTGCCAGCCTCTCGGATATGTCGTTATAACACCGTCCGCGGTCGGGCGCAACTGACGCATATCGTCGTCATTCTTGTTCATAACAACACCACCGCGTTCATCGTCCAAGGTCCATCGCAGCTTCAAGCTCGATTTTTTTACATCAACTAGTTAGCCGAGAGAAACCATGTTATAGGTTATTTAGCACATCTTACGTAAATCAGTTTTATAAAGCCATTACTATTTAGATATATCTAACTTCCCTTTCAATCAATAATAAATAAAATATACTCTATTTTTTCATGCCAAAAACACTTTTTTGGAAAATTTAACAATGTCTCGGTTCTTTCAATACAATTTCCCTCCTTGATAAAAAAATAGATATCCAAATTTCCCTGCAGTTCTTGACCATGGCGCTTATTTTTTCGTCCAATTACTTTGGCGCTTAATTTTCCCTCCAATTAACTAGAAAACGCTGGATAAATTGGGCCTCAAACCAATCCACATCCAGCCCAGCCGCCCACCGTTCGGCGGCTACCTCGCCGCACTCCAATGCCCAGCACGCCGCCGGCCGCCCCTTCAGCGCCCAGCGCGGCCGCCACCTGCAAGCACCCCTCCCACCCCCACCTCAACCCCTATACGATCTGCTGCTTCCTCGACCTTCCTCTGCGCCGCTTTTTCGATCTGCATCGGCGCCGTTTTCTCGATCTGCCTCGGCGCCGATTGGATCGTTCTGGCGACGGCTTCGTCGGTCTTCAGCACCGGCACCTACATCCTGAAGGACTAGATCTCGTGGCTGGTATAGATCTGAATGCCCACCCCTTCCTTGATCTGACTGCTACGAATTCTCTGAGGTGCATGCTAGGTGAAACGCCAATGTAGCGATGCAGGGGCGGAGACAGTGAGGGGCACCAATCGCTTGCCCACTCAACAATTCGTAGCACAGTGTGTACTGTAGATGCCTAATGGGCACGACTAATTGCATAATTAGCTCATACATAGACAAATAATTAAACAATCAGTGATATAGAAGAGCCCATAAACCATGTACGGTTGTGTCTGACTACAGTTTTGCGATGTGCCAATGCCTAATCCACCAATCTGGTTGATCCATTGATATATGTGTATTCTACACTTCTGCTAGATCGATCCATTGACTATTGTTTAAATTTAATCAGATTTCTTGAGAAATATGACAGTCCTTAAACTGGTTAATTAATACTTCATTTAAAACAGTAAAGTAGTCTAGTAATATATGTCTTTTTATATATAGTAGTCAACGATGAAACGAAAGACACGAACAACTATTGTGGTAAGTTATTTTTGAAACCAATTGCTTGAACTTCAAGCTGAAACATTCTTGTGGAGAATTGTCATTTTTTTCATTACCAATTATTTCTCCATGTACGGATGCGAGCTTTTTAGAGTTCTCTTGATTGAAGGATTGCTTTTGTTAATCTCAAACTCAGATGGATGATGCTTGGCTGTCTCATTCGGTTTCTTCGTCATTTTCTTTGATGCCCTAATACTATCATGATCAAACCCTATTCTGCTCCTCGATCCGATGCAGCCGATCTACTGCAACAGTTTTGGCTGTGTAAATTGAATCATTAGAATCAAATGACTGGAATTAGGAACACAGAAAATGCTTAAGATTTGCACCATCACATGATGATCCTATGTACTTTCGTTTTCCCTTCTGTTTAGGGAAGCAGTCAACACATCCACACTAATATTATTCGTTGGCACACTAGCCACCGTGGTTGCTGCTTCTTGAACGACTTACTGGGATGGCACATGAGGCAACATGCTGCTGCTCTCCTATCATCTAGTGCTTAACACAATGTTAGCCGTCGGTTGAATAATGCTCAGTTTGCATAATCTGTACACTTTTCAACTTAAACCTGTAGTGAATCCATATGTCAATAGTGTGGCTGGACCCATGGTCTTGTACCTCATCTCTCTGTTTTGAGTTATGATAAGTTGATAGTGCATTGATGTGCTACTGTGTACTTCTCTGCCCTCTACATTCACATGTTTCTTTTTTGTAGGTTGCATCGGTTTTGGACACCAAATTGCCGAGGGGACTTCCACAACTTGTATTTCTTGATTTTCTTGTCCGGGACTACAATCTTGTCCTAGGTAGATTCTTCTTTCGCCTTCCCTCATTTATCTGCTACGAATTCATGTCTATTGGCAAATTAAACTGTCCCTGTTATGTCATTGGTTAATTTGTCTGTAACTGTAAAGGTTTAGTTGACATTTTTATATATATCTAGGATGGTGACGGACATGTTGACCATATACGTGCACTATGAAGATACAAATCAGTAAGCCCAAATTTTACAAAGATCCATGATGAGGCGTGATGTCTCGTATTATGACTTAATCTTGATGGTCAAGGAAGTTGGTTTTCAGGCAATTGACTTTCTGTACTATGTGAAATAAACGTCTAGGCAGCTCCTGTTTTTCCATTTCTCTTTTGTCATATGGGTGTTGTTTCTGTTTTGTAGAGGCAAGCTGATCCTTGAAAGAAACGACCACACAGATCAAAGGTTTATTTAGCAACTCACAGGAAGAAGGATGATGCCCTTGTTCATGCGTACTTCTTCCATCAAGGTAAAGATTCACCGAGGAGCATGGTTTACTGCACCCAAATCCCAACCCAAACCACATTATCATGCCTACTTGAAAAATGGATTTTGTTACAATTTTTGCTCAATCTACTGTATGCAAGTAAAGGATAAATTAAACCAAGCATGAGCCAACGAGGTGATCTTGGGCATTAGACTTCGTTGTCGGGTCCAGTTTATTTAGTTTTCTAGGGCACCTCACTAGACTGACAATAAAAGGTCTCATATTGTTCATGCAAATTATATTATCATGTCGTTGAATCCTAATATTGATCAAAATATAGGATGCTTCCAAAGTGGTTTTAAAGACTTCAACATATCCCAACAAGCGGAATGTTGCCTATGGTACTATTCGGAGTACTGATCCAAGAACTAAGGGAGGTGGTATTGAGTTAGGCGCTGAAATTGCCCTTGTGCGCATAGATCAACCTATTCTTTATAATGAGGAGTTGCTAAGGGAAGTTTCCGATTGCAAGACAATTGTTGGGGCTTTCACTTCAGGATACTTAAGTGCCTGGCCTACAGCTTTTGTTAGTTAAAATCATCTCTTCCACATTCTGAAATCATATTTGTGTACATTTAATCACACATATCTAAGGTGCAATTTTATTTTACAGATTTGAGAGAAGGATGGTTGAGTTGCAGCTGAATTCTTGGATCAAGAAGCAAATAAAACTTAAAGATTTTAGCTACCAATAGTTGTTGTTTAGATTGATAGATTTAAAAATGTAATATCATCCAGATGATCTTTTTCTTTTGTCGAATTGATGCAAATGCTATGGTGTAATATTCTCTATAGTTGTATTCTCTATGATAAAAATGATATGACTCATATCTTTATTGTAATGCATATGTATCATACACTCTTGTATATTCATAATAAACATCTTCATATGAATTTCTATATGTGTTGTGTTTCAGTTCCAATATTGTTTGATGCTGTGAAGCATAATAATAAAATGATTAACTATTTACACAATTTCATCGATATTATTAAATAAATTTACATTCCATAAAATGGGTATCGAGTTTTGTGGTTAACAATAAAAAACAAATACATTAATTATGTTACCATATTGATATAGCAGTGTTACCGATGGTGTTACTATAGCTACAAAATTTGTTACTACAGTAGTTGACAATTGTAATTATAGTGTTACAATATTTGGATATTATGTTACTAGTTGTGTTCTGATGCTAAAGAAATGTGTTACCAGTTGTGTTACTATAATTACAAAAACATGTTACCACCGATGTTCTACGTCTCTGAAAATATGTTACTATCGGTGTTACTATAATTACAAAAATGTGTTACCGGGGTGTTCGGTAACACCTAACACACATGTTACTGTAATGTAATTGTAACACATTTTTTAACATATGGTAACAATTATTATGTGTGACAGTTGACACCACTTAGTAACACGGTCTAATGGAACACATTTCAAACTGTGTTACTATATGGCCCAGTAACACACTTTTGGGCCTGTAGTAACACAAGACGGTGTTACCAAAGGTCTGTCCTCTTGTAGTGAGAGTTGGCGAGACGACAACGATGCTACGATGGAGATCAAGGTGTCGCGCCGGTGACGAAGGTGATCATGACAGTGCTTTGGAGATGGAGATCAAAAGCACAAGATGATGATGGCCATATCATGTCACATTTTTTTATTGCATGTGATGTTTTTCTTATTATGCTTCTTATTTTGCTTAGTTCGACGGTAGCATTATAAGATGATCCCTTACTAAATTTCAAGGTATAAGTGTTCTCCCTGAGTATGCACCGTTGCGAAAGTTCGTCGTGCCGAGACACCACGTGATGATCGGGTGTGATAAGCTCTACGTTCAAATACAACGGGTGTAAGCCAGTTTTGCACACGCAGAATACTCGGGTTAAACTTGACGAGCCTAGCATATGCAGATATGGCCTCGGAACACTGGAGACCGAAAGGTCGAGCATGAATCATATAGTAGATATGATCAACATAAGATGTTCACCATTGAAACTACTCCATCTCACGTGATGATCGGACATGGTTTAGTTGATTTGGATCACGTGATCATTTAGATGACTAGAGGGATGTCTATCTAAGTGGGAGTTCTTAAGTAATATGATTAAATTGAACTTTAATTTATCATGAACTTAGTCCTGGTAGTATTAGCATATCTATGTTGTAGATCAATAGCTCGTGATGTTGCTCCACGTTAATTTTTTATATGTTCCTAGAGAAAACCAAGTTGAAAGATGTTAGTAGCAATGATGCGGAATTGTTCCCTGATCTGAGGATTATCCTCATTGCTGCACAGAAGAATTATGTCCTTGATGCACCGCTAGGTGACAGACCTATTGCAGGAGCAGATGTAGACGTTATGAACGTTTTGACAAAAGCTCGATATGATGTCTACTTGATAGTTTAGTGCACCATGCTTTACGGCTTATAACCGGGACTTCAAAAACGTTTTGAAATGCCACGGAGCATATGAGATGTTCCAAGAGTTGAAATTAGTATTTCATACTCATGCCCGTGTCGAGAGGAATAAGACCTCTGACAGTACTTTGCCTACAAGATGGAGGAGAATAGCTCAACCAGTGAGCATGTGCTCAGATTGTCTGGGTAGTACAATTGCTTGAATCAAGTGGGAGTTAATCTTCCAGATAAGATAGTAATTGACAAAGTTCTCTAGACACTATCACCAAATTAGTAGAACTTCATGATGAACTATAATATGCAAGGGATGACGAAAGTAATTCCCGAGCTCTTCACGATGCTGAAATCGGCGAAGGTAGAAATCAAGAAAGAGCATCAAGTGTTGATGGTTAACCAGACCACTTGTTTCAAGTAAAGGGCAAAGGGATAGAAGGGGAACTTCAAGAAGAATGACAAGCAAGTTGTCACTCCCGTGAAGAAACCCAAAGCTAAACTCAAGCCTGAAACTAAGTGCTTCTACTGCAAAGGAAATGGTCACTAGAAGTGGAACTGCCCTAGATATTTGGCGGATAAGAAGGATGGCAAAGTGAACAAAGGTATATTTGATATACAGATTATTGATGTGTATTTTACTAGTGTTCATAGCAACCCCTCGGTATTTGATATTGGTTCAGTTTCTAAAGAGTAGTAACTCGAAATGTGAGTTGCATAATGAACAGAAACTAGTTAAAGGATGAAGTGATGATGTGTATTGGAAGTAGTTCCAAGATTGATATGATCATCATCGCACACTCCCTATACTTTCGAGATTAGTGTTGAACCTAAATAAGTGTTATTTGGTGTTTGTGTTGAGCATGAATATGATTTGATCATGTTTATTGCAATACGGTTATTCATGTAAGTTAGAGAATAATTGTTGTTCTGTTTACATGAATAAAACCTTCTATGGTCATACACCCAATGAAAATGGTTTGTTGGATCTCGATCGTGTGATACACATATTCATAATATTTAAGCCAAAAGATGCAAGGTTAATAATGATAGTGCAACTTATTTGTGGCGCTGTCGTTTAGGTCATATTGGTGTAAAGCGCATGAAGAAACTCCATAGTGATGGACTTTTGGAATCACTTGATTATGAATCACTTGGTGCTTGCGAACCATGCCTCATGGGCAAGATGACTAAAACTCCGTTCTCCGGAACCGTGGAGCGAGCAACAGAGTTGTTGGAAATCATACATACTGATGTATGCGGACCAATGAGTGTTGAAGCTCGCGGCAGGTATCATTATTTTCTGACCTTCACTGATGATTTGAGCAGATATGGGTATATCTACTTAATGAAGCACAAGTCTGAAACATTTGAAAAGTTCAAAGAATTTCAGAGTGAAGTGGAGAATCATCGTAACAAGAAAATAAGAGTTTCTACGATATGATCGTAGAGGTAAAATATTTGAGTTAGCGAGTTTGGCCTTCAGTAAAAACAATATGAAATAGTTTCACTACTCACGCCACCTGGAACACCACAGTGTAATGGTGTGTCCGAACGTCATAACCGTACTTTATTAGATATGGTGCGATCAATGATGTCTCTTACCGATCTACCACTATCGCTTTTGGGGTTATGCATTAGAGACAGCTACATTCACGTTAAATAGGGCACCATCTAAATCCGTGGAGATGACACCGTATGAACTGTGGTTTGACGAGAAACCTAAGCTGTCATTTCTTTAAGTCTAGGACTACGATGCTTATGTGAAAAAGTTTCAACATGATAAGCTCGAACCCAAATCGGAGAAGTAAATCTTCATAGGATACCCAAAAGAAACTGTTGGGTACACCTTCTATCACAGATCCGAAGGCAAGGTCTTTGTTGCTAAGAGTGGATCCTTTCTAGAGAAGGAGTTTCTCTCGAAAGAAGTGAGTGGGAGGAAAGTGGAACTTGATGAGGTAATTGTACCTTCTCCCGAATTGGATAGTAGTACATCACAGAAACTGGTTCCAGTGATTCCTACACCAATTAGTGAGGAATCTAATGATGATGATCATGAAACTTCGGATCAAGTTACTGCTGAACTTCGTAGATCAACCAGAGTACGTTCCGCACCAGAGTGGTACGGCAACCCGGTTCTGGAAGTCATGTTACTGGACCATGATGAACCTACGAACTATGAGGAAGCGATGATGAGCCCAGATTCCGCAAAATGGCTTGAGACCATGAAATCTGAGATGGGATCCATGTATGAGAACAAAGTGTGCACTTTGGTTGACTTGCCCGATGGTCGGCAAGCCATCGAAAATAAATGGATCTTCAAGAGGAAGACTGACGCTGACAGTAATGTTACTGTTTACAAAGCTCGACTTGTTGCGAAAGTTTTTCAACAAGTTCAAGGAGTTGACTACGATGAGACTTTCTCACCCGTAGCGATGCTTAAGTCTGTCCGAATCATGTTAGCAATTGCCGCATTTTATGAAATCTGGCAAATGGATAACAAAACTGCATTCTTTAATGGATTTATTAAAGAAGACTTGTATATGATGCAACCAGAAGGTTTTGTCAATCCTAAAGGTGCTAACAAAATGTGCAAGCTCCAGCGATCCATCTATGGACTGGTGCAAGCATCTCGGAGTTGGAATATACGCTTTGATAAGTTGATCAAAGCATATAGATTTATACAGACTTGCGATGAAGCCTGTATTTACAAGAAGTGAGTGGGAGCACTACAACCTTTCTGATAAGTATATGTCAATGACATATTGTCGATCGGAAATGATGTAGAATTTTCTGGAAAGCATAAAGGAGTGTTTGAAAGGAGTTTTTCAAAGAAAGACCTTGGTGAAGCTGCTTACATATTGGGCATCAAGATCTATAGAGATAGATCAAGACGCTTGATAAGACTTTCGATGAGTACATACCTTGATATGATTTTGAAGTAGTTCAAAATGGATCAGTCAAAGAAGGAGTTCTTACCTGACTTGTAAGGTGTGAAGTTGAGTAAGACTCAAAGCCAGACCACGGCAGAAAAATATAGAGAGAATGAAAGTCATTCCCTATGCCTCAGCCATAGGTTCTATAAAGTATGCCATGTTGTGTACCAAACATGTTGTGTACCTTGCCATGAGTTTGTCTAGAGGGTACAATAGTGATCCAGGAGTAGATCACTGTACAGCGGTCAAAATTATCCTTAGTAACTGGATGACTAAGGAAATGTTTCTCGATTATGGAGGTGATAAAGAGTTCGTCGTAAAGGGTTACGCCGATGCAAGCTTTGACACTAAATCCAGCTAACTCTAAGTATCAATCTGGATGCGTATTGAAAGTGGGAGCAATTAGCTAGAGTAGCTCCATGCAGAGCATTGTAGACACATAGACAATTGCGAAATACATACGGATCTGAATGTGACAGACCCGTTGACTAAACTTCTCTCATGAAGCAAAACATGATCACACCTTAGTACTCTTTGGGTGTTAATCACACAGCGATGTGAACTAGATTATTGACTCTAGTAAACCCTTTGGGTGTTAATCACATGATGATGTGAACTATCGGTGTTAAATCACATGGCGATGTGAACTAGATTATTGACTCTAGTGCAAGTGGGAGACTGAAGGAAATATGTCCTAGAGGCAATAATAAAGTTACTATTTATTTCCTTATATCATGATAAATGTTTATTATTCATGCTAGAATTGTATTAACCGGAAACTTAGTACATGTGTGAATACATAGACAGAACAGAGTGTCCCTAGTATGCCTCTACTAGACTAGCTCATTGATCAAAGATGGTTATGTTTCCTAAACCATAGACATGAGTTGTCATTTGATCAAACGGGATCACATCATTAGGAGAATGATGTGATGGACTAGACCCATCCGTTAGCATAGCACTATGATCGTTTAGTTTTACTGCTATTGCTTTCTTCATGACTTATACATGTTCCTATGACTATGAGATTATGCAACTCCCGAATACCGCAGGAACACTTTGTGTGCTACCAAACGTCACAACGTAACTGGGTGATTATAAAGGTACTCTACAGGTGTCTCCGAAGGTACTTGTTGGGTTGGCGTATTTCGAGATTAGGATTTGTCACTCCGATTGTCGGAGAGGTATCTCTGGGCCCACTCGGTAATGCACATCACTATAAGCCTTGCAAGCATTGCAGCTAATGAGTTAGTTGCGGGATGATGTATTACGGAACGAGTAAAGAGACTTGTTGGTAACGAGATTGAACTAGGTATTGAAGATACCGACGATCGAATCTCGGGCATGTAACATACCGATGACAAAGGGAACAATGTATGTTGTTATGCGGTTTGACCGATAAAGATCTTCGTAGAATATGTGGGAGCCAATATGAGCATCCAGGTTCCGCTATTGGTTATTGACCGGAGACGTGTCTCGGTCATGTCTACATAGTTCTCGAACCCGTAGGGTCCGCACGCTTAAGGTTTCGATGATAGTTTTATTATGAGTTTATGAGTTTTGATGTACCGAAGGAGTTCGGAGTCCCGGATGAGATCGGGGACATGACGAGGAGTCTCAAAATGGTCGAGATGTAAAAATCGATATATTGGACGACTATATTCGGACATCGGAAAGGTTCCGAGTGATTCAGGTGTTTTCGGAGTACCGGGGAGTTACGGGAATAGAGGAGAGAGGCCAAAAGGAAGGAGGCGTGCACCCCCCTTCTGGTCCGAATTGGACAAGGGGTGCAGCCCCCTTTTCCTTCTCCCTCTCCCCCTCTTTCCTTCTCTCCTACTCAGGAAAGGAAAGGGGAATCCTACTAGGACTTGGGAGTCCTAGTAGGACTCCCCGCACTTGGTGCGCCCCCTCTAGGGCCGGCCTCTCCCTCCCTCCTTTATATACGGGGGCAGGGGGCACCTCTAGACACAACAATTGATCTCTTGATCTCTTAGCCGTGTGCGGTGCCCCCCTCCACCATAGTTCTCCTCGATAATATTGTAGCGGTGCTTAGACGAAGCCCTGCGACGGTAGAACATCAAGATCGTCACCACGCCGTCGTGCTGACGGAACTCTCCCTCGACACTCGGCTGGATCGGAGTTCGAGGGATGTCATCGAGCTGAACGTGTGCTAGAACTCGGAGATGCCGTAGTTTCGGTGCTTGATCGGTCGGGCCGTGAAGACGTACGACTACATCAACCGCGTTGTTCTAACGCTTCCGCTTTCGGTCTACGAGGGTACGTAGACTCACTCTCCCCTCTCGTTGCTATGCATCTGGTAGATAGATCTTGCGTGATCGTAGGAAATTTTTAAAATACTACGTTCCCCAACACGGAGAACATGCAAGAATTACTTACGAACATAAATATAAAAGAGGTGAATCAAATATATTACTCAAACACAATCTGAACATAATCTCATAATCCATCGGATCCCAGCAAACTCATCATAGCAACAACATAAGGATTACATATGTGCCTCGATCATGTAGGGCAGCTCACGAGGACTAATTAGTGAAGCACAAAAACGGGAGGAGAACATCACATAGCTACTGGTCATGGACCCATGGTCCAAGGGAGACTACTCACAACTCATCCGGGAGGCGTCCATGGTGGTGGAGAGGCTCCCGGTGGTGATCCTACCCTCCGGCAGGGTGCCGGGAAGAGTTCTCCTGGTGCTCCCGATCTTGGAAGCGCGGCGGCGGCGGAACAGAGACGAGATCGCGAAAAAGAGTTCCCGTCTCGAGGGTTTCGGGAGACGGTATAAATATATGCCAAAGGGGGGCATCAGACGAGGCTCGGGGGGCCCAGGCGCCCCCCCCCCCGGCGCGGCCCAGGGGGCGCGCCACCAGGGCGCCTGGAGCCCTGGTGGCCCCCCTCCGGCTGTGCTTCGGGTGCCTGGTAGCTTCTGGAACGCTGATTTTTTATATAATTTTTCCAGGATTTTTCTGGCAGTTCTCGTAATGGGAAAACCTGAAATACAAAAACAGCCGAAAACAGAAACTGGCACTGGGGTGCACTGAGTTAATAGGTTAGTCCAAATATGATCAAAAGTGTATGGAAGTGTATAAATATCATAGCAATATCACCCAAAAGAGGCATGGAGGAAGCAGAAATTATAGATACGTTTTGGACGTATCAGTTCCCCAACATGAAGACGAGAAATGCCATGAAGAATTTCGAGATACTCCGGACGAATGACAAGAGGAAGGCGGAGCTAAAGATGAAAATAATTGAAAACAAGCTTGGAGAAGGCATGTGACTGATGGAAATCATTCTTACATCACACTTTGAAAAGAATTTGCGTATAACTCTAGAAAAATTAGAAGAGTCAGGTAAGATCTTGGAAAAAGACCTGTGGGTTAGGGCCCACTCAAAATAAATCACCGTTGAAAAATATTGCTTAAGAGATATTGCACCGGTTGAATTACATGGCTTGAATAAGATGACAATCCTTAAAATAGTTTGAACGGATTAAGAATGGAAACGTCAATCTTCCGAGATATCTTGGCCACTCCGGATAAGAATTAGAGAGAGTTGAATAAACAAGATAGACTTTGGATAAGAATTTTCAACATGTGAAAACATGTGAAACAAGAGGAAGGATATAATCAACACCGAAGCTTGAATTAAATCCACCGGAGAAAAAGATGAGAATGGAACAACGATAAACTTGAAGCTCCTGAGCATCTTCACGAGAAATCACCAGATAAGGACATTGAAGGAAAAGAATGAAGAGACATCACATGAATAAAATGGATATTTCATTAAGGACTCTGGTTCCATGAAGAAAAAGGGTGGGAGGGTGGGGAAAACAACGACAACTTGAGACAAACAAAACGGACACCATTGATAAAAAAACCCAAGACTTGGTCTTGCACATATTGAAAGAATCGGTTTAACTTGAAGAGAAGTACGCCTGTTGAAAAGAATTTAACATAACAAACTTGATGATCAAGAAGGATTAGCACTCCCATAGAAATATGAGAACACCGATTAGGAAAGGTATGGGATCAACACTTGACTTCGAAGCAACTCGGATACCACAATCAAAACAAAAACAAAGGATAGATAAGTTGCAACATAATCTTCACAATATCATTCGAACAGCGAATGAATTCCATAGCTTAATGGTACATCAACTTGACGAGAAGACACTTGGGAGAACAAAAGATAAATAAAAACAACAAGGAGCAGATAGAACAAATACATGATAGAAGCTTCGTCCCACATGTTCGTGCTGAATGCCCCATGGAACGTGTTACAAAGGGCCTTGCAATCCCCGGATCAGCATAGCCAAGGATCCTTTATGATGCAACTCCCAATTGGAACAGCGCCCATGAAACCTCTTCACTAGATGTTGAACCACAAACTTCATACCATGCACTCGTTGGAAGATTACCTAAGAGCTACTTGAAACCCACCTATTAATTCCCGAAGGTTTCCGGTTATGCAATCTGGTGTTGGGGATACAGGGGAAGCACCGCGCACTCAACTCTAAACCTACATCCAGCTGTATCCATCCGTCAACACATAACCATTCATCTTCGGAAACCGTTTACCTCGGACCTTCGAAACGCATCCGCTATACTAGCTGTGGCAATACTCCCGAACTATCCCACCAGTACTGGGTGACATCGGGGTTATCTCACCACTAACCGCATAGAAGATTTTTTTATGTCGGCTGTCTTAAGTATTCTAGAACCGCTACGATACGTTTGTGATGACAACACCTCGGAGCTCAACTCCCCGGGACACTGCCACAACCCCTAAATGACAGGAGGCATCGAGAACAATGTTCTCGTCACAAGGATATCGGAACAATCCAAACAATACTCGCGTGATCCTAAAAACTTTTAGTGAATTTTTTGAGAGTAGAAGAGATAGAACATCGTCAGGAGTCCTCACCAGAGCGATGAAGGGATGAGGAGTAAAAAGAAATCCTACTCTCCGATATATATAGACTCAAAACATTTTTATGTGTGTGCCTAGACTCAACCGTCAATGATTCGATCAATCAGGGGGGCTCCTAGGTCGGAGAAGGCTCTGATACCAACTTGTAATGCCCAGTATGCGACTATGTCTCCCACATGTCGAGGCATGACTTAAAGACATAAGTGCATACTAGAATGATCTCAAGTATGGTATCTTTGCACATCTCATGTAAAATTCAGGGATGAAATAGTAAAAGATAGTTGGCTTACACTCTCCACATCACACAATGAATACAATAACATACATCATCCAAAACACAGGGTCCGACTACGGACGAAAACCAAATGAGAAAGATATCATAAACACAAGGTCAGATCGCCCCTAGTAGGAACCACTATTGATCGTCGAAAATGTCACATACATACGGCCACTCTCTTCATCGAGCTCCCAGTGTAGTTCTTGAACCATCTCCTGCATTGTTCTCAGCGGTACCTGCATCTGGTGTTGTAGTATCTGTGAGCCACGAGGACTCAATAATCCCATAACCATGGGTATCAAGACTAGCAAAGCTTTATGGGTATGGAGAAGGTAAAGTGGTGAGGTTGCAGCAGCGGCTAAGCATAAGTATGATGGCTAACTTACGAGTACAAGAATAAGATGAGCATCTACGCAAACGGTCGCAAACTAGTAATAATCGCTAAAGATCCTGAACTACCTACGAGTCAAACATAACCCCACCATGCTCTCTTTTCAAAATGAAAAGAGACAGTCACGGTTACTCACGCGGTTCGTGTATATCATTCCGGATCCTCTGTCAAGTTTTCTACAACCGTACATTAACAAATTCCCATCTGCCATATAACCGCGGGCACGGCTTTCGAAAGATCATAACCCTGCAGGGGTGTCCCAACTTAGCCCATCACAAGCTCTCACGATCAGCAGAGATAATAATAATATTACCCCTTATCTTAGGGAAGGCCCGATCAGACTCGGAATTCCCGGTGCACAAGACATTTCGATAATGGTAAAACAAGTCCAGCAAGACCTCCCGCCGTGCCGACACCCAGATAGTAGCCGCGCGTATCTCGTCTCAGGCCACAACCGGATGGGAGAAGCTACGAGTAAAACCAACCCTCGAGTTTCCCCTAGGTGGCCCCGCAGCACACCCGTTTGGGACCAACACCATCAGCACTGGCCCCCCTGCTATGTAGAAAAGAATCCTCGAGGGCGCGACCCCCTATGCAATTTAATTAGTTAATTAAGTTGTTATTATGAGGCAAATTAAAACCAATGTTGGGCCTTGCTGGAGGAGTTTTATTCAAAGACGAACTGTCAAGGGGTCCCCATATACCCAACCGTGTAAGGAACGCAAAATCAAGGAACATAACGCTGATTTATCGGCTCCTAAGGTGGCATGAGTGGAACAAAACACCGAGCAAAAGGCCAAGCCTTCCACCCATTACCAAGTATATATGTGTGTTAATACATATAAGATATATTGTGATATTCCAACAACAAGATCCGACATGGATCAAACTTCATCTTCACCTGCAACTAACAACGCTATAAGATGGGCTGAGCAAGCGGGTAACATAGCCACACAATGGTTTGCTAGGAAGGTGTCAAAGGTTAGAGGTTTCGTGGCAACAAGGAGAGGGCTGACAATAAATGATGGGTAGCGCGACATATAGCGACAGCGGCGGGACAACTAGCATGGCAAAGATAGTAAAGGTATCCAAGGGGATGGTCATCTTGCCTTGGATTCTGCAAGGAAGCAGAACGAGTCCATGTAGTAGTCGAACAAATCCTCACAACTCCTGAACGAAACCGAAGCTAACGAGAAGAAGCATACCGGAAAGAAAGCAAACAACATGCATGGTGAACACACATCTCATAACCGTGGCATGATGCACAAACAAGTATGATGCATGTCCGGTTTAGATATGCATGGCATGGCAAAGTGCACAAGCAATACTACAAGTTAAGTGGAGCTCAATATGCAATGAGTTGCATATTGACGAAACACCCCATTTTATTTATTTAGTTGACTCTCGTTTAACTACAAGACAAGATTAAATGTTTTTATTAAACATGGCAAGAGGTGAAGCAAAAGTAAACTACCTATTTAGGCATTTTAAATGAGGCCGGAAATAACAACAACAATTCCGGAAAATCCCCACATGTCATTTAGCAATTTATTAAAGCAAACAACAATTTAAACGTTTTAATGTTGTTATCATGATGCGAATGACATTTTCAAGTTTTATGCAAATTTGTTAAAAGTTGACATGAGCAAGATATGGAGTATTTGTCACCGTGGTGGAAAGAAAGGGGCCACGGCTGCGAATCCGAAAATGATGCCACGCAACATATCGGTTCCGGTAACTCGTTGAGAGTCCGGTGCAAAAGATGGCGGAGAGCGTGACATGCAAAAGAGATGGGGTGCTCCCGGTTTCCGGGTTCCCACGGGTCGGCGACAAAACAGGGGCACAACGGACACGGTGCAACAAGCGATGCATCTCATACAACCACATTCGTTCACGGGCATCGTTTCGGCGGTATACCTTCGAAGCGTGCGTTTCGGGGCGGTTCGAGTCGTCGAGGGAAGTAGTGGTACTCGCGGTTTGTAGTGGAAGTAGGTGTTCACGTTTCGTAGCCGTTCAAGTTTCCGTAGATGTTCGGGTCACGGCGACGGTAGTCCTTCGGCATCGGTAGTCGAGGTACTTGGTGGTCTTGGCGATTCCGTAGATGGCGGTAGAGGTACTTGTCGTCCACGGGGTCTTCGAGGGTCGATGGTAGTGGCACACGGTCGTAGTGGGAGTAGTTGTACTTGTGGTCTTGGTCACACCGAAAGAGGCACTTGGCGAAACCATTCACCGATGGAACATTGGCGCTACTCCTTGTTCGGTAGTCGTCTGACTTGACGTCAATGGCAACAGCAAGCAGAGGTCTCTGTTGCAGCAAGGCTCACGAGGGACGTGGAGGCAGCAATGACAGTGCCTAGAACTGGCGTCACACGGAAAAGGGCCGGCGACGGGAGCAGAGGAGCGTCTGGTCTGGCAGAGGCGTCCGACGGTGCCAGATCGCGAGCGCGGGCGCACGGTCAGAGGCGCGGAGACGGAACCTTGCGGCGGCGGCGAAAACGACCAGCGGAGGGCGAGGTCGAGGTGGCGGAGGCCGCGGATGCGGCGCGTCGGCAGCAGCTCCGGTGGCCGTCGCGGAGCTTCTCCCTGGCAGTGCCATGAAGGAGGCCAGGGAGGAGAGGGGGTCCGCGGAGGAGGTGAGGTGGAGCAGGTGGCTCGGCGGTGAGCGCTCGTGGAGGCACGGGACGACGAGGAGGAGATGGCGACATGGGGCGGCGGAGCAGGCTATTTGGATGGGGCGGCGCGGTCGTCCATGGCAGTGGCAGTGCGAGCGAGGGAGATGGGCGGGGATCTCGCCCTCTCTACCGGTGCTGGAGGAGAAAACAAGGAGGAGGGGTCGAGCAGGGCGGAAGCGCGGTCGAGGGAGGAGAAGAAGAGCGATGGGTGAACGATCGGGGCTAGCTAGGGTTAGGAGGAGAGGGAAAGATCGATGGGAGAGAACGGGGAGAGGGGCGAGGGAAGAGCGAGAGGGGCGTGCGGCGGCGGAGGGAGGACGAGAGGGAGAGGCTCGTCCTAGGGTTCGAAGGGGATTGGGCTTTGGACCAATTGGGGGCTGCAGGAGGCCTTAGGGAGGCCGGCGGCTGGGCCTGGCTATGGCTCTAAAAGAAAAGAAAGAAAAAACAGGTTTCTCTCCTTTTTTTCAAAAAAGAAAAAGGGAAGTGGATATATTTATTTGGCAAGGCAAAATAAGTCCAAATAAATACAAGTTGAGAAGGAAAAACTGGCATGGAGCTACTTTGACTAATTTCAAAGCGCCACAACTCGAACCGAAGCAAAAAGGAGAAAGATGGGGATTATAATATTTGGAAACGAGAGAGGTTAAAATGTAAGTTTGTTTTGGTGAATTCCATAATAATGGAATAATTTAATATAGCTCTCTACATATTGAGAGGCTTTGAATATGTTGTAAAGATAAATCAATATGTGAATTCCCTCGGTTTAAATGGATCAAAGATCCACGTGATTTACTTATTTGAGTTGCAAAAAATTCATGACATGATGGCATGATGACATGATGCAATGTAAAATAAAATGAAGCAAGCAAAAATAAACACAGGGTGAAACCCGGAACAGCTGGAAGTCTTCTGGAGCATCGGTCTTGGGGCGTCACAGTGATCCTTGCCGCTTGCACTCCTCCTCATCATTCGTGAAGCTCCGACAATACCTATGCATGCACACAAGTGGAGTGTCAAGTAGTATACCATCCTCGAAGGGGTCAAGTGAACACATGTAAAGGATATGATTCACCTTTAAGTATGAGAAAGTAGAGGTCACATGTGTCACTTTCCAAACGGACTCTTGGCATGGTGATGTCCATAGGATGCTCCGCATCATCCCCCCCCCCTTGGGAAAGATTCGACCTCGGATCGAAAACCAAATCACCATGGGAAAGAGATGGCGTCGTCGTGTAGATGTGGATGATCACGAAGTGCTCATCTTCTTGAAGTTCTACATGGGCACTCTCCAATGTCGCACCGTCTAGTGATTCCTTCAAATGGAGCAAAGACAACAAACACTTGGAAAAACAAATGTGGTTAGCGTTAGTGCAAAACCAAGCATTCAAGAGGTGATTCACCCAACAAGTGTTGTCATCAAGCATAGCATAGGGTGTGACAAAGGGTTGTGGCATGGCATGTAAGCACATCAATTGAGCACTAGAAAAGATATCATGGGGCCAAGTATGCAATTGGGAGGTAGTGATGCAAGTATGTGTGACAAGAGAATAAGCATCTACCTCATGGCCATAGCAAGCATGCATAAAGTGCTCAATGAAAGGTCTATGGTAGGCATAGGAATCATTCACAGCACCAAGTAAAATGAAGTGTCTAAACACATGGGTCAAGTGCAAGACAATCCAAGCATAATGTGCATAGGGTGTAATGAAGATAGTATGACACACAACACAATAGAAAGAGCAATTGTTCATCATGTGTGAGGCAATCAAGTCAATCATGTGAAAAGCAATGGGACATGGCATATGTGAAGAGATGACATTGTTGCAACCAAGCATATGATAGGGACAAGTAATCCACAAGTCGGATGCAACACACAAGGCATATATATCATGATGCATGGAGATGTGTAAATGGCAAGTCGAAGCAAGATCTCTAACATGTGTGCAAATAAGTTTCGTGGTGCAAGCAACACAAGTAGTGTGATCCACAATATCCATGCTCATGGTTTTGGGTGTCTCGAAAGAGAAGGATATCACCTTAAAAGTGTGTCCTTGTGCATCCTTCACAATGTCGAAGCACAAGCAAGTGCGATGTACAATCGTCGTGGTAGAAGGTGGTTCGCTCTCAAGAGCTCGAATGGTCAACTCACGGGAAGTGGAAGTCGACACGAAGTCCAAGTATCCTACACATGCACACAACAAAACAAAGAACGTATGCGCATGGTAGATAAACACATCATCCATCATGATGGTTCTCTTCTCTTGCACATAACCCTTAGAAGCAAAAGTGCATGAATAATATGATGCAACAATGGCTATATTCATGGCACTAGGCTCATGGTGCAAAGAGGTAAGACAAGCAAAATCTCCGAATAAATGCGAGAATGCTATGGGGGAAATCTCATTGGGAAGACTAAATTCATGGTTGCGCTCAATGCATGGACAATCATATAGCATGAGAGAGGCAACATGTGGAGACATATGACAACAAGCAATATCAATCATGTGCAAAACATGGAAATGGTGGCTATCAACCGCATGAAATGAGCATGTATGAATCATGGGTGATGCACTACATGAAGCAAGCATGGTGATCAAGTTGTGCAAACTAGTGGAGCGAAGATACAACACACTAGGAGAAGGCATGGAAATCATGTCATGTGAGCAAATGGTGGGTATAGGTAATACACATGACATATCGCAAGCACGAACACAAAGCAAGATCAAAGCATCATAATAGGCATGGGTACAAAGGCATCATGGCAATAACAAGCAATATCTCCACCAAGCTTGCAAATACACATACAAGTATGGGAATCAATCATCATGTGTAATGCAAAGCATGGGTCACAGATGCATGGCAAAGGCATATAAATGAGCATATCATGCAAAGTGAACATGGCAAGATGTGCGTAAGAGATATAATGGACAATAACCCATAACCATGTGAGTGCCATGTAGAAGAAATACGCGAAGTCTTTGCGCAAAGGGAACGGTGGGAGAGACAATCCTTGAGACTCCAAGTCGGCGTTGCTCTCTAGAGCTCGTTTTATCAACTCATGAGACTGTGAGGTAGACAAGTATTCATGTGTACCTACATAAAAGAGACACAAACCAAAGAAATAGTGTGCATGGTAAATGTACAAATCATCCATCATGATGTGTATGTGCACGTTAGAGTTAGCACAAGATAAGCATCGCTCAAAGAAATTTGATGCATGGTATAAGAACATGTCATCCATCATGAAAGAATAGTTGTCATGTATAGCACGATGGGGACACAAATTAGAGCATGTAGTATATGGCACATCAATAGCATTTTCATTCATGGGGAGCATATTGTGCACACAAGTATGGGGACCATGCAATGGATGGGATGGATCAAAATCTCCTAAAATGTATGAGGAAACTATGGGGGTCTCCTCATGAGCAATATCGGAAGCATAATGTGGAGAAGTGGAACAACATCCAAAACAATGCATGTTCGAAGCTAGGTAATCATGGCATGGCATATGATGGGTATGATGCAAAGGAAGCATGTCAATATCATCACAAGAAAAACAAATGCCAATAACCATGGGCTTGTCATCTATGCCATATGTGCAAATTGGATTTATCTTAATGGCATATGCATAGTTACTACGATGAGATTGCAAATGTGACATATTGTTGATCTCATGCATAGCATACGACAAGTCAAGCGGGTTGTCAAACATGATGTGACCGAGAGAATTATCACAAGAAATCATATGCAACATGGCATCACAAATAATAGACTCCACATGGAAATCATCAAACTCATCATAAATGGGTAAATCATCGCATGGGGAAATCATACTAGAATGAAGCATGGCAATAGGTGGATCAACATCATGCAAGCAATCAATGTTAACATAGTCCACTAGTGGGACGAGAGCATCACCTTCACCTTTGTTACCTTTCTCATTCCACTCATGTGGTGTAGGTGAGGTGGGAAAGATCAAAAGGTGTTCATCATCTTCATCTTGATGGAACCATGTGGGGGGTGCATCATATTCCACTATGGCCATCGTCATGTCCAAAGGAAGGACGAAGTCGTCGAGGAATGGCGTGTCATCATAAATGGGACCTAGCACCAAACGAGAAGACACAATAGAGGTAAAGGTCAAGTTGTTAGTGTAGGAAGTGGCCTCGCATGACCTATCAACTATCTCACTCTCTTTATGTGGTGGCTCACTCACTCCCTCAAGGTAGGTGCACTCACTGTCGCATATGGTGGAGTCACTCATCTCACTCAAGTGGTGGGGGTTGTGGCTCTCCTCACATGGGAATTGGGGCAACTCGTCATATATGGGGCTAGTGGTGAACTCGCTCTCACTCTCAATATGGTGGCACAAATTCAATGCAATTGTCAAAGTGACTCAATGATGTTGAAAATGATTCACAATTTTCTCATGCAACAAGTAGATCACAAGCAAAGGGTAGCACAAGGAACATACGCACGGATAGATAAATGTGGTTGTGCAACCAAGGGTGAGCGAAAATGTGGAATCCACGGAAAATGCTCTTGTTGCACAACACTAGAGAGACGCTAACCGATTGCTTAATAGGCGGATACGCACTTGTGCACGACCTATAAGAGGCAAAACGTAATGACTTTCTATCAAAAGTATACTATGAGTGTATGATGTGCTGATGCTTGAGCACAAGATGATGTATTGCTATCTCATATGATCTCTTTTGATGCAAGGTGTATGATGCTATTTTTCTTTTTCTTATAAGCTTTGGTGGCTCTTTTGCTTAAAAGCTTGTGACCTCTTTCTTTGGCCACTTATGCATGCTTCATGTATCAAGGTAGCTATTGTGTATGCGGGACACTCTTGTGCCACACGGGGATAAGATGATGTAGTATGCAATATCTATGACTATCACTAATGTGCACAAGTGTCGTGACCCGGCAATACTCAAATGGCTAGTCTCGATGGGAAAGCTACGGGTGACAATGCAATTGCAAGGTAGGATGAACAAGGTGTCTTTGATGTTACCGTCCTTGCCGAGGGTGAGTGGTGGTGTTGTCGGAGTCGTTCCGTTCCAAGGTAGCCTAAACATCCAAGGAAACGGTGAAACCACAACTCAAGTATCCAAGGCAAAGTGAGACAAAATTGTCAAAATCGTAGTGATTAAGCGATGGTGGTTGCGGAAATGGTGGTGGTATGCGGAAGGTTTGGTGCGATACCGAACGAAAATGGTGGGGCTAAGTGCAAAGTGGTGTGGATGGGAGGGTTTTGGCTGCGGGAGGCCGGATGTCCGGGCCAGAGGCCGGATGTCCGGGCCAGACCGGATGTCCGGGGCATGGGTCGGATGTCCGGGGTGCCCGAGGCCCTGATGAACTCCGTGGACCAGATTACTTCCGGGGCCAAATTCGTCGGATTTTGCGGATCAAAATTGGGGAAAAGGTGGGGAAAAGCTAGATCCACTCATGGTACAGCAAATCCATGGAACAAATTCAACAAAATCTCGTCAAATCAATAGATCACAAAAAAATTGGGGCTATTTTTGGTGGGGAATTTTCGAAATTGGGAAGAACACAACAAAAACAAGCTAGAAAACACGGGTAGGGGCTCCAATTTCGTGAGAAACCGTGGCTCTTGATACCATATGATGTAGGGTGGAACCCTAGATGGCCGATCTTTTACGAAATGGAGAGGATCCCACAAAGAACACGATGAACATGGGGAGAAAACACAAGGGAAAACACTCAAGAACAAGTCCAATCACACATCCACTAGACAATCAAACACACGAGATCACAAGGTACATCAACAACAAAGGGAAAGATACAAGGTAAAGTTCATCTCCGTGAGGAGGTCTTGAATCCGCGAAGGATCTTCCCATTTAGGGGTCTTGAATCCAAGGTGGATCTTCTCTGTAGAGGGGTCGCGGTCTCTCTCGTGGAGTAGCTCCGTAATGGATGAGCAAAGCTCTATCTCACATATGAGCTAAACTAATGCTACCCTAAAATGGTGGAGGTGGAGGAGTATATATAGTCTAAGGCCACGAAGGGGTAAGTGAGGGGCGAAGGGGGTACATGGCCAAAAGGCCTGCGGCTGCGCACATGCAGGGAGCGGACGTCCGCTGGGCACCGGATGTCCGGTGGCTCGGGAGGGACCGGACGTCCGGTATCTCTCGGACTTCCGCTATTTTCCACCGATTACGTTCTGTTGATGATGTCACGGACGTCCGGTGGCTGCCGGTCGTCCGGTCGCCTGGGATGCGTCGGACGTCCGGTGTGTAGCGGACGTCCGGAGCCTGTAGCTTGCAGCAGCTCCGTTTCTTCCGTCTTCTCTTCCACGCTTCCCTCGCTGATGGTGTAGGTGATCCTTGCCGCTTGCACTCCTCCTCATCATCCGTGAAGCTCCGACAATACCTATGCATGCACGCGAGTGGAGTGTCAAGTAGTATACCATCCTCGAAGGGATCAAGTGAACACGTGTAAAGGAGATGATTCACCTTTAAGAATGAGAAGTAGAGGTCACATGTATCACTTACCAAACGGACTCTTGGCATGGTGATGTCCATAGGATGCTCCGCATCACATGGTATGGTAAGCGTTGTCAATTACGCTTTGTGTACTAATCCATGGTCTTATCGTCTTGGAGGGGTACCGGCATTGGTCACGTGGGTGGCAGTGTTGTTGGCCGGCCTAGTGCGCGGCCTCATGGTCGGCATGGATGTTGGAGTGGCGGCTCCGGATACGGTGGTCGGGTGTTGGCTCCGGTTGCTCGGGTGATGAAGCTGATGGCTCGCCTAGTGCGCAACCTCGGGGTCGGCGTGTTGGGTTTCTGTCTGTACGTCGGAACGGTGGCTCCGGAGATGGTTGTAGGGTGTCGGATCTGGTTGCTCGGGCAGCAGAGCAGACGGCTTGCCTGGTACACGGCCTCGGGGTCGGCATGGATGCTAGAGCGACGGCTTTGGTTTTGGTTGTAGGATGTCGGCTACGGGTTGCTTGGGTGATGGAGCCGGCGGCTCGGCTGGAGTGCGACCCTGGGATCGGCGTGTGTTTCTTTCAGTTATCCCTGATTAGCTGAGAATGTTAGGTTTTTGGGTCTGGTTTTTCTTATAAATTGGACCAACTCTCTTCTTCTTAATGAAATGCAGGAACCTCCTGCCCCTTTCGAGGTGTTCTCGAAAAAAAAGAACACCGAGAAGGAGAACACCAAGAACTCCAAGATCTAAATCCAAGGGGTTCCCCTCACATAGGGGAGAAAATGATTGGTGAAAATGTGGATCTAGATCTCCTCTCTCTTTTCCTGAAAAAACTAGCAAGAATCCATGGAGGGATTGTGAGATAGCAAGCTCGAAGAAGGTCAACAATGAGGGGAGAACACGAGCTACGGCGGTAGTAGCCAAATGAAACACTACTACAACAGGGAAACATGGCGGTAGTACTGCCGGAGCGGTACTACCGCGTGCCCTTGCGGTACTACCGCAGGGGTAGTATTCAACGGACACACGGGTGCAGCACATGACATTATTCACAGTGAGGCAGTGGTACTACCGCTATGTATAGCGGTACTATCACGCGTCCATGGATGTAAAAAAATTACTGCCGGTGTACATCCGCTGGAGCTAACTTCGAGCAAAAATCTGGCACGGTAGTACTGGACAAACATCGCGGTACTACCGCCTAAGGGCGGATGTAAAATATTATATCCGCGCCTACATCCGCATGCATCAGCGTCAGGGTTGGAGGCAACGGTACTACCGCTCACAAGGAGCGGTACTACCGTTGGCCGCTGCGGTACTACCGCTCCCTTGAGCAGTACTACCGCATGCCACAGAGGATTTAGCAGTTGGCTGCCTTCATATCGCAGCTAAAGACAACAAAAAGAAGAGCCCCCCTTAATAGTATGGCAATCGATCCTATAGCCCGGTCTCTCAACTACCACCATGAGACCGGTAAAATAGAATACCTATCAAGGGCAAACCTTTGCCTTACACTGTAATGCCCCGGACACACCCGCCGGTGATCATTACTCCTGGCGGGATCTAGACTGGCCCCACATATCAATACTAGTATTTTTTGCGCACTTTGTCCTCACTCATACGCACCCGGGAGCAACTTCCCGGTTGGTCACCCATCCTAAAACTACTCCAAGCTGAGCACGCTTAACTTTGGAGTTCTTTCCGAATGGGCTCCCGGAAAAGAAGGAATTCCTTCTTGATATGGGTAGTCTATGATCCCTAATAAGCCAGGCCATCACATACACCCCCACTCAGAGGAACCGACCTCCTCGTCGGGCCACAGGAACGTTCCCTCTTGGCACAAACGTCTATGAATCCAGTCCGATACATGTGACATGCCGTGTGCCACGACGGGTCACAAACGTCATGAACAACATGACTGAGCACATGTCCGCAAACATCCGTGTAACCGCGAGGGTCGGCTCTGATACCAACTTGTAACGCCCCGGGCACACCCGCCGGTGGTGGTTACTCCTGGCGGGATCTAGACTGGCCCCACATATCAATACTAGTCTTTTCTGCGCACTTTGTCCTCACTCATACGCACCCGGGAGCAACTTCCTGGTCGGTCACCCATCCTGAAACTACTCCAAGCTGAGCACGCTTAACTTTGGAGTTCTTTCCGAATGGGCTCCCGAAAAAGAAGGAATTCCTTATTGATATGGGTAGTCTATGATCCCTAATAAGCCAGGCCATCACATACATAAAGTCCACTTGAGCTAGATGATGGCGATCCTGACTTCCTCAAGTTGGACCATCTTTCTTGATTGCGTTGGCTCGGTAAAGACTAGTTGATTGCTCCCCCATACTCCACTATGAGTGTGCCACTCTTTGGCTCATCTTCACAAGTCCATTGCCACCACAATAGACGGCAAGCTTCAAGCATATGATCTCTTCGTGATGATCCACTTGAACTTGCACACGACAACCTAACCCACAAAGAACTTAGATTCAGAGCCGCCGCTCCGACTTCCACGCCGGCCCCGAGGTTGCCCACCACCCGATCCGATGACTCTCCCAGACCAAGACCACTCCAGAACGATGCCTCCAAGAAGGACCCCGACACCGGAGCGCCATGATCATTCGCTCCAAGAACCTAGAGCAAGGGTTTCCCCCAGAGTGTGAGAGAAGAGGTCGAATGCCCTCGAACGATGATGCCTACAAGAAGGTGTGCAGCGCCCATAGGCGTCGCCAGCGCCGGCTTCGGCCAAGGCCGGAGGAAGGCTTTCGCCCCGAGCAGCCAAAGGAAGCCCTTCCCTCGAACCGGCAGACGAGAGCCACCGCCCGCCTGAACCACCACCTACCACCAGAGCCAGGAGCCGCCGATCAGAAAGGCCACGCCGCCGCACCTGCACCACGCAGAGCCTCCCACCAGGCCACCCATCACCACCGCAGGAGCTAGAACCAGCCACGTCTAGTCAGATTCGACGCCCCGTGCAGCAGCTAAAGCGAACCCACCGGCCAGCACCAAGCGTCCCTAACCCGTCTGAGGGCTGACGCACTGTCGCATAGTACTAGCGCCCCGAGCTCCAGCCATGGCACAGCTTACGCAGCCACCATGGCTGCTGTCGCTGAAGAAGAGGAGGTCCGGGGCCTCCGCCCCAGCATCGGAGCATCACAACCCCGCCATCACGCGCTCCAGATCCATGCCATTGGAGCAGCAGCACTCGCACGGCAGCCAGCTTCCCGCCCCTGATCCGGCCACCACGCCGCCCCGGAGGCCAGGGACCGCTCCCCACGACCGCCGCAGCGCAATCAGCCAGATGTGCAGCCGCCGGAGCCACATGCCTGGGCACCCCATCCGACGGATCCAGCCTCCTGGTGCCAGATCCGCGGCGGCCGGCCCAGCACCGCCACACACCGACCCACGGGGAGGAAAGAGAAGACAGAGCGGCACCGCCACCATGCCCGGGGCCGTCGCACCGGCTTGCCTATGCCGGCGAGACGCCGCCGGCGCCGGTCGCCTTGTGTCGTCCAGGGCCACCGCTACGCATCTTGCGAGGCTTTCTTGGTGTTCTTGATATTCAAATCGAACGTCGAGACACGCTAGACAGCCATGGTTCACCTTTCAATAGAAATTGCTTGGGATGCAGCTGCACCTCAAAGCGGGCAGCAATGTCTCATTCCTACAGATGCTTCTGAGCTGAGATAAAGAGAAGCAGAGCAAGCAGAGCAAAGTGTAACTGATGAAACTGAAGGCGTGTATGGTCATCCAACACAAGGCGGGAAAGACATTGGCGGCAGCGGGGCAACTTTGACGCAGTCCAAGGCGTGCGAGGATCGAAGGCGATCAGCGTGCGGATCCGGCACAGTTATAAGACGAAGTGATGTAAGAGCATCTCCAGCCGTGCCCCCAACAGGCCCCCCCCCAGGCCGTTTTTTAGCGTCGGCGCCGAAAAATCGGCCCAGTCGCGCCCCCACGAGCCTGTTTTTCGCCGAAATGGGCTGAAATTGGCGCCAGCGCACCCAACCAGAACCCAGCGCGCTGGGGGCGCCCGGGGGCGCCGGCGCGAACGTTTTGGCATGAAAGAGTGGCGGGACCGGCGCGTCAACGAGACGAAGGCTGGTCGTCCTCATCGTCTCGGTTTTCCCGTGGGGAATCAATGCCAAGTCTACCGCCGGTCAGCCTGCCATTGATTCACGGGCGGGGAAGTGCGGCGACGCCGCCCCGCCTTCCGCCACGTGTTCGCACGCGGCCGCCCCCGAGCCGCTATAAAAGGCGCACCTGGCCGCGCCGGTGAGGCACCCATCCATCGGCAGTCCTCCCCCTCCTCGCTATCGCACTTCCTCCCCTCTCTCCGCCGTTC
>LR738715.1:40539558-40551301 GCA_902687465.1 Secale cereale
GGGGGGGTCTCACTGGCAGCGCGGGCCCGGGTGGTGACTGTGCGCGCGGCGCATGCATGGGCCGTGTGACCCGCCAATGGCGCACGGGGGCGGGGAGGGATCGGCCAATGGGAGGGCGCCGCGTGGCGAAAGCGACGTGTTCGGGGCGCCCTGACGAGGAATGGTACGTGGAGGAACTCCTCCTCGGAGGTATCGCTTGCATGTACCGCCTGTGGGCCGTGCCTCGCGGTGGGTGGGTCCCATGGGCAGGCGTGTCAGAAATGGTTCGGTGTCCTGTGTGTTGTTACGGGCCGAGCCAACAAAGGTAGTACGGGCCGATGATCTGATCGAAAACCAGCTTCACTGCGAACCAATATGTGGTTGAGATGGTTAGGTGTATAGTGGTATCTTTAATCCATCAGGTTTAAATCCTGGTGCTCGCATTATTCCTGTATTTATTTCAGGATTTTCGGCGATGCGATTTCAGTAGGAGGAGACGTTCTCATCGATGACGAGGCGTCTACGATGACTTTGTAAATCTCAAGATGATATGCCGGCTCCGTCTCTCGGAGGTGCTCATAGGGATAGGGTGTGCGTATATGCGTTCATAGGAGTGGGTGTATGTGCGCTCATAGAGGTACGGTGACTTCTGGCTCCCAGTTTTGCTTTTGACATTCAACGCCCTTTTTATGCATTCACTCATTTAGAGTGTTACGTCACTGACAACAAAGGAATAGATGAAATCAGGGGCATCATGGAAATGGAGCAGTCCAAACGTAATGGTGAAAACACTCAGCCCCCGCATCGCTCCTGCAGGGATGACTCAGGAGGCGTAACCCTAGCCTGTCGCTGGCTCTCCCTTCATCTTTCCCTCTTCCTTTGTCGTCACCGAAGGTGGTCACCGACTCGCAGTGTGGTTGCCAGTGAAGGTAGCGGCGAAGATCTTACATCACTTGGTCAAACACTTGTGTGCACCAGCATACAGTCCCTAATTTCGATCAAAATCATTTCAAGGATGCTCCCGGAAGCTATATATATATATATATATATATATATATATATATATATATATATATATATATATATATATATATATATATATATATATATATATATATATATATATAGGCAAAATTGTGTCTATCATAGCTTGCTAGGAAAACAGCTATCATAGCCACACAACACATGTGTCGTGATCCGTGCTAACCATGTGAGGGTCAAACTAAAGAGGTGCTTATGGTGTGTGTTTGCAGCCCATGTGCAGAAAAGCTATGCCATGGTCAACATGCAGCAGTCCATGTTGTTGTACGTCAACGTCAGGAGGGGGACCAAGGCTCCATGTGCATGATGCATGCAACAATTTTGAAACCAATATGGACACCAACAACCATGGAGTAGTAGCGATCGTACATGCCCATACACAAGGAGGGAGCGGAGGCATGCAAAGCACACACCATCTATGTCCAGCTCCGACCATCCATTGCTTGTGTTTCAAAAAAAAATCAGACATGTGTTGTTTAGTGCAAGTTTTAGGTGTTTCAATCCCAAGTTAGCTAGCAACTTGCAGATGCCCTTCGTCGCATTATTAGTTGTGCCTCGCTTCCTAATTTTGCTAGTTAAATTAGCTAGTTAGCAACTTCCTGTACTAGATATTTAACTTCAGCAAGAGTATAGATCTAGTTCATTTCCTGTATTAGCTAGTTATTTTTCCCGTATTTTTTTAGGAACTGCTCAAACTTCTTGTGGTACCGAGTAGGGTATTCACGAAAGATCCACTGATCGCTCATATTAGAACCGACCGCTCACGTTGGAACTGACCGCATATGAACACATGCGGTGTTTTTTGGAACTGCTCAAACTACTTATGGTACCAAGTAGGGTACTCACGATAGATCCGGTGATCGCTCACATTGGAACCAACCCGCTCACATTGGAACTGACCCCATATGAACACATGCGGTATTTTTTGGAACCGCTCAAACTACTTATGGTACCGAGTCGGGTATTCACGGAAGATCCAGTGATCATCGCTCACATTGGAACCGTCTGCTCACTAAAACACACACACGAAACCGATGAAACATGTGGTACCGAGTAGGCCATTAATGGAAACTTCGATGATCAATCACGTTGGAGTTGACCGCATAAGAACACACACGAATTTTTTTGGGGAAGTGCTCAAACTACTTGTGATGTCATGAAGCTTGTATATGTATACAATGCACTCATCCGTACGTGCACACCTATACATGTGCACAAGTGGTGACGAAGTCAATCAATACCTACCTTCACATTATATCCTTGCACGCATCATGTGGGCTAAGTATGTAACTACATGCATCGTGTATGTATACGTTTCCGAATACTTACGCGTACCCGTCGAGCCGGCCGATGAATACTTACACACGCACGCGACGTATATAACACAACGCATGCAGGCACGCATATGATACAAGACGTGTGACTGTGACGAGAGACAACCGACATGTTGGACATCACGGTATACGCCGAGCAAGTTCAACACATGGATTCCATAGGTTCCTCCTGGGCGTACGCATGGATCTGTCGCGTCTGGTGGTCCGAACCTGCATGCGACTCGCCGACGGGTGTCACGGCGAGACGTACCTATGGAACCAGCACCACAAATCGATCGATGTTTTTTTGGGGTTATAAATCAATCGATGGGTGGAACCTGTTGCATATAGCCGCTTGCGTCGGCCACTGCCTTTGCCAGCGCACGTCGGGCAGGCTTTTTGTCAGCCCATTAGGCATAAAGTGGCCAGAATCGGCCTGCCACCACAGCTGAATTTGAAGGAAATATGCCCTAGAGGCAATAATAAAGTTATTATTTATTTTCTTATATCATGATAAATGTTTATTATTCATGCTAGAATTGTATTAACTGGAAACTTAGTACATGTGTGAATACATAGACAAAACAGAGTGTCCCTAGTATGCCTCTACTAGACTAGCTCATTGATCAAAGATGGTTATGTTTCCTAGCCATAGACATGAGTTGTCATTTGATCAACGGGGTCACATCATTAGGAGAATGATGTGATGGACAAGACCCATCCGTTAGCTTAGCAACTTGATCGTTTAGTTTTATTGCTATTGCTTTCTTCATGACTTATACATGTTCCTATGACTATGAGATTATGCAACTCCCGAATACCGGAGGAACACTTTGTGTGCTACCAAACGTCACAACGTAACTGGGTGATTATAAAGGTACTCTACAGGTGTCTTCGAAGATACTTGTTGGGTTGGCGTATTTCGAGATTATGATTTGTCACTCCGATTGTCGGAGAGGTATCTCTGGGCCCACTCGGTAATGCACATCACTATAAGCCTTGCAAGCATTGCAGCTAATGAGTTAGTTGCGGGATGATGTATTACGGAACGAGTAAAGAGACTTGCCGGTAACGAGATTGAACTAGGTATTGAGATACCGACGATCGAATCTCGGGCTAGTAACATACCGATGACAAAGGGAACAACGTATGTTGTTATGCGGTTTGACCGATAAAGATCTTCGTAGAATATGTGGGAGCCAATATGAGCATCCAGGTTTCGCTATTGGTTATTGACCGGAGACGTGTCTCGGTCATGTCTACATAGTTCTCGAACCCGTAGGGTCCGCATGCTTAAGGTTTCGATGACAGTTTTATTATGAGTTTATGAGTTTTGATGTACCGAAGGAGTTCGGAGTCCCGGATGAGATCGGGGACATGACCAGGAGTCTCGAAATGGTCGAGACGTAAAAATCGATATATTGGACGACTATATTCGGACATCGGAAAGGTTCCGAGTGATTCGGGTATTTTCGGAGTACCGGGGAGTTACGGGAATAGAGGAGAGAGGCCAAAAGGAAGGAGGCGCGTGGCCCCCTTCTGGTCCGAATTGGACAAGGGGTGCAGCCCCCTTTTCCTTCTCCCTCTCCCCCTCTTTCCTTCTCTCCTACTCCGGAAAGGAAAGGGGAATCCTACTAGGACTTGGGAGTCCTAGTAGGACTCCCCACACTTGGCGCGCTCCTTCTAGGGCCGGCCTCTCCCTCCCTCCTTTATATACGGGGGCAGGGGGGCACCTCTAGACACAACAGTTGATCTCTTGATCTCTTAGCCGTGTGCGGTGCCCCCCTCCACCACAGTTCTCCTCGATAATATTGTAGCGGTGCTTAGGCGAAGCCCTGCGACGGTAGAACATCAAGATCGTCACCACGCCGTCGTGCTGACGGAACTCTTCCTCGACACTCGGCTGGATCGGAGTTCGAGGGACGTCATCGAGCTGAACGTGTGCTAGAACTCGGAGGTGCCGTAGTTTCAGTGCTTGATCGGTCGGGCCGTGAAGACGTACGACTACATAAACCGCGTTGTTCTAACGCTTCCGCTTTCGATCTACGAGGGTACGTAGACACACTCTCCCCTCTCGTTGCTATGCATCTGGTAGATAGATCTTGCGTGATCGTAGGAAAATTTTGAAATACTACGTTCCCCAACAGTGGTATCAGAGCCAGGTCTATGCGTAGATGATATGCACGAGTAGAACACAATGAGTTGTGGGCGATACTAGTCATACTGCTTACCGGCATGTCATACTTTGCTTCGGCGGTATTGTGAGATGAAGCGGCCCGGACCGACATTACGCGTACGCTTACGCGAGACTGGTTTCATCGTTACGAGCACTCGTTGCTTAAAGGTGACTGGCGGGTGTCTGTCTCTCTCACTTTAGCTGAATCAAGTGTGGCTACGCCCGGTCCTTGTGAAGGTTAAAACAGCACATACTTGACGAAACATCGTTGTGGTTTTGTATGCGTAGGTAAGAACGGTTCTTGCTAAGCCCGTAGCAGCCACGTAAAACTTGCAACAAACAAAGTAGAGGACGTCTAACTTGTTTTTGCAGGGCATGTTGTGATGTGATATGGTCAAGACATGATGAGTTATACGGTTTTGTATGAGATGATCATGTTTTGTAATGTTATCGGCAACTGGCAGGAGCCATATGGTTGTCGCTTTATTGTATGAAATGCAATCGCCATGTAATTGCTTTACTTTATCACTAAGCGGTAGCGATAGTCGTAGAAGCAATAGTTGGCGAGACGAAAACGATGCTACGATGGAGATCAAGGTGTCGCGCCGGTGACGAAGGTGATCATGACGGTGCTTTGGAGATGGAGATCAAAAGCACAAGATGATGATGGCCATATCATGTCACATATTTTGATTGCATGTGATGTTTATCTTATTATGCTTCTTATTTTGCTTAGAACGACGGTAGCATTATAAGATGATCCCTTACTAAATTTCAAGGTATAAGTGTTCTCCCTGTGTATGCACCGTTGCGAAAGTTCGTCGTGCCGAGACACCACGTGATGATCGGGTGTGATAAGCTCTACGTTCAAATACAACGGGTGTAAGCCAGTTTTGCACACGCAGAATACTCGGGTTAAACTTGACGAGCCTAGCATATGCAGATATGGCCTCGGAACACTGGAGACCGAAAGGTCGAGCGTGAATCATATAGTAGATATGATCAACATAAGATGTTCACCATTGAAACTACTCCATCTCACGTGATGATCGGACATGGTTTAGTTGATTTGGATCACGTGATCATTTAGATGACCGGAGGGATGTCTATCTAAGTGGGAGTTCTTAAGTAATATGATTAATTGAACTTTAATTTATCATGAACTTAGTCCTGGTAGTATTAGCATATCTATGTTGTAGATCAATAGCTCGCGATGTTGCTCCACGTTTATTTTTTTATATGTTCCTAGAGAAAAATGAGTTGAAAGATGTTAGTAGCAATGATGCGGAATTGTTCCGTGATCTGAGGATTATCCTCATTGCTGCACAGAAGAATTATGTCCTTGATGCACCGCTAGGTGACAGACCTATTGCAGGAGCAGATGTAGACGTTATGAACGTTTTAACAAAAGCTCGGTATGATGACTACTTGATAGTTTAAGTGCACCATGTTTTACGGCTTAGAACGGGGACTTCAAAAACGTTTTGAACGCCACGGAGCATATAAGATGTTCCAAGAGTTGAAATTAGTATTTCATACTCATGCCCGTGTCGAGAGGTATAAGACTTCTGACAGTGCTTTGCCTACAAGATGGAGGAGAATAGCTCAACCAGTGAGCATGTGCTCAGATTGTCTGCGTACTACAATTATTTGAATCAAGTGGGAGTTAATCTTCCAGATAAGATAGTAATTGACAAAGTTCTCTAGACACTATCACCAAGTTAGTAGAACTTCGTGATGAACTACAATATGCAAGGGATGACGAAAGTAATTCCCGAGCTCTTCACGATGCTGAAATCGGCGAAGGTAGAAATCAAGAAAGAGCATCAAGTGTTGATGGTTAACCAGACCACTTGTTTCAAGTAAAGGGCAAAGGGATAGAAGGGGAACTTCAAGAAGAATGACAAGCAAGTTGTCAGTCCCGTGAAGAAACCCAAAGCTAAACTCAAGCCTGAAACAAGTGCTTCTACTGCAAAGGAAATGGTCACTAGAAGTGGAACTGCCCTAGATATTTGGCGGATAAGAAGGATGGCAAAGTGAACAAAGGTATATTTGATATACAGATTATTGATGTGTATTTTACTAGTGTTCATAGCAACCCCTCGGTATTTGATATTGGTTCAGTTGCTAAAGAGTAGTAACTCGAAATGGGAGTTGCATAATGAACATAAACTAGTTAAAGGATGAAGTGACGATGTGTATTGGAAGTAGTTCCAAGATTGATATGATCATCATCGCACACTCCCTATACTTTCGGGATTAGTGTTGAACCTAAATAAGTGTTATTTGGTGTTGAGCATGAATATGATTTGATCATGTTTATTGCAATACGGTTATTCATGTAAGTTAGAGAATAATTGTTGTTCTGATTACATGAATAAAACCTTCTATGGTCATACACCCAATGAAAATGGTTTGTTGGATCTCGATCGTGGTGATAGACATATTCATAATATTGAAGCCAAAAGATGCAAGGTTAATAATGATAGTGCAACTTATTTGTGGCACTGCCGTTTCGGTCATATTGGTGTAAAGCGCATGAAGAAACTCCATAGTGATGGACTTTTTGAATCACTTGATTATGAATCACTTGGTGCTTGCGAACCATGCCTCATGGGCAAGATGACTAAAACTCCGTTCTCCGGAACTATGGAGCGAGCAACAGATTTGTTGGAAATCATACATACTGATGTATGTGGACCAATGAGTGTTGATGCTCGCGGTGGGTATCGTTATTTTCTGACCTTCACTGATGACTTGAGCAGATATGGGTATATCTACTTAATGAAACACAAGTCTGAAACATTTGAAAAGTTCAAAGAATTTCAGAGTGAAGTAGAGAATCATCGTAACAAGAAAATAAAGTTCCTACGATCTGATCGTGGAGGAGAATATTTGAGTTACGAGTTTGGTCTTCATTTGAAACAATGTGGAATAGTTTCACAACTCACGCCACCTGGAACACCACAGCGTAATGGTGTGTCCGAACGTCGTAACCGTACTTTATTGGATATGGTGCGATCTATGATGTCTCTTACCGATTTACCACTATCGTTTTGGGGTTATGCTTTAGAGACAGCTGCATTCACGTTAAATAGGGCACCATCTAAATCCGTTGATACGACGCCTTATGAACTATGGTTTGGCAAGAAACCAAAGTTGTCGTTTCTTAAAATTTGGGGCTGCGATGCTTATGTGAAAACACTTCAACCTGATAAGCTCGATCCCAAGTCGGAAAAATGTGTCTTCATAGGATACCCAAAAGAGACTGTTGGGTACACCTTCTATCACAGATCCGAAGGCAAAATATTCGTTGCTAAGAACGGATCCTTTCTAGAAAAAGAGTTTCTCTCGAAAGAAGTGAGTGGGAGGAAAGTAGAACTTGATGAGGTAATTGTACCTTCTCCCATATTGGAAAATAGTACATCACAGGAAATTGTTCCAGTGATTCCTACACCAATTAGTGAGGAAGTTGATGATAATGATCATGAAACTTCGGATCAAGTTTCTGCTGAACGTCGTAGATCAACCAGAGTACGTTCCGCACCAGAGTGGTACGGCAACCCAGTTCTGAAAATCATGTTATTGGACCATGATGAACCTACGAACTATGAGGAAGCGATGATGAGCCCAGATTCCGCAAAATGGCTTGAAGCCATGAAATCTGAGATGGGATCCATGTATGAGAACAAAGTGTGGACTTTGGTTGACTTGCCCGATGATCGGCAGGCCATCGAAAATAAATGGATCTTCAAGAGGAAGACCGACGCAGACGGTAATATTACTGTTTACAAAGCTCGACTTGTTGCGAAAGGTTTTCGACAAGTTCAAGGAGTTGACTACGATGAGACTTTCTCACCTGTAGCGATGCTTAAGTCTGTCCGAATCATGTTAGCAATTGCCGCATTTTATGATTATGAAATCTGGCAAATGGATGTAAAAACTGCATTCCTAAATGGATATCTCAAAGAAGAGTTGTATATGATGCAACCAGAAGGTTTTGTCGATCCAAAAGGTGCTAACAAAGTATGCAAACTCCAGCGATCCATCTATGGACTGGTGCAAGCATCTCGGAGTTGGAATATACGCTTTGATGAGGTGATCAAAGCATATGGTTTTATACAGAATTTTGGAGAAGCCTGTATTTACAAGAAAGTGAGTGGGAGCTCTGTAGCATTTCTAATATTATATGTAGTTGACATATTGTTAATTGGAAATGATATAGAATTTCTGGATAGCATAAAAGGATACTTGAATAAAAGTTTTTCAATGAAAGACCTCGGAGAAGCTGCTTACATATTGGGCATCAAGATCTATAGAGATAGATCAAGACGCTTGATAAGACTTTCGATGAGTACATACCTTGATAAGATTTTGAAGTAGTTCAAAATGGATCAGTCAAAGAAGGAGTTCTTTCCTGACTTGTAAGGTGTGAAGTTGAGTAAGACTCAAAGCCAGACCACGGCAGAAAAATATAGAGAGAATGAAAGTCATTCCCTATGCCTCAGCCATAGGTTCTATAAAGTATGCCATGCTGTGTAGCAAACATGTTGTGTACCTTGCCATGAGTTTGACAAGGAGGTACAATAGTGATCCAGGAGTAGATCATTGTACAGCGGTCAAAATTATCCTTAATTACTGGATGACTAAGGAAATGTTTCTCGATTATGGAGGTGATAAAGAGTTCGTCGTAAAGAGTTACGCCGATGCAAGCTTTGACACTAATCCAGATGACTCTAAGTATCAATCTGGATGCATATTAAAAGTGGGAGCAATTAGCTAGAGTAGCTCCATGCAGAGCATTGTAGACATAGAAATTTGCAAAATACATACGGATCTGAATATAACAGACCCGCTAACTAAACTTCTCTCACGAAGCAAAACATGATCACACCTTAGTACTCTTTGGGTGTTAATCACATGGCGATGTGAACTAGATTGTTGACTCTAGTAAACCCTTTTGGGTATTGGTCGCATGGCGATGAGAACTATGGGTGTTAGTCACATGGTGATGTGAACTATTGGTGTTAATCACATGGTGATATGATCTAGATTATTGACTCTAGTGCAAGTGGGAGACTGAAGGAAATATGCCCTAGAGGCAATAATAAAGTTATTATTTATTTCCTTATATCATGATAAATGTTTATTATTCATGCTAGAATTGTATTAACTGGAAACTTAGTACATGTGTGAATACATAGACAAAACAGAGTGTCCCTAGTATGCCTCTACTAGACTAGCTCATTGATCAAAGATGGTTATGTTTCCTAGCCATAGACATGAGTTGTCATTTGATCAACGGGGTCACATCATTAGGAGAATGATGTGATGGACAAGACCCATCCGTTAGCTTAGCAACTTGATCGTTTAGTTTTATTGCTATTGCTTTCTTCATGACTTATACATGTTCCTATGACTATGAGATTATGCAACTCCCGAATACCGGAGGAACACTTTGTGTGCTACCAAACGTCACAACGTAACTGGGTGATTATAAAGGTACTCTACAGGTGTCTCCGAAGGTACTTGTTGGGTTGGCGTATTTCGAGATTAGGATTTGTCACTCCGATTGTCGGAGAGGTATCTCTGGGCCCACTCGGTAATGCACATCACTATAAGCCTTGCAAGCATTGCAGCTAATGAGTTAGTTGCGGCATGATGTATTACGAAACGAGTAAAGAGACTTGCCGGTAACGAGATTGAACTAGGTATTGAGATACCGACGATCGAATCTCGGGCTAGTAACATACCGATGACAAAGGGAACAACGTATGTTGTTATGCGGTTTGACCGATAAAGATCTTCGTAGAATATGTGGGAGCCAATATGAGCATCCAGGTTCCGCTATTGGTTATTGACCGGAGACGTGTCTCGGTCATGTCTACATAGTTCTCGAACCCGTAGGGTCCGCACGCTTAAGGTTTCGATGACAGTTTTATTATGAGTTTATGAGTTTTGATGTACCGAAGGAGTTCGGAGTCCCGGATGAGATCGGGGACATGACCAGGAGTCTCGAAATGGTCGAGACGTAAAAATCGATATATTGGACGACTATATTCGGACATCGGAAAGGTTCCGAGTGATTCGGGTATTTTCGGAGTACCGGGGAGTTACGGGAATAGAGGAGAGAGGCCAAAAGGAAGGAGGCGCGTGGCCCCCTTCTGGTCCGAATTGGACAAGGGGTGCAGCCCCCTTTTCCTTCTCCCTCTCCCCCTCTTTCCTTCTCTCCTACTCCGGAAAGGAAAGGGAAATCCTACTAGGACTTGGGAGTCCTAGTAGGACTCCCCACACTTGGCGCGCTCCTTCTAGGGCCGGCCTCTCCCTCCCTCCTTTATATACGGGGGCAGGGGGACACCTCTAGACACAACAGTTGATCTCTTGATCTCTTAACCGTGTGCGGTGCCCGCCTCCACCACAGTTCTCCTCGATAATATTGTAGCGGTGCTTAGGCGAAGCCCTGCGACGGTAGAGCATCAAGATCGTCACCACGCCGTCGTGCTGACGGAACTCTTCCTCGACACTCGGCTGGATCGGAGTTCGAGGGACGTCATCGAGCTGAACGTGTGCTAGAACTCGGAGGTGCCGTAGTTTCGGTGCTTGATCGGTCGGGCCGTGAAGACGTACGACTACATAAACCGCGTTGTTCTAACGCTTCCGCTTTCGGTCTACGAGGGTACGTAGACACACTCTCCCCTCTCGTTGCTATGCATCTGGTAGATAGATCTTGCGTGATCGTAGGAAAATTTTGAAATACTACGTTCCCCAACAGAATTAACACATCACGTGGGCTTGAGACGGTACCACACCATGCAGCCAG
The DNA here is from genome assembly GCA_902687465.1 of Secale cereale. Classification (NCBI taxonomy): domain Eukaryota; kingdom Viridiplantae; phylum Streptophyta; class Magnoliopsida; order Poales; family Poaceae; genus Secale; species Secale cereale. The sequence continues at coordinate 40,550,888 of LR738715.1, forward strand.
CGTGAATCACAAAGCACACCAACGGTACTGATAGCTATTTCCAAGGTATATATATATATATATATATATATATATATATATATATATATATATATATATATATATATATATATATATATATATATATATATATATATATATATATATATATATATATATATATATATAGGGTGGGTCTATTCTCATAATACCCCTTAAGACCTTATTCTCCTAACAACAGGCTTATTCTCCTAACAACCCTCCCCCACCCCTACAGAGCTTCTAGCGCGGGAGCGCCCCCCGACGCCGGCGTCCTCCCCGACCCCTCCCCGCCTTCTAGCGCGGGAGCGCCCCCGACGCCAGCGTCCTCCCCGACCGCTCCCTGCCTCCTAGCGCGGGAGCGCCCCGGCGGCGGGCCTCCTCCCCCACCCCTCC
>LR738715.1:40551311-40631042 GCA_902687465.1 Secale cereale
CTAGCGCGCCAGCTCCCCGGCGGCCGGCGGCGACACCCACCCTTCCCCGCCTTCTTCCGCGCCACCGCCCCGGCGGCCGGCGGCCACCCCCACCCCTCCCCGCCTTCTTCCGCGCCAAGCACCACGGAGCGCGAGCCAAACGGCCGGCAATGCAGTCCGGCGGCGATGATATTTCCGCGGCGGCGTTTAGGAAGCGACGGCGCACCTCACCTTCGCCCCAAGACCACCTGGGGGATCCGCCGCTGACGCATCCTGCCTCAGTCATGCATGACAGGGGAAAGCGAACTGCAAGGATGACTACTCCATCGCATTCGTCGTGGCTGCGAACTGCAGTGCACAATCTGAGAAGAAGCACCAGGAAAAGGACGTAGATCAACACATATGCAGTTTTACATTTTAAAAAACATATTAACTTGTAATATGTTTGATAAAATGCAGTTCTCTTCTATACGAAAAAGAAAATAAGATCTCAGAATGCGGTTCTCTTCTGTATAAGAACTCTGAGATCGGAATGTCATTTGGAGAATGCAGTTTTCTTCGTCGTATAGAATCTGACATGACCATGCATCAATACAGAATGCAGTTAGAAGACAAAAAATGTAGAGTCAGACTAGGATTCGCGTACACTACAGTGCGTGCGTGGTGCGTTTAAAGCTTGCACTGCAGTACGCTTCGAGTACACAGTGCAGTGCGCTTAGTGCAAAAAAATGTGAAAATAAAAAATTGGCTGCAGTGCGGATGAATTTTGAAACTCGACGACAAACACGTTGAATTCGTCTTTGCAGTCCCATGTGATAAGGTGAGATGCAGTGCGGATGCATATCTTTCCAACGGTATATCATTTGGATCATTTCGGCCAACGTTTTTGTAAAAATTTCATGAAAGAACGGCTGCTGCCGTTCGTAGCCAGCCGCACGACTTTCAAATTTAACTAAAAACCGTAAGGAATCTCAAAAACATTTCAACATATGAAAGTTGCGCCTCGTTCGTAGCTTTCCAACGGTATATTACATGCCTTGTTTCGACAAACGGTTAAAAAACTAGAGTGAAAACAGTACCGAAAATTTGAAAAAATTCGAAAAACACAATTCCGCGATTTAGTAAATTCAAAACTGCTCTTAAACCGTAGCGAATTAGAAAAAAATAATAAATATGAAAAAGATGCGTGGCGACGATACCTTTCCAACGGTGTATCATATGTTTCGTTCCGACGAGCGGTTTAGAAAAAAAGGCCAAAAAACGCTCGCTGCCATTCGTTGTGAGCCGCACGATTTTCGAAACTGCTCTTAAACCGTGCGGAACCTTGAAAAGTGTTCAACATGGCGAAGATGCGTCTACTCCATAGCTTTTCAACGGTATATTACACGCATAATTCTGATAAACGGTTAAAAAACTAGAGCGAAAAAGGTACCGAAAAAATAACACGTACAGTTTTTTCAACATGAAGTTCGCTGGTCTCTGTGGTGCGGTGCGTTTAGCTCTCCAATGCAATTTTGCAATGCAGTTCGGAAGTGTTATGAGAATATTATTCTCATAATGTTATGAGAATAGACCGGCTGTATATATATATCGTGCTTCGACAGCTCCACACCGTGACTCGTGATGCGTTGTATGTGGTTGCAGCGTGTGCACATGCTGGAATGCACGAAAAGAATTGCATAGGTGTGAGTTTGTCTTGTCCGGACGAGTATTCATCTTGGGAAGATTCTCCAGGGTGTGGAGGCGGGGCGTGGCATAGACTATTATCAAGGACCTCCTGTGGATATGCTATCCTTTGTGCTCTGGCGACTCGACACTCGGCATTGCCTCCTGGTTCTGCTTAGTGTAGGAGCTCCATCTTCCACAACCTTGACAACGATTGTCCGATTCCCATAGACGACACAAGTTCTATCACGCTCAGTAATCATCGGTCACCGAGTTCCTCACGTGTCCACATGTTGTTGCCGCACTGGCGACGTCTTTCATTGGACGCTCTTCGCCAGCGTGTTCGGGGTGGACATTTTCCCGGTGGGTCAAACCATCTAGGGTGGCATAGACCTCCTGTGAATATAACAAGTAGGACCATGTGGTCAGTGAGAGAAGCATTCGGGGTGGACATTTTCCCGGTGGGTCAAACCATCTAGGGTCAGTTACTCAGTTTAGGGTTGGAATTGACTGGGATAGCCAAGTACAGAGTGTCAATTTTCAGGGATTGAGAGTCTAAGGTTCGATTCTGACTATCTCTACGAGTTCAAGGTCTTTTCTAGACTTTACTAATAAAGAAACCCTAAGGCCGCGCTTGGCATCGGTGTATTTTAATACAAAGGTACTAAATTTACAAGCGTATCTTACGAGGCGTGAGTGTTTTCCAGACAGAAACAAAACAGATGGGTAGAGACACATATCATTTTACCGGTGTTTTTTTTTCGAGAAAATTTCCGATCTATTCATCTTCAATCATATGGCAGTACAACGAATATCAGAAATAATAAAAATTAAATCCAAATCCGTAGACCACCTAGCGACAACTACCAGCACTGAAGCGAGCCGAAGGCGTGCCGCCGTCATCGCCCCTCCATCGCCGGAGTCGGGCATAACTTGTTGTAGTAGACAGTCGGGAAGTCGTCGTGCTAAGGCCCCGTAGGACCGGCGCACCAGAGCAGCAACCGCCGCAGATGAAGAATAACGTAGATCAAAAAGATTCAATCCGAAGACACACGAACGTAGACGAACAACGACGAGATCCGAGCAAATCCACCAAAGATAGATCCGCCGGAGACACACCTCCACACGCCCATCAACGATGCTAGACGCATCATCGGAATTGGGGCTAGGCGGGGAGACCTCTATTCCATATTCAGGGAGCCGCCGCCGTCTCGTCTTCCCGAGCAGGACACAAACCCTAGCAAAACTGAAATAAACGATTAAAAACGAAGCCCTCCCGCCGACCCTTGCCGAGATCCACCGCGCCCCCATGGCCCTAAGGCCACCGGAGAGGAGGCGGACCTGCGGCGGAGTCGGCGGGAGGCAAAAACCCTAACTTCTTGTGGAGGAGGAGGAGGAGGAGGAGGCGGCGCTAGAAAGGCTTCCGCGAGCACCTAGGGGTATGAACCATTTTACAGGTGTATCTAAAAGAAAAACAATAATAGCCCCAAAAGCCCTAGAAATCAAATGTTTAAAGTAAACACCTGGTGCTTGAGCTTAAGGTGCGCCCGGTTCAACACTCTGATCGGCCGTTCGTCCGTGTGCGCACAAGCTCCTGATAACATCGATCCGGCTAAGGTGCACGGCATGGAATGCGTCGCGTGTACAATACCATTTTTAGTTGTGTTTACATTGTCGTGGTGGAGTGTGAAGTTTTAACTACACTTGTTGTTCACAGCAAGTCGTAGTCTCTTATAATTGTTTTCTGTCTTCTATAAAAATATGATACGCCTAGGCGTACTCTCGAAAAACAAAAGAAAACACTACACTATTTTTTTCAGAGAAAACACGGCACCACTAGATTTTTTTTGAAAACTACACGGCACCACTAGATAATACTCCCTTTGGGTCGGGCCGTCATTCCATCTAGCCGGCCTCCTTCACGACCCTAGTCCAAGCCTGCCTGGTAGCACCCGTCCTATAAAGCAGACCTTCGCCGCCGCCGCCTCCCCATTTTCTCAGCTGTCGGATCGGGAGAGCGAAACCCCAAGGTGAGCCAGCCCTCGTTTGACTGCTTCTTCTTCGTTGGTATCATTCTCAACATAGTAGATCTGCCATTGTTCGTCCTGCTGCTACGTACGTAGATATATAGGCGCTCGTCGTCCAGACGTCCACCCCCGTGCATCGGTCGGTAAGTTGTGGTAGATGTTCGACTGGTACTAGACGTGCCTGGTGGATCTAAGTCTATTCTTGTCTAACGTGGATCTGTCGTTCTGGTGTGGTGTTGTTTACTTTTCTCTGTATATATTGGTGGACTGTCCATTCACTGGTTCTGCCGGAATGTTCATGCCGTAGGAATATATATATGTTATCAAATTTTATTTTCCAAAGGGTAGATATATGCATATTGGTGTGTGTTAGTACTATTCTATGTAATTTCACTTCAGGCTTTCTGCAAGAATGGATTTCTTGATCATTTCGTTTAAATTATTACATGTTGTTTTCAGTGTATGGATGGTCACCTCTTTCAGAGTTTGACTCTGAAGTCCTGTGCATCACACTGTTTTTGTACCGTGCTAGTTACACGATAATGCTGTAACCACTTGTGCATGCTAATACGATTCTGCCACAAAGCAGCCCTCTACACTGTTTTGCGGTTCGCACATTACTTGCAAAAAGAATTGTTGCATGAGTGTGCTTGCTTCCCTGTGTAATTATTCGTATTAGTGAAGTTGGATACTCACGCTCTGCTGTTCTTTGAGTAGGAACTTATCTTAGCACCGTGATAGTCAAGATGGTAAAGTTTACAGCAGAGGAGCTCCGCGCAATTATGGACAAGAGGGACAAAATCCGTAAAACGTCTGTTATTTCTCATGCGGACCATGGTATGTGCATGACCACTGGGCAGTGGTCTGGGACTTTCGAAGTTTAAATTGTAGAATCTCGTTGATTGCTGTCTTTATAGCCCGCTCTTAATTATATTGCATTAAATTTAAAACCTGTGTATTTTAAAATTTGTTATTATGAAGCAATTAATTTCATCCCTGAAAGTATCAATCCATCGTATTTTGTTTTCTTGTTATATGATTGATGATTGATTTATGGTTTAATAATAAGCTAAAATGTAACTACTACATATGTGCCAAGGGGCTCAAATCTACCAAATTTGGAGTGTACTCACGAACATGTTTTTATTACAATTTGTAAGCTCTGCTATTTGATAATTGATATGCATAGTCATCTTATTTTGTTTCAATGTACTTCACTGTTGTGCCCTACTAAATTTTCAATCGTCTCTTCATATAAATTGTGTTAAGTTGTTCAAACCTGATGCTTTCATTTTGTTGAATAACAAAATTTAGCACCGTTCTTACATTTTGTTCACATATTTGCAGGCAAGTCTACGCTTACGAATACGCCTGTAGAAGCTGCTCAGACTATTGCCCAGGAAGTTGCTGCTGATGTTCGCATGACCGGTACTCGTGCAGACAAGGCCGAGGGCGAGAAGGGTGTTGCTTCACCACCTCCTCAGTCAGGGTCACACACTCCCACTGAAGATCTCAAATAAGACGCTCCAGCCACCATAATAGTGCCTCCTTCTCTATTGTTGGTGTCTTGGTCCTGACTCCTGATGGGAGATAATAATGATTCACTAAACTAGGATGGTCCCAGGGTGTCAAGAGTTACAAGACTTGTCCTTACTTGTGATTCTTGTATGTCTTGTAAACTCTATTTTTTAATGTGGTGACTTACATCTCTTGTTGCATGTCATGCTTATCTTCTGTGTATGTGGGCGTGTCATCTTTGTGACCATCACTCGTTTGTTCATCTGTGGTGTTTTGTTTTCTATCATAAACACACAACTGTTTCTAGTGGAATATATCACACGTATTGCATCGAGGGGCGGATCCAGGATTGAGCCTCGCTCCGGGCCCCAAGCTTGCTACAGTATCGGCATAGTGCTAAACAGTATCAACAATGCTATAATATACTCCCTCCGTCCCAAAATAAGTGACTCAAAAGTGACTGAACTTTATACTAAAGTTAGTACAAAGTTGAGTCATTTTTGAGTCACTTATTTTAGGACGGAGGAAGTATGAATGATCTGCTTCTCACGTCCCGGGCCCAGGCCCCCCGGCCTGGGTCCTGGATCCGCCACTGATTGCATCCTCCCTTATGAGATGCGTGGTATTGAAATCTCATCTTTGATGGGGGTGATGGAAGAGAAAAGGCTAGGGGAACTAGATTTAGAGACCTATTTTTAAAAAAAAAAAATATCTGCTCGACATGGACATATTATGTGCAATATTATTGAAAACTAAGTATGTATTGAGGGAGGTTTAAAGATAAGATAATGTTTTTGTTTAAACTACATCATTAGTATAAAGAGGCATTATGCATGGCTTGTAAATGTTAAAAAATGAGGATTAGTTGGATCTCGAGAGGAAACCATATTATTGCGAGTAATCAATCAAACTCACATGTTTGTTGGGTGGCAGATCTCACTGATCAAGAACACTATTGGAAGGGGGTGGTGGTTTGGCAGATTCTTCTGATGCATGATGCAGAAGAATTTTTTTCTGTTCGGAGCACCTACCGTTTGGCACTCAATGCTACGCTAAGTACGAGCAAACTCCAACACAATCGAAATTATTTGGAAGGCCCTAGGGCCCCCGAAGGTTCGTGTTTTTGCGTGGAAGCTAGCCTATGTATCCCTTCTGATACACACTAATCGATGCAAGTGGATACCAAATCTATCACCAATTTGCAATGTTTGCGGCAGCAAACTAAAATACGTTTGTCATGCAGTAATATGGTGTATGTTTGTTGGGGATTTACGACATGGCTTGCAAGATGTTTGGGGCATCCCACCGGATAACGAGTTAAATTACTTTAAGAAAGACTAGGTTCTTATTGTGCTTGACAAGATGAATGAAGACATGCACACAAATTTGATGTTCATGTGGTGGCGTGCTTCACATCGCCAAAATGGTGTTGTTCTCAGCAAAGTGAGGCTTTACACTCGATTGACTTTCTTCGGGATTATATGTCTTCCTTGCAGATGTTGAATAGCGACGTACGCAAGATTCATCAGAGGCAAAAAGTAAAGTTGGGTGTGGTTTTTCCACCGGGGACAACCACCGACATGAGCTATCAAAAGCAGAAAGAGCACCATCGAGAAGATAGTTATTGGTGCCAGATTTTGTGAACAAATGTAGTAGATTATCTAAAAAGTGAGTCTTTTACATAGTTTAAACTAGGTTCTAAAGGTATTGGTGCCTTGTGCCATTTCAGATTCCTTAAAACGGACACTTCATACTTTTTATTTCTCTCCTATTATCCTATATGTGTACACATAAACTCTATCCAAGTTCAATTTCAACTTGGCAGCCACCTTCAAGCGCCTAGATGGCAGTCGGAGGCGAGAGGGCAAAATATTCTCTTGGGGCGGCGGCGACAGCGCCCTTAAAGAGACCCTCTCTCTAACAATGTGCATCCAAGAATATCAGATGTTTTTCTTGAGACACACCAAGAATATCAAGATGCGAGGGCCAACGCTTCACGACTGGGCCCAGCCCATTTGCTCATTGTGTGTTTGTTCGACATCTTATCACAACGAGGGAGACATAGAGATTTGCAAGATACATACGGATCTGAATGTTGCAGACCCGTTGACTAAGCCTCTTCCATGGGCAAAACATGATCAGCACCAAGACTCCATGGGTGTTAGGGTCATTACTTTGTAATCTAGATTATTGACTCTAGTTCAAGTGGGAGAAATAAAGATGTCATTTGTATTTCCTTATATCATGATAAATGTCTTTTATTCATGCTAGAATTGTATTAACGGGAAACTTAGTACATGTGTGAATACATAGACAAAACAGTATGTCCCTAGTATGCCTCTACTAGACTAGCTCATTGATCAAAGATGGTTATGTTTCCTAGCCATAGACATGAGTTGTCATTTGCTCAACGGGATCACATCATTAGGAGAATGATGTGATGGACAAGACCCATCCGTTAGCTTAGCACTATGATCGTTTAGTTTTAGTGCTATTGCTTTCTTCATGACTTATACATGTTCCTATGACTATGAGATTATGCAACTCCCGTATACCGGAGGAACACCTTGTGTGCTATAAAACGTCACAACGTAACTGGGTGATTGTAAAGATGCTCTACAGGTGTCTCCGAAGGTATTCGTGGTGTTGGCATAGATCAAGAATAGGATTTTTCACTCCGAGTGTCGGAGAGGTATCTCTGGCCCTCTCGGTAATACACATCATAATAAGCCTTGCAAGCAAATGACTAATGAGTTAGTCACGAGATGATGTATTACGGAACGAGTAAAGAGACTTGCCGGTAACGAGATTGAACTAGGTATTGAGATACCGACGATCGAATCTCAGGCAAGTAACATACCGATGACAAAGGGAACAACGTATGTTGTTATGTGGTTTGACCGATAAAGATCTCCGTAGAATATGTAGGAGCCAATATGAGCATCCAGGTTCCGATATTGGTTATTGACCGGAGATGAGTCTCGGTCATGTCTACATAGTTCTCGAACCCGTAGGGTCCGCACGTTTAACGTTTGATGACGATCAGTATTATGAGTTTATGAGTTTTGATGTGCCGAAGGTAGTTCGGAGTCCCGGATAAGATCACGGACATGACGAGGAGTCTCGGAATGTCTGAGACATAAAGATTGATATATTGGACGACTATATTTGGACACCGGAAGTGTTCTGGAAAGTTTCGGAATTTACCGGAGTGCCGGGGGGGTTACCGGAGCCCCCCTGGGGAAAGTTGGGCCCTAGTGGGCCTTAGGGAAGAAAGAGGGCAGCAGCCAGGATGTGGCGCGCCCCCTCCCAAAGAGTAGTCCGAATTGGACTAGGGGAGGGGGCGCGGCCCCTCTTTCCCTCTCCTTCTCTCCCTCTCTTTCCTTCCCCCTAGTAGGATTGCACCTCTTGGTGCGCCATAGGAGGGCCGGCCGGCCTCCCCCCTTGCTCCTTTATATACGGGGGCAGGGGAGCACCCTAGAACACACAAGTTGATCTCTCCAGCCGTGTGCGGTGCCCCCCTCCACAGAAACACACCTCGGTCATACCGTTGCAGTGCTTAGGCGAAGCCCTGTGCCGGTAACTTCATCATATCCGTCACCACGCCATCGTGCTGACGAAACTCTTGTTGGGGATCGTAGTAGAAAATCAAAAAAAATTCTACGCATCACCAAGATCTATCTATGGAGTGATCTAGCAACGAGGGAGAGGGGAGTGCATCTACATACCCTTGTAGATCGCGATGCGGAAGCATTGCAAGAACGCGGATGAAGGAGTCGTATTCGCTGCGATTCGGATCGCGGTTGATTCCGATCTAAGCGCCGAACAACGGCGCCTCCGCGTTCAACACACATGCAGCCCGATGACGTCTCCCACGCCTTGATCCAGCAAGGAGAGAGGGAGAGGTTGGGGAGGACTCCATCCAACAGCAGCACGACGGCGTGGTGGTGGTGGAGGAGCACGGGACTCCAGCAGGGCTTCGCCAAGCACTGCGAGAGACGAGGAGGGAGAGAGGTAGGGCTGCGCCAAGCGACAAAGGTCAAAATCGTGTTATGGGCAGCCCCAAACCTCACATATATATAGGGGGAAGGGAGGGGCTGCGCCCCCTTTAGGGTTTCCCACCCCTAGGGGTGCGGCCACCCTAGATACCATTTAGGGGTGGCGGCCAGAGGGGGAGAGGGAGAGGGGGGCGCACCAGATTGGGCCCTAGGGCCCATCTGCCCTAGGGTTTGCCCCCTTCCCCTCTCTGATGGGCCTTGGGCCCTTGTGGGGGGCGCACCAGCTCACCTGGGGCTGGTCCCCTCCCATAATTGGCCCACGCAGCCCTCTGGGGCAGGTGGCCCCACCCGGTGGACCCCCGGGACCCTCCCGGTGGTCCCGGTATGCTACCGATAGCGCCCGAAACTTTTCCGGTGACCAAAACAGGACTTCCCATATATGAATCTTTACCTCCGGACCATTCCGGAACTCCTTGTGACGTCCGGGACCTCATCCGGGACTCCGAACAACATTCGGTAACCGCGTACATACTTTCCCTATAACCCTAGCGTCATCGAACCTTAAGTGTGTAGACCCTACGGGCTCGGGATGTTGGGGAACGTAGCAGAATTCAAAGAAATTCCTACGCTTCACCAAGATCAATCTAAGGAGTCATCTAGCAACGATCATAATGGAGTGCATCTACATACCCTTTTGTAGCTCGCGAGCGGAAGCGTTCGAAGGAACGTGGATGAAGTAGTCGTACTCTTCGTGATCCTCGTCACCGATGATCCCAGCGCCGAACGGACGGCACCTCCGCGTTCAACACACGTACGGTACAGCGACGTCTCCTCCTTCTTGATCCAGCAAGGGCGGAGGAGAGGTTGTCGGAGATCCAGCAGCACGACGGCGTGGTGGTGGATGCAACAGGAAAACCTGCAGGGCTTCGCCGGCGCCCTGCGAGAGGAGATGGAAGTGTGACGGGAGGGGGGAGAGGCGCCAGAGGCTTGGGGTGCGGCTGCCCTCTCCCCCCCCACTATATATAGGGGCCAGGGGGGCGCCGGCCCTAGGGAGATAAGATCTCCAAGGGGGGTGGCGGCCAGGGGGGAAGACTTGCCCCCCAAGGCATAGGGGGCGCCCCCTCCCCCTAGGGTTTCAACCCTAGGCGCATGGAGGGGGGCCATGTGGTGCGCCAGCCCACCAGGGGCTGGCCCCTTCCCCCTTGCGGCCTACGGGACCCACCGGGATGGGTGGCCCCACCCGGTGGACCCCCGGGACCCCTCCGGTGGTCCCGGGACACTCCCGGTGACCCCCGGAATTCACCCGATGACCGAAACTGGACTTCCTATATATCATTCTTTACCTCCGGACCATTCCGGAACTCCTCGTGACGTCCGGGATCTCATCCGAGACTCCGAACAACATTCGGGTTTCCATGTGCATGTATCTCTACAACCCTAGCGTCACCGAACCTTAAGTGTGTAGACCCTACGGGTTCGGGAGACACGCAGACATGACCGAGACGACTCTCCGGTCAATAACCAACAGCGGGATCTGGATACCCATGTTGGTTCCCATGTGTTCCTCGATGATATCATCGGATGAACCACTGTGTCAAGGATTCACTCAATCCCGTATGTTATTGCCTTTGTCTATCGGTACGGTACTTGCCCGAGATTCGATCGTCGGTATGCCCGATACCTTGTTCAATCTCGTCATGGCAAGTCTCTTTACTCGTTCCGTAATCCATCATCCCGTTACTAACTCCTTAGTCACTTTGAGCTCATTATGATGATGTCTTACCGAGAGGGCCCAGAGGTACCTCTCCGTCATATGGAGTGACAATATCCCAGTCTCGGTTCGTACCAACTCAACAGACACTTTCGGAGATACCCGTTGCGTACCTTTATAGCCACCCAGTTACGTTGTGACGTTTGGCACACCCAAAGTATTCCTACGGTATCAGGGAGTTGCACAACCTCATGGTCTAAGGAATAAATACTTGACACCGGAAAAAGCTTAAGCATTACGAACTATATGATCTCGTGCTAGGCTCAAGATTGGGTCTTATCCATCACATCATTCTCCTAATGATGTGATCTCGTCATCAATGACATCCTATGTCCATGGTCAGGAAACCGTGACCATCTGTTGATCAACGAGCTAGTAACTAGAGGCTTACCAGGGACACGTTGTGGTCTATGTATTCACACATGTATCGCTGTTTCCGTACAATACAATTCAAGCATGAATAATAGACAATTATCATGAACAAGGAAATATAATAATAATACTTTTATTATTGCCTCTAGGGCATATTTCCAACAGTCTCCCACTTGCACTAGAGTCAATAATCTAGTTACATTGTGATGAATCAAACACCCATAGAGTTCTGGTGTTGATCATGTTTTGCCCGTGGAAGAGGTTTAGTCAACGGGTCTGCAACATTCAGATCCGTATGCACTTTACAAATATCTATGTCTCCATCTTGAACATAATTCCGGATGGAGTTGAAACGGCGCTTGATGTGCTTGGTCTTCTTGTGAAACCTGGGCTCCTTGGTAATGGCAATAGCTCCAGTGCTGTCACAGAAGAGAGTCATTGGGCTTGACGCGCTTGGAATGACTCCTAGGTCGGTGATGAACTCCTTCATCGAGACTCCTTCTTGTGTTGCTTCGCAAGCATCTATGTACTCCGCTTCACATGTAGAATGCGCCACGACGCTCTGCTTGCAACTGCACCAGCTGACTGCTCCACCATTCAAAATATACACGTATCCGGTTTGTGACTTAGAGTCATCCAGATCTGTGTCGAAGCTAGCATCGACGTAACCCTTTACGACGAGCTCTTCGTCACCTCCATAAACGAGAAACATATCCTTAGTCCTCTTCAGGTACTTTAGGATGTTCTTGACCGCTGTCCAGTGTTCCATACCGGGATCACTTTGGTACCTCCCTACCAAACTTATGGCAAGGTTCACATCAGGTCTGGTACACAGCATGGCATACATGATAGAACCTATGGCTGAGGCATAGGGAATGACACTCATCTTTTCTCTATCTTCTGCCGTGGTCGGGGACTGAGCCTTGCTCAATCTCATACCTTGCAAAACAGGCAAGAACCCCTTCTTGGACTGATCCATATTGAACTTCTTCAATATCTTGTCAAGGTATGTGCTTTGTGAAAGACCAATGAGGCGTCTTGATCTATCTCTATAGATTTTGATGCCTAATATGTAAGCAGCTTCTCCAAGGTCCTTGTAATGCCCAGGATGGGACTATATCTCCTACGTGTCGAGGCACGACTTAAAGATATAAGCCCATCCTAGAATGATCTCAAGTTTGGTATCTTTGCACGACTCATGTAAAAGAGGGATTAAAATACAAAAGGAGATAGTTGGCTTACACTCGCCACTTCACACAATACATTACATAAGCAAAACATCATTCAAAACATCACAGCCCATCTAAGGGTAAGATCCAAAAGAAAGATACCAAACAACATAACGCCACAGGTCAGGTTCGAATCCTAGTAGAAACCACTACTGATCGTCGAAGCGTCACAAACAAACAGCCAAACTCTTCATCGAGCTTCCAGTGAAGAACTTGAACCAGCTCCTGCATCATTCTCGGCTGAACCTGCATCTGGTGTTGTAGTATCTGTGAGCCACGAGGACTCAGCAATCCCATAACCATGGGTATCAAGACTAGCAAAGCTTTGTGGGTAGGAAGAGGTAAAGTGGTGAGGTTGCAGCAGCGGCTAAGCATAATATGGTGGCTAACTTACGAGTACCAGAATAAGATGAGCATCTATGCAAACGGTCGCAAAAGTAGTGATCGCTAAAGATCCTAACTACATACGAGTCAAACATAACCCCACCGTGTTCTCTTCTCAAAGTGAAAAGAGACAGTCACGGGTACTCACACAGTTGTGTGTTTTACTTCGGATCCTCTGTCAAGTTTTCTATAACCGGACATTAACAAATTCCAATCTGCCACATAACCGCGGGCACGGCTTTCGAAAGATCATAACCCTGCAGGGGTGTTCCAACTTAGCCCATCACAAGCTCTCACGATTAGCTGAAGTGATAAATATAATATCATCTCCCCTTATCTTAGGGAAAATCCGATCAGGCTCGGCATCCCGGTAGCACAAGTCATTTCGACAATGGTAAAACAAGTCCAGCAAGACCTCCCGGCGTGCCGACACCCTGATAGTAGCCGCTCGTATCTCGTCTCAGGCCACGACCGGATGAGCACAGCGTACAGTAACCGAAGACCCCAGGTGACTGGGTGACACCGCACACGACTCTATTTGGGACCAACAGCATCAGCACTGGCCCCCCTGCTATGTAGAATTAAGAATCCTCGGGGACATGACCCCCTATGCAATTAATTAATTATTAAGTTGTTATTATTAGCAAATTAAAACCAATGTTGGGCCTTGCTGGAGGAGTTTTATTCAAAGTCGAACTGTCAAGGGGTCCCCATTTCACCCATCATGTAAGGAACGCAAAATCAAGGAACATAATGCCGATTTATCGGCGCCTAAGGTGGCATGAGTGGAACAAAACACCGAGCAAAAGGCCAAGCCTTCCACCCATGCCCAGTGTATAGGTGTGTTAAATAATAATTATAGATATTGTGATATACCAACAACAAGTTCCCTCCTGGAACGAACTTCATCTTCACCTGCAACTAACAACGCTATAAGAGGGGCTGAGCAAGCGGTAACATAGCCAAACAGTGGTTTTGCTAGGAAGGTTTCAAGGTTAGAGGTTTCATGGCAACAGAGGGCTGACAAAAAGATGGGTAGCGCGACATGTAACGATAGCTTCGAGACAACTAAGCATGGCAATGGTAGTAAAGGTATCCAAGGGTATGATCATCTTGCCTGGAATCCACAAGGGAGAAGAACGGATCCATGAAGTAGACGGAGCAACAGTCGAGCGAATCCTCACAACTCCGGAACGAAACCGAAGCTAACAAGAGAAGCAACCGGAAAGAAGCAAACAACACGGTAAACACACATCTCATAAACATGGCATACGATGCACACCCAAGTATGATGCATGTCCGGTTTAAATATGCATGGCATGGCAAGTGCACAAACAAATTCTACAAGTTAAGTGGAGCTCAATATGCAACGAGTTGCATATTGACGAAACACCACATTATAATTATTTAATTGACTCTCGTTCATTTACAAGACAAGGTTAAATGTTTTTAACATAGCAAGAGGTGAAGCATAATAAAACTACCTATCTAGGCAATTTAAATGAGGCCGGAGAATAACAACAACATATCCGGAAAATCCCCATGAGCATGTTTAATATTTATAAAGCAACAACAATTCACACATTTTAAATGTTGTTAACATGATGCGGATGACATGATCAAGTTTATGCAATTATTAAAAGGTTGACTTAAAAGAGATATAGATGATAAGGAGAAATAGTCATCGTGGTGGAAAGAAAGGGTGCCACGGCAACGATCCGAAATGATGCAACGCAACATCTCGGTTCCGGTAACTCGTTGAGAGTCCGGTGCAAAAGGAAAGATGGCGTGAGCGAGCCAAACGAGATGAAAGGTGGGGCGATCCCGTTACCGGGTTCCCACGAGTCGGTGATGAGGCAACCGAGGAACATGACAACGGACGAAACGGACACGGTGCACACAAGGAAACATTTCATACAACACAACAAGCATTCCACGGGGTCGACTCGGGGTTATACCTTCGGAACAAATGTTCTCGGAGCGGTTCGAGATCGTAGAGGGACGTAGGCGTTCACGTTCGTAGAGGAAGTAGTGGTACATGGCCGAAGAGGAAGTAGTTGTTCACGTTCATCGGAGAGGTACTCGCCGCGTCGTCTTGTGTCGTCGAGTAGGTGTTCCCGTTCGTAGATGTACTTGCGGTCTCGGCGACGGTAGGGGTACTTGGTGTTTCCGGGCGTCGGTAGTCGTACACGGGGGTCGTCGAGCGTAGTGGTACTCGTTTCCGTAGATGTTCGGGTGCATACGTAGAGGTACTTGTTGATTCCTCATGTAGTCGAACTTGACGAAACTTGGGGTCCCTCGTGCACTTGGCGAAACAAAACAGCAGGAACAAACAACAAAAACAAGAACATGGCGGTCACGACCACGTTCACAGCAGCATCCCGGAGCAGCGAAGGAGGAGAAGCCGGACGTCGAGCTGGAGACGCTGGAGATGGGGATGGACTCGGGGCGGTCCATAGCTGCATCCTGCTGGATCCAGGCCGAAGAAGGTCGGGGCGACAGCGGCGTAGGCTGGCCGCGGGACTGGAGATCGAAGGGGCTCGGGGCGCTGCCGCTGCTCCTGGCCGGCCCTTGCTGGAGGACGGGCGCGGCGCTGGACGGGGCTCCTGGCCGAGGCGAGGACGGAGGGCGCTCGGCTTGGAGATGGAGGACGGGGCCGCACGGGAGGGAGATGGCGCGGGAGCCTGGGGCGGCTGCCTGGGCGCGAGGAGCGCCATGGCGCGGCGGACGGCGAGAAGAGGGAGAGCGCTGCGGCGCTCTGGTGGAGGCCGACGGGGCGACGCGGGCGCCAAGGCGAGGCGCACTGGAGGCGAAGTGGTGAAGGGGCGCGAGCGGCCTGGGCTCGACGGAGGAAGGGCGCCGTCGCGGGCTTGGGTGCGGGCGAGCCAGGCGACCTGACGATGCGGCCGAGGAAGAGGCGAGGCGAGCGAGGGAGGTCGATGGGGATCGGTGAGGTTCGATGCGGGAGCGGGCGAGGAGTGCTGGCGGCGCGAGGGGAGATCGAAGGAGCGATGCGGATCGGCTGGGCAGTCGGGATCGAGCGCTAGGGTTAGACCTGGCTGGAGTCGGGCCGCGCCTAGTGAGGAGATGGGCTGCGGGGGAAGTGGGCCTAGAGTTGGCTGGTGGGAAGAGGAGGCCCAAGAGGCCTAGCAGGCCGGCTGGCCTAGAAGGCTGCTGGGGAGATGGCCTGATGGCCTAGCTCTTTCTCTTTTTCTTTAACAGAAAAGAAAGAGGAAAGAGGAAAAAGAAAAGGAGGCTTGGGGAAAAAAATACTGAACGGGGATAATTTTCCCAAACTCATAAAAATGAGTTAGATCCAAGAAAATTATAAGTGGCATGATCAAAAGAATATAAATTCAAACCCATTTGAATTTAATTCAAATGGATTGAACTGATTATTGAAGTGTCCAAAAATGATGAGGTTTTCGGAGGATCCCCGATAAACGAGAAAAGAAATATAGGGAAGGTTTGAGGCCAGGAATGCGAAGAAAAGGCATGGGGAAATATGCAAGTGTGTTGGGGTAATTCCAACAATGGAATATTTATTTATAATAGCTCCATAATATTTGGAGGATATGTTATAAAGAGAAGTCACCTTCCCTCGATTTAAATGGACCGAAGGTCCACACAATTTATTTAGGTTGAGATGCAAAATAAAAATGACATGATGGCATGATGACATGATGCAATGCAAAATAAATAACACGAGCACAAAAGAACACACGGGCAGCCCGGAACGTCTGGAACTTCGGGAATCTTCTGGGACGTCGGTCTCGGGCGTCACAACTCTCCCACACTAACAGATGATCTCGACCCGAGATCCTAGAGATAGCACCGGGTAAAAACGGAAGAGGAAGAGGTAAAACAAAGTTGCTTCTTTGACAGACGAGTGAAACCAAAGAACCTTGAGAGGTTGACCAAATGAAAGAAGAATACAATGGAGATGAACGAAGTTGAGAGCACTCTGTTGGAAAAAGAGGAAAAAGGAACATTACGAGAACCTTGATAGTTGAAAGACATGAAACAAGAGCTCACGGATGACAAAAGAATTAGAAACCGCAATGGTATAGCCAAGGAATAAGAATGACAGAATTTGGACAGCACTCCGTCTGAAAATGAAAGGAATTGAACAAGAACTTGAGAAGATGGATGATAGTTGATGAAAACAACAACAGACAGCCTTCGGAACAATTAAAAGAATGGCACAAGGGGTAAGAAAGATTCAGACAGCACTCCGGTTAAAAAGAGAGGCAAACTTGATAAGATGACGGAACTGAATGAAGAATACAACACTCCGGATAAATAGATAAACAAGGAAAGAACATGATCTTGATAAAAACGAGATGATGGTTAAAGAGAGCAATATCACAATGCCTCCGGAATGAAAGAATAGCATGCTAGGTCGTTGGAAAGAAAAGAACGGAGAAGAAAATGACAACTTCTCTCAAAATTGAATTTGAAAGAGCATCCTTACGAAGAAGGGTTGAATGGAGTTGTTGAAAAATTCAACAACGAAAGAATAAGCTTGATGTGGGCTTATGGAAAACATCTCAAAATTATATGGTGACAACCAGCCACTAACAGAACGAATTGCTTGGATTGAGATCAACAAGGAGACGATAAACTTATTTCACCGAAATGATAAATGAAGAACTTGGGTCATTTATAAGCACCATAATAGCAACAATTCTCAGGGAAAGCTTTTAGGTGAAATATAACCCAAGATCACTCCAACGAATAAATTGAAGGGTTGGAAGATTTCCTGAACAAGGAAAATGATGGGTTTAACTATCTCATTCTTGAAAACTCGTGAATCGTAATCCATGAAAGGATTGTCAAGAATGACATAACACCATCTGAAAGATAAGGTAGAAAGAATTGCAATTAGAATGTATGATGAAGAATGCTTGGGCTCCAACAAGAATCTTGATGAAGACTTCGAGGATGAATTAAATCTTGATGAACCACCATGAAGAACTCCGGTAATGAAAGCATGAGACGTGGAAGATGAAAAGAATAAGATTCAAGGCCTGCGATGAATTAGATAGAGCTTTGAAATGATAAGATTGAAATAACTTGAAGCTCCGGAAACAAGATGAACAACTTAGGACCAAGGATATGATATGATGAACACGCTCCAGACAAAGAATTAAATCACCTTGAAGGAATAAGAATAAGAATTATGTCATGCATCTCCTTCACCAATTTAAATTGATGACAACCAAAGGATTTGGCATATTACTTATTCTCATTGGAAAGGATTAAGAGAGATCTCGCACAAGCTTGGGTAAATCTTCAACAAAGCACCGGTAGGATTATGAAAAGAACCAATGAATTAAAACGACAACAACGGAAGGTAATCTTGAAAGAACCACCGTAAGAATATAGAGACGAACGAAGAGGCATCAATGAAGAATATTTGGAGGACGAAGTTGAAAACTGAGAACTAAGAAATATTCTGAAATGATGGCCTTCGGAGGATCACAAAGAAAAGAATACCCGAAACGCTTCGGATAGGTATGAAAATAATTCCTCACAATCTGAACAATAATGAGGATGGCATGAAGCTAGAACCACGAATCTTCAAGAGAAGGGCCAAGATTTTTAAGAGAAACACTTCTCCGATCTTCACAATCTGAGAAGACGAGAAATGCCATAAGAACTGTTGAGCACTCCGGAATGAAGAATTAAAAAGGTTGAACCAACGACGAAAAGAATTTGAAAGCGATCTTGGAGAAGGCATGTGGCTGATGGAATTCATTCTGACGTCACAGTTTGAAAAGAATTTGAGAATAACTCCGGAATAATAGAAGAGTCAGATAAGATCCTGGAAAAAGACCTGTGGGTTAGGGCCCACTAAAGAAATCACCGTTGGAAAAGATTGCTTAAGAGATATTGCACCGGTTGAATTAAATGGCTTGAATAAGATAACAATCCTCAAAAATAGCTTGAACGGATTAAGAATGGAATTATGAATCTTCAGCACTCCGGATATGAATAGCAAGAGGAGAATGATTAATTGGTGCACCGGAATAAGAAAGCATTGTGAAATGAGGAAAAAGATAAGATCAACATCGAAATCTTGAATTACATCCACCGGCAGAATTGAGAACAAAAGAATGATGAACTTGAAGCTCTTGAGCATCTTCACGATAAATCACCGGATAAGAACATTGAAGGAAAAGAATGAAGGAATGTCACATGAATAAATGGATACTTCATCTGAGAATTTCTTGCTCCGAGAAGAAGAAGGGTGGGAGGGTGGGGAAAACAAAGACAACTTGGGATGAATGAAACAGACAAATCGTCAGATTTCTCAACGGCGTCTGTATGGAATAACTTGAAGAGAAGGCACACCGGTTGAAAAGGATTAACATGAGGATCTCGATGGTGAAGAAGAATTAGTACTCCCATAGAAATATGAGAACACCGATTAGGAAAGGTATGGAATCAACATTTGACATCGAAGCAACTCGAATACCAGAATCAAAACAAAACAAAGGATAGATATCTCGCAGCATCATCTTCACAATATCATCCGAGCAAAGAATTGAACGAATGAATTCCGCAGGTACATCAACTCGTCGAGAAGCCACTTGGAGAACAAAAGGTAAATAAAAAGGAACAAGGATCAGATAGAACAAATACAAGATAGAAGCTTCGTTCGACATATTCGTGCTGAAAGCTCATGGAACGTGTTACAAAAGGGTTTTGCAATCCCCGGATCAGCATAGCCAAGGACCCTTTAAGATGCAACTCCCGATCAGAACAAGTCCATAAAACCACTTCACTCAATGTAGAACCCCGAACTTCATATCGTGCATCCGTTGGAAGAATGCCTAGAACTACTAGATGAACCCACCTATTAATTTCCGAAAGTTTCCAGTTATGCAATCAGGTGTTGGGGATACACGGGAAGCACCGCGCAATCAACTCTAAACCTACATCCAGGTGTATCCATCCTTCAACACATAACCAGTCTTTCTCGGAAACTGTTTACCTCGGACCTTCGAAACACATCCACTATACAAGCTATGGCAATACTCTCGAACTACCTCCCCAGTACTGGGTGATGTCGGGGTTATCTTGCCACTAACCGCATAGGAGAGTTTTCGATGTCGGCCGTCTTAAGTATTCTAGTACTGCTGCGATGGATTTGTGACGACAACACCTCGGAGCTCAACTCCCCGGGACACTGCCACAACCCCTAATGACAGGAGGCATCGAGAACAATGTTCTCGTCACAAAGACATTGAAACAATCCAAACAATACTCGCGTGATCCTAAAAAAATTGGTGCAATTTTTTGAAAGTAGAAGAGACAAGAGTAGTCGTCAGGAGTCCTCACCAGAGTGAAAAGAGAAGAGGAGCAAAATAAATCCTACTCTCCGATATAAATATAGGACTCAAAACATTTTCAAGTGTGTGCCTAGACTCAACCGTCAACGATTCGATCAATTAGTGGGGGCTTCTAGGTCGGAGAAGGCTCTGAATACCAACTTGTAATGCCCAGGATGGGACTATATCTCCTACGTGTCGAGGCACGACTTAAAGATATAAGCCCATCCTAGAATGATCTCAAGTTTGGTATCTTTGCACGACTCATGTAAAAGAGGGATTAAAATGCAAAAGGAGATAGTTGGCTTACACTCGCCACTTCACACAATACATTACATAAGCAAAACATCATTCAAAACATCACAACCCATCTAAGGGTAAGATCCAAAAGAAAGATACCAAACAACATAACGCCACAGGTCAGGATCGAATCCTAGTAGAAACCACTACTGATCGTCGAAGCGTCACAAACAAACAGCCAAACTCTTCATCGAGCTTCCAGTGAAGAACTTGAACCAGCTCCTGCATCATTCTCGGCTGAACCTGCATCTGGTGTTGTAGTATCTGTGAGCCACGAGGACTCAGCAATCCCATAACCATGGGTATCAAGACTAGCAAAGCTTTGTGGGTAGGAAGAGGTAAAGTGGTGAGGTTGCAGCAGTGGCTAAGCATAATATGGTGGCTAACTTATGAGTACCAGAATAAGATGAGCATCTACGCAAACGGTCGCAAAAGTAGTGATCGCTAAAGATCCTAACTACATAAGAGTCAAACATAACCCCACCGTGTTCTCTTCTCAAAGTGAAAAGAGACAGTCACGGGTACTCACACAGTTGTGTGTTTTACTTCGGATCCTCTGTCAAGTTTTCTACAACCGGACATTAACAAATTCCAATCTGCCACATAACCGCGGGCACGGCTTTCGAAAGATCATAACCCTGCAGGGGTGTTCCAACTTAGCCCATCACAAGCTCTCACGATTAGCTGAAGTGATAAATATAATTTCATCACCCCTTATCTTAGGGAAAATCCGATCAGGCTCGGCATCCCGGTAGCACAAGTCATTTCGACAATGGTAAAACAAGTCCAGCAAGACCTCCCGGCGTGCCGACACCCTGATAGTAGCCGCGCGTATCTCGTCTCAGGCCACGACCGGCTGAGCACAGCGTACAGCAACCGAAGACCCCAGGTGACTGGGTGACACCGCACACGACTCTATTTGGGACCAACACCATCATCACTGGCCCCCCTGCTATGTAGAATTAAGAATCCTCGGGGACATGACCCCCTATGCAATTAATTAATTATTAAGTTGTTATTATGAGCAAATTAAAACCAATGTTGGGCCTTGCTGGAGGAGTTTTATTCAAAGTCGAACTGTCAAGGGGTCCCCATTTCACCCATCGTGTAAGGAACGCAAAATCAAGGAACATAATGCCGGTTTATCGGCGCCTAAGGTGGCATGAGTGGAACAAAACACCGAGCAAAAGGCCAAGCCTTCCACCCATGCCCAGTGTATAGGTGTGTTAAATAATAATTATAGATATTGTGATATACCAACAACAAGTTCCCTCCTGGAACGAACTTCATCTTCACCTGCAACTAACAACGCTATAAGAGGGGCTGAGCAAGCGGTAACATAGCCAAACAGTGGTTTTGCTAGGAAGGTTTCAAGGTTAGAGGTTTGATGGCAACAAGGAGAGGGCTGACGAAAAGATGGGTAGCGCGACATGTAACGATAGCAACGAGACAACTAAGCATGGCAATGGTAGTAAAGGTATCCAAGGGTATGATCATCTTGCCTGGAATCCACAAGGGAGAAGAACGGATCCATGAAGTAGACGGAGCAACAGTCGAGCGAATCCTCACAACTCCGGAACGAAACCGAAGCTAACAAGAGAAGCAACCGGAAAGAAGCAAACAACACGGTAAACACACATCTCATAAACATGGCATACGATGCACACCCAAGTATGATGCATGTCCGGTTTAAATATGCATGGCATGGCAAGTGCACAAACAAATTCTACAAGTTAAGTGGAGCTCAATATGCAATGAGTTGCATATTGACGAAACACCACATTATAATTATTTAATTGACTCTCGTTCATTTACAAGACAAGGTTAAATGTTTTTAACATAGCAAGAGGTGAAGCATAATAAAACTACCTATCTAGGCAATTTAAATGAGGCCGGAGAATAACAACAACATATCCAAAAAATCCCAATGAGCATGTTTAATATTTATAAAGCAACAACAATTCACACATTTTAAATGTTGTTAACATGATGCGGATGACATGATCAAGTTTATGCAATTATTAAAAGGTTGACTTAAAAGAGATATAGATGATAAGGAGAAATAGTCATCGTGGTGGAAAGAAAGGGTGCCACGGCAACGATCCGAAATGGTGCAACGCAACATCTCGGTTCCGGTAACTCGTTGAGAGTCCGGTGCAAAAGGAAAGATGGCGTGAGCGAGCCAAACGAGATGAAAGGTGGGGCGATCCCGTTACCGGGTTCCCACGAGTCGGTGACGAGGCAACCGAGGAACATGACAACGGACGAAACGGACACGGTGCACACAAGGAAACATTTCATACAACACAACAAGCATTCCACGGGGTCGACTCGGGGTTATACCTTCGGAACAAATGTTCTCGGAGCGGTTCGAGATCGTAGAGGGACGTAGGCGTTCACGTTCGTAGAGGAAGTAGTGGTACACGGCCGAAGAGGAAGTAGTTGTTCACGTTCATCGGAGAGGTACTCGCCGCGTCGTCTTGTGTCGTCGAGTAGGCGTTCCCGTTCGTAGATGTACTTGCGGTCTCGGCGACGGTAGGGGTACTTGGTGTTTCCGGGCGTCGGTAGTCGTACACGGGGGTCGTCGAGCATAGTGGTACTCGTTTCCGTAGATGTTCGGGTGCATACGTAGAGGTACTTGTTGATTCCTCGTGTAGTCGAACTTGACGAAACTTGGGGTCCCTCGTGCACTTGGCGAAACAAAACAGCAGGAACAAACAACAAAAACAAGAACATGGCGGTCACGGCCACGTTCACAGCAGCATCCCGGAGCAGCGAAGGAGGAGAAGCCGGACGTCGAGCTGGAGACGCTGGAGATGGGGATGGACTCGGGGCGGTCCATAGCTGCATCCTGCTGGATCCAGGCCGAAGAAGGTCGGGGCGACAGCGGCGTAGGCTGGCCGCGGGACTGGAGATCGAAGGGGCTCGGGGCGCTGCCGCTGCTCCTGGCCGGCCCTTGCTGGAGGACGGGCGCGGCGCTGGACGGGGCTCCTGGCCGAGGCGAGGACGGAGGGCGCTCGGCTTGGAGATGGAGGACGGGGCCGCACGGGAGGGAGATGGCGCGGGAGCCTGGGGCGGCTGCCTGGGCGCGAGGAGCGCCATGGCGCGGCGGACGGCGAGAAGAGGGAGAGCGCTGCGGCGCTCTGGTGGAGGCCGACGGGGCGACGCGGGCGCCAAGGCGAGGCGCACTGGAGGCGAAGTGTGAAGGGGCGCGAGCGGCCTGGGCTCGACGGAGGAAGGGCGCCGTCGCAGGCCTGGGTGCGGGCGAGCCAGGCGACCTGACGATGCGGCCGAGGAAGAGGCGAGGCGAGCGAGGGAGGTCGATGGGGATCGGTGAGGTTTGATGCGGGAGCGGGCGAGGAGTGCTGGCGGCGCGAGGGGAGATCGAAGGAGCGATGCGGATCGGCTGGGCAGTCGGGATCGAGCGCTAGGGTTAGACCTGGCTGGAGTCGGGCCGCGCCTAGTGAGGAGATGGGCTGCGGGGGAAGTGGGCCTAGAGTTGGCTGGTGGGAAGAGGAGGCCCAAGAGGCCTAGCAGACCGGCTGGCCTAGAAGGCTGCGGGGGAGATGGCCTGATGGCCTAGCTCTTTCTCTTTTTCTTTAACAGAAAAGAAAGAGGAAAGAGGAAAAAGAAAAGGAGGCTTGGGGAAAAAAATACTGAACGGGGATAATTTTCCCAAACTCATAAAAATGAGTTAGATCCAAGAAAATTATAAGTGGCATGATCAAAAGAATATAAATTCAAACCCATTTGAATTTAATTCAAATGGATTTAACTAAAACTTGATTATTGAAGTGTCCAAAAATGATGAGGTTTTCGGAGGATCCCCGATAAACGAGAAAAGAAATATAGGGAAGGTTTGAGGCCAGGAATGCGGAGAAAAGGCATGGGGAAATATGCAAGTGTGTTGGGGTAATTCCAACAATGGAATATTTATTTATAATAGCTCCATAATATTTGGAGGATATGTTATAAAGAGAAGTCACCTTCCCTCGATTTAAATGGACCGAAGGTCCACACAATTTATTTAGGTTGAGATGCAAAATAAAAATGACATGATGGCATGATGACATGATGCAATGCAAAAAAAATAACACAAGCACAAAAGAACACACGGGCAACCCGGAACGTCTGGAACTTCGGGAATCTTCTGGAATCTTCTGGGACGTCGGTCTCGGGCGTCACTGTCCTTCATTGAAAAACTCTTATTCAAGTAGGCCTTTATACTTTCCAAGAATTCTATATCATATCCCATCAGCAATATGTCATCCACATATAATATGAGAAATGCTACAGAGCTCCCACTCACTTTCTTGTAGATACATGCTTCTCCCCAAGTCTGTATAAAGCCAAACGCTTTGATCACATCATCAAAGCGAATATTCCAACTCCGAGATGCTTGCACAAGCCCGTAGATCGAGCGCTGGAGCTTGCACACCTTGTTAGCATTCTCTGGATTGACAAAACCTTCCGGTTGCATCATATACAGCTCTTCCTTGAGGAAACCATTAAGGAATGCCGTTTTGACGTCCATTTGCCATATCTCATAATCATAGAATGCGGCAATTGCTAACATGATTCAGACTGACTTCAGCATCGCTACGGGAGAGAAAGTCTCGTTGTAGTCAATCCCTTGAACTTGTCGATAACCCTTAGCGACAAGCCGAGCCTTATAGATGGTCACATTACCATCCGCGTCTGTCTTCTTCTTAAATATCCATTTATTTTCTATGGCGTGCCTATCATTAGGCAAGTCCACCAAAGTCCATACTTTGTTTTCATACATGGATTCTATCTCGGATTTCATGGCTCCAAGCCATTTATTGGAATCCAGGCCCGCCATCGCTTCTTCATAGTTTGAAGGTTCACCGTTGTCTAACAACATGATTTCCATGACAGGGTTGCCGTACCACTCTGGTGCGGAACGTGTCCTTGTGGACCTTCGAAGTTCAGTAGTAACTTGATCTGTATCTTCATGATCATCATCATTAACTTCCTCCCTTGTCAGTGCAGGCACCTCGAGAACAATTTCCTGCGCTGCGCTACTTTCCGGTTCGGGAGGGGTGACTGTCACCTCATCAAGTTCTACTTTCCTCCCACTCACTTCTTTCGAGAGAAACTCTTTCTCCAAAAAGGATCCATTCTTGGCAACAAAGACGTTGCCTTCGGATCTGTGGTAGAAGGTGTACCCAATCGTTTCCTTTGGGTATCCTATGAAGACGCATTTTTCCGATTTGGGTTCGAGCTTCTCAGGTTGAAGTTTCTTAACATAAGCATCGCAACCCCAAACTTTCAGAAACGACAACTTAGGTTTCTTGCCAAACCAAAGTTCATACGGTGTCGTCTCAACGGATTTCGACGGAGCCCTATTTAAAGTGAATGCGGCAGTCTCTAATGCATAACCCCAAAAAGATAGCGGTAAATCGGTGAGAGACATCATAGATCCCACCATGTCCAACAGAGTACGATTTCGACGTTCGGACACACCATTACGCTGAGGTGTTCCGGTCGGTGTCAATTGTGAAACGATTCCACAGTTCCTAAGGTGCGTGCCAAATTCATGACTTAAATATTCACCCCCACGATCTGATCGCAAGAACTTTATTTTTCTGTCACGTTGATTCTCAACCTCATTCTGAAATTCCTTGAACATTTCAAAGGTCTCAGACTTGTGCTTCATCAAGTAGATATACCCATATCTACTCAAGTCATCTGTGAGGGTGAGAACATAACGATAGCCTCCGCGAGCCTCAACAGACACTTTCCCAACTGCTAGGTGGGAGCGACTGGAGGATTCTGCCAACGACCGCTTCGTCCGGGAGGTTCATTCCCAACTGAGACAAGCGGTTGTGCAACCCAGAAATCTTGAGTATGTGCTCACTGACAGAACAGTTTTCCTCCATCTTACAGCTGTAGAATGCGTTGGAGACATCATATCTCTCAACTCGGGCATGAGCCTGGAAAACCATTTTCAGCTCTTGGAACATCTCATATGCCCCGTGGTGCTCAAAACGCTTTAGGAGCCCCGATTCTAAGCTGTAGAGCATGCCGCACTGAACCAGGGAGTAATCATCACAACGCGACTGCCAAGCGTTCATAACATCTTGGTTTGCCGGGGCGGGAGCGTCACCTAGCGGTGCTTCTAGGACATAAGTTTTCTTGGCAGCTATGAGGATGATCCTCAGGTTACGGACCCAGTCCGTATAGTTGCTACCATCGTCTTTCAGCTTGGATTTCTCTAGGAACGCATTGAAGTTGAGGGTGACATGAGCGTGGGCCATTTGATCTACAAGACATATTGTAAAGAATTTAGACTAAGTTCATGATAATTAAGTTCATCTTAATCAAATTTTAATGAACTCCCACTCAGATTGACATCTCTCTAGTCATCTAAGTGATACATGATCCGAAACGACTAGCCCGTGTCCGATCATCACGTGAGACGGACTAGTCATCAACGGTGAACATCTTCATGTTGATCGTATCTTCTATAGGACTCATGTTCGACCTTTCGGTCTTCCGTGTTCCGAGGCCATGTCTGTACATGCTAGGCTCGTCAAGTGAACCCTAAGTGTATTGCGTGTGTAAATCTGGCTTACACCCGTTGTATGCGAACGTTAGAGCCTATCACACCCGATCATCACGTGGTGCTTCGGAACAACGATCCTTAGCAATGGTGCACAGTTAGGGAAAACACAATTCTTGAAATTTTTAGTGACAGGTCATCTTATTTACTACCATCGTTCTAAGTAAACAAGATGCATAAACATGATAAACATCACATGCAATCAATTAAAGTGACATGATATGGCCAATATCATCTTGCTCCTTCGATCTCCATCTTCGGGGCACCATGATCATCTTTGTCACCGGCTCGACACCATGATCTCCATCATCGTGTCTTCATGAAGTCGTCACGCCAACTATTACTTCTACTACTATGGCTAACGTTTAGCAATAAAGTAAAGTAATTACATGGCGTTATTCAGTGACACGCAGGTCATACAATAATTAAGACGACTCCTATGGCTCCTGCCGGTTGTCAATATCATCGACATGCAAGTCGTGATTTCCTATTACAAGAACATGATCAATCTCATACATCACATATATCATTCATCACATCTTCTTGGCCATACCATATCACATAGCACATGCTGCAAGAACAAGTTAGACGACCTCTAATTGTTGTTGCAAGTTTTACGTGGCTTCTATAGGTTTTCTAGCAAGAACGTTTCTTACCTACGCCAAAACCACAACGTGATTTGTCAACTTCTATTTACCCTCCATAAGGACCCTGTTCATCGAATCCGATCCGACTAAAGTGGGAGAGACAGACACCCGCCAGCCACCTTATGCATCTAGTGCATGTCTGTCGGTGGAACCAGTCTCACGTAAGCGTACGTGTAAGGTCGGTCCGGGCCGCTTCATCCCATGATGCCGCCGAATCAAGATTGGACTAGTAACGGCAAGAAAATTGAGCAAACTCAACGCCCACAAGTTGTTTGTGTTCTACTCGTGCAAGATGCTACGCAAAGACCCAGCTCAGATGCCACTGTTGGGGAACGTAGCAGAATTCAAAAAAATTCCTACACTTCACCAAGATCAATCTAAGGAGTCATCTAGCAACGAGCATAATGGAGTGCATCTACATACCCTTTTGTAGATCGCGAGCGGAAGCGTTCGAAGGAACGTGGATGAAGTAGTCGTACTCTTCGTGATCCTCGTCACCGATGATCCCAGCGCCGAACGGACGGCACCTCCGCGTTCAACACACGTACGGTACAGCGACATCTCCTCCTTCTTGATCCAGCAAGGGCGAAGGAGAGGTTGTCGGAGATCCAGCAGCACGACGGCGTGGTGGTGGATGCAACAGGAAAACCTGCTGGGCTTCGCCGGCGCCCTGCGAGAGGAGATGGAAGTGTGACGGGAGGGGGGAGAGGCGCCAGAGGCTTGGGGTGCAGCTGCCCTCCCCCCCACTATATATAGGGGCCAGGGGGGCGCCGGCCCTAGAGAGATCAGATCTCCAAGGGGGGCGGCGGCCAGGGGGAAGACTTGCCCCCCAAGGCATAGGGGGCGCCCCCTCCCCCTAGGGTTTCAACCCTAGGCGCATGGAGGGGGGGCATGTGGTGCGCCAGCCCACCAGGGGCTGGCCCCTTCCCCCTTGCGGCCTACGGGACCCACCGGTATGGGTGGCCCCACCCGGTGGACCCCCGGGGCCCCTCCGGTGGTCCCGGGACACTCCCGGTGACCCCCGGAATTTACCCGATGGCCGAAACTGGACTTCCTATATATCATTCTTTACCTCCGGACCATTCTGGAACTCCTCGTGACGTCCGGGATCTCATCCGGGACTCCGAACAACATTCGGGTTTCCATGTGCATGTATTTCTACAACCCTAGCGTCACCGAACCTTAAGTGTGTAGACCCAACGGGTTCGGGAGACACGCAGACATGACCGAGACGACTCTCCGGTCAATAACCAACAGTGGGATCTGGATACCCATGTTGGTTCCCACGTGTTCCTCGATGATATCATCGGATGAACCACTGTGTCAAGGATTCACTCAATCCCGTATGTTATTCCCTTTGTCTATCGGTACGGTACTTGCCCGAGATTCGATCGTCGGTATGCCCGATACCTTCTTCAATCTCGTCATGGCAAGTCTCTTTACTCGTTCCGTAATCCATCATCCCGTGACTAACTCCTTAGTCACTTTGAGCTCATTATGATGATGTCTTACCGAGAGGGCCCAGAGGTACCTCTCCGTCATACGGAGTGACAATATCCCAGTCTCGGTTCGTACCAACTCAACAGACACTTTCGGAGATACCCGTTGCGTACCTTTATAGCCACCCAGTTACGTTGTGACGTTTGGCACACCCAAAGTATTCCAACGGTATTCGGGAGTTGCACAACCTCATGGTCTAAGGAATACATACTTGACACCGGAAAAAGCTTAAGCATTACGAACTATACGATCTCGTGCTAGGCTCAAGATTGGGTCTTGTCCATCACATCATTCTCCTAATGATGTGATCTCGTCATCAATGACATCCTATGTCCATGGTCAGGAAACCGTGACCATCTGTTGATCAACAAGCTAGTAACTAGAGGCTTACCAGGGACACGTTGTGGTCTATGTATTCACACATGTATCGTTGTTTCCGTACAATACAATTCAAGCATGAATAACAGACAATTATCATGAACAAGGAAATATAATAATAATACTTTTATTATTGCCTCTAGGGCATATTTCCAACACGGGAGTCATGCAGACATGGCCAAGACAACTCTCCGGTCAATAACCAACAGCGAGATCTGGATACCCATGTTGGCTCCCACATGCTCCACGATGATCTCATCGGATGAACCACGATGTCAAGGATTCCATCAATCCCGTATACGATTCCCTTTGTCTATCGGTATAGCACTTGCCCGAGATTCGATCGTCGGTATACCGATACCTTGCTCAATCTCGTTACCGGCAAGTCTCTTTACTCGTTCTGCAACACATCATCCCGTGATCAACTCCTTGATCACATATTGTGCACATTATGATGATGTCTTACCGAGTGGGCCCAGAGATACCTCTCCGTCACACGGAGTGACAAATCCCAGTCTCGATTCGTGCCAACCCAACAGGCACTTTCGGAGATACCTGTAGTGCACCTTTATAGCCACCCAGTTACGTTGTGACGTTTGGTACACCCAAAGCATTCCTACGGTATCCGGGAGTTGCACAATCTCATGGTCTAAGGAAAAGATACTTGACATATAGAAAAGCTTTAGCATACGAACTACACGATCTGTGCTAGGCTTAGGATTGGGTCTTGTCCATCACATCATTCTCCTAATGATGTGATTCCGTTATCAACGACATCCAATGTCCATGGTCAGGAAACCGTGACCATCTATTGATCAACGAGCTAGTCAACTAGAGGCTTACTAGGGACATGGTGTTTGTCTATGTATCCACACATGTATATGAGTTTCCTATCAATACAATTCTAGCATGGATAATAAACAATTATCATGAACAAGGAAATGTAATAATAACCAATTTATTATTGCCTCTAGGGCATATTTCCAACAGTCTCCCACTTGCACTAGAGTCAATAATCTAGTTCACATCGCCATGTGATTAATACTCACAGGTCACATCGCCATGTGACCAACATCCAAAGAGTTTACTAGAGTCAGTAATCTAGTTCACATTAATATGTGATCAACACTCAATGAGTTCTGGGTTTGATCATGTTATGCTTGTGAGAGAGGTTGTAGTCAACGGGTCTGCAACATTCAGATCCCTATGTACTTCGCAAAACTTCATGTCATATCGTAGATGCTGCTACCACATTCCACTTGGAGCTATTCCAAACTGTTGCTCCATTATACGTATCCGGTATCTCTACTTAGAGTTATCCGGATAGGTGTTAAGCTTGCATCGACGTAACTCTTTACGTCGAACTCTTTATCACCTCCATAACCGAGAAACATTTCCTTATTCCTCTAAGGATAATTTTGACCACTATCTAGTGATCCACTCCTGGATCACCTTTGTACCCTCTTGCCAGACATGTGGCAAGGCACACTTCAGGTGCGGTACTCATCATGGCATACCGTATAGAGCCTATGACAAAAGCATAGGGGACGACCTTCGTCCTTCCTCTTTCTTCTGCCGTGGTCAAGCTTTGAGTCTTACTCTACTTCACACCTTACAACTCAGGTAAGAACTCCTTCTTTGACTGATCTATTTTGAACTCCTTCAAAATCATGTCAAAGGTGTGTGTTCCCTTTTTGAAAGTATCATTAGGCGTCTTAATCTATCTCTATAGATCTTGATGCCCAATTATGTAAGCAGCTTTCTCCAGGTCTTCCTTTGAAAAACTCCTTTCAAACAACCCTTTACGCTTTCCATAAATTCTACATCATTTCGGATCAACAATATGTCATTCACATATACTTATCAGAAATGTTGTAGCGCTCCCACTCACTTTATTGTAAATACAAGTTTCTAACAAACTTTGTATAAACCCAAAAACTTTGATCACTCCATCAAAGCATATATTCCAACTCCGAGATGCTTGCTCTAGTCCATGGAAGGATCACTGGAGCTAGCATACCTTTTAGCATCCTTAGGATCGACAAAACCTTTCTGATTGTATCACATACAACCTTTCCTTACGAAAACCGGTAAGGAAACTTGTTTTGACATCCATCTGCCAGATTTCATAAATGCAGCTAATGCTAACATGATTCCGACGGACTTAAGCATCGCTACGGGTGAGAAAATCTCATTGTAGTCAACTCCTTGAACTTGTGAAAAACTCTTTGCCACAAGTCGAGCTTCATAAACGGTGACATTACCGTCCACGTCCGTCTTCTTCTTAAAGATCCATTTATCTCAATGGCTTGCCAATCATCGGGCAAGTCCACCAAAGTCCATACTTTGTTTTGATACATGGATCCTATCTCGGATTTCTCGGCTTCTAACCATTTGTCGGAATATGGGCCCACCATCGCTTCTCCATAGTTCGTAGGTTCATCGTTGTCCAACAACATGACCTCTAAGACAGGATCACCGTACCACTCAGGAGTAGTACATATCCTTGTCGACCTACGAGGTTCGATAGCAACTTGATCCGAAGCTTCATGATCACTATCATTAGTTTCCTCTTCAACAGTCGTAGGTTCCACAGAAACATCTTTCTATGTTGCACTACTCTCCGGCTGAAGTGAGGGTTCGACAACCTCATCAAGTTCTATCTTCCTCCCACCCAAGTCTTTCGAGAGA
The DNA here is from genome assembly GCA_902687465.1 of Secale cereale. Taxonomy (NCBI): domain Eukaryota; kingdom Viridiplantae; phylum Streptophyta; class Magnoliopsida; order Poales; family Poaceae; genus Secale; species Secale cereale. Next base: position 40,583,694 of record LR738715.1, read on the forward strand.
AACTCCTTCTCGAGAAAGGACCCGTTCTTAGCGACAAACATTTTTGTCCTTGGATCTGAGATAGAAGGTATACCCAACTGTTACCTTTGGGTATCCCATGAAGATGTATTTGTCCGCTTTGGGTTCGAGCTTTTTCCGGCTGAAGCCATAAGCATCGCAGCCCCAAACATTGAGAAACGACAACTTTGGTTTCTTGCCAAACCATAGTTCATACGGCGTCGTCTCAACGGACTTAGATGGTGCCCTATCTAAAGTGAGTGCAACTATCTCTAATGCATAACCTCAAAATAATAGCGGTAGATCGGTAAGAGACATCATAGATCGTACCATATCTCATAAGGTTCGACTACGACGTCCGGACTCACCATTACGCTATGGTGTTCCAGGTGGCTTCAACTGCGAAACAATTCCACAATGTCTTAAGTGATTGCCAAACTCAAAACTCAGAAAATCTCCCCTTGATCAGATCGTAGGAACATGATCTTCTTGTTATGATGATTCTTAACTTCACTCTGAAATTGCTTGAACTTTTCAAACGCTTCAGACTTTTGCTTCATTGAGTAAATATACCCATATCTACTCAAATCGTCAGTGAAGATGAGAAAACAACGATATCCACCACACGCCTTAATTTTCATTGGATCACACACATTAGCATGTATGATTTCCAACAAGTCACTTGCCCGTTTCATTGTACCTGAAAACGGGTTCTTAGTCATCCTGCCCATGAGGCATGGCTCGCATGTGTCAAGCGATTCAAAATCAAGTGACTCCAAACATCCATCAGCATGGAGTTTCTTCATGCATTTTATGCCAAAATGACCTAAGCGGCAGTGCCACAAGAAAGTGGTACTATCATTATTAACTCTACATCTTTTGGCATTAATATTATTATCATGTGTATTACTATGATCAAGATTCAATAAACCATTGGGTGCATGACCACAAAGGTATTATTCATGTAAACAGAATAACCATTATTTTCTAACTTAAATGAATAACCGTATTGCAATGAACATGATCTAATCATATTCATGCTCAACGTAGACACCTGATAACATTTATCTAGGTTCAACACCAATCCCGAAGGTAGATGGAGCATGCGATGGTGATCTTATCAACCTTGGAAACACTTCCAACACACATTGTCACCTCGCCCTTAGCTAGTCTCCGTTCATACCATAGCTTTTGCTTCAAGTCACTAATAATAGCAACTGAACCGGTATCCAATACCCAGGTGCTAAAAGGAGTACTAGTAAGGTACACATCAATAACACGTATATCTAATATACTTTGTTGAAGTTGCCAGCTTTCTTATCTACCATGTATTTGGGGTAGTTCCGCTACCATGTGACCGTTTCCCTTACGGTAGAAGCACTTAGTCTCGAGGTTTGGGTTCCTTCATTAGTGCGACAACTGGTTTGCCATTCATGAAGTTTCCCTTCTTGCCCTTGCCCTTTTGAAAACAGTGGTCTTGTTAAACCATCAACACTTGATGCTCCTTCTTGATTTCTACTTTTTTCGGTCTTAAGAACCGCTAATAGCTCCGGGATCATCTCCATCCTTTGCATGTCATAGTTCATCATGAAGTTCTAGTAGCTTGGTGATAGTGTCTAGAGAATTCCGTCAACCACTATCTCATCTGGAAGATTAACTCCCACTTGGTTCAAGTGATTTTAGCACTCAGACATTCTGAGCACATGCTCACTAGTTGAGTTATTCTCCTCCATCTTTTTGGCAAAATAACTTGTCAGAGGTCTCATACCTCTCAACACGGGCATGAGCCTGAAATCCCAATTTCATCTCTTAGAACATCTCATATGTTCTATGACGTTCAAAACGTCATTGGAATCCCGATTCTAAGCCGTAAAGTATGGTGCACTAAACTATCAAGTAGTCATCGGGACGTGGCTGTCAGGTGTTCACAACATCCACAGACAACGTTGTAGGGGTTTGCACATCGAGCGGTGCATCAAAGACGTAAGCTTTCCGTGCAGCAGTGAGGACACTCCTCGGACTACGGACCCAGTCCGCATCATTGCTTACAATATCTTTCAACGTAGTCTTTCTCTAGGATCGTATTAAAAGGGAGCTACAACGCAGTTATTGGTCTACAACATAATTTGCGAAGACAACTTAGACTATTGTTCATGACAATTAAGTTCATCTAATGAACTCCCACTCAGATAGACATCTCTCTAGTCATCTAAGTGATACATGATCCGAATCGACTAGGCCGTGTCCGATCATCACGTGAGACGGACTAGTCATCAACGGTGAACATCATCATGTTGATCGTATCTTCTATATGAATCATGTTCGACCTTTCGGTCTTCCGTGTTCCGAGGCCATGTCTGTACATGCTAGGCTCGTCAAGTCAACCCTAAGTGTATCGCGTGTGTAAATCTGGCTTACACCCGTTGTATGCGAACGTTAGAACCTATCACACCCGATCATCACGTGGTGCTTCGGAACAACGAACCTTAGCAATGGTGCACAGTTAGGGGGAACACAATTCTTGAAATTTTAGTGAGAGATCATCTTATTCACTACCGTCGTTCTAAGCAAATAAGATGTAAAACATGATAAACATCACATGCAATCAAATAGTGACATGATATGGCCAATATCATCTTGCTCCTTTGATCTTCATCTTCGGGGCTCCATGATCATCATCGTCACCGGCATGACACCATGATCTCCATCATCATGATCTCCATCATCGTGTGTTCATGAAGTCGTCTCGCCAAACATAACTTCTACTACTATGGCTAACGTTTAGCAATAAAGTAAAGTAATTACATGGCGTTATTCAGTGACACACAGGTCATACAATAAAATAAGAAAACTCCTATGGCTCCTGCCGGTTGTCATACTGATACGTCCAAAACGTATCTATAATTTCTGCTTGCTCCATGCCACTTTTGGGTGATATTGCTATGATATTCATACACTTCCATACACTTTTGATCATATTTGGACTAACTTACTAATCCAGTGCACCCCAGTGCCAGTTTCTGTTTTCGGCTGTTTTTGTATTTCAGGTTTTCACGTTACGAGAACTGCCAGGAAAAATCCAAAAAAATTATATAAAAAATCAGCGTTCCGGAAACTACCGTGCGTCCGAAGGACAGCCGGGGGGGGCACCAGGGCTCCTGGCGCCCTGGCGGCGCGCCCCCCTGGGCCGCGCCGGGCGGCGCCTGGGCCCCCCGAAGCTTCCCCGATGCCCCCCTTTGGCATATATTTAAAGCGTCCTCCGAAACCCTCAGAACTGGAACTCCTTTCGTGATCCCATCTCTGTTCCGCCGCCGCCGCCGCTTCCAAGATCAGGAGCACCAGGAGAACTCTTCCCGGCACCCTGCCGGAGGGGAGGATCACCACCGGGAGCTTCTCCACCACCATGGACGCCTCCCGGATGAGTTGTGAGTAGTCTCCCTTGGACCATGAGTCCATGACCAGTAGCTATGTGATGTTCTCCTCCCGTTCTTGTGCTTCACTAATTAGTGCTCGTGAGCTGCCCTACATGATCGAGGCACATATGTAATCCTTATGCTGTTGCTATGTTGAGTTTGCTGGGATCCGATGGATTTTGAGATTATGTTCAGATTGATCTTGAGTAATATATTTGATCTACCTCTTTTATATTTATGTTCATAAGTAATTCTTGCATGTTCTCTGTTGTTATTTATTGCTTTGGCCAAGTAATACGTAGTGACTCCAAGAGGGAACGTTATGCTCGATTGTGGGTTCATGCCCCTCGATGACTAGCTTGAGTGACAGAAACATGAGTCTAGGGGATGTGCTGTTGCCACAAGGGGGAAAACAACGGTGCTTGTGCCCGCGGGTGCAAGGATTGTTTACTTTACGCAAAGTTCTTTTAATGCAGTTGTCTGTTGCATTGAGTTTACACTATGGGTGGGACTCGCAACTTAATACCAGCGAGATGTTCTGGATAGATATCTCAAGGTGGATGATTAGTAGTAGATATTGATGGATTTCGGTCTACTTACTTTGGCGTACCGCCCATGCTTTGAACCTCAACCTTTCTGCAATGTAGTCAGCATTGGTTTGCGTTCGTGGTCCTGTAATTGCCCAGCTGTAATTCGTTTACCTCACATAGCTATTTTATCGTCTTTTGGGAAAGAGACATCACTAGTGAACATCATGAGGCTCCGGTCCATATTACCATCATTGATCACATCCGCTATTTACTTTTCCGCTATTATTTACTATTGCAAACACTATCTATCACTACTATCATTTGCTTTTAACCCTTTGTGAACTACAAGGCCAAAGGGATTGACAACCTCTCTGTACTCGTTGGGAGCAAAGTTATTTGTATCTGTGTGCAGGTCTACGTTGATTGCTAATCCGCGCCGTTAGCAGTTGACACCTACTTGTTGAACCTAGGAGTCTCTAGGGATTCGATCCTTGGCATCTTTGCTAAGGGAAAACACTTCTACAATACTGCATCTTACACCTTCCACTTGGGGTAACCAACGAGGGGTTCGAGGCCCATCAAGGAGTATTTTCTGGCGCCGTTGCCGGGGACTCCACTCTTCAGGATAGGGGAGTTGCATGCTATCTTTTACCTTTGCTTTTAGTCTTGTTAGTTTACCTTTCAGTTTTTGCTTTAGCACCTTTTATCGAAAATCACAAAAATAGTTATCTTGCTTGCTTGCTACTATGGGTTCCACCGAGAACACCAAGTTGTGTGACTTCACTAGTCACAACAACGATGACTTTATCAGCACACCTATCACTACACCTGCCACTTCAGCACCTTCATATGAAATTAAACCTGCTTTACTGAACTTAGTCATGAAAGATCAATTCTCCGGTGCTGGAGATGATGCTGCTTTACACTTAAACAACTTTGTTGAACTTTGTGATATGCAAAAGTACCAAGAAATAGATGGTAATATTGTTAAGCTTAAGCTTTTTCCTTTCTCCTTCAGAGGAGGAGCTAAAATTTGGTTTCAGTCTTTGCCTAGAAATAGCATAGATTCATGGGACAAGTGCAAAGATGCTTTTATCAGAAAATACTATCCACCTGCTAAAATTATCCAACTTAGAAGTAACATAATGAATTTTAAACAATTGGATAATGAACACGTTGCCCAAGCTTGGGAACGTATGAAGTCTCTTATCAAGAACTGCCCTACTCACGGTTTGACTACTTGGATGGTTATCCAAACTTTTTATGCAGGTTTGAACTTTACCTCGCGGAAGTTGTTAGATTCGGCCGCGGGAGGAACTTTTATGTCAACTACACTTGGTGCTGCCACAAAACTTCTCGATGAGATGATGACCAACTATTCCCAATGGCACACCGAACGCGCTCCAACAGGTAGGAAGGTAAACTCTGTCGAGGAGATTTCCTCCTTAAATGAAAAAGTTGACTTGATCATGTCTCTACTTTCGAAGCAATCTACTGTTGATCCTCGTGATGTTCCTTTAAATTCTTTGATTGCTCAAGAACAAGTAGATGTGAACTTTATCTCTAGAAACAATTTTAACAACAATGCTTATAGGAGTAACTTTGGTAACAATCCTAGACCGTTCCCCTCTAATTCTTATGGGAACAACAATGCTTATCCTATCACCAAGAACTCCACTACTGAACTAGAGATTATGCTTAAAGATTTCATCACTACCCAAAAAGCCTTTAATAAGAGTGTAGAAGAAAAACTACGTAAACTAGATGATCTTTCTTTTAAGGTAGACCATTTAGCCAATGAGATAAAATTGCTAAAAATTGAAACTTCTCCTCTTGAGGAGAGGAAGGTCACTCCTATTAATGGTACTCAAGTGCAAATTAATGAAAATATTAGGATGATGGCTAAACTTAAAGAAAGATGGGCTAGAGAAAGGGAGCAAGAGGATAGAATTAAGAGCCTTCCTACCCACCACACTGTTGCTACTATCAAAGTTGTTGAGGATATCCAAACTCTTAGCACCCAATGTACTCCCGGTCCCAATGGACCTATTAATGGTGATGCTATGACTATAGAAACTACCAAACAAGTGAACCTAAAGGACACTACTACCACTTTACTTGATGCTCATGACCTTGATTTTGATAATTGCACTCTCACCGAAGTTATTGATTTCCTTCACAAGATGTCTAGAGACCCCCGCACTAGCACGCTTAACCTTGCCTTCACAGAACATATCACTAACGCTCTTATCAAAGCTAGGGAGGAGAAACTTAGAGTAGAAGCCTCCATACCTAGAAAGCTAGAAGATGGTTGGGATCCTATGATAAAAATTAAATTGAATGACTCCTCTTGCTATGCATTATGTGATGTTGGAGCTAGTACCTCTGTCATGCCCAAAACAATATACGATATGCTTAAATTGAAACCTTATGATTCTTGTTCTTTTGGTGTTCGTCTCGTTGATTCTTCCATAAAGAAACCTTTGGGGGGGATCGACGATGTGCTTATCGTTGTCAATGATAATTATGTTCCCGTTGATTTTACTATTATGGATATTGAATGTGATCCTTCATGTCCAATTATTTTGGGACGTCCCTTTTTACGCACCGTTGGTGCTATCATTGACATGAAAGAGGTTAATATAAAATTTCAGTTTCCTCTCAAGAAAGGGATGGAACACTTCACTCGAAAGAAGATCAAGTTACCTTTTGAGTCCGTTGTACGGGCTAGCTATTCTTTTACTCTTGATAAAACTTGATCTATATGCATTATGCCTAGCTTAAAGGCATAAAAGAAAGCGCTTTTGGGAGGCAGCCCATATGAATAAATTTTTTGCTATTGTTGTGTCTTGATGTTGTTTACTGCTGTAGCATCATCATTGTATCTTTTCTTTTCATATTTGTGCCAAGTATAGCCTCTGATTGCTAGAAAGTTCAAAAGTTGTGAGGTGCTGTCCAGGAAACAGATTCTGTCCTTGGATAGAAAAATTCGTATAAAATCACCAGATCATCTTTTTGGTCTGAATTTTTTCGACAGCGTTCTCTATATAATTGTCTTTCGTGCTTCTGTTCTGAGTTTTTTGATTTGAGTTGCAGAAGTGCCCCGAACAAATCGATTACTACCTGCTGTTCTGTTTTTCACAGATTCTGTCCTGTTTTGCCTTTCCTTCATTTTGCAAATCAAGAGCTTGCTTTTTCTTTGCAAAAACCTTTTGGCAATCTTGAGAAACATTAGAACTTCAAGAATATATTTATCTCCAGCAAGGTATAATTATTTTATTAAGGGTACTAACCTCGCTAATCAGATTACAATGAGTTATGTATGAAGGGAGTTTTCAAGTGTGCGAGGGAAGATGATAAAAAGATTCAGGAGTGTCAAGCGCTCAAGCTTGGGGATGCCCCCGTGCACCCCCAAGAAATATTCAAGGAGACTCAAGCGTCTAAGCTTGGGGATGCCCCCGTGCATCCCCTTCTCCATCAACATTATCAGTTCGTCTTTCGTTCCGCTATATTTTTATCACTTCATGTGTTATGTGCTATGCTTGGAGCGTCTTGCTTTTAGTTTTCTTTTTAGTTTTTCATAACGAGTCGGAACTCAGCATTCTTTATGTGGGAGAGAAACATGCTCCACTTCTACCTAGAACATAACATAGAATTTTCATGTCTATCTTTGTTGTGTGTGTTCTTTGTCTTTTAAATAGCTACTATCATGCTCTGCTCTTAGTATTCATGCTTATCTTTTCAAAGAGCTTTTGTTTAGTTGGTTGCTTGAACTCTCTTTAATTATCATGCTCATCTTATTAAGAGAGTTTGCTTCCGTTGCATTGGTTAATATGTCTATGATAAAGATGCTACGTGCATAATGGCGCTTAGTAGTTCAGGTTTTCTTATGGTTAGTCTCAAATAGCTGGGGGATTCCCAATGTGTCATTGGAGTACCAACTTGATTTGTTTGCCGATGATGTGGTATGGTTTAGTAATATCTTCCTTCAAGAATTTATTTTGATTGACTTGGCGTATGCTCACGCATATTTAAGACTGTAAAGAAAGTCTGTCAAGCCTTGATGATCTTTTATTTCTGAATAGCAATATAACTACCATGCCTGATGCAATGTTGCTTTGTCGCTCTGCATGATTATGACCGGCATTGCTCTCTTAGTTGGTCGCTTCCAGTCTTTTGCTAACCTCCACCTGTACTAAGCAGACTAACTTTGCAATACATAGCTCATGGGAAAGTAGCTTAAAAACTATTGTGGTAAAGAATATGTTGCCTATGTATCTTATTTCTTATAAGTTGCTTGCTGAGCGGTAACCATGTTTCTGGGGACGCCATCAACTGTCACACTTTTGTTGAATATCATGTGAGTTGCTATGCATGTTCGTCTTGTCTGAAGTAAGGGTGATTTGCCATGGGTTGAATGAGTATGCATATTGTTAGAGAAGAACATTGGGCCGCCAACCAAAGCCATGTATCATGGTGGAAGTTTTAGCTTGGACATTAATCTTCAATCTCTTATGAGAATATGCTTATGCATTTAAGAGGAGTCCATCATCTATTTTCTATGTTGTCCCGGTATGGATGTCCTCAAGTTGAGATCTATCAAAAACGAGAAATCAAATGCGATTTATCTCCTTGGACCTTTGTACAGGTGGCATAGAGGTACCCCTTTGTGACACTTGGTTGAAACATATGTAATGCAATGATGACCCATGGAAATCCGAGCTAATTAGGACAAGGTGCGAGCACTATTGGCATTCGATGCATGAGGCTTGCAACTTATAGGATGTCTTATGCATGACACATATGAAGTACTACTACCGTTGACAAAATTGCTTCCATGTTTTCAAAATAAAAACTCTAGCACATAACCATTCTTTTACTTTTATGTTGAGTCTCCACCTTCTTTCTTCAAGCACCAACTACTGAGAGCATGATTGTCATTCTGAGTGTAATGTGCATTGTCCCAAAGTAGCATTGTCTTTTGCATGATTGTGATATCGTTTATTTTGAAATCATTGTATCTAGTCATCACTTAAACCTTGAAGGTGCCCCTGCATTTATGTTTTGCTTCACTAAAGGGGGCAAGCTAGATATCACTTTATCATATTTGCACATCATATTCATTGCAAATCTTTTTGATGCTTCAGTTTCATGTTGTAAAACTTCCAGTCATTTGTGATTTTCTCATGAGGCAACTTAATTACTATAGAATCATTGTCTCAGTAAGCTTTTGTCATATGACTATGAATAAGTCCTATATGGTTAATAGCATGTCACCACAGAAATTATTCTTGTTATCATTTACCTACTCGAGGACGAGCAGGAATTAAGCTTGGGGATGTTGATACGTCCAAAACGTATCTATAATTTCTGCTTGCTCCATGCCACTTTTGGGTGATATTGCTATGATATTCATACACTTCCATACACTTTTGATCATATCTGGACTAACTTACTAATCTAGTGCACCCCAATGCCAGTTTCTGTTTTTGGCTGTTTTTGTATTTCAGGTTTTCACGTTACGAGAACTGACAGGAAAAATCCAGAAAAATTATATAAAAAATCAGTGTTCCGGAAACTACCGTGCGTCCGAAGGACAGCCGGGGGGGGGGGCACCAGGGCTCCAGGCGCCCTCGCGGCGCGCCCCCCTGGGCCACGCCGGGGGGGGCGCCTGGGCCCCCCGAAGCTTCCCCGATGCCCCCCTTTGGCATATATTTAAAGCGTCCTCCGAAACCCTCAGAACAGGAACTCCTTTCGCGATCCCATCTCTGTTCCGTCGCCGTCGCCGCTTCCAAGATCGGGAGCACCAGGAGAACTCTTCCCGGCACCCTGCCGGAGGGAAGGATCACCACCGGGAGCTTCTCCACCACCATGGACGCCTCCCGGATGAGTCGTGAGTAGTCTCTCTTAGACCATGAGTCCATGACCAGTAGCTATGTGATGTTCTCCTCCCGTTCTTGTGCTTCACTAATTAGTCCTTGTGAGATGCCCTACATGATCGAGGCACATATGTAATCCTTATGCTGTTGCTATGTTGAGTTTGCTGGGATCCGATGGATTATGAGATTATGTTCAGATTGATCTTGAGTAATATATTTGATCTACCTCTTTTATATTTATGTTCATAAGTAATTCTTGCATGTTCTCCGTTGTTATTTATTGCTTTGGCCAAGTAATACGTAGTGACTCCAAGGGAACGTTATGCTCGATTGTGGGTTCATGCCCCTCGATGACTAGCTTGAGTGACAGAAACATGAGTCTAGGGGATGTGTTGTTGCCACAAGGGGGAAAACAACGGTGCTTGTGCCCGCGGGTGCAAGGATTGTTTACTTTACGCAAAGTTCTTTTAATGCAGTTATCTGTTGCATTGAGTTTACACTATGGGTGGGACTCGCAACTTAATACCAGCGAGATGTTCTGGATAGATATCTCAAGGTGGATGATTAGTAGTAGATATTGATGGATTTCGGTCTACTTACTTTGGCGTACCGCCCATGCTTTGAACCTCAACCTTTCTGCAATGTAGTCAGCATTAGTTTGCGTTCGTGGTCCTGTCAATTGCCCAGCTATAATTCGTTTACCTCACATAGCTATTTTATCGTCTTTTGGGAGAGAGACATCACTAGTGAACATCATGAGGCTCCGGTCCATATTACCATCATTGATCACATCCGCTATTTACTTTTCCGCTATTATTTACTATTGCAAACACTATCTATCACTACTATCATTTGCTTTTAACCCTTTGTGAACTACAAGTCCGGAGGGATTGACAACCTCTCTGTACTCGTTGGGAGCAAAGTTATTTGTATCTGTGTGCAGGTCTACGTTGATTGCTAATCCGCGCCGTTAGCAGTTGACACCTACTTGTTGAACCTAGGAGTCTCTGGGGATTCGATCCTTGGCATCTTTGCTAAGGGAAAACACTTCTACAATACTGCATCTTACACCTTCCACTTGGGGTAACCAACGAGGGGTTCGAGGCCCATCACATACTCATCGACATGCAAGTCGTGATTCCTATTACATGAAAATGATCAATCTCATACATCACATATATATCATTCATCACATCCTTTTGGCCATATCACGTCACACGGCATATGCTGCAAGAACAAGTTAGACGTCCTCTAATTGTTGTTGCAAGTTTTTACGTGGCTGCTATAGGTTTCTAGCAAGAACGTTTCTTACCTACGCCAAAACCACAACGTGATATGCCAATTTCTATTTACCCTTCATAAGGACCCTTTTCATCGAATCCGATCCGACTAAAGTGGGAGAGACAGAAACCCGCTAGCCACCTTATGCAACTAGTGCATGTCAGTCGGTGGAACCCGTCTCACGTAAGAGTACGTGTAAGGTCGGTCCGGGCCGCTTCATCCCACGATGCCGCCGAATCAAGATAAGACTAGCAACGGCAAGTAAATTGACAAATCCACGCCCATAACTACTTTGTGTTCTACTCGTGCAAGATACTACGCATAGACCTAGCTCTAATACCACTGTTGGGGATCGTAGCAGAAAATCAAATTTTTTTCTACGCATCACCAAGATCTATCTATGGAGTGATCTAGCAACGAGGGAGAGGGGAGTGCATCTACATACCCTTGTAGATCGCGATGCGGAAGCGTTGCAAGAACGCGGATGAAGGAGTCGTACTCGATGCGATTCAGATCGCGGTTGATTCCGATCTAAGCGCCGAACAACGGTGCCTCCGCGTTCAACACACGTGCAGCCCGATGACGTCTCCCACGCCTTGATCCAGCAAGGAGAGAGGGAGAGGTTGGGGAGGACTCCATCCAACAGCAGCACGACGGCATGGTGGTGGTGGAGGAGCACGGGACTCCAGCAGGGCTTCGCCAAGCACTGCGAGAGACGAGGAGGGAGAGAGATAGGGCTGCGCCAAGCGAGAGAGGTCAAAACCGTGTTATGGGCAGCCCCAAACCTCACATATATATAGGGGGAAGGGAGGGGCTGCGCCCCCTTTAGGGTTTCTCACCCCTAGGGGTGCGGCCACCCTAGATCCCATCTAGGGGTGGCGGCCAGAGGGGGAGAGGGAGAGGGGGGCGCACCAGATTGGGCCCTAGGGCCCATCTGCCCTAGGGTTTGCCCCTTCCCCTCTCTGATGCGCCTTGGGCCCTTGTGGGGGGGAGGGACGCACCAGCCCACCTAGGGCTGGTCCCCTCCCATACTTGGCCCACGCAGCCCTCTGGGGCCGATGGCCCCACCCGGTGGACCCCCGGGACCCTCCCGGTGGTCTCGGTACGCTACCGATAGCGCCCGAAACTTTTCGGTGACCAAAACGGGACTTCCCATATATGAATCTTTACCTCTGGACCATTTCGGAACTCCTCGTGACGTCCGGGATCTCATCCGGGACTCCGAACAACATTCGGTAACCGCGTACATACTTTCCCTATAACCCTAGCGTCATCGAACCTTAAGTGTGTAGACCCTACGGGCTCGGGAGTCATGCAGACATGGCCGAGACAACTCTCCGGTCAATAACCAACAGCGGGATCTAGATACCCATGTTGGCTCCCACATGCTCCACGATGATCTCATCGGATGAACCACGATGTCAAGGATTCCATCAATCCCGTATACGATTCCCTTTGTCTATCGGTATAGCACTTGCCCGAGATTCGATTGTCAGTATACCGATACCTTGCTCAATCTCGTTATCGGCAAGTCTCTTTACTCGTTCCGCAACACATCATCCCGTGATCAACTCCTTGATCACATATTGTGCACATTATGATGATGTCCTACCGAGTGGGCCCAGAGATACCTCTCCGTCACATGGAGTGACAAATCCCAGTCTCGATTCGTGCCAACCCAACAAACACTTTCGGAGATACCTGTAGTGCACCTTTATAGACACCCAGTTACGTTGTGACGTTTGGTACACCCAAAGCATTCCTACGGTATCCGGGAGTTGCACAATCTCATGGTCTAAGGAAAAGATACTTGACATATAGAAAAGCTTTAGCATACGAACTACACGATCTGTGCTAGGCTTAGGATTGGGTCTTGTCCATCACATCATTCTCCTAATGATGTGATTCCGTGAAAGCACATTTGCTCCCTGGGTGGTTTTGGTAATTAATGACAACATACTTTGTGGTTGGACTAATGCTTTTATCAAGTATGTTTCAGGAAATCCAATCACATTGGCTATGGAAATGACTGAAGAAGTGGACCCCTCAAAATGCTAAGGCAAGCATTGGCAAAAGCTCAAGACTCCATTTTTGGTTTAGTGATCAAAGATCACATTGAGTCCATAGGAAAAGCCAATACTATTAAAAGGGGATGAGGTTGTGTTGATGATCTGGTTGCTCAAGTGCTTAGTGATATATCTCCTTCAACTATCAGCAACTTTCACTACTACACACTCATAAGTAATCTCGGACAAACCGATTCTTCCAACTCAGTCCCACCGAGATGAACCACCTCAGCCACAAGCCAAACCCTAGAAAAATCGGTCATTCCGAGTTTGAGATCGGTCTCACCGAAATATGGACTGCCAACCTTCTGTAACCATGTGACATCATATCGGAATAACCGAGATTGCTTTTTCGGTCTTACCGAGATTGGCAAGCTTCTGTCTTGGCTCAAATCGGTCTCACCGAGATTGCATTTTCGGTCCCACCGAAACTGGCATGTTCCTGTCTTTTCTCAAATCGGTCTAACCAAGTTTTCTTTCTCGGTCCCACCGAAAATCCCAACGTTCATATCATTTGCACTTTCGGTCTCACCGAGATGGTATTTTCGGTCCCACCGAAAACCCCAACGTTCACTATATTTGAACTTTTGGTCTGACCGAGTTTCCACTTCGGTCTCACCGAGATTGCTCAATTATGTGTGTAACGGTTGGATTTTGTGTGGAGGCTATATATACCCCTCCACCCCCTCTTCATTCGTGGAGAGAGCCATCAGAAAGAACTACCACTCCTACCTTACACTTTCTGAGAAGAGAACTCCCTACCCTTGTGTTGAGATCAAGTTGCTCCATTCCTACCATATGAAACTTGATTTCTAACCTTCCCAAGTTGCTTTCCACTCAATCCTTTCTTCCACCACAGCCATATCAGTGAGGAGAGTTGAGTGTTGGGGAGATTATCATTTGAAGCACAAGAGCAAGGAGTTCATCATCATCAACAACATCTATTACCTTTTGGAGGGTGGTGCCTCCTAGATTGGTTAGGTGTCGCTTGGGAGCCTCCGTTATCGAGATGTGGAGTTGAACCAAGAAGTTTGTAAGGGCAAGGAGATCGCCTACTTCGTGAAGATCTACCCCGAGTAAGGCTAGCCCTCCGTGGGCGTAGGCCATGATGGAATAGACAAGGTTGCTTCTTCGTGGACCCTTCGTGGGTGGAGCCCTCCGTGGACTCGCGCAGCCGTTACCCTCCGTGGGTTGAAGTCTCCATCAACGTGGATGTACGATAGCACTACCTATCGGAACCACGGGAAAAATCATTGCGTCTCCAAATTGCGTTTGATCTTCTCCACTTCTCTTTACTACTTGTGCAATTTACTTTCCGCTGCCCATACTCTAGAATTGCATGTGTAGTGTGCTACTTGACTTGTGTGTTGTGCAAAATCTGCCAAAATCTGTCCTTGATAAAAGACAGAATTTTTATCTTGTCGAGTAGTCTAATCACCCCCCTCTAGACACTCTCACCTTCTTCGATCCCTCAATTGGTATCAGAGCGTTGGTCTCCATTGCTTTGGTTTACACACCATTGGAGGAAGATGGACGTGTCTACGTTTGGGAGTATTAGCCATAGAGTGCCTATTCTTAATGGAGAGTCATATAACTCATGGAGGTTTGAAATGCTTAGTATCTTTAAGAAGTACAATTTGTGCAAATATATTGAGAACCCCTATGTGCCTCCTTTTGATCCCTTGCACCCTACCATGGATGAAGAGCTTGATTTGCTTTGTAACCTTAGAACTGTAAATCTTATCATTAGAGGGTTACCTGATGATTTGCTTAAGCTTGTTACAAACTTTGAGTGTGCCTATGCTATGTGGAAGTTCTTGGAAGAACTTTATCCGGATTACTCTATGAGAGGTCTTGATAAAATTCTATACAAGACTATTGAATTTGATAAGATGCACCCCAATGATCCTAACTTTGATAAATGCTTCTTTAAGCTTCGTGATCTTATGAAAAAGAAGGGTGATCCCGCTCTTATCAATGTTTTAATTAGAAATGCTCTTGCATTGCATTCCGAAGATTATTGTCACATTGACAAAACTAATGCAAGTACTTATCAAATTGACCTAGGTGTTGATGATGAACAATCTATGGGTCAATATGATGATGAGCATGAGCATGATGATGATTACTTCGATTCGGACGCCAAGCTAGACAAGGTCATGAAGAGTCTCAATCTTATGGCAAATCTGAGAGACTACATGTCCGGCGGAAAAGAGTGGATTCTTGATAGTGGATGCACCGATCACATGACCGGAGACAAAGACATGTTTCGAGAGCTTACAAAGAACGATGGTCCACGCAAGTATGTGACTTTTGGAGAGAACTCCAAGGGTAAGGTACTTGGCCTCGGTAAGGTGGCCATATCTCATGATAGCTCTATTCAAAATGTCATGCTTGTAGAATCTCTTGGATACAATTTACTTTCCGTGTCTAGATTAGCTGACTTTGGATTCAATGTGCTATTCACCAAAGTAGATTGCCAAGTCTTTCGTCGTGACAATCAAAACATGGCATTTATCGGTATCCGTAGAGGTGATCTATATATTGTTGATTTCACTAAGAAAGCCCAACCTAGAGCTTGTTTCATTGCTAAATCCTCTAAAGGTTGGTTATGGCATAGAAGGCTAGGACATGTTGGTATGCGTAATCTAGACAAGCTAATCAAAGGTGATCATATTCTTGGTGTTAAAGATGTTCTCTTTGACAAAGATAGACTTTGTAGTGCTTGTCAAGCAGGAAAACGAGTAGGTGGAAGTCATCCCATAAAGAACATCATGACCACAAGGAGACCGCTTGAGCTTCTTCATATGGATCTCTTCGGTCCCAATGCTTACAAAAGCCTTGGTGGTAACTCCTTTGGTCTAGTTATAGTTGATGATTATTCCAGATTTACGTGGGTATTTTTCCTTGATGACAAATCGCAGGTTCAGAGGATCTTCAAAACCTTTGCCAAAAAGGCCCAAAATCAATTTGAGGTGAAGATCAAGAAAGTTCGGAGTGACAATGGAACGGAGTTCAAGAACGCCAATGTAGACTCTTTTCTCGATGAGGAAGGGATTCTACATGAGTTCTCGGCTACGTACACTCCTCAACAAAATGGAGTTGTTGAGAGGAAGAACCAAACGCTCATAGAGATGGCAAGAACGATGCTTGATGAATACAAGACACCGAAGCATTTTTGGGGAGAAGCGGTCGAGACAGCTTGTCATGCTATCAACAGGCTTTATCTTCATAAGCTTCTCGGCAAGACATCATACGAGCTTCTCACCGGTAACAAACCCCAAGTGGGATACTTTCGTGTCTTTGGTTCAAAATGCTATATCCTTGATAAGCATCGTCGGTCTAAATTTGCTCCTAAATCTCATGAAGGCTTTCTCCTTGGTTATGGATCAAACTCCCACACCTACCGTGTCTACAATAATTTCACCCGAAAGGTTGAAGAGACGGTAGATGTGAAGTTTGATGAATCTAATGGCTCGCAAGTAGAGCAAATGCCTATTGATGTAGGAGACAAGGACCCATCGGAAGCTATCCAAGACTTATCTATTGGAAAGATCCGTCCCATGGAAGTGAAGGAGAGTACCTCATCTACATATGTGGAGCCACCTACCTCACGGCAAGATGAACCTCAAGGCAATATGGAGGCCTCCACAAGTGGAACTCACCAAGATGAGGAAGTGCAACAAGAAGATCCACCACAACCTCCTTCTCCACCGCCTCAAGACAACACCAACAACAATGAAGAAGAATAAGAGGAAGATGAAGATGATGAGGAAGCTCAGCCACAACATTAACAAAAGCTATCCCGAGTTCGAGCAAGAGTCAAGAAGAATCATCCCGTGGAACAAATGATGAACGACATCAACTCCGGGAGAATTACTCGCTCTAAAACTCGCTTAGCTAACTTTTGTGAGCATTACTCATTTATCTCTAGTATTGAACCTATGAAGGTAGAAGAAGCACTTGAAGACCCGGATTGGGTGAACGCTATGCACGAAGAGCTACACAACTTCGAGAGGAACAAGGTATGGACTTTGGTAGAGAAGCCCAAGGATGATCAAAACATCATTGGAACCAAATGGGTGTTTCGGAACAAGCAAGATGAAGATGGACAAGTCATCCGCAACAAGGCTCGTCTCGTAGCTCAAGGTTACACACAAGTCGAAGGTATGGACTATGGTGAGACCTATGCCCCCGTTGCTAGACTTGAATCCATTCGCATTCTTCTTGCTTATGCCAATCACCATGATATTACTCTCTATCAAATGGACATCAAAAGTGCTTTTCTAAATGGTGAAATTGAGGAGGAAGTATTTGTGAAACAACCTCCCGGTTTTGTGAATCCCAAAAAGCCTAATCATGTTTACAAGTTGCACAAAGCTCTTTATGGTCTTAAACAAGCTCCTAGAGCTTGGTACAAATGCTTAACTAGCTTTCTTCTTGAAAAAGGCTTTGAGATTGGAAAGATAGACTCAACGCTGTTCACGAAAATGGTTAATGGTGAACTATTTGTGTGCCAAATATATGTTGATGATATTATCTTTGGTTCAACTAACCCCCATTTTAGCAAGAAGTTTGGACAGCTCATGTCGGAGAAGTATGAGATGTCCATGATGAGTGAACTCAAATTCTTCCTTGGGTTGCAAATCAAGCAATCTAAGGAGGGTACCTTTGTCTCACAAACAAAGTACACCAAGGACCTCTTCAAGAAGTTCAACATGCAAGAAAGCAAAGGTATGAGTACCCCCATGCCTACAAGTGGACATAATGACTTGACAAAAGATGGAGAACCCGTTGATCAAAGGGTTTACCGTTCTGTGATTGGTTCTCTACTATATCTTTGTGCTTCTCGTCCTGACATAATGTTGAGTGTATGCATGTGTGCACGATATCAAGCAGCCCCTAAAGAATGTCATCTTAAAGCTGTTAAAAGGATAGTGAGATACCTGATACACACACCAAACTTTGGCATTTGGTATCCTAAGAGAGCCTCTTTCAACCTTGTTGGCTATTCCGACTCGGACTATGCCGGTGACAAGGTTGATAGAAAGTCAACTTCGGGTACATGTCAATTCCTTGGTCGATCCCTTGTATCTGTTGGAAATATGCCCTAGAGGCAATAATAAAAGAGTTATTATTATATTTCCTTGTTCATGATAATCGTTTATTATCCATGCTATAACTGTATTGATTGGAAACTCAGATACACGTGTGGATGAATAGACAGATTTTGTGTCCCTAGTGAGCCTCTACAGGACTAGCTCGTTGATCAAAGATGACCGCGGTTTCCAGGTCATAGACATGAGTTGTCATTTGATAACGGGATCACATCATTAGGAGAATGATGTGATGGACGAGACCCAAACGTTAACATAGCTTTTGATCGTGTCAGTTATCGCTATAGTTTTTCTGCATGTCAAGTATAAGTTCCTATGACCATGAGATCATGTAACTCACTGACACCGTAGGAGTGCTTTGTGTGTACCAAACGTCACAACGTAACTGGGTGACTATAAAGGTGCTCTACAGGTATCTCCGAGGGTGTCTGTTGAGTTGACATGGATCAAGACTGGGATTTGTCACTCCGTGTGACGGAGAGGTATCTCCGGGCCCACTCGGTAATACGTCATCTCAATGAGCTCAAAAGTGACTAAGTAGTTGGTCACGGGATTATGTATTACGGTAACGAGTAAAGAGACTTGCCGGTAACGAGATTGAACTAGGTATAGAGATACCGACGATCGAATCTCGGGCATGTAACATACCGACGAGACAAAGGGAACTGTATACGGGATTGCCTGAATCCTTGACATCGTGGTTCATCCGATGAGATCATCGAGAAACATGTAGGAACCAATATGGGTATCCAGATCCCGCTATTGGTTATTGACCTGGGAGTGTCTCGGTCATGTCTACATGGTTTCCGAACCCGCAGGGTCTGCACACTTAACGTTCGGTGACGCTAGGGTTGTTAGTGAGAAATGTGTATGGTTACCGAAGGTTGTTTGGAGTCCCGGATGAGATCCCGGACATGACGAGGGTCTCCGGAATGGTCCGGAGACGAAGATTGATATATAGGATGAAAGGTTTCGGAGTACCGGAAGTGTTCCGGGGAGCATCGGGAAATCGGCGGAGTACCGGAAGGGGTTTCGGGGGGTCCGGAAGTGGTTCTGGGCCTAGTGGGCCACAAGGGGGAACACCACAGCCCTCAGGGGGCTGTGCGCCCCCCCTGGGCCCTCTCCTCATGCGGCTAAGGGGGTGGGACCCCCTAGGGCTGGCCGCACCCCTTGGCCTTGGGGGGCAAGGCACCTAGGGGGGGAAACCCTAGGGCCTGGCCGCCCCCCCTGCCCTGGCCGCCGCCCCCTCCCCTTGCCCTGGCCGCCGGCCCCTAGGGGGAAACCCTAGGGCGCCCTCACCTCTCCACCCCCCCTATATATAGTGGGGCAAAGGGAGGGCAGCCAACACAGTTTGTGCCTCGGTGCTGCCCTCCCTCTCCCGTTACATCTTCTTCTCCCGCGGTGCTTAGGCGAAGCCCTGCTGGAGTTCTTCTCCACCATCACCACCACGCCGTCGTGCTGCCGGTTCTCCATCAACCTCTCCTCCACCCCTTGCTGGATCAAGAAGGAGGAGACGTCCCCGAGCCGTACGTGTGAAGAACGCGGAGGCACCGTTGCTTCGGTGCTAGGTCTTCGGCGATCTGAATCGCGACGAGTACGACTCCATCATCCGCGTTCATAACGCTTCCGCTTAGCGATCTACAAGGGTACGTAGATCACACTCTCCCCTCGTAGTTGCATCTACTAGATTGATCTTGGTGAACGGTAGGAAAATTTTTGTTTCCCATGCAACGTTCCCCAACAGTATCTTGGTCCTCCAAGAAACAAAATTCGGTATCATTATCCACTGCTGAAGCGGAATATATTGCTGCTGGTTCGTGTTGTGCTCAATTGCTATGGATGACACAAACGCTTAAGGATTATGGGATACATGTGAGACGTGTTCCCTTGCTTTGTGACAATGAGAGTGCAATTAAAATTGGACACAATCCAGTGCAACACTCTCGAACAAAACATATTGAAGTTCGTCACCATTTTATTCGTGATCATATTGCCAAGGGTGACATTAATCTTAAGCATGTTCGTACTGACAAACAACTTGCTGATATCTTTACAAAACCTCTTGATGAGAAGGTGTTTTGTCGCTTAAGGAGTGAGTTGAACATCATTGATGCTTCAAACTTGGAGTGATAACTCCATTGATGCATGCAAGGCATGAGCTCACTTGACTAATCCTTGATATTTCTCTTATGATGATGATCATATGTCTTGGACACATTTGCCTCCTTGTATTGCATCTAACTCCTTGCAGGTACTTGGATGATCTACATTCCACAAGATTACCACACACTCAATTCATGAGTAATCTTGTCATTGACCAAGTATCTAGCCCTTTGGGATGTTGAGTTCAAGGAACAAAATTCCACATATCCTTTTTGACATCTTATACATCTTGTATTTCACTCTTGTCATCTTGGATATCCTCGAGTATTTCCTTGCTTGCCTAACCCATGTAGGAAGATGAACTACACAAGTAGAAATGGCGCTCCAACTTCACATTCAATGAGCACCTACATCGAGCTTACCTACATGAGCAAAGCATCAACAAGCCCAAGGTATGTTCTTCACATCTTTAAGGAGCTTTACTCAAAGTCATGAGTACAAGCAGCTTCATAAGATGTGATCACATCAAATGCTTAATCGAAAAATGGCAACCCCATTTTGAGCTTAAATGATGAGTATGACCTATGATCAAATGTCCTCATTTGACTCCTAAGTCAATATACTCAAACATAGGTGACCTTGTCGCCGACCTTTATCTAGATGAAGTACATATGCTTTTGGAGTCTTTCTGTTTTCTCTTATGTTCTCTCATTGAGTTTTCTTTACACAAAAAAAAAACTTCATCTAGGAATCTTTTTCATTTCTATTCTTATGTTTCTTTGAATATCCTTCTGGCTCTGATCAATTCCCCGAAAATCTTTTACAAATTCATTGCAAATCTTTTGAAACATTCCTCGTAGAGTGAGCTGAATTATTTATGTATTTCCTTGGAATTAAACTCAGCGTCACCGATTTATTCATTTCGGTCTAACCGAAAAGGGTCTGCCCTAACTCAATTCGGTGTCACTGATTTATTTCCTCCAGGATATCATCTCCTGCAGCTCCACTCATTGTTTCTCTATGCATGTTCTTATTTGCCCTGTTGTGATTCTTAAGGATCCCACCTCTTTCTTTCCATCTTTCCTAACCTTCCTAGTTTGCTGTCCTTTTCGGCACTTGATGTCAAAGGGGGAGAAGACTTAGGGGGAGTAGGGGAGAAGAGAAGACTTAGGGGGAAAAGAAAAGCGATCTTATCTTAAGGGGGAGAGAATCACATCAAAGCTTTGTCGTGTCTTACATTGGACATCATTTTCTTTTGGCATCATTCTTTTGATTTTGCTGTTTCCATCACATCCCTGTTCTGAGAGAACTCAAAGGGAGAGAAATCTTCACAATTGATATCTTATGGAAAGCAAAATCTCTCAGAGTTCATTGAAAATCTTTTAGTTTCGGAGACATGTTTGCTGATTCAAGCCTGTGCTCAATATGAGACACTCTTTATACATGTCCTCCCTGGCTTGGTACTCTTGATGTTCTTGCAGTTGGTTGAAGGAATACTCTTGTGTTATCTAACCTTATTTTCCCAAGTTTATCCCTTCAGGTACAATACCAAGGAAACTCAAGGTAAGTATATGCATCTTGCAGAATGTGCATGATGGTGACTTGCTTGTAAATACTTGTTTGCAAGAAATCACCATGCACATATGCATTATCAATCACTTCTTTTTCTTCTGCTCTGATGCATATAGCCAAGCTGCATGTAGCACATCTTGCTTATCTCTCTTGTGTGCTTGAGGTAGTCCAAAACCAAAATTTATGAAAATCTTGCACACTTGTAGGGGGAGCCTGTGTACTACATGCTTGTCAAAGCTTTCGTGATAATTCTGTCTTTCTTTCAAAAAGCTTTGATGTCTTGTTTAGTGTAATTTTAGTGTGTTGCCATCAATTACCAAAAAGGGGGAGATTGAAAGCACATTTGCTCCCTGGGTGGTTTTGGTAATTAATGACAACATACTTTGTGGTTGGACTAATGCTTTTATCAAGTATGTTTCAGGAAATCCAATCACATTGGCTATGGAAATGACTGAAGAAGTGGACCCCTCAAAATGCTAAGGCAAGCATTGGCAAAAGCTCAAGACTCCATTTTTGGTTTAGTGATCAAAGATCACATTGAGTCCATAGGAAAAGCCAATACTATTAAAAGGGGATGAGGTTGTGTTGATGATCTGGTTGCTCAAGTGCTTAGTGATATATCTCCTTCAACTATCAGCAACTTTCACTACTACACACTCATAAGTAATCTCGGACAAACCGATTCTTCCAACTCAGTCCCACCGAGATGAACCACCTCAGCCACAAGCCAAACCCTAGAAAAATCGGTCATTCCGAGTTTGAGATCGGTCTCACCGAAATATGGACTGCCAACCTTCTGTAACCATTTGACATCATATCGGAATAACCGAGATTGCTTTTTCGGTCTTACCGAGATTGGCAAGCTTCTGTCTTGGCTCAAATCGGTCTCACCGAGATTGCATTTTCGGTCCCACCGAAACTGGCATGTTCCTGTCTTTTCTCAAATCGGTCTAACCAAGTTTTCTTTCTCGGTCCCACCGAAAATCCCAACGTTCATATCATTTGCACTTTCGGTCTCACCGAGATGGTATTTTCGGTCCCACCGAAAACCCCAACGTTCACTATATTTGAACTTTCGGTCTGACCGAGTTTCCACTTCGGTCTCACCGAGATTGCTCAATTATGTGTGTAACGGTTGGATTTTGTGTGGAGGCTATATATACCCCTCCACCCCCTCTTCATTCGTGGAGAGAGCCATCAGAAAGAACTACCACTCCTACCTTACACTTTCTGAGAAGAGAACTCCCTACCCTTGTGTTGAGATCAAGTTGCTCCATTCCTACCATATGAAACTTGATTTCTAACCTTCCCAAGTTGCTTTCCACTCAATCCTTTCTTCCACCACAGCCATATCAGTGAGGAGAGTTGAGTGTTGGGGAGATTATCATTTGAAGCACAAGAGCAAGGAGTTCATCATCATCAACAACATCTATTACCTTTTGGAGGGTGGTGCCTCCTAGATTGGTTAGGTGTCGCTTGGGAGCCTCCGTTATCAAGATGTGGAGTTGAACCAAGAAGTTTGTAAGGGCAAGGAGATCGCCTACTTCGTGAAGATCTACCCCGAGTAAGGCTAGCCCTCCGTGGGCGTAGGCCATGATGGAATAGACAAGGTTGTTTCTTCGTGGACCCTTTGTGGGTGGAGCCCTCCGTGGACTCGCGCAGCCGTTACCCTCCGTGGGTTGAAGTCTCCATCAACGTGGATGTACGATAGCACTACCTATCGGAACCACGGGAAAAATCATTGCGTCTCCAAATTGCGTTTGATCTTCTCCACTTCTCTTTACTACTTGTGCAATTTACTTTCCGCTGCCCATACTCTAGAATTGCATGTGTAGTGTGCTACTTGACTTGTGTGTTGTGCAAAATCTGCCAAAATCTGTCCTTGATAAAAGACAGAATTTTTATCTTGTCGAGTAGTCTAATCACCCCCCCTCTAGACACTCTCACCTTCTTCAATCCCTCATTCCGTTATCAACGACATCCAATGTCCATGGTCAGGAAACCGTGACCATCTGTTGATCAACGAGCTAGTCAACTAGAGGCTTACTAGGGACATGGTGTTTGTCTATGTATCCACACATGTATCTGAGTTTCCTATCAATACAATTCTAGCATGAATAATAAACAATTATCATGAACAAGGAAATATAATAATAACCAATTTATTATTGCCTCTAGGGCATATTTCCAACAACTCTCCCGTGAAGCTCAACTAGATCAAGAGCTCGTGGGACGTCATCAAGCTGAACGTGTGCTGAATGCGGAGGTGCCGTACGTTCGGTGCTTGATCGGTTGAATCGCGAAGAAGTTCGACTACATCAACCGCGTCACTTGACGCTTCCGCTTTCGGTCTACAAGGGTACGTAGACACACTCTCCCCCTCGTTGCTATGCATCTGGTAGATAGATCTTGCGTGATCGTAGGAAATTTTTGAAAATACTACGTTCCCCAACACTAATATGTATTGGTGAATGTAAGAATCGGAAAAAAATGAAAATCAAGTTGTTGGTGATTGAAAAAATCTGAAAGAAATGACTTTGATTTCTTCTAGTGAATGGCATTGTTGAGGTTGATGTTGGTTTGTAACCTGAGTAGTTGTTCCCTGTGTGATTCATGCCGCATTTTTGTTTACAAGTCTCATGCTACTGACATACATGCTACTACTTTACTGCAGCAACATGCCAAACAACTGATGAATTTGTGAACTCAGTGTTTGTACAAGTGAATAAACAACTCACAAGCTGACTGAGTTTCTTATACATGCATTTCTCCTAGGTGATAGCTGCTGATCGTAGGTATTGAAAAAGAGAGCATGCTTCAGCTTTCATGTGAACAAAATGCACAATGGTGCTCATGTTGCTTGCTACGCTAAATTCAACCAGCATCATGTCAGAGAAAATAGCAGGAAGACAGTTTGGCAAACATATATTTTCATTAATGGCGTGTGAACATAATGTAACATGCTGCTTGCTACAATCCATTCAACAAAGATCAAGACAGAGATAATAAGAGGTACTCAGTTCGATAAATCACATATTTTCATCCATTACAAGAATTCAGTATATTAAAGAATCGCCATGGATAACTCGTGTCGCATATAAACTCATGGTTTTTCAACATGATCGAGGGCCATCATGGAACACCATTTTGCTTCATCTCTTCCAGAGCCTCGAGCCCTTCAAATGTCATCCCTACTTTCATTTTCTCGTCGCATCTTGGTGTAAAAAAGACGAGCACCAAAACATAAACAATAAATCACAATAACCATCATTATGCATAACTCTCTAAACTAAAAAGTGACATGGTCAAGGTAATTTATGAACTCAAGAATAGAGGAATGCTGCCCATGGCTGGGGGGCTTTTAGGAAAAATCACACGGTTAGCAGGGACGGAGGCGGGCGTGTTTCTGTAAAAATAAGGGTTCAGTTTCATTAATTGTAGGATTTAAAACGGATGGTCAGCGCTGATGGGATACATGGATGCAAAGATATGGCCGGATTCACCTGATACGACACCTTATATATATGCATAACCCCTAAACCCAAAAAAAAATAAATGAAAACCACAAAACTAAAAGGAAAAATAAATCATAAACCCCAAAACCCCTACACCTTTGGTCCCGGTTCGTGTCACAAATCGGGACTATATGTCCCCCAGCCCCCCGCGCCGCCGCGCGGGCTCGTGCCACGTGGTGGGCCTTTGGTCTTGGTTCGTGTTGAACCGACACTAAAGAGGGGAGGGGGGCTTTAGTCCCCACCCTTTAGTGCCTGTTGCAGAACCGACACTAAAGGCCCTTACGAACCGGGGCAATAGCCCGATTCTGCACTAGTGCTTGCAGATGTTGAATAGCGACATAGACAAGATTCATCGAAGGCAAAAAGTGAAGTTGGGTGTGTTTTTTTCCGGTGGGGACAACCATCGACATGAGCTATCAAAAGAAAAAAACAACGGCCCGGAGATGATAGTTATTGGTGCTAGATTTTATTAACAGTCTAGGAGCAAATGTAGCAGATTCTCTAAAAAGTGAGTCTTTTATAAATAGTTTAAACTGGGTTCTAAAGGTGTTGGTGCCTTGTGCTATTTCAAATTCCTTAAAACAGACACTTCATAATTTTTATTTCTCTCCTATATTATCCTATATGTGTGCATATAGACTCTATCAAGTTCAATTTCAATTTGGCAGCCACCTTCAAGCGCCCAGATGGCAGCCGGAGGCGAGAGGGCAAAAAATTCTCTTGCGGCGGCAGCACCCTTAATGAAACCTTAGCTTTAACAATGTGCAGCCAAGAATATCAGATTTTTTCTTGAGACACGCCAAGAATATCAAGATGCGAGGGCCAACGCTTCACGACTGGGCCCAGCCAATTTGCTCATTGTGTGTTTGTTCGACATCTTATCACAACGAGTGATAGATAGATAGGAATTGCCATAGGCATAGTAGTTGAGCTAAACACCTAAAGCGCCTTACATGATCCGGCTGTAACATTTTTCCATTAAGGCTTGAATTGTTCTTTTCTGTTAAACATATTTTTGATAAAAATAAGAAGTATGTTATGGTAAATAATAAGAAAGTTTTTTTTTTGAGGGAAAGTTCTCACACTTCTGGGCCATCCATTCGGCGGCCGGGCCTTGAGGCCACGCAGCCGCTTCCATCACTCCTGGGCCGTGGTTGCGTGCCGAGTCTTCCCATTCGCACCTCACGCAGTATATCCCGCAGGCAGGTCCCTTCCACCCCTCCCGTCCCCTAAACCCGAAGGCCTTCTCCGCCGCCGCTTCCTCATCTCATCCTCCCGGATCGGGAGGCGGAAGCGAAGCCCCGGTGAGACCTCCGCTCCTCCGCCCCCGCCCTCCCCGCTCCCCCGATTTCTTCTCCCCGGAGCTCGCCGCCGCGTCCGCGCCAGCTAGCTGCCACCTAGTCGACCGGCCTCACCGGGTTCCAGCCTCTGGTTCGCCGGATTCGTCGTCGTCAGGGACGTATGCGCATCATTCCCGCGGTAGATCTGCTGCTCCGTTCGCCCCGCTCGCTTGCCCCGGGAGCGATCTGTTCCGACGTAGATGGATGCCCCTCGTTTCTACTTGCGTGCGTCGGCCAGTTGCCTGTGGTCGCTTAGGTGGTAGACGCCCGTGGTTTCCGTCGTTCCGGTGTGGTCGACGCCGACCTATTTTTTATTTTGTTCTTCCGGAGAGAAGTTCGTGTTCTGTTGTCGTGTGCTTTTGGCTACTTCGCCCGGCTGTTCGTCCACGGGGATTCGCTGGAAATCGTTCGAGCTGCATGGTTCTGCTCGCTCGCTTGCTTACTTTGCTGCTTGTCGTAACCTGGTCGATTTTGTTTTCTGCTATCATGTTCAACGTGGAGAAAATGGAGGTGTATGTCTAACTGCTTCGCATGCTTAATCTAATTTAATGTGTAAATTGGGAGATGCTTATGTCGGTGTGTTTTACTACTCCTCTATGTAATTTTAGTTCTGGAATTCTGCATGAATTTTTTCTCTGATCTGACTGTTTCGTCTAAACTATTATGTGTGTGCATCTTCTGTGTTTTTCTCGGTGCTCACCATGTATGATTTGGTTTATCTCGGTGCTCACCATGTATGATTTGGTTTTTCTCAGTGCTCCCCATGTATAAGTTTCTCTGATCTGACCATTTATCTGTCTTGTTTTGTCCTGTACTCCTACACTGTTTGGCCACTCATACATTGCTTGCAAAAGAAATTGTTACATTTGTGCTTGCTTCTGTGTGTAATTAGGCGTCAAGCTATGCATATTGAGGAGTACTCGGTTTTGCGCTTCCATATGTGATTATATCATTGTGGTATAATGAAATTTAAAATTACATGGCTTACTCATCACTTAATGGTCAGCGGATACATGCTTGCTTATTCATGTACAGATCACTTAATAGTATCTATACTTATTAAGCCTTTCTAACTTGATTAGATCAATTCCTGAGAAGCTTTACTATTATTCACCCCTTCGTTAGTTGTACAGATCTGGAAGTATTTTGTTTAGTTGGTGAAATCCATGCCTGTTTCTTCCTCATAGTTGTGCAGCACCTTCAATTGTGGAGTACCAGCTTTTGCAAGGACACTTTTCATGGTCGATTGCTTTTCTTGCCGTGATGTGTGTTTTTGCATTACCTGTTTGTTCTTGATTGTTTTTTTTCAATACTAAGCACTTTTGAGTAGACAATTGTGGTTGCAGTTACTTGACATAATCATTAATTCATTATATTACATTGCTGGATATTCATGTTTAGTCATTCACATCTGATTCTTGTTCAATTCTAATAGCTTTGCCATTCTCTACAGGAACTTATATTCTCGGTGTGATATTCAAAAGCAGTCAAAATGGTGAAGTTTACCGCGGAGGAGCTCCGTGGAATTATGGACAAAAAGAATAATATACGTAACATGTCTGTTATTGCTCATGTTGACCATGGTATGTGCCTGTGCCTGAACAGTGAACAGTGGTTTTTGACTGCTGAGTTCATAATCTAGAAACTTGTTGATTGTTGTTTTTATAGTCTGTTCTTAATTCTGTAAACTGTTTATTTCTATAAATTGGTTTAATTAGCTGTCAGCTTTGTTTTAATTGATTAGTTCCATCTCGCGTGTCATAGAGTTTGAGTCAACTCATTGTCCCAGGACTCAAATAATTAATAACCTTAAAATGTACCCCCTCTGTAAACTAATATAAGACGTTTTAGATCACCACAGAGGGAGTAATTGTTAATTTGGGGTCCTAGCTTTCAAAATCTACCCAGTTTGGTGTATAGTCATGTTAATGGCTGTATTTATTACAATTTATAAGCTCAGAAATTTGCACCATTGTGCTTAATAACTTTGATTTGATGATCTTATACATGTGCTGTTTTTTTTGCTCTGTCCCAGACTCCCAGTAGATTGTGTTTAGCCATGTTACTGTACCTGGTTTGTTTTATTTTCATCTTCTCTTTTTTCTGGGTTGTCTCAGTGTACAGTGCTGTTGTGTACTACTCCCTCTGTTCCCAAATATTTGTCTTTCTAGACATTTCAAATGGACTACAACATACGGATGTATGTAGACATGTTTTAGAGTGTAGATTCACTCATTTTGCTTCGTACGTAGTCGCTTGTTGAAATCACTAGAAACACAAATATTTGGGAACGAAGGGAGTACTTAATAGTACTTGAGAAGTTAATATATTCAATTCTAAGTTCATATTTGTTCTACTGTTCAAACCTGATCCTTTTTGTTTTGTTGAATACTGAAATTGTGCACTGTCCTTGTATCTCTTATATTTGTGCAGGCAAGTCTACGCTTACGGATTCCCTTGTGGCAGCTGCTGGGATTATTGCCCAGGAAGTAGCTGGTGATGTTCGCATGACCGATACCCGTGCAGATGAGGCAGAACGTGGTATTACAATCAAATCCACGGGTATCTCTCTTTTCTATCAGATGACTCCTGAATCACTCGAGATGTACAAGGGCGACAGGGATGGTGATGAGTACCTGATCAACCTTATTGATTCACCTGGCCACGTTGACTTCTCTTCAGAAGTCACGGCTGCTCTTCGTATCACCGATGGTGCTTTGGTGGTTGTTGATTGTATTGAGGGTGTCTGTGTGCAGACTGAAACTGTGCTGCGCCAAGCTCTTGGTGAGAGGATTCGGCCTGTCCTCACCGTGAACAAGATGGACAGATGCTTCCTTGAGCTTCAAGTGGAAGGTGAGGAAGCATATCAGACTTTCTCCCGTGTCATCGAAAATGCCAACGTCATCATGGCAACATATGAAGATGTGCTCCTTGGTGATGTCCAAGTGTACCCAGAAAAGGGGACTGTTGCATTCTCTGCTGGTTTGCATGGGTGGGCTTTCACCCTTACAAACTTCGCTAAGATGTATGCCTCCAAGTTTGGAGTTGATGAGGCGAAGATGATGGAGAGGCTGTGGGGCAAGGTTTTTGAGTCGCCGAGTCAAGCCAAGTCGCCGAGGCTGTGGCTAGTGGCTTGCTGGCTTGAGTCTGTGACTTGGCTTGATTAGTCGCCCCAAGTCGCCATGGCTTAGAATAGGATTTAGGGGTAGAATTAGGAGTGATATTACCTTGTAATCTTCTACAGCACACAGCAGAGCACATATAAAGCCCACCCCATGCTATCTTTCCTTCGGTACTTCTCCTTCCCCAGTCCCCACAGCAACAGCAGAGTACATAGCAGCAGAAGCCCCAGTCCCCACAGCAGCAGCAGAGCACACAACAGCAGCAGAGCACATCACTAACGCACACAGCAGCAGCAGAAGCAGCAGAGCACACAGCAGCAGATGCAGAGCAAAGAGGGGGAGCAGAGCAAAGAGGGGGAGACGAGTCGTACCTGCTGATGCAGCCGCAGGAGAAGATGGAGGCGGAGGCGGAGGAGGCTAGTGGGGGCAGGTCACCGGCGGAGGAGAGGAGGCTCTTGGGGGCGCGCGAATCCGGCGGATCTGGAGGGGAACGTCGCCGGCGGCCGCCGATTTGGAGTCCTAGGAGGCTAGGTCAGGAGACCAGCACGGATTCCCTCCATTTCCCTCTCTTCCTCTGTAGTTTTCCCGCGTGGAGCTCTATTTATCCCCCCCTTGTCCTCCCCAGAAATATCTCTGGCCGGGGGGGCCGCTCTGGAGCAAGCCAAGCGGCTGGCGATTACTAGCCGCCGACTAATCGCGACAAGTCGCCGGCGAGCCAGCGAGTCGCGCGACTCGCTTCGTGAGCCAAGTCGCCTGCGCGAGCCAGCCACGCTGCGCCGACTCGGCGATTAGCCGGCGATTAGTCGGCGACTAGTCGCCGACTCAAAAACCTTGCTGTGGGGTGAGAACTTCTTTGACCCAGCCACAAAGAAATGGACCTCCAAGAACACTGGCACAGCTACCTGTAAGAGAGGTTTTGTTCAGTTCTGCTATGAGCCAATCAAGCAAATCATAGCCACCTGCATGAATGATCAGAAGGACAAGTTGTGGCCTATGTTGAAGAAGCTTGGTGTGACGATGAAGAATGACGAGAAGGACTTGATGGGCAAGGCTCTCATGAAGCGTGTGATGCAAACTTGGCTGCCTGCCAGTCGTGCTCTGCTTGAGATGATGATATTTCACCTCCCCTCTCCTTCAAAGGCCCAGAGGTACCGTGTGGAGAACTTATACGAGGGGCCTCTTGACGATATATATGCAAATGCTATCAGGAACTGTGACCCTGATGGTCCTCTTATGTTGTATGTCTCCAAGATGATTCCAGCATCTGACAAGGGTAGATTCTTTGCCTTTGGACGTGTTTTTGCTGGAAGGGTTGCAACTGGCATGAAGGTCCGTATCATGGGTCCTAACTTTGTTCCTGGCCAAAAGAAGGATCTGTATGTGAAGAGTGTCCAGCGTACTGTTATCTGGATGGGAAAGAAGCAAGAGTCTGTTGAGGATGTTCCCTGTGGTAACACTGTTGCTTTGGTTGGTTTGGATCAGTTCATCACCAAGAATGCAACCCTGACAAATGAGAAGGAAGTTGATGCCTGT
Organism: Secale cereale; assembly: GCA_902687465.1. NCBI lineage: Eukaryota > Viridiplantae > Streptophyta > Magnoliopsida > Poales > Poaceae > Secale > Secale cereale. Next base: position 40,615,162 of record LR738715.1, read on the forward strand.
CCAATCAGGGCAATGAAGTTCTCTGTGTCCCCTGTTGTGCGTGTTGCTGTTCAGTGCAAGGTGGCTTCTGATCTTCCTAAGCTTGTTGAGGGTTTGAAGCGGCTGGCGAAGTCTGACCCTATGGTTCTCTGTAGCATTGAAGAGTCTGGTGAGCATATCATTGCTGGAGCTGGAGAGCTTCACCTTGAAATCTGTTTGAAGGATCTGCAGGAGGACTTCATGGGAGGTGCTGAAATTATTGTTTCCCCTCCTGTTGTCTCCTTCCGTGAGACTGTTCTTGAGAAGTCCTGCCGCACTGTCATGAGCAAGTCCCCCAACAAGCATAACCGTCTTTACATGGAAGCTCGCCCATTGGAGGAGGGATTGGCTGAGGCTATTGATGATGGCCGCATTGGCCCACGTGATGATCCTAAGGTGCGCTCTAAGATCCTGTCTGAGGAGTTTGGTTGGGACAAGGATCTCGCCAAGAAGATTTGGTGCTTTGGACCTGAGACGACTGGCCCCAACATGGTTGTTGACATGTGTAAGGGAGTGCAGTATCTGAATGAAATCAAGGACTCTGTTGTGGCTGGTTTCCAGTGGGCATCAAAGGAAGGTGCATTGGCTGAGGAGAACATGCGTGGCATTTGCTTTGAGGTCTGTGATGTTGTTCTGCACACTGATGCTATTCACAGGGGTGGTGGTCAGGTCATCCCAACAGCCAGGAGGGTCATTTATGCTTCTCAGCTCACTGCTAAGCCAAGGTTGCTGGAGCCTGTCTACCTGGTTGAGATCCAGGCCCCGGAGAATGCGCTCGGCGGTATCTATGGTGTTCTGAATCAGAAGAGAGGGCACGTGTTTGAGGAGATGCAGAGGCCTGGTACCCCGCTGTACAACATCAAGGCTTACCTCCCGGTCATCGAGTCGTTCGGGTTCTCAAGTACCCTCAGGGCCGCGACATCTGGCCAGGCTTTCCCCCAGTGTGTGTTCGACCACTGGGACATCATGTCTTCCGATCCTTTGGAGGCCGGCTCCCAGTCTGCCACCCTTGTCACGGAGATCCGCAAGCGCAAGGGTCTGAAGGAACAGATGACCCCTCTATCTGATTTCGAGGACAAGCTCTAAACTTCTGCTTCTGTTACATGGTCTAGTTTGCTTTTGCTGCTAAGAGAGCTGCACTATATTTTTCTGTCTATTGAGTCGTCGATGTATTGCTATTGGAATGTCCTATCTGTCGTGATACTGGCACTTTGTTTTGATGTCTATCGATGTTAAGACTTAGATTATATATCTGTTATCCACTGGTAGTTCTTGTTGATGTTTGCTTTTGTGTTAGAACCTGAGAGCTCTGCCTGGTTCATGGTTGCTATGGTCTTGCTCTGTATTTTTCATGTTTGTCCAGCAATCGCGTCATTGTTGTGTTCTTATTCATTGCATTAGCTTTTCTCCTTGCAGTTTTTCTCCCAGTCTGCCACCCTTGTCACGGAGATCCGCAAGAGGAAGGGTCTCAAGGAACACATGACTCCTTTATCCGGTTTTGAGGACAAGCTCTAAATTTTTGGTCATGGTTTGCTACTCGCTCTTGTTAAGGGAGCTGCATTAATTCTGTCTATGAGTCTTCTTATTGTCTTGCTGTTGAAATGATGTATCTGTCGTGATACTGAGAATATATTTTGATCTGTAAAGTAATGTAACAGATAGATGACAAACTTAGATTATGTGCCCTGTCGCCCACTGTCAGTTCCTGGTACTGTGTTGCGTTTGATTTTGTTTTCTTTCGTTACCTTGTTATACATAGCTATTATCTCTTGCTTTCCTTGCTCTATTCTTGTTAGTTAATGTGTGTCTAGCAATTGTGTGATGTGTTCTTGCCATTGTCCTGGTTCATTGATAGTTCCAAGTGCTTCACCTGTTATGGTTTCCAGCATTAGGTTCTTCACCGGTCACTGTCTAGATTTTGGTTGTGGCTTGTAATAACAGGGTTTACGTCCTTGATATTCCTGTCAGTTTGTGATGTGTCTGTTTGAATATTTGCCGAGGCTACTCTGCTTGATGCCTTTGTTTATGCTGCCGTTCTTGTTGGTTCTTTGGACACGTAATGCTTTGGATTTTAGCAGATGCATTGATATGTTTTTGTAGCTGCTACATTGCATAAATATGTTGACATCAAGTGCCTCTTTGTGTCAGTAATTCATCTACTTGTATGTATTCTTACAAGACATGGCAACATTCATTCGTCTAATAATGTTTGTTTTGTATTTACTGGGATTTGGATTTTCTGTATTGCTAGATGTATCATTTTTATATAATTATACCTTGGTTGATAGCTCAACTTTGCCTTCTAAAGCTGGAAATGGTTTTGAGAGACGTACTGAACAGCAGCCCCAGAAAAACAGAATCGGATGCGTGATGCTTGTGCTAAATTTGGTGTAGTTTGAACATTCGAGGAACTCGTGGCAAACGGGTTAAATTTTAGGCATGTGAGGAAGTTTGAAAAAACGCAATGTTCATACCTGATTTTGCGCGAGCTCTTCGAATGTTGTTTGCCCATAGATTTTTGCACGCTCCCGGCGCACTCAAGTATCTTGCATGCAAAAAAGTTTTACATTTTTAAAAATTATTTTACTAGTTAATTGTAATTTTACCGTAAACCGGATGTACATGAGCGCGGGCTTCGAGTTGATTTATGGCTCTATATTTATGCCTATATAGCAAAAATGAGTATATAGAAAAATGAGTATCATCTAGTGTGGGGATATTTGTATCAATACTTTCTTGGAGCTTCCCCACTTACTTTCTGTTGTTCTCACGAAGAGATCCTAGAAGCATCCGTTAGAGCTGGTAATATAGGAGAGGATTATTCTGTGCATCATCTAGATGTACACTTTGTGTGGGGATATTTATATCAATATTCTGTTGGAGCTTCCCCATTTACTTTTTGGTGTTCTCACGAAAGAGATCCTAGGAGCATATGTTAGAGCCGAGAATATAAAAGAGGAATATTCTTTGCAACATTAACCTTTGTAGACTAAGGATACTCAAAAATAATGTTCTTTTATGTGGCGGTGAAAGTCATCTCAGTCAACTTCTCTTATTCCAATGTTAAAGCAACATTGCACTATGAAGTTTCTTTTAGTAGATTGCATTGTGAAGTTGTTCATGGTAAATTTAGGTGTAATATTGATTTATCTCCTATTTCCTCTTGTGACAGAACATAGAAAAACTTGTGTGTGTTGCAATAACGTTGCTGTTCAAAATTCCAATGCTGCTCAAAAGGCAAGACAAACCTTCATGCTAACTAAAACAAGTACAATGAATATAGGGTCTTCCAAACGAATCTGCCCTTGATGGTTCAAACTCCTTCAAAAAATGCCCCCTTAAAAATAATGTAACTCCCACTACCTTGATGTAGACACTGTCAAAAAATATAGAATGTTACAACGCAAAGAGTACTACTGCTTGATTGCACCCACCTATGGATGGAGCCTTACTTGATGATTTCCTAAAAAATTACCATTTCACTTGGTTCGAAGATTTCATCAATGTGGATGTAGGATAGCACCACCTATTGAACCAAGGAGAAAAATGTTCGCATCACGAGTGTTTGCATTCTCTAAACCCTATCACCGGGTAGAAGAGACTCTTTTGGGCCCCGTGGACTAAATATCCCCATGCTGGTAATGTTTGACACACAAAAGTCGCACAAAGAATTAGGTTATCATATGAGTCTGCAACATTGCTTTGCTAACATATAAATTAAAGGCGTGAAGATCCATAAACCTGATTCCCACTAGCTTCTTTAGAATGCACCTCTTAATCCAATGCATGTATTTATGTGAAGTAGAGTTACCCCACCAAAATCAAGCCATCTCATCAGTTATGCCCTTGCATATACCTTTAGAAGTTTGAATATTAACATGGCGTATGCTCGTATTTCTTAATCCACCACCTTAAGTACCCGTCTATTATTCACCAATCTATCCACCAACTCTTGTGCTCATATTTTGTCCTTGGTCAACATCCTACACTCCCATCACTAGATCAATCTATTCACTAACTCTTTTCCAATCAAGCTCTTATCATGTCTCCCCTTGGGATCCATGGGTCCTTCCCAACCTGTGTGTTAGCACCAATCACCACAAGCCACACCACTCCCTTCTTTGGAAGCTCTAGGCCCTCAAAATGCTTCATCAAGTGTACGGCATGCCATTGACAACATTTGCTCCAACACTGGACTATTTGGAATATGTCGTGCTTTCAAACTTCACGGTGTGTTAAAGATTGGAGGAGGTGCCATCTTGCCTCACCAACATGGACACATTGAATATATGCAAAATCTTGGTTCAATAAGCCTTCGCTTCTTGACCTTATCAACTTCCCCTAGTTGATCCAGTGAAAATATTCCTATCGTCGTGTTGATTCCACCAATATCTACTTATCAAGGCATCGATTTCATCACAAAGATTCCTTGGTAAAATCAAAGCAAGAGATTACATCATCTGGATTGGTTGAGCAGCACAGTTCATTATTAAAAAAAAAACTAGTTTTGGAGACGAGCTTCTCCTCGCAGCCTTGTATCCGCCGCTAGATTGTCTGCTTTAGGTACTCAAATTGCTTACTCTCCTAAGCCCCAAGTGACGATGTCCTGGACTAAGGGGTACTAATATGTACGACCCATAGTCCGTGGCCAACCCTACGGCCTACTGGTCGTTATAAGGAAGGACTCCAGAAGCCATGAACCTCGGCGTGATCAAGATGGACTCCTCCGAAGACTTGGCGTATATATCATCAAAATATCAAACTAATATCAAATTCACATGATTACTTGTGAAAAGAATTCTCCCATGTCCTCAAGAACAAACGTAACTACTCACAAAGCATATTCATGTTCAAGATCAAAGGGGCAATAAATAGCATAATGGATGTGGACATATTATCTTCCACCAAATAAACCAACTAGCATCAACTACAAGATGTAATCAACACTAGTAGTAACCCATAGGTACCAATATGAGGTTTTGATACAAAGATTGGATACAAGAGATGAACTAGGGTTTGAGACGACATGGTGCTGGTGGAGATGATGATGGAGATTGATCGTCCCACGATGAGAGGGTTGTTGGTGATGACGATGGCTTCAATTTCCCCCTCCCGGAGGGAATTATCCTAAGCGGAATCGCTCCGCCGGAGAGCAAAAGTGCTCCTGCCCAAGTTCCGCCTCGCGACGGTGGCGGTCCATCACGAAAGTCCCCCCCCCTTATTTTTTTCTAGGTAAAATGTGAATATATACCAGAAGATCATTGCCAGAAGTGGGCCAGGTGGCCCACTACCCACCAGGGCACGCCACCTCGATGGCATCTCACATGGCTTGAGATGCATCGGTATTTCTCCAAAGAGGAAGGGATGATGCAACACAGCGACGAGAAGTATTTCCCCAGTTATGAAACCAAGGTTATCGAACCAGTAGCAGAACCACGCAACACTATGTAAATGGTAGTTGCACATAAATAACAAATACTTGCAACCTGATGCGTAAGAGGGGTTGTCAATCCCTCTCGGGTAATTGATTGGTAAATAGGTAGATGGGTAAAAGCAAATGGAACAACGGCAAATAAAATTCAGTGAGGTATTTTTTTATAATATATATCTGAAAATAAAAGATGCAAATAAACAAAAAGACAAATAGCAATGTAGATCTGAAAGTATATGATAGGAAAATAGACCCGGGGGCCGTAGATTTCACTAGTGGCTTCTATCGAGAAATAGCCCACGGTGGGTAAACAAGGTGATACAAGTGCAGTAATGATAGTAGATATTGATTTTTGCAATAGGAACAACAAAAAACAGCAAGGTAGCAAGTAACAAAAGTGAGCACAAACGGTATTGCAATGCTTGAAAATGAGGCCTAGGATCCGTAATTTCGCTAGTGCAATCTCTCAACAATGCTAATATAATTGGTTCACATAACCATCCCTCAACACATGATGAAGAATCACTCCAAAGTTCCTATCTAACGGAGAACATAAGAAGAAATTGTGTGTAGCTATTCTTTCTGATCGATCTATCCAAGAGTTCCTACTAGAATAACACAAGTTATTCTTTCCGATCGATCTATCAAGAGTTCATACTAAAATAACACCAAAACAAGTTCAGATTTATAATACTCAATCCAACACAAAGAACCTCAAAGAGTGCCCCAAAATTTCTACCGGAGAAACAAAGACAAGAACGTGCATCAACCCCTATGCATAGATTACCCCAATGTCAGCACAGGAATCCGCAAGTTGAGTGCCAAAACTCAAATCAAGTGAATCAATATGATACCCCATTGTCGCCACAAGTATTCATATGCAAGACATATATCAAGTGCTCTCAAATCCATAAAAGTATTCAATCCGATAAAACAAAATCTCAAAGGGAAAACTCAATTCATCACAAGATAGAGAGGGGAAAACACCATATGATCTGACTATATTAACAAAGCCCGCGATATATCAAGATTGTGCATCTCAAGAACACGAGAGAGAGATTAAACACATAGCTACTGGTAAAAACCCTCAGCCCCGAGGGTGGACTACTCCCTCCTCATCATGGTGGCCGCCCCGCCGGTGATGATTTCCCCCTCCGAAGGAGTGCCGGAAAGGGCTCTAGATTGGATCTCGTGGACTACAGAGCCTTGCGGCGGTGGAACTTCTGATCTAGATTAACCTCGAAGGGTTTCGAAATATTTGGGAATTTATAGGGCGAAGAAGGGGTGCGGGAGGCCACCGAGGTGGGCGCAACCCACCTGGGCGCGCATGGTGTCGGTGTCAAAACCGGCAGATCTCGGGTAGGGGTGCCCAAGCTGCGCGTCTAAGGATTGATGGTAACAAGGGACTGGGACATGATGTTTACCCAAGTTCGGGCCCTCTCTATCGAGGTAATACCCTACTTCCTTCTTGATTGATCTTGATGAATATATGGTTACAAGAGTTGATCTACCTCGAGATCGTAATGGCTAAACCCTAAAAGTCTAACCTATGATGTTGTGATTCTATCCCTACGGACTAAACCCTCCGGCTTATATACACGTAGGAGGAGGCCTAGGGTTACATAAACATGACTTGGGGAGGAAGGAACCATTACATCTGAACATCTATTTTGCCTTTCTACATACATAGGAGTCCTATCCGAACACGGGGGATGACCTTCTGCTTTTATCTTCACGGCCCATCAGTCCAGCCCAGCCTCAGTAGCCCGGACACCCGAGGACCCCTAAATCCAGGACTCCCTTAGTAGCCCCCGAACTTTCCTTCAATGACGAGGTTGTATCCGGCTTCATGTCTTCGGTCTTGCAAGGTAGGTTCTTCTTCTGAACAAGCAATAATTCGGCTCTTGACTGCGTCCTGTTGATTCCCTCCTGTCGTCGCCTTGGCTTCCTTGTGTCAGACGAATGCGAACAGTCCATGTACTTTTTACAAATAACCCCTCATACGCGTGGGGATGGCGTATATTTAAAGATATTGGATCTTAGATGCCATTCCACACCACGCAGAAACCCTTAGAGCCAGCCACGGAAAATACTCCCAACATGGCCAGCGTTCCTGGTCCTCCTCACACCCCCACGACCCTCAAGAGGGCGACTGGGAAAGTTGCTCGGTATCTCATGCCCATTGGAACAGACTTCAGACGGAGGGATATCTCCCTCCCGCGTATCTAGTCTCCATTCAGGCTGGATTGACCTCAATCGACGACGAAGCCCTGGCAAAAAGTTTCCCCAACCCCACTAAAGAGGAGCGGGTGTGTTTTGTCCCCTTCCTTTTGAGAGGCATGGGATTTCCAATCCATCCTTTCCTCAGAGGTTTCCTGGAGTTTTATGGGCTCCAGTTGCACAATATCACGCCAGGCTCCATCCTGCATATTGCGGGCTTCGTAGCTCTCTGCGAGTTATTTTTGGGCTGCGAGGCTCATTCCGAGCTATGGAGGAAATTCTTCTGCCTCATTCCCCGCTCCCGAAAGGGATCCATATTCGAGGTGGGCGCCGTCGAAGTGTGGCGCATAGCAGGGACAGGTTACCTGTCCGGCACCCCCTAGAAGGCATCCGAAGAGTGGCCCTCATAGTGGTTTTACATCAAAGGCGTTGTCCTTCCAGACCCAATCCGGCAAGGTCTTCCCGAATTCTCCAGCGCCCCTCTGAAAAAACGCTTCAACTGGCGTCCCCGAAGTCTCAAGAAAGAGGACAGTGCGGAGATTAAGAGGCTAGTCAGCAAGATCAGAGTACTTGCCCACTCCGGACTCTCAATAGTCGAAGTAATAGATGTTACGATAACGCGATGCGTCCAGCCACTTAAGTCCAGAGGGTTTCCCATGTGGCACTATAACGGGCAAGACGATGCCTCCCGTTGCCTACGCAAGGGTCCGGATACCCCTGCTGCTTTGGCCACCATCCTGACCGGTCTCTATAAGGGTGAAATGGAAGACTTCATCCACCTGAAATGTCGAGAAGGTTTTTCCATGTATAACCCCATCGACCGGGTGAGTATTTTCGGCTATTCAGCTTTATACAATCTCTTTTCCGAAATATGTCAATCGAACTAAGTCCAGCTATTTTCAATAGGAGTGGAGGAAGGTAATCGAGGGGGTTTACTGCCCTGCTCCGCAGCCAGAGGACCACGCTCGCGACAAAGATCCCGAATTTGAAGAAGATCCATACATATTCATAGAGCTTATTGATGGAGTCTTTCATTAGGCGAGCCATGACGGCACAGAAGTGGCCATTGTAGCCGATTACACTAGCCTTCTTCCATCCTCCCACGTAAGTACCCAGGAGACATCCCCTCAAAGAGAGCCTCCCCTTCGCACCTCAGCCACCGCACTGTCTCATGCTCCAAAGGTGCGGCGCTCGTCTCGCCGTACTGCTTCAAGGGCATCTCTTAAGAAGACGACGCCCGCGCAGGGCGAGTCTTCGAAGCGAAAGGAAACGGGAGGCACCGTCGAGACCCCTCCTTCATCGAAGAGGTATAGTTTTCAACATGTGCTCGGTAGCAAGGCCGGATTGTTATATTTTCCCTTTATCTTATTTCAGGAGAAGTGTACGCCGAACTGTGTCCGAGGACCCTGATGGCCAAACACCAACCAATCTGGCTCCGGGCCCATCCACAAGGACAAGAGCCGATACGGGCGTAATGCCGGATTGTTCTCTCCAGGAGGATTCAGATAATGTAGCAGTTACAAATTCTGAAGTGGAGAGCGCGATGAACCATCGGCGGCGAAAAGAGGCCATGCGAGATCCAGTTTTTTACTGAGGAGGCGTTCAACGCCCTCAGCTTTGCGGATGCGTATATCCAAACTGCTCGGGATGGACTCGCTGGAGCCACTCACCTGCTTTCAAAAGATATGCGGGTAAGGATATTTGTAAATTTAATAGGCATATGCCAGTAGCCCCCGAGACTTGAAGCAGTTGGCCCAACTGATTTAAGGATCATTTATTCCCGCAGGTTCTCAAGGAAAAGAATGATGCATTATCCAAGGAGCTTGAATCGAACCGGATTAAGCTAAATGTTGTCACCACCGAGCTGGAAGATTTGAAGAAATCCAAGAAGGGATCTGATGGTAAGGACGAATAGTATCCGTAAAATACGATTATGCGCCGTCAATGATGTTTAAGCATACATTGTTTCAATTTTAGCGACAAAATCGACAGATTGACTGGAGGAGAAGCTAAGGGCTGCTCAGGCGGACAAAAGACATGCCGAAGGGCAAGAAGCCGCTGGTCAATGTGTTCTAACACGGACCATTAATGAAAAGAACAAACAGCTAGATGAGAATGTCAAGCAAGCCAAAGAGTTAAAGGATCTACGGGACCAACTGTCGGATGCTTTGAAGGAGAATAAAAAGCTAAAAGGTGACATTTTCAGTATGACCTTTAACCTAGCCTTTATATTTATCCATGATTCATAGATTTATAATGCTATTCTTGCAGATTTGTTAACTGGTAGGCCCGAAGGAGAAGTATCCGCATTTCAAGGTGACGTGCTACAAGAGCTCTCCAAAGTGCATGAGCGAGTTCGGAAAGCCATGAAAAGCATTGCTAAAGCCTTATGGCCTTTCGAGTCTCCTACATAATTTATGGAGGAGATGGCGAACTTATTCAAAGGAGCTCAGCCTCGTTTTGAACTATGGAAGGCATCGGCATGCCGAGAAGGTGCACGAAAGGCCTGGGCCATGGTGAAAACGCGGTATACCGGGCTTGATCCGAATCATATGGCCCGGGTTGGACCTCGGGGACCATACGCTCAAGAAATTCCCGTTAGCTTGGTGTATGACCAAGTAATGGTAGCCGCAAAGTTTCCGCAAGAAGACTATAAGTTAGAAAGTCTTATAGATGGCATAGATGAAGACTAGGCATTTGATTCCATGTAATAATGTACTTTATCATCAAACTTATCTCCAACCGAACTTTTAAAAGGTTTGTCATGGCAGACCTTTGGCTTCCACCTCCTAAACCCAAAGGTTGGAGTGTTTCCGGATACTATACTTGTGGTAAACACGTAGTATGTTTGGAAACCAGGCAAGCCGGTCATTTTTGCTTGAACAGACACATTTCGTTCAGGGAGCTATGTTATATTATTGTTTAACGTAAGAAACATCTTCTAGAGAGAACAGTTCCATTAAGGGTACCTTTCCCTGGGTCAGCATGCGTATGTATGCGTGCCTAGACTTTGATCCTAAAAGATAGGATGACATGAAGCTTATCCTTTAATATTGAGAAATTATCTGCCAAAAAGCAATTCGTTGTTTGTCCGCCGACCAATGATTCCCTTAAGAACGCTATCTTTTGGCTTCACCCGTCCGAGGTACTGGTCCAGATTACCTGGTTGTAACAATCGCATAGGTGCTCCCTTTATACCCTAGCCAACCAATCGGGAAAGTAGGGTATAAACACAGGAGCCAGGAAACCCAGCTTGACAAAAGCCTAAGTAATAAAGGTGCATATAATGGCGAAGAGACTGTATGAAACATGAGTACTGTAAGCAATAAGCTTGTAATAATAGGCTTCGTTATGGAAGTCCCCAGGTGCTTTGAGGTCTATACATTTGGAAATGTTCACCCCTAACAGTTCGGTTTAGCCAAACATATTCCGGGAAGGAAAAAACAAAAAATGAAGAGGAAAAAAGAAAAAAAAACAAGGGACGAGATCTAAACAAAAAGAGAGATAAAAGGTTCTACCAAACTATCCGTAGAATCGTCGGAGCCTGGCAGCGTTCCATGGATTCGGCTCAAGGCAATTATCTGACGCGTTTTGAAGGCGATAGGCTCATCCGGTGAGTACTTCTTCAATGATGAAGGGGCCCTCCCATCTTGGTTTAACATTATGCTTTTTCTTCTCCGGGAGGCACAAAACGAGTTCACCAACATTGTATGTTTTGGCCTGCACTTCTCTGCTCTGGTATCGCCTAGCCTGTTGTTGATAGAATGCGGAACGAGCCTGCGCGATGTCACGCTCCTCTTCAAGGCCGTCTAGGTCGTCCTGCCGATCAAGCTCGACCTCTCGCTCCTCATACATACGCACTCGAGGTGTGTCATGAATAACGTCAGAGGGTAAAACAGCCTCTGCGCCGTACACCATGAAAAAAGGCGTATATCTGGTTATCCGATTAGGTGTGGTCCGCAGCCCCCAGAGTACAGAGTCGATCTCCTCAACCAAGTGTTTATCTGACACCCGTAGGGAGCGCACCAGTCGAGGTTTACTGCCGCTCATTATTAAACCATTGGCCCGTTCGACTTGACCATTTGTTTGAGGGTGGTGCACGGAGGCGTAATCGAGTTTAATGCCTAACTTGGCGCACTAGTTTTTCACCTCGTCAGTTGTGAAGTTGGAGCCATTATATGTGATAATACTGTGCGGGACACTATAACGGTGTACTAAACTAGATATAAAATCTATCACTGACCCCGCCTCAGCCGTTCTGACTGGTTTGGCTTCTATCCATTTAGTGAATTTTTTCACCATGACCAACAAATATTTCCTTTTATGGCTCCCCCCTTTAAGGGGTCCAACCATATCCAGCCCCCAGACCGCAAAGGGCCAAGTAATAGGGATGCTTCTTAGAGTGGTGGGAGGCATATGACTTTGATTTCCGAAAAGCTGGCATCCAACACAATGTTGGACTAGGGCTTGAGCATCTGCTCGGGCAGTTGGCCAGAAGAAACCTGTTCAAAAAGCCATGCTTACGAGAGCCTGAGCTACGGCATGATGGCCACCCATGTCAGCATGTATTTTGGCTAGAAGTAGTCATCCCTCCTCTTCAGAGATGCACCTTTGGAGAACACCAGTAGTGCTTTTATTGTATAGTTCACCTTCGTGAATTTTATAGGCTTTAGAATGTCGAATTATGCGGCGGGCCTCATTTTGGTCATTGGGGAGCTCCTGCCTATTAAAGTAGGCCAGGAAGGGTTCGGTCCAGGGGGCTATGATAGCCATGATCTCATGAGCCGAAGATGTTATTTCCATATCCGAATCCCTGATGACATCTGTATCGAGTTCGGCTGATGGGGGCGTGTTCGGTTCTGCATTAGCGTCTCTGCTCTCGTCCTGCCATGTCACTGATGGCTTAAACAACCTTTCTACAAAGGTGTTAGGCAGGACCGGGTCGCGTTTGGCACCCATGGGAACGAGTATATCTGCTGCCTGATTACTGTCCCGAGCGACATGGTGAAATTCTAGCCCCTCAAATCGAGCCGACATTTTTAATATGGCATTTAGATAAGCCACCATCCTTGAATCCTTCGCATCAAATTCTCCGTTTACCCGAGATATTGAGAGGTTTGAGTCTCCACGCACCTCGAGGCATTCTATGCCCATGGATACGGCCATGCGGAGGCCATGTTGTAGTGCCTCATATTCAGCAGCATTGTTTGAGTCCGTATACATGATTTGCAGTATGTAGCGGACTGTATCCATTATGGGAGATATCAAGATGACACGGGCCCCTAGTCCGGCTAGCATTTTTGAGCTGTCGAAATATATGGTCCAGTGGGAGTATGCTCCGTGCTCTTTAGGGAGTTCGGCCTCAGTCCATTCTGTGACGAAGTCAGCCAGCACCTGAGATTTAATTGTCCGGAGTGGTTTGTATGTTATTTTGAACGGCAAGAGCTCGATGGCCCATTTGGCTATGTGGCCCGTGGTGTCTTTATTGTTTATGATATCACTAAGTGGTACTTCGTATGCCACTGTAATCGAACACTCTTGAAAGTAGTGTCGGAGCTTCCGAGATGCCATGAACACCGCATAGGCAATTTTATGATAATGGGGGTATCGTGATTTGCGCGGTGTGAGAACCTCTGATATGTAGTATACTGGTTTTTGGACATGGAATGTATGTCCCTCTTCCTCTCGTTCGACGACGAGTACAACACTCACTACCGGGTGAGTGGCTGAGATATAAAGCAGCATTGGCTCGCCAACACTTGGAGCGACTAGGATTGGGTTGCCCGCTAATAGGGTTTTTATTTCTTCCAATCCGGCTGTGGCTGCATCCGTCCATTCGAAGTTGTCCATGCGTCTCAGTAGTCTATAAAGTGGTAATGCTTTTTCTCCTAGTCTGGAGATGAAGCGGCTTAAGGCCGCCACACACCCTGCTAGCTTTTGGACTTGTTTTAGGTCAGTTGGCGTAGCCAGCTGTGACAAGGCTCGGATTTTAGTTGGGTTCGCCTCAATTCCTCTATGGGATACGATAAACCCTAGCAGCTTTCCGGACGGAACGCCGAAGATGCATTTTTCCGGATTGAGCCGTATGTCATATGTTCGGAGGTTATCTAGCATGAGGCGGAGATCATCGACCAATGTTTCGACGTGTTTTGTCTTGATGACTACATCGTCGACGTATGCCTCCACTGTCTTGCCAATTTGTTTCTCTAAGCATGTTTGAATCATGCGTTGATACGTGGCACCAGCGTTTTTGAGCCCAAAGGGCATAGTGTTGAAGCATAATGGCCCATACGGAGTGATAAACACCATCGCGGCCTGGTCGGATTCCTTCATTTTTATCTGATGGTATCCGTAGTAAGCGTCGAGGAAACATAACGAGTCATGTCCTGCAGTTGCATCGATGATTTGATTGATGCGGGGCAGCGGAAAAGGGTATTTAGGGCAAGCCTTATTTAGGTCTTTAAAGTCAACACAAAGGCGCCAAGATTTATCCTTCTTCGGTACCATGACCAAATTGGCTAGCCAATCCGGATGTTTAATTTCCCTGATGAATCCGGCCTCTAGTAACTTGGCGAGCTCTTCCCCCATAGCTTGTCTTTTGGGTTCAGAAAATCGTCACAGTGACTGCTTGACTGGTTTGAAGCCTTTGATAATGTTGATGCTATGTTCGGCTAGCCTGCGTGGGATCGCAGGCATGTCTGAAGGATGCCAGGCGAATATGTCCCAGTTTTCTCGTAGGAATGCGCGCAGAGCGCTGTCTACCATTGGGTCTAAAAAGCAAAGGTAAAAGATAGCGTGCAACTCCCCTATCCTGTAGAGTGGAGTCCCCGGCAACGGCGCCAGAAAACTTTGCTTGATGGCTTCTCGCCCCTCGTTGGTTACCCCAAGTGGAAGGTGTGAGATGCAGTGTAGCGGAAGTTTTCCCTTGGCAAAGATACCAAGGATCGATTTCCCCTGAGACTCCCAGTTTCAACAAGAAGGTGTCAACTGCTAACGGCGCCAGATATTAGCAATCAACGTGGACCTGCACACAAATACAAATAACTTTGCTCCCAACGAGTACAGAGAGGTTGTCAATCCCTCCGGCCTTATCGTTTACAAAGGATCAAACGCAAGTGATAGTAGTGATAGATATTGCTGCAATAGTAAGTAAAAGCGTAAAGTAAATAGCGGATGTGATCAATGATGGTAATATGGACCGGAGTCCCATGATGTTCACTAGTGATGTCTCTCTCCCAAAAGACGATAAAACTGCTAAGTGAGGTAAACGAATTACAGCTGGGCAATTGACAGGACCATGTGCGCAAACCAATGCTGACTAAGTTGCAAGAAAGGTAGAGGTTCAAAGCATGGGCGGTACACCAAAGTAAGTAGACCGAAATCCATCTGCATCTACTACTAATCATCCACCTTGAGATATCTATCCAGAACATCTCGCTGGTATTAAGTTGCGAGTCCCACCCATAGTGTAAACTCAAAGCAACAGACAACTGTATTAAAAGAACTATGCGTAAAGTAAACAATCCTTGCACCCGCGGGCACAAGCACCGTTGTTTTCCCCCTTGTGGCAACAGCACATCCCCTAGACTCATGTTTCTGGCACTCAAGCTAGTCATCGAGGGGCATGAACCCACAATCAAGCATAACGTTCCCTCTTGGAGTCACTACCTACTACTTGGCCAAAGCAATAAATAACAACGGAGAACATGCAAGAATTACTTACGAACATAAATATAAAAGAGGTGAATCAAATATATTACTCAAACACAATCTGAACATAATCTCATAATCCATCGGATCCCAGCAAACTCATCATAACAACAGCATAAGGATTACATATGTGCCTCGATCATGTAGGGCAGCTCACGAGGACTAATTAGTGAAGCACAAGAACGGGAGGAAAACATCACATAGATACTGGTCATGGACTCATGGTCCAAGGGAGACTACTCACAACTCATCCGGGAGGCGTCCATGGTGGTGGAGAAGCTCCCGGTGGTGATCCTCCCCTCCGGCAGGGTGCCGGGAAGAGTTCTCCTGGTGCTCCCGATCTTGGAAGCGGCGGCGGCGGCGGAACAGAGATGAGATCGTGAAAAAAAGTTCCCGTCTCGAGGGTTTCGGGACACGATATAAATATATGCCAAATGGGGGCATCAGACGAGGCTCGGGGGGCCTAGGCGCCCCCCGGCGCGGCCCGGGGGGGGGGGGGGGG
>LR738715.1:40631052-40694575 GCA_902687465.1 Secale cereale
CACCAGGGCGCCTGGGGCCCTGGTGGCCCCCCTCCGGCTGTGCTTCGGGTGCCTGGTAGCTTCTGGAACGCTGATTTTTTATATAATTTTTCCGGGATTTTTCTGGCAGTTCTCGTAATGGGAAAACCTGAAATACAAAAACAACCGAAAACAGAAACTGGCACTGGGGTGCACTGAGTTAATAGGTTAGTCCAAATATGATCAAAAGTGTATGGAAGTGTATAAATATCATAGCAATATCACCCAAAAGAGGCATGGAGCAAGCAGAAATTATAGATACGTTTTGGACGTATCAACATCCCCAAGCTTAATTCCTGCTCGTCCTCGAGTAGGTAAATGATAACAAGAATAATTTCTGTGGTGACATGCTATTAACCATATAGGAATTTTTCATAGTCACATGACAAAAGCTTACTGAGACAATGAATCTATAGTAATTAAGTTGCCTCATGAGAAAATCAAAAAGAACTGAAAGTTTTACAATATGATACTGAAACATCAAATAGATTTGCAATGAGCATGGTGTGCAAATATGATAAAGTGATATCTCTCTTGCCCCCTTTAGTGAAGCAAAACATAAATGCAGGGGCACCTCCAAGGTTTAAGTGATGACTAGATACAATGATTTCAGAATAAACGATATCACAATCATGCAAAAGACAATGCTACTTTGGGACAATGCACATTACACTCAGAATGACAATCATGCTCTCAGTAGTTGGTGCTTTTAAAAGAAGGTGGAGACTCTCAAACCGTGGCTTTTGTTGGCAAGGTTGAAAACCTGTAGTCGGAAACAAAGACAAAACATGTACCAGAGCTCTTGGTTTTAAAACAGAGGTAATATTTTTTTAGATCATGCATGTTTCGTCAACGAATGCTAGCAGACAACTCAATCACTTCTTGAGATGGACAAGTTTCGAGGAACGGCTCCCGAATGAGGACGATCACATCCTCTTAATCTCCTTTGTTTATCACTACCAAAGTTTTCTGATTTCTCATGAACAAAGCGTGAAGGAGGGTTTGTTTGTTATATTATTTTTTGAGCCGGGCGCACTCAATGCCAGTTCCTTCTCGTATTATGGGTTTGCACATTATACATGCAATCCCGGGGTGAAGCTTGTCCAACTTAAAAAGATCATGAATTAACTACTACTTCCTCATGAACTTACAACAGAGGCACAAAATAGGAATGTTTTTCTTTGAATAATTTCGAGATGGTACATGCAAGTCTCCGTTAGGAATGGCTGGTAAATACCATGTAGGAAGGTATGGTGGACTCATATGGCATAACTGGTATAAAGGAATTTGGATGCACAAGCAGTCAGTCCGCTTAGTACAGGTGGAGGTTAGCAAAAGATTGGGAGCGACCAACTAAGAGAGCAATGACGGTCATAATCATGCAGAGCGACAAAGCAACATTGAATCAGGCATGGAAGTTATATCGCTACTCAGAAATAAAAGATCATCAAGGCTTGACAGACTTTCTTTACAGTCTTAAATATGCGTGAGCATACGCCAAGTCAATCAAAGTAAATTATCGAAGGAAGATATTACTAAACCATACCACATCATAGGCAAACAAATCAAGTTGGTACTCCAATAACACAATGGGAACCCCCCCCCAGCTATTTGAGACTAACCATAAGAAAACATGAACTACTAAGCGCCATTATGCACGTAGCATCTTTATCATAGACATATCAACCAATGCAACGGAAGCAAACTCTCTTAATAAGATAATCATGATAAATAAAGAGAGTTCAAGCAACCAACTAAACGAAAGCTCTTTAGAAAGATAAGCATGAAAGTTAAGAGCTAAGCATGATAGTAGCTATTAAAAGACAAAGAACACACACAGCAAAGATAGACATGAAAATTCTATGTTATGTTCTAGGTAGAAGTGGAGCGTGTTTCTCTCCCACATAAAGAAAGCTGAGTTCCGACTCGTTATGAAAAGCTAAGGAAAACTAAAAAGAAAAACTAAAAGCAAGACGCTCCAAGCGTAGCACATAACACATGAAGTGATAAAAATATAGTGGAACGAAAGACGAACTGATAATGTTGATGGAGAAGGGGATGCACGGGGGCATCCTGTCGGGGGAAACTGTCCGCCACGAACACCTATGGGACCGGAGCCCCTTGTCTGTGCGGTACGAGGGCGGAGGGAGCACAAAGAGCAGATCGAAGCGAGCACGCGGGCAGTTTTACCCAGGTTCGGGCCGCGGTAGACGCGTAAAACCCTACTCCTGCTTGGTTGTGTATTGAGTTTGAGCGCTCGGGAGCTTGAAGAAGCAGTTACACCGGCGCGAGAGTGATCTAGGTTCCGAACCCCCTCCACGTTGTGCATGGGCCTCCTTTTATAGTGCAAGGGGTCACCGACAGGTGTCAACGTAGGAGAAAGGGGTAAAAAAAGTAAAAGAGGTGGTAGTTGTAACAGTGCGGGAACAGTGGAGCTACAGTACAGAACAGTGGTCTATACCTACTCTAACAGTGGGGGACAAGGGCACTTAATGCCCGTCGCTGTCGACCCCAAAAGCTCCCGCATTAGCGTCTCCTTCCGCCACGGCGACGGATCCATCACCGTGGAGTGCCACCGTGTACCCCAGGCTGCACAGCCATCCGCCACGCGTCCCTGGATAGGCCCCAGGGCGACGCGTGGGCCGATGAGCTGGAGCGCGGGCACACAGCGCAGCCTTCCCGGCAAGCACCTTGCCGGGGCCTCGATCTTGCCGGGCCCGGGAGCTTGCCGCTCCCCGGGCCCCTTGCCGGGGCGCATATAGCGCCGAGGCGTTGTATTCTAGTCTTCCTGGCAAGCTCCTCTTGCCAGGGTCTTGTGTTAGCGGAACAGTCTTGAGCCTGTTACGGCCTTCCCGACAAGCTCCTCTTGCCGGGGTCTTGGTCTTCTTTCTTGTATACTTTGTTTTTGAATGGTTTGTTAAGGAGCAGGAAGGTCTCCGGCGAGCACGCGGTAAACCTTGCCGCGGGAAGCTGCAACTGCCCGTGCACAAGTTGGGGTACTGGGGTACCCCTACCTTAGTACACCGACAGGAGCCCCCGGGCCTGGGCCACACACGGTGCCGAGCGCTGTTGGGCCAGGCCCAAAACAGTGCACGGGCACCCGCGGCCCGCGGCGCGCCGAATCCACTTCCATATCCGCCGCACCCCACGGTAACGGCACGCGTCGATCGCGGCGCCGTGGGATGGGACGTGCCCACGATCTCTTAATGGAAAGGGCGAAACGCCCCCCACTCCCCCATAAAAGCAGAGGGAGCGGGCGCGGTTCCCCTCCTTGCGCTCTCATTACATCGTCTTCCTCCTCTCAAAGATTCCTTCTTGCGCTCTGCCTCCACATCTCCGCCGCCGCCGAGCTCTTCGTCCCCCTCCTTCCACCGCGTCCGCCATGGCCCCAAAGACCGACAAGGCGAAGGCGGAGAAGGCCAAGCGGGAGAAATCGGAGCAAGCGGCCAAGCTCATCGCGTACCGGAAGCGGCACGCCGTCTTCCCGCCGAAGCTCGGCGTGCGGGAACTCTGGAACAAGTATTACTTGTTCTGGTCCAAGGGAACCGACGCGCATCCCCGCACGCGAGCATACCCGGCCGCCGCCAAGGACAGCTATCCCGGCGGGTACTACTTCTTTGCTGCCTTTTTCCACTGTGGTCTCTGTCCTCCTTTCTCAAACTTCTTCTGCGACGTCATGAACACATATGGCTTCCATCTGCTTGACTTCACCCCCAACGCCATTCTCACCATGGCTGTTTTCGCACATATGTGCGAAAACTTCATAGGAGTCCACCCCAATGTAGCCCTCTTTAGGCATTTCTTCACTCCTAGAGCCGAGGCCGATGCCCCCCTCTCCGGAGGAATTTCTTGGATCTTTCGTCTGAATAAGAAAGGGGCGTACTTGCCGGGGGAGCTCCGCGGCAAGTGGGAGGAATGGCGAGCGGAGTGGTGCTGGATCGTAGAAGACCAGCCGCAAGCCTTCACCGCGCCGCGCACAACGCCCATCGTGCGCGGCAGGGACTGGAGTGAGCTGGACTCGGACGACGTCAAGCTCAACATCGCCCTCGTCCGGATTCTTCGTCTTCGGTTGGCCAATCTGTCAGTCGCTGAGGTGGGCGCAGATTTCCTCCGCCGGCGCATCGCCCCTCTCCAAGACCGGAAGAGGCCGGCCTGGGAGTACGGCGGCCCGGCAGACATCATGAGGCTGCGCCCCGGGCTCAACTTCAACTTCACCACGCTGGAGCTGCGGGGAATGGTACGGGAACTCTTCAAGTACGACCCGACACACCCCGAGTGGTTCAGGACTCCCCGGGGGGTGGTGCCGCTCTGCAACAACGCCGTCAGGGATCGGATCCTCGCCATGATGCCCATGTGCGACTCGCACGGCGTGGACCGTACATGGCTTGCTCCGAAGCCCATCGACGTCCTCAACTTCTACGACAACCTTGAAGAGGTGGCGAAGAACAAGGAGGACCTCAAGCTGCACACGCGGGACACCACCGACCAGGAGATCGCCTACATTGCTTCTCGGGCTGAGGAGGCCGCCGCAGCCGCGGCGGCAGGAGTTTTCGGATACTCGCCGGAGGAGGCGGAGGCTGAGGACGCGTCCACCCAGGCGGAGGAGGCGGAGATCCGCAGGTTGCTGAATCTTCCACCCGACGCGCTCGCCGGGGTCCCCTCACTGAGGCACTCCGGGATCCACGGGATCGCGGCGGAGGCCGCGGCAATGGAGGGCACCGCCGGAGGGAGCAGAGGCGCCGCGAGGGGCAGAGGCGCCAAGGGAAAGGGGGCCGCAGCGCAGGACGCTGGGCCCAGCGAGCCGGCCGGGGCAGAGGAGGAGGAGGAGGAGGCCGAGGACTCCGGCGGATCCACGGAGTTGTACGCCGACGACCTCTCCTCGTCGGAGAGCTCCCCGCCCCCGGCAAGCCCGAAGCAGTCCCCGGCAAAGCGCCTCCGCAAGGCGGCGACAGGGGAGAGGGCGCAGGCGCCGCGGCAACAGCCACCTCGCCGGGCGGCTCCCCGGGGGAGTCAAGCCGCGCCAAGACCGTCCGACGCACCTGCCGCAACGGAGGCGGCCCGTGCGCGGACCACGACGGAGGCGTCTCGCAGGCCGGCGGCGAGCCGGCAGGGGTCTTCTCGGAGCGGAGCAGCAGCTCCGCCCGCCCCTCGGGCGTCGGCTACCACAGGGGCGGGGTCTTCGCAGCCCCCGGCCCCGGTGAACACCAAGCGCGCGAGGGAGTCTTCGTCTTCTGCTCCTCGCGCCGACGCGCCCACGGTGGAGTATGATTTCTCCGCCCTGAGCGAGGACGACGAGGAGGACCAGGAGTAAGGATCCAGGACCCTACATCTTCTTGATTTCTGTCTTGAATTTTTGTTGATGTTGACTCTGTTCATTGCTCTGGTTTCAGGACCCTGGCCCATCGCGCGGCGAAGAAAGCCAAGGCGCCCGAGGTCGAGGTCGCGGAGGACTCGGCAGCCGCGGCAACAGAGGGCGCGCCGGAGCCGAGCCTGCCGGACCCGAGCGCTGCTCCGAGGAGCAGCCCCCAGCGTAGCCCGCAGCGCAGCCCCCAGCGTAAGTCTGGGGTTTTCTCTTCTCGCTTGTCGGGGTACGCCCGTGGATTTGGTTTTGTCTTCATGTCTTGACGTTTCTTGTCTTGTTCTGTGCAGAGGTCGAGCCACAGCGGGAAGAGCGCCCGGAGACCATCGTCGAGGAGCCACAGGCCCCGCCGTCCCCGCCAAGGCAGAACTCTCCGGCAAGGGAGAGTGCTCCGCCAAGGGCGGGTACTCCGCCGAGGCAGAGTACCCCGCCAAGGGCGAGCAGCCCGGCAAGGGTGGCTACTCCGACAAGGCCGAGCTCCCCGGCGAGGGAGCCCGCCGCTGAGGACGTCCGCCAAGGTATATTTTGTGACTTGTCTTCTTGGCTTGCCTCTTTTTTGGATATTTGCTTGAGTCTTGAACTTCTTTTTCTTCTTCTTCTTAGATCTTCCTCCTCCTGCGCCCATGGAGACGGAGGTTATCATCCTCAAGGAGGAGGACGCGCAGGGCGGCGGCGGCGACGCTCCTGTCGTCGAGGAGATAGCCGAGGCCGCCGAGCCGGCCGCGCAAGAGACTGCTCCGGCTGCAGACGCAACGGCCGGGGAGGGGGACGGTGGTCGCACCGCCGACCCGGAGGCGGCGGGAGCATCGGATGCTGCACCGGCCACCGGCCCCTCCGCCGGCGAGGAGCAGAGGTACTATCTCGAGGCCCCCAACGGCGTCTTCATCCAGATGCCGTGGGGGTCTTCATCGCGAGTTCCTGCGGAGGGCGAGGCATTCGACGGAGAAGTCCTCGCCTCCGCAGGCCTGAAGATCGTCCAAGCGCCCGGCGGGAGTGAGGGGCCCGAGGAGGAGAGGTTGCTGCACCAACTCCTGGCCCTTTACCGGGCCAGGCAGGCAAAGCTTGCCTCCCGGGAGGCTCTTGCCGCCAAGGCCGCGGCGGAAATGGAAAAGCGTGCGGCGGAGCTCAGCGCCGCCAATCAGGCTGCCCTCCGCCAGGTGGCGGAGGAGCGGGAGCGTCTCGCCGGCGAGTACCAGGAATGGGTGCTCGAGAAGGCTGAAGCCGATGAACAGCAGCGTCTCGCCGGGGTGGAGATGTCCCGGCGAGAGGGAGAGCTCGCGCAGCGGAAGGTCGAGCTGGACTCTCATGAAGAAGACCTTGCCGCTCGCGAGGCTGCCCTTGGCGGGGAGCTGAAGGAGGCGAAAGCCGCCGCGGTTGCCGCGGAAGACGCCAAGAAAGAGCTCGCCGCCAAGGTTGAACAGTTGGAGAAGGCGATGAAGGTGAGCGCCGAGAAGGTTGCCGCGCTCATCTTGGAGCGCGAGAAGGACGCTCACACAAACTCCGAGCTTCAGGTGAGTCTCTCTAAGAGGGGCGACGAGTTGAAGGCCGCCAAGGACTCCATCGAGGACTTGGAACTGAAGGTCACCACTCTGAAGGAATCGCT
The DNA here is from genome assembly GCA_902687465.1 of Secale cereale. Lineage (NCBI taxonomy): Eukaryota > Viridiplantae > Streptophyta > Magnoliopsida > Poales > Poaceae > Secale > Secale cereale. The sequence continues at coordinate 40,638,033 of LR738715.1, forward strand.
CGACGCTGCCCGGGCTCAGGAGACCAAGTTGAAGGATGAGCTCCGCAAGGAGCGGACCTTGGTGGAGAACGTCAACAAGGCGTCCGAGCTCTTCCGGCAGACCATTGAAGTGTGGACCGAAGACCTGGTTTCTTCTGCGTCCAATATTGACCAGGAGCTGCTGGCGTTGAAGGTCGAACATCTCATCTACTCGCCGGATCCGGATCTCCCGCACAGCGCCAGGCTCAGCCTCTTCTTCAGAGGGATCGCGCCGGCCCTTGCAGGTCTCCGGAACCGCATCCCCGCGCAGCTGGCCGAGGAGTCGCGCCTGCTCTGCGCGGGAACTCTGGAGCGGGTGCTGACGAAGATCGTGTTCCGCAACCCGGGGATTAATCTCAACAACGTTCTTCGCAGCTTGCCGGCTGATGCAGACACGGAGGCCCTGAAGGAGCAGGTCGCCCACATCATCGCCAAGGTGGCAAAGCTTGGCAGGAAGGAGGGCGACCGCGTAGACTAGGGCTCCATTATCTTTATCTTTTTGTTGCTGCACATTATGTCATGAACTTATTAGTCCATCGTGACAAGTTATCCTCTGTAAGATATTTACTCTATTTTGATCAATCAGTGCAATGTTATCTTCCTTGTCTTAATCCTTGACTTTGTATGTTTTTCACCCTACGCTCCCGGGGAGCTTGCCGGCAAGGGGCCCTTGCCGCGAGCGCTGAGTGCTGGACTCTGAGCAGCCTGCTGGCCAAGGTCCTCGCCGGCAAGCAACCTTGCCGCAGCTAGTCGCAACGCACTTAGCTTGCTGAGCGTACTCGAAAACGAAACAAGGGCGCGACACTTGTCGCAGCTCGCTTAAATCGTTGAGTGAACTCGAAAACAAGATAAGGGTGCGGCAAGCTACGGGTAGGTTCCTCCGCGCACAGGTTTTCCATACAAAATGTGATCGTTCAAGGAAGACAACTAAAATTTAAAATTGAACTGATCAAATTCTAACAACTTATCTTTCATATGCTGCTTGCTTATATTGCTTGCTTTCCGGTAAGGCTCCTCTTTCTTGAACAGCACTTAGTTCCTCCTCCACCTCCTTCCCCCCCGGCAAACTTGTGCGCGAGGAACGTTCCTTCTGCTTAAGAGGAAAGAAAAGGGAGGGGGAAACAAACATATTGCCTTTCGGCGTGCTAATGCTTACCGTATGTTTGAGTGTTGCACCAAATGCCAAACAGAACATGCAAATAGCAAAGAGAAGCATGCAAAAGGCAATCGATGCGAGAAACACAAAAACTTTACTGATGCACGGGGTCTGCGCCCGGCTTTGTACAAAGGGTTACATGCAACAGCGGCAAAGCTTGTACAAAAGGTGGTTGCCGGAGCGGATCACGGCAACCGCGCCTTAGGGGTGAAACTTGCGAAGATGCTCTATGTTCCAGGAGTTGCTCACCGGTAAGCCTTCTTCGGTCTCGAGGCGGACAGCGCCGGGCCTCGTAACTTGTCTCACCCGATAAGGGCCTTCCCACTTCGGCGTCAACTTGTTGGAGTTCTTGGCGGACTGAACACGCCGAAGAACAAGGTCGCCTTCCTCGAGACTCCTGGCCTTGACTTTGCGGCTATGGTAGCGGCGCAAAGCTTGCTGGTATCGAGCAGCTCGTACAACAGCCTGGAGACGTCCCTCCTCAAGGAGCAATGCGTCATCTTGCCGCAGTTGCTCTTGCTCGAGCTCATCATAAGCGAGCACTCGAGGAGATCCGTATACGAGTTCCGTGGGGAGACCTGCTTCTGCTCCATAAACTAGAGCAAAAGGTGTCTGCCCGGTGGCTCGACTTGGTGTCGTTCTGATTGACCAAAGAGCCGTCGGGAGCTCCTCTATCCAATTTCTTCCGCACTTGCGCAGCCTGTCAAAGGTCCTTGTCTTGAGTCCGCGCAGCACTTCAGCATTTGCCCTCTCCGCTTGACCGTTGCTCCTCGGGTGAGCAACAGAAGCGAAACAGACCTTGGCGCCAAGGTCTTGGACGTACTGCATGAAGGTGCGACTAGTGAATTGCGTACCGTTGTCGGTGATGATCCTGTTAGGGATTCCGAAACGGCAAACAATCGACCTGAAGAACCTGACTGCTGACTGTGCTGTCACCTTCCTCACTGGCTCCACTTCTGGCCACTTTGTGAACTTGTCGATTGCAACGTACAAGTACTCAAAGCCCCCGACAGCACGAGGGAAAGGGCCGAGGATATCGAGCCCCCAGACCGAGAAGGGCCATGACAAAGGGATTGTTTGGAGAGCTTGAGCTGGCTGATGGATTTGCTTCGCATGGAACTGGCACGCTTCACATTTGGTTACTAGTGCAGTTGCATCTTGGAGGGCTTCTTGCCAAAAGAACCCTTGCCGGAAAGCTTTCCCGGCAAGCGCCCTTGCGCCAATGTGGTGGCCGCATATGCCTCCGTGTATTTCCGCCAACAGTTTCTGTCCATCTTCTCTGGAGATGCACTTCAACCTGACACCGTTGAGTCTTCTTCTGTACAGCTCGTTATCCACGAACTGATACATACTTGACTGCCTGGTTATCTTCTCTATCTCTTGAGGGTCGTCGGGAAGTTCTCCAGTTTGAAGGAAGCGGACGATCTGCTGCGCCCATGCCGGAGCCTGAGGCTCGACGGCAAGGACTAAAGGCTCGAGGGCCGCTGCGGGAACCTCGGCTTCTACGGCAAGGACCTCTGGTTCTGCCGGAGCTGACGGTCCCCCGGCAAGCTCGCCGGGGCGAGGCTTGCCGGGAACGTTTGCTTCAACTGTACAAGCCCGAGGACTTGCAGGAGCAAACTGCTCCTCAGCGTTTTGGTTGTTGATCTTGGGGACCTTGGCGGCGGTTTCAGGAAGATCCGCCGGCAAGTAGTCGCCGGAGACCAACTTTCTCTTCTTGGATTGCCCAACTGATGGTGTAACGGATGGCTGAGTCAGCTTGAGTAAGAAGGTCCCTGGTTCCACAGGTAACTTCATCGCGGCGCACTTTGAAAGGCCATCTGCAATTTCATTCTGAGCTCTCGGGACGTGCTCCATCTGCAAACCTTCAAAGTGCTCTTCAAGCTTTCTCACTTCATCGACATATGCTTCCATCAAAGGGCTCTGATAGCTCTTGTTAACTTATCGGACCACCAACTGAGAATCGCCCCGCACAATCAGCTTTCTGATCCCAAGTTCGGCCGCAATCCTGAGGCCGGCAAGCAAGCCTTCATATTCTGCAGTGTTGTTTGTCGCTTGCTCCCTGGGAAAGTGCATCTGGATAACATATTTGAGGTGCTCTCCGGTGGGCGCGATGAGTACCACGCCAGCACCGGCGCCTTGCAGCGAGAAGGCACCGTCAAAATACATTACCCATTCACTTGTCGCTTCTTGTACGGGTGCACTTGTTTCTTGAACTTCTTCTTCTGGTGTTGGGGTCCACTCAGCTATGAATTCTGCCAAAGCTCGGCTCTGTATGGTTGATGTACTTTCAAACTTAAGTCCAAAGCTCGACAGATCCAGTGCCCACTCAACGATCCTGCCTGTTGCTTCTGGATTGTGCAATATCCTCTTCAACGGAAAGCGAGTGACCACTGTTATCTCATGGGCTTGGAAGTAATGGCGCAGCTTTCTCGAGGCCATGAGGAGACCGAAAAGCAATTTTTGCACACCAGAGTATCTTGATCTAGCCCCCTGGAGAAGGGAACTTACAAAATACACTGGGCGCTGCACCATCTTCTTCCGCACCTCTCCTTGTTCCTGCGCAGAGTCTTCCTTGTCGGGGCCAGAGCTGGTCGGGACAGCCCCCTGCTTGTCGCTGGATTCGCTTGCCGGTGGTGCTGACTCCTCGTCGGACTCCCTCTCCGCTACTAACGCAGCACTAACCACCTGGTTGGTTGCCGCTAAGTATAGCAACAACTTTTCCTGTGGTCTAGGTGCGACAAGTATAGGAGTGGAGGACAGGTACCGTTTCAAATCCTGCAACGCCGCCTCCGCTTCCGGAGTCCACTTCATGGGACCTGCCTTCTTCAAAATTTTGAAGAAAGGTAGGGCGCGTTCTGCAGACTTTGAAATGAACCTACTGAGGGCAGCAACACAACCTGCAAGCCTTCTGACATCCTTGACGCGCTTTGGGGCCTCTATCTGCTCGATGGCTTTGATCTTGTCGGGATTGGCCTCAATCCCCCTCTGTGATACAAAGAACCCGAGAAGCTTGCCGGAGGGGACTCCAAAGACGCACTTCTCGGGGTTCAACTTGAGCTGTATCCTGCGCAGGTTCTGAAACGTTTCTTCCAAGTCTTGAATCAGGGTTTCTTTGCTCTTGCTCTTCACCACGATGTCATCCATGTAAGCTTCTACATTTCTGTGGATCTGTGGCTCAAAAGCAGTGTACACTACCCTTGCAAAGGTTGAGCCTGCATTCTTCAATCCAAATGGCATGCGGATAAAGCAGTAAGTGCCACACGGAGTGATAAATGCAGTCTTCTCTTCATCCTCCTTGGCCATGAAAATCTGATGATAGCCTGAGTATGCATCAAGAAAACAGAGTAGCTCACATCCGGCAGTGGAGTCAACGATCTGGTCAATGCGCGGCAAAGGGAAAGGATCCTTGGGACACGCTTTATTCACATCGGTGAAGTCTATACAGAGTCTCCACTTCCCGTTGGCCTTGCGCACGACGACTGGATTTGCCAACCACGTCGGATGGATCACACCTCTAACTAGGCCTGCTGCTTCTAGCTTCTTGATTTCCTCGTTGATGAACTCTTGGCGCTCCACGGCTTGCTTCCTCACTTTCTGCTTGATGGGCCGCGCATGAGGGCAGACATCAAGCTTGTGCTCAATTACCTTCCTGGGAACACCGGGGATGTCGGACGGTTGCCAGGCAAACACATCGACATTCGCCCACAGGAAGGCAACGAGCGCGCTTTCCTATTTGCTGTCAAGGGTTGCACTGATGGTAAAAGTACCACCAGTGCCATCCTCCTTTGCGGACACTTTCTTGGTTGCCGGAGGAGCAGCCATTCCTTTCTTACTCTTGCCGGTGGAGCTCGATGGAACGTCCTCGACGGCAGCGCAGCACTCCGAAGAGGTGCGGTTGCCGGAGTGGGTCCCAGAGCACTTGCCGGACTTGGTCTTCGTCTTCTTCCCCCCGGGAGCTTCAGCGGCAAGAGTATCCTTCTCGGCCGCAGCTGCTGCATCCCGGTAAATCTTGTCGGCGCAAATAAGCGCATCCTTCTTATCGCTATGGACAGTGATGACGCTTATCGGCCCCGGCATCTTCAGCACGTTGTAGGCATAGTGGGAAGCTGCCATGAACTTGGCGATGGCAGGACGGCCAAGTATTCCATTGTAGGGCAATGGAATATCAGCTACGTCAAAGGTGATGCGCTCAGTCCTGAAGTTGAGCTCCCCGCCAAAGGTCACCGGCAAAGTGATCTTTCCCTTGGGCTTGCTCCTTCCCGGGTTGATTCCTTGGAATGAACCGGTTTCTTTGAGCTCGCCATCTTGAATCTGGAGCTTCTTGATCACAGCAGAGGAGATCAAGTTCAGCCCGGCCCCGCCGTCAACCAACATTTTGGTGACCTTGAGGTTGCGGATGGTGGGGGAAACCAGCATCGGCAAGCACCCGACCGCAGTGGTGCGGTCAGGGTGATCCTCAAGATCAAAAACGATGGGCGTGCTGGACCATTTGAGGAGCCTGCGCGACTCCACGGGCGGCTCCGCTGCGTTTACCTCACGCACCCACTGCTTTAGCTGGCGGTGGGAGGTGTGCAGGGAGGCGCCACCGTCGACGCACAGGACCTCCGTGGCCTTCTGGAACTCCTGCTCGCTGTTCTCATCGTCCTCCATGTCTTCATCGTCGTCTTCGTCGTTGTCGCGGCCCCGGGGAGGTCGATCTCCTTGCCGCTGCTTAGCTTTGCCGCGGCGTCCTCCCCGGCCGTTGAACGGCCGCTTCTTGCTGGGCTCTTCCCCGCCACCTTGGGCCTTCTCCTTGTCGCGCCTCTCGTACTCAGCTTTCTGCTGCTCGACGAGATACTCGACGCGCTTGCAGTTGGAGAGATCATGACCCTTGGTACGGTGGATCTTACAGTATTGCTTGTCGGAGCTACCCGGCTTGTCGGCCGCCGCCGCAGGGGCAGGCTCCTTGCCGGAGCCGCCAGCCTGCGCTTGCTTGGCGGGGGCCTCCTTGCCAGACTTCTCGACGGCAAGCACCTCCTTCTTGCCCTTCTTTTGGTTGTTCCGCCGCCGACTCTTCTTTGCCGGGGCGGCGTCGTCGCTGTCGCTTCCCCCTGCGCCAGTATCTTCCCCGGGGAGTCTTCTCCCCTCTTCTGCGCGTGCGCACTTGTCAGCAAGAGCATAGAGCTCGCTGACATCCCGAATCTTTGTCATCGCCATCTCCTCACGCATGCGGCGGTTACGCACGTTCTGATGGAACGCGCTGATAACCGCGGCAGGGTGAACGTCAGGGATGTTGTGCTGCACCCGGCTGAAGCGTTGGATATACTTGCGCAGGGTCTCGCCTTCCTTCTGGGCCAAGATGTGGAGATCGCTCTCCTGGCCATGGGGTTTGTGGCCGCCGGTGAAGGCGCCAACAAATTGGTGGCAGAGGTCGGCCCAAGAAGAGATGGAACCTTCCGGCAAGTGCATGAGCCACGAACGGACGTTCGGCTTTAGCACGAGCGGGAAGTAATTCGCCAAGATCTTCTCGTCGCGCCCCCCGGCAGCTTGCACTGCGATAGTGTAGACGCTGAGAAACTCCGAGGGGTGTGTCTTGCCGTCGTACTTCTCCGGTACGTCGGGCTTGAAATTCTTCATGCTTGGCCACTGGACGCGCCGCAGCTCGCGGGTGAACGCAGGGCAGCCTGCCGCGTACGGCAAGTCGCCTGGTTCACCGGGCGCGTGCGCGTCGACAGTGTTCCCAGCTCTCTTGTCGGATTGTCGCCGAGCTTCTCGGCGGCGCTCGATCGTGGTCCGAGCGTCTTCATCTCGCCGGTCGTCGAGGACCTGGCGCTGGTCCCGACGGGCCCGCGGGTCCGACGAGGCTGTGGAGCCGTCGTCGGGGTTGTTCCGGCGGGGCGGCGTCTTCTGCTTCTACGGCGGGGAGTGCACGCTTGTCGCACCCCCGGCAGTCTTGTCGCCGATAGCCTTCGTCTTCTCAGCCTGCCGCGGCCGTGAGGTCGACGGCTGCTGTGGAGAATCATTGTTGGCGAAGTCTATCAGGCTCCGGATGGTGGCCCTCCATTCCTCGGCCTTGTCGGCCGCTGGAGGAAAGTCGAGGAGCAGCTGCGCTCTTGCGAGCGCTTTCGCTGGGGTAGAGGGGAACGCGGGTGAGCGGTGCGAGGAGCGGGATACGCTCGGACTTCTAACAACGTTAGAAGGAGCGGGGTCCCGCGCCGGCGCCTTCGCTTTGCTTGTGCCCGGACGGGGGTCCGGGGCGTCCCGCGAGCCTCCAGTTTGGCCTTGCCCCAGCAAGCGGATACCACCTCCCGTGGTATGGCGCTGCTGGGTCGTCGTGTGCTGCGATGGACGCGGCGCGTCCACGGAGACCGAGGTTCGGTCGTCCGTCCTGTTCTTGGATCTGGTGGCGCCGTGAGTGTCCTCACCGGCAACCACCCTTCCGACGGCATCTCCCCCGCCCACTGTTGGCTCTGGTGGCGGCGGGTGAGACGCAGACGGGCCTCCGACCTCCGAAGCCTTCTTCTTCGGGGCCATGGAGTTGTCGCTGATGAAGTTGCTGATGAAGCTGGAGAGGTTGATGAAGAATGCGCCCGCGCGAACGCCGGATCAGGTTCGCACAACCTCGACGCCCCCTACCTGGCGCGCCAAAGATGTCGGGGGAAACTGTCCGCCACGAACACCTATGGGACCGGAGCCCCTTGTCTGTGCGGTACGAGGGCGGAGGGAGCACAAAGAGCAGATCGAAGCGAGCACGCGGGCAGTTTTACCCAGGTTCGGGCCGCGGTAGACGCGTAAAACCCTACTCCTGCTTGGTTGTGTATTGAGTTTGAGCGCTCGGGAGCTTGAAGAAGCAGTTACACCGGCGCGAGAGTGATCTAGGTTCCGAACCCCCTCCACGTTGTGCATGGGCCTCCTTTTATAGTGCAAGGGGTCACCGACAGGTGTCAACGTAGGAGAAAGGGGTAAAAAAAGTAAAAGAGGTGGTAGTTGTAACAGTGCGGGAACAGTGGAGCTACAGTACAGAACAGTGGTCTATACCTACTCTAACAGTGGGGGACAAGGGCATTTAATGCCCGTCGCTGTCGACCCCAAAAGCTCCCGCCTTAGCGTCTCCTTTCGCCACGGCGACGGATCCATCACCGTGGAGTGCCACCGTGTACCCCAGGCTGCACAGCCATCCGCCACGCGTCCCTGGATAGGCCCCAGGGCGACGCGTGGGCCGATGAGCTGGAGCGCGGGCACACAGCGCAGCCTTCCCGGCAAGCACCTTGCCGGGGCCTCGATCTTGCCGGGCCCGGGAGCTTGCCGCTCCCCGGGCCCCTTGCCGGGGCGCATATAGCGCCGAGGCGTTGTATTCTAGTCTTCCTGGCAAGCTCCTCTTGCCAGGGTCTTGTGTTAGCGGAACAGTCTTGAGCCTGTTACGGCCTTCCCGGCAAGCTCCTCTTGCCGGGGTCTTGGTCTTCTTTCTTGTATACTTTGTTTTTGAATGGTTTGTTAAGGAGCAGGAAGGTCTCCGGCGAGCACGCGGTAAACCTTGCCGCGGGAAGCTGCAACTGCCCGTGCACAAGTTGGGGTACTGGGGTACCCCTACCTTAGTACACCGACACATCCCCAAGCTTAGACGCTTGAGTCTCCTTGAATATTTCTTGGGGGTGCACGGGGGCATCCCCAAGCTTGAGCGTTTGACACTCCTGAATCTTTTTATCATCTTCCCTCGCACACTTGAAAACTCCCTTCATACATAACTCATCATAATCTGGTTAGCGAGGTTAGTAACCTTGATAAAATAATTGTTCCTTGCTGCAAATAAGGATATTCTTGAAGATCTACTGTTTCTCAAGATTGCCAAAAGGTTTTTGCAAAGAAAAAGCAAGCTCTAGGTTTGCAAAATGAAGGAAAGGCAAAACAGGACAGAATCTGTGAAAAACAGAACAGCAGGTAGTAAATGATTGTTTCGGGGTACTTCTGCAACTCTAATAAAAAAACTCAAAACGTACGCACGAAAGACAATTATATAGAGCACGCTGTCGAAAAAATTCAGACCAAAAAGATGATCTGGTGATTTTATAGGAATTTTCTATCCAAGGACAAAATCTGTTTCCTGGACATCACGTCACAACTTTTGAACTTTCTTGCAATCAGAGGCTACATTTGGCACAAAATTGAAAAGCAAAGATACAATGATGATGCTACTGTAGTAAACAACATCAAGACACAACAAAAGCAAAATAAAATTTATTCTTGTGGGCTGCCTCCCAAAAGCGCTTTCTTTTATGCCTTTAAGTTAGGCATAATGCAAAGAGATCAAGTTTTATCAAGAGTAAAAGAATAGCTAGCCCGTACAACGGACTCAAAAGGTAACTTAATCTTCTTTCGAGGGAACTGTTCCATCCCTTTCTTGAGAGGAAACTAGAATTTTATATTCCCCTCTTTCATGTCAATGATAGCACCAACGGTGCGTAGAAAAGGACGTCCCAAAATAATTGGACACGAAGGTTCACATTCAATATCCATAACAGTAAAATCAACGGGAACATAATTGTCATTGACAATGATAAGAACATCGTCGATCCTCCCCAAAGGTTTCTTTATGGAAGAATCAACGAGACGAACACCAAAAGAACAAGAATCAAAAGGTTTCAGTTTAAGCATATCATATATTCTTTTGGGCATAACAGAGGTACTAGCACCAATATCACATAAAGCATAGCAAGAGAAGTTATTCAACTTAATTTTAATCATAGGATCCCAACCATCTTCTAGCTTTCTAGGTATGGAGGCTTCTACTCTAAGTTTCTCCTCCCTAGCTTTGATAAGAGCATTAGTGATATGCTCTGTGAAGGCAAGGTTAATCGTGCTAGTGCGGGGATCTCTAGACATCTTGTGAAGGAAATCAATAACTTCGGTAAGAGTGCAATTATCAAAATCAAGGTCACTACTATCAAGTAAGGTGGTAGTGGTGTCCTTTAGGTTCACTTGTTTGGTAGTTTCTATAGTCATAGCATCACCATTAATAGGTCCAATGGGACCAGGAGTGCATTGGGTGCTAAGAGTTTGGATATCCTCAACAACTTGGATAGTAGCAACAGTGTGGTGGGTAGGAAGGTTCTTAATTCTATCTTCTTCCTCCTTTTCTCTAGCCCATCTCTCTTTAAGTTTAGCTAACATCCTAATGTTTTCATTAATTTGCACTTGAATAGCATTCATAGGAGTGGTCTTCCTCTCCTCAAGAGGGGAAGTTCTAATTTTAAGCAACTCTACCTCATGGGATAAATTGTCTACCTTCGAGAGAGATCATCTAGTTTGTTTAGTTTTTCTTCTACATTCTTATTGAAGGCTTTTTGGGTAGTGATGAAATCTTTAAGCATAATCTCTAGTTCAGTAGTGGAGTTCTTGGTGCTAGGATAAGCATTGTTGTTCCCATAAGAATTAGAGGGGAACGGTCTAGGATTGCTACCAAAGTTACTCCTATAAGCATTGTTGTTGAAATTGTTTCTAGAGATAAAGTTCACATCTACTTGTTCTTGAGCAATCAAAGAATTCAAAGGAACATCACGAGGATCAACAGAAGATTGCTTCGAAAGTAGAGACATGATCAAGTCAACTTTTTCATTTAGGGAGGAAATCTCCTCGACAGAGTTTACCTTCCTACCCGTTGGAGTGCGTTCGGTGTGCCATTGGGAATAGTTGGTCATCATCTCATCGAGAAGTTTTGTGGCAGCACCAAGTGTAGTTGACATAAAGGTTCCTCCCGCGGCCGAATCTAACAAGTTCCGCGAGGTAAAGTTCAAGCCTGCATAAAAAGTTTGGATAACCATCCAAGTAGTCAAACCATGAGTAGGGCAGTTCTTGATAAGAGATTTCATACGTTCCCAAGCTTGGGCAACGTGTTCATTATCCAATTGTTTAAAATTCATTATGTTACTTCTCAGTTGGATAATTTTAGCAGGTGGATAGTATTTTCCAATAAAAGCATCTTTGCACTTGTCCCATGAATCTATGCTATTTCTAGGCAAGGACTGAAACCAAATTTTAGCTCCTCCTCTCAAGGAGAAAGGAAAAAGCTTAAGCTTAACAATATTACCATCTATTTATTGGTACTTTTGCATATCACAAAGTTCAACAAAGTTGTTTAAATGTAAAGCAGCATCATCTCCAGCACCGGAGAATTGATCTTTCATAACAAGGTTCGGTAAAGCAGGTTTAATTTCATACGAAGGTGCTGAAGTGGCAGGTGTAGTGATAGGTGTGCAGATAAAGTCATCGTTGTTGTGACTAGTGAAGTCACACAACTTGGTGTTCTCGGTGGAACCCATAGTAGCAAGCAAGCAAGATAACTATTTTTGTGATTTTCGATAAAAGATACTAAAGCAAAAACTGAAAGGTAAACTAACAAGACTAAAAAGCAAAGGTAAAAGATAGCGTGCAACTCCCCTATCCTGAAGAGTGGAGTCCCCGGCAACGGCGCCAGAAAACTTTGCTTGATGGCTTCTCGCCCCTCGTTGGTTACCCCAAGTGGAAGGTGTGAGATGCAATGTAGCGGAAGTTTTCCCTTGACAAAGATACCAAGGATCGATTTCCCCTGAGACTCCCAGTTTCAACAAGAAGGTGTCAACTGCTAACGGCGCCAGATATTAGCAATCAACGTGGACCTGCACACAGATACAAATAACTTTGCTCCCAACGAGTACAGAGAGGTTGTCAATCCCTCCGGCCTTGTCGTTTACAAAGGATCAAACGCAAGTGACAGTAGTGATAGATATTGCTGCAATAGTAAGTAAAAGCGTAAAGTAAATAGCGGATGTGATCAATGATGGTAATATGGACCGGAGTCCCATGATGTTCACTAGTGATGTCTCTCTCCCAAAAGACGATAAAACTGCTATGTGAGGTAAACGAATTACAGCTGGGCAATTGACAGGACCATGTGCGCAAACCAATGCTGACTAAGTTGCAAGAAAGGTAGAGGTTCAAAGCATGGGCGGTACGCCAAAGTAAGTAGACCGAAATCCATCTGCATCTACTACTAATCATCCACCTTGAGATATCTATCCAGAACATCTCGTTGGTATTAAGTTGCGAGTCCCACCCATAGTATAAACTCAAAGCAACAGACAACTGCATTAAAAGAACTTTGCGTAAAGTAAACAATCCTTGCACCCGCGGGCACAAGCACCGTTGTTTTCCCCCTTGTGGCAACAACACATCCCCTAGACTCATGTTTCTGTCACTCAAGCTAGTCATCGAGGGGCATGAACCCACAATCAAGCATAACGTTCCCTCTTGGAGTCACTACCTACTACTTGGCCAAAGCAATAAATAACAACGGAGAACATGCAAGAATTACTTACGAACATAAATATAAAAGAGGTGAATCAAATATATTACTCAAACACAATCTGAACATAATCTCATAATCCATCGGATCCCAGCAAACTCATCATAGCAACATCATAAGGATTACATATGTGCCTCGATCATGTAGGGCAGCTCACGAGGACTAATTAGTGAAGCACAAGAACGGGAGGAGAACATCACATAGCTACTGGTCATGGACTCATGGTCCAAGGGAGACTACTCACAACTCATCCGGGAGGCGTCCATGGTGGTGGAGAAGCTCCCGGTGGTGATCCTCCCCTCCGGCAGGGTGCCGGGAAGAGTTCTCCTGGTGCTCCCGATCTTGGAAGCGGCGGCGGCGGCGGAACAGAGATGAGATCGCGAAAAAGAGTTCCCGTCTCGAGGGTTTCGGGACACGATATAAATATATGCCAAAGGGGGGCATCAGACGAGGCTCGGGGGGCCCAGGCGCCCCCCCGGCGCGGCCCAGGGGGGGGGGGGCGCCACCAGGGCGCCTGGGGCCCTGGTGGCCCCCCTCCGGCTGTGCTTCGGGTGCCTGGTAGCTTCTGGAACGCTGATTTTTTATATAATTTTTCCGGGATTTTTCTGGCAGTTCTCGTAATGGGAAAACCTGAAATACAAAAACAGCCGAAAACAGAAACTGGCACTGGGGTGCACTGAGTTAATAGGTTAGTCCAAATATGATCAAAAGTGTATGGAAGTGTATAAATATCATAGCAATATCACCCGAAAGAGGCATGGAGCAAGCAGAAATTATAGATACGTTTTGGACGTATCAATTGCCCCAATGGATGTTGTTTTATTGGGGTCGGTTGGATGTACCTGAAATTTGATAATTTCATCTGCTGGTTTGAAGGAGGTATACTTAGATCTTTTATCAAGGACTACGTCATCCTTGTCCACCGTGGATCCTAAGGTGGTTAGTTCTTCGGCCGCAAAGGCTTCGGATAATGCCTCTAGGGCCAAAGATGCGGTTTTGTTTTTGGCAGGGAGTGCTCTGTCCGGATCACTTATAATTGTGATTATTCCATTGGGCCCTGGCATTTTAAGCTTCATGTACCCGTAATGGGGTATGGCTTGCAAGCGTGAGAAAGCATCTCGCCATATAAGGGCTTGGTATCCGATGCTGAAGGGGACAATGTGGAAGAGCAACTCTTTTGGCCTGTAGTTCTCGGGCATGCCGAATACTACATCAAATTTAATACTTCCCGAACAACGGGCTTCCCGGCTAGGGATGATTCCTCGAAAGGTTGTGTTACTTTGCTCAATGCGGGTTTTATCGACCTGCATTTTTTCGAGCATGTCCTCGTATATGAGGTTGAGTCCACTACCACCGTCCATGAGCACTTTGGTGAGGCAAAAGCCATCTACTATTGGATTTAGTACAAGAGCAGCTGGGGCTCGGACTGTCCGGACTCGAGGTTCGTCATCGGCAGTGAAAGTGATTGACACGTCGTTCCATGGGCTTGCAGCGGTTATTTGATGAACCTCGGTGAGCTCGTGATGTGCTCTCTTGCGCCGGTTGTTTGAAGAGAAGGTCTCGAAGACCGTGAGGATGTCAAAATTGTCCTCTTCTAGAGTTGCAGCGGCCATGATGGCTTCACCGCTTTTGGCTACCTGCCGGAGTACCCAACATCCTCGAAGGCTGTGGGTTGGGGTCGTGCTCGGGGTTGCATGTACCGGGCAAGGTTTATCTAGGAGTGCGTCCAGAACAGACCTATGTCTTGCAAAAGGTTTGTGTTTCTTGCCGACAGGTATATGATCAGATGCCCTGTTAGGGTATGTCCATTTCGCCTTAGCGGCATTTTTTCTGAAGATAGGCTATTCCAGATGGGTATTCTGGGCCTTCCAAGTACTTTCCATGGCGCGGTACTTTCGTACTAATTGCGACAATTCTGTGAAACTGTGCACGCAACGGCGGTTGAGGGTGTCCAGGACTCCCTCGTCCGTGCAATTGCGGTAAAATATTGGAACCGTATCATTGTCGCAGCAGTCCGTGATCTTGTTTTTAACAAGTAGGAATCTATCCCAGAAGTGATGGACCGTCTCCTGGGGCAGCTGTCGCACGTACATTAAGTGACATATGTCTGGAGGGCCAGAGTTACTCGGAGAGTATTGATTGTGGTGGGTGGGTGATGACCCACAAGTATAGGGGACCAATTGTAGCTCTTTTCGATAAGTAAGAGCGTCTAACCCAACGAGGAGCAGAAGGAAATGACAAGTGTTTTTCAGTAAGGTAATGTCTGCAAGTTCTGAAATTGTAAGTAGCAGAGTAGTTTGATAGCAAGATAATTTTTTAACGAGCAAGTAACGATAGTAGTAACAAAAGTGCACCAAGATAGCCCAATCCTTTGAGGTAAAGGACAGACCCAGATGGTCTCTTATAATAAGCAAAGTGTTCTTGAGGGTACATGTGAATTTCATCAAGTCACTTTCATCATGTTGGTTCAATTCGTGTTCGCTACTTTGATAATTTGATATGTGGGTGGATTGGTGCTTAGGTGTTGTTCTTACTTTAACAAACCTCCTACTTATAATTAACCCTCCCGCAAGCATCCGCAACTGCGCGAAAAGTATTAAGAATAAATTCTAACCATAGCATTGAACTTTGCTATCCAATCGGTCCCTTACGGAATAGTGCATAAACTGGGGTTTAAGCTTCTATCACTCTCGCAACCCACCATCTAATTACTGCTCCACAATGCATTCCCTTAGGCCCAAATATGGTGAAGTGTCATGTAGTCGACGTTCACATGACACCACTAAGGGAATCACAACATACATACTATCAAAATATCGAACACATATCAAATTCACATGATTACTTGCAACATGATTTCTCCTGTTACCTGAAGAACAAAGGTAACTACTCACAAGTGATAAACATGCTCAAGATCAGAGGGGTATTAAATAGCATAATGGATCTGAACGTATAATATTCCGCCAAATAAACCGTATAGTAATCAACTACAATATGTAATCAACACTACTAGTCACCCACAAGCACCAATCTATCTTTCTGGTAACAAGATTGAACACAAGAGATGAACTAGGGTTTGAGATGAGATGGTGTTGTTGAAGATGTTGATGAAGATAGCCCTCCCCAAGATGGGAGAGTTGTTGGTGATGATGATGACGATGATTTCCCCCTCCGGGAGGGAAGTTCCCCCGGCGAAATCGCTCCGCCGGAGGGCAAAAGTGCTCCTGCCCAAGTTTCGCCTCGAGATGGCGGCGTTCCGTCCCGAAAGTCTTCTCCTTGTTTATTCTAGGTTAGGAGGGCTTATATACCAGAAGATGGGCACCGGAAGCTGGCTTGGGTGAGCACAACCCACCAGGGTTCGCTGGTGCACCCAGGTGGGTTGTGCTCACCTGGTGCCCCCCCCCTCTGGTGCTTCTTTACTCCAATATTCTTCAAATAATTCATACAAATTCTCCGTGGAGTTTCAGCTTGTTTGGAGTTGTGCAGAATAGGTGGCCTGACGTAGCTTTTTCAGGTCCAGATTTCCAGCTGTTGGAATTCTCCCTCTTGGTGCATTCCTTGCAAATTGTGAGAGAAAAGGCATTAGAACTACTCCAAAAAGCATTATTATACATAATAAAAACATAAATGACAGTAAGAAAACATGATGCAAAATGGACGTATCAACTCCCCCAAGCTTAGACCTCGCTTGTCCTCAAGTGAAAACCGAAATCGGAAAACATGTTCACATGCTTTTAGAGAGAGGCGTCGATAAAAACAAAATACAGACATAGAAGCATCATGTTGATTATTATAACAACAACAAATTTAAACATGAGGCTTTTATCAAAGGACTTGTATCATAGTATTCTCATGAATAAGTAACAGTTCATCACACAGTTGAAGTATAAAGCATAAACTCTATTAGAAACCAACAAACTATGTTTTCAATCAACTTTGCAACTGCAATTCATCATCTTTTCAGGAAGGGTCATGTATCGGAGCCTTTAGGCAAGTCCACATACTCAACCATCATATAGTCTTCTATGATTGCTAACACTCACCGCGTACACATGAGCAAAACATTTCAACCGGACACATAGAAAGATAGGGTCTTATGGTTTTGCCTCCCAACATACTCACCTCAGAGGTGATATCAACAATAATAACTCATGTCACCCATATTCAACTGGACATATGTGCCTAGATCTTTCCTCACCACATGATACTTGCCAAAGGATAAAATAAAAAAAAGGAATAGAGAGAAAACTTTGACTCTTTGCATAAAAGTAAAAGATAGTCCCTTCGCAGAGGGAAGCAGAGGTTGTCATGCGCTTATTTGTTTGTATGCTCAATCCCTTAGTGCAAAAGAATGTCACATTGCATTGCCCCTTGTGTTAGCAACCTTTATTATGCAGTCTGTCGCTTTTATTCTTCACCGTCACAAGTTCGTGCAACGCTCAATTTTCTCTTACACTAAATGATCTCACACTTTTAGAAGGAATTTTTATTGCCTTATTGCACCGATGACAACTTACTTGAAGGATCTTACTTAATCCATAGGTAGGTATGGTGGAATCTCGAAAAAGGTTTGGTTTTAAGGGTTTTTGGATGCACAAGTAGAATCTCTACTTAGTGCGGATTTTTTTGGCTAGAAAAGATATTGGGCAAGCACCACATGTTAAAGGATCTATGACAATATGACTTCTATGTGAATATGAACAAACATAAATCATTAAGTTGTCTTCCTTGTCCAACGTCAACAATTTTGGCATATAATATTTTGATGGGGGCTCACAATCACAAAAGATTTCTAAGATAGTATATTTATATGTGAATCTTCTCTTCCCTTATTAATTCTTTCATGAGTTGCATCATTGACCAATGCTATGTTTGTTAGCCTCTAATAAAAATTTCTACTTATATTTTTCCTTATGTGGTGCCATCACCTACCCTAAGATTAGCATATGATCTTCTTAATTTATTTCCTTTCTTTTATTCGTTTAATTATAACTTTTCTTTTATTGCAACAAGAAGGTAAAGAAAGTAAAAACTCAATAAACTTTATTATATTTCTCACACACGATTACAAAGATAGATCGCTAAGAAAACTCACAAAAAGAAGGGATTGAACTAACTTTCATTTAATTTACAGAAAAGGATCGAACTAGAATAAGTAAACGCAAAAGGATAGTAGGGATGATACGATATCGGGGCACCTCCCCCAAGCTTGGCGAAAGCCAAGGGGAGTGCCCATACCCGATACTCAATTTTCTTTTGGTGGTGAAGAAGATGGTGGTGGTGATGAAGTAATAGCGAGCTCTTCCAACTTGCGTCGTAAGCTAAAATTTTCGTCCCTTAGGTCTTCGTTCTCCAGCTCGAGCTTCAATATTTTCTTGCCCAATGCTTCCTTGGTCTCACGTTGAAAACGAGGGGGAAGAGGCTCATCTTCTTCCTCCTCATCCGTAGACCAAGCATGTGCAGGCTTAAAAACATAGATATTAAAGGACTTGTGGGAGGAAGGGCTCTCATCTCCCGAGCCTTGAGACGACATGATCTCAGATCTGCCAGAAATCCGTAAGAAAGAAGAATAGAAGATTTCTCCGTGATACGGTGGTCAATAGGTTCGGGGGGTATATAAAGAATTTTTATCTTAGGAAACAAGCAAACTGTAGAAAAATGGAGTCCGAAAGGTACCCGAGGTGGGCACAACCCACCTGGGCGCGCCAGGCTTGGTGTCTTGTGCCCACCAGGGTACGCTTCCTGGTAGTTTCTTATTTTCCTAAATTTTTAAATATTCCAAAACTGATAAAATATATTTTTATGGATTTTTGGAGTCCGTTTACTTACCGTATCATGTACCTCCATATTTTGACGATTCTGGAGTGTTCCAGAAGGATTCTTTTATGTGTTCTTCTGGTGTCAAAGTTTGGATAATATTGCTTTCAACATTAATGGGCGTACCTGAGATATAATGCTTTATTCATTGCCCATTGACAACCTTTGGGTTAGTACCTTCGGCATTATTTATTTTGATAGCTCCAGACCGACAAACCTCCTCGATAACATAGGGGCCTTCCCATTTAGAGAGGAGTTTGCCTGCAAAGAGTTGTACAAAATAACATGTTCTCCGACTTTGAACTCACGCTTTTGGATTCTTTTATCATGCCATCTTTTAACTTTTTCTTTAAATAACTTGGCATTCTCATAAGCTTGGGTTCTCCATTCATCTAATGAGCTAATTGAAGTAAATATGCCCTAGAGGCAATAATAAAGTTGTTATTTATATTTCCTTATACATCACGATAAATGTCTTTTATTCATGCTAGAATTGTATTAACCGGAAACTTGATGCATGTGTGAATACATAGACGAAACAGAGTGTCCCTAGTATGCCTCTACTAGACTAGCTCCTTAATCAAAGATGGTTATGTTTCCTAACCATAGACATGAGTTGTCATTTGATCGATGGGATCACATCATTAGGAGAATGATGTGATGGACAAGACCCATTCGTTAGCTTAGCAATATGATCGTTTAGTTTTTCTGTTATTGCTTTCTTCATGAGTTATACATGTTCCTATGACTATGAGATTATGCAACTCCCGAATATCGGAGGAACACCTTGTGTGCTATCAAACGTCACAACGTAACTAGGTGATTATAAAGATGCTCTACAGGTGTCTCCGAAAGTGTTTGTGGTGGTGGCATAGATCGAGAATAGGATTTGTCACTCCGAGTGTCGGAGAGGTATCTCTGGGCCCTCTCTGTAATACACATCGTAATAAGCCTTGCAAGCAAATGACTAATGAATTAGTCATGAGATGAAGTATTATGGAACGAGTAAAGAGACTTGCCGATGACGAGATTGAACTAGGTATGACGATACCGACGATCGAATCTCGGGCAAGTAAGATACCAATGACAAAGGGAACAACGTATGTTGTTATGCGGTTTGACCGATAAAGATCTTCGTAGAATATGTAGGAACCAATATGAGCATCCAGGTTCTGCTATTGGTTATTGACTGGAGATGAGTCTCGGTCATGTCTACATAGTTCTCGAACCCGTAGGGTCCGCACGCTTAACGTTCGATGATGATCGGTATTATGAGTTTATGTGTTTTGATGTACCGAAGGTTGTTCGGAGTTCCGGATGAGTTCATGGACATAACGAGGAGTCTCGAAATGGTCGAGACATAAAGATTGATATATAGGATGATTATATTCGGACACCGGAAGTGTTCTGGAGAAGTTTTGGATAAAACCGAAGTGCCGAAGGGTTATCGGAACCCCCCGGGGGAACTAATGGGCCACATGGGCCTTAGTGGAGAGAGAGAGGGGCGGCTAGGGCAGGCCGCACGCCCCCTCCCCCTTGAGTCCGAATTGTACTAGGAAGGGGGCGGGACCCCCCTTTCCTTCTCCCTCTCGCTCTCCTTCCTTCCCTCTCCCTCTTGGTGGATTCCTACTAGTAATAGGATTCCTATTCCTAGTAGGAACCCCTCTCTTGGGGCGCGCCATAGGGCCGTCCGGCCTCCCCTTGCTCCTTTATATACGGGGGCAGGGGGCACCCTAGAAAAAACAAGTTGACTTGCCAACCGTGTGCGGTTGCCCCCTCCACAGTTACACACCTCGGTCATATCGTTCAGTGCTTAGGCGAAGCCCTGCGCCGGTAACTTCATCATCACCGTCACCACGCCGTCGTGCTGACGAAACTCTCCCGCGACACTCAACTGGATCAAGAGTTCATGGGACGTCATCGATCTGAACGTGTGCTGAACGCGGAGGTGCCGTAAGTTCGGTGCTTGGATCGCTTGGATCGCGAAGACGTTCGACTACATCAACCGCGTTACTAAACGCTTCCGCTTTTGGTCTACGAGGGTACATGGACACACTCTCCCGCTCGTTGCTATGCTTCTCCTAGATAGATCATGCATGATCGTAGGTAATTTTTTTGAAATACTACGTTCAACAGTGGCATCATGAGCCAGGTCTATGCGTAGATGATATGCACGAGTAGAACACAATGAGTTGTGGGAGATAATAGTCATACTGCTTACAAGCATGTCATACTTTGATTCGGCGGTATTGTGAGATGAAGCGGCCCGGACCGACATTACGTGTACGCTTACGCGAGACTGGTTTCACCGTTACGAGCACTCGTTGCTTAAAGGTGACCAGCGGGTGTCTGTCTCTCTCACTTTAGTTGAATCAAGTGTGGCTACGCCCGGTCCTTGTGAGGGTTAAAACAACACACTTGACGAAAAATCGTTGTGGTATTGTATGCGTAGGTAAGAACGGTTCTTACTAAGCCCGTAGCAGCCATGTAAAACTTGCAAGAACAAAGTAGAGGACGTCTAACTTTTTTTTGCAGGGCATGTTGTGATGTGATATGGTCAAGACGTGATGAGTTATACGTTATTGTATGAGATGATCATGTTTTGTAATTTATCGGCAACCGGCAAGAGCCTTATGGTTGTCTCTTTATTGTATGAATCATTCTGGATAACGCTTGCATCCTCTGTCTTACCGCGGCTGCTGGCACAGAGTTGGCCATGCTTATTCCTGAGATACCGTCATTGTTTCTTCTCTGAGAAAAGAAGTTGACGACCCGTAGGCCTTCCACATCCACGTGGCATTGCTCCGTCAGGCTTTCGCCCATTGTGGAAAATTCCCCACTGCTACCTCCCGTAGGAGTCTGGGTCGTGTCTCAGTCCCAGTTTGGCTGATCATCCTCTCGGACCAGCTACTGATCATCGCCTTGGTAAGCTATTACCTCACCAACTAGCTAATCAGACGCGAGCCCCTCCTTGGGCGGATTTCTCCTTTTGCTCCTCAGCCTTGCGAAAGCCATGTAATTGCTTTACTTTATCACTATTAGTTAGCGATAGTAGTAGTAGCAATAGTTGGCGAGATGACCACGACGCTGCGATGAAGATCATGGTGTCAAGCCGGTGACGATGGAGATCATGATGATGCTTTGGAGATGGATATCAAAAGCACAAGATGATGATGGCCATATCATGTCACATAATTTGATTGCATGTGATGTTTATCTTTTTATCCTTCTTATTTTGCTTAGTACGACGGTAGCATTATAAGATGACCCCTTACAAAATTTCAAGGTACAAGTGTTCTCCCTAAGTATGCACCGTTGCGACAGTTCGTCGTGCCGAGACACCACGTGATGATCGGGTGTGATAAGCTCTACGTTCAAATACAACGGGTGTAAGACAGTTTTGCACATGCTGAATACTTGGGTTAAACTTGACGAGCCTAGCATGCACAAACATGGCTTCGGAACATTGGGGACCGAAAGGTCAAGCGTGAATCATATAGTAGATATGATCAACATAAGATGTTCACCATTGAAAACTACTCCATCTCACATCATGATCGGACATGGTTTAGTTGATTTGGATCACGTGATCATTTAGATGACCAGAGGGATGTCTATCTAAGTGGGGGTTCTTTAGTAATAGGATTAACTGAACTTTAATTTATCATGAACTTAGTCCTGATAGTTTTTTCATATCTATGTTGTTGTAGACCAATGGCTCGTGCTACCGTTCCCTTGAATTTTAATGTGTTCCTAGAGAAAGCTAAGTTGAAATATGATGGTAGCAACTACATGGACTAGGTCCGTAACTTGAGGATTATCCTCATTGCTGCACAGAAGAATTATGTCCTGGAAGCACCGCTAGGTGACAGGCCTGCTGTAGGAGCAACTCCGGACCTTCTGAGCGTCTGGCAAGCTTGTTCTGATGACTACTCGACAGTTCAGTGTGTCATGCTTTACGGCTTAGAATCGGGACTTCAAAGACGTTTTGAACGTCATGGAGCATATGAGATGTTCCTAGAGTTGAAGTTAATATTTCAAGCAAATGCCCGAATTAGAGATATGAAGTCTCCAATAAGTTCTATAGCTGCAAGATGGAGGAGAACAGTTCTATCAATGAACACTTACTCAGAATGTCTGGGTACTACAATCACATGACTCAACTTGGTTGCAAAGTTGACAAAGATAGTGTTATTGATAGAGTTCTTCAATCACTGCCACCAAGCTATAAAGGCTTCATGATGAACTATAATATGCAAGGGATGCATAAGACAATTCCCGAGCTCTTCGCTTTGCTCAAAGCTGCGGAGGTAAAAAATAAAAAGGAGCATCAAGTGTTGATGGTTAACAAGACCACTAGTTTCAAGAAAAAGGGCAAGGGAAATAAGGGGAACTTCAAGAAGAATAGCAAGCCAGTTGCTAATCCCGTGAAGAAACCCAAGTCTGGAGCCAAGCCTAAAACTAAGTGCTTCTACTGCAAAGGGACTAGACACTGGAAGCGGAACTGCCCCAAGTATTTGGCGCATAAGAAGAATGGCAAAGTGAACAAAGGTATATTTGATATACATGTTACTGATGTGTACCTTACTAATGCTCGTAGTAGCACCTGGGCATTTGATACTGGTTTGGTTGCTAATATTTGTAACTCGAAACAGGGGCTACGGATTAAACGAAGATTAGCTAAGGACGAGGTGACGATGCGCGTGGGAAATGGTTCCAAAGTCGATGTGATCGCCGTCGGCACGCTACCTCTACATCTACCTTCGAGATTAGTTTTAGACCTAAATAATTGTTATTTGGTGCCAGCGTTGAGCATGAACATTATATCTGGATCTTTTTTGTTGCGAGATGGTTATTCATTTAAATCAGAGAATAATGGTTGTTCTATTTATATGAGTAATATCTTTTATGGTCATGCACCCTTGAATAGTGGTCTATTCTTGTTGGATCTCGATCATAGTGATACACATATTCATAATATTGAAACCAAAAGATGCAAAGTTGATAATGATAGTGCAACTTATTTGTGGCACTGCCGTTTAGGTCATATTGGTGTAAAGTGCATGAAGAAACTCCATGCTAATGAACTTTTGGAATCACTTGGTGCTTGCGAACCATGCCTCATGGGCAAGATGACTAAAACTCTGTTCTCTGGAACAATGGAGCGAGCAATTGATTTGTTGGAAATCATACATACTGATGTATGCGGACCGATGAGTGTTGAGGCTCGTGGCGGGTATCGTTATTTTCTGACCTTCACTGATGATTTGAGCAGATATGGGTATATCTACTTGATGAAGCACAAGTCTGAAACATTTGAAAAGTTCAAAAAAAATCAGAGTGAAGTAGAGAATCATCATAACAAGAAAAAAGTTTCTACGATATGATCGCGGAGGCGAATATTTGAGTTACGAGTTTGGCCTTCATTTGAAACAATGTGGAATATTTTCACAGCTCACGCCACCTGGAACACCACATCATAATGGTGTGTCCGAACGTCGTAATCGTACTTTATTAGATATGGTGCGATCTATGATGTCTCTTACCGATTTACCACTATTGTTTTGGGGTTATGCTTTAGAGACAGTTGCATTCACGTTAAATAGGGCACCATCTAAATCCGTTGAGACGACGCCTTATGAACTGTGGTTTGGCAAGAAACCCAAGTTGTCATTTCTTCAAGTTTGGGGCTGCGATGCTTATGTGAAAAAGCTTCAACCTGATAAGCTCGAACCCAAGTCGGAGAAATGTGTCTTCATAGGATACCCAAAGGAAATTGTTGGGTACACCTTCTATCACAGATCCAAAGGCAAGATATTCGTTGCTAAGCATGGATCCTTTATAGAGAAGGAGTTTCTCTTGAAAGAAGTGAGTGGGAGGAAAGTGTAACTTGATGAGGTAATTGTAACTTCTCCCGAATTGGAAAGTAGTACATCACAGAAACTAGTTCCAGTGATTCCTACACCAATCAGCGAGGAAGCTAATGATGATGATCATGAAACTTCAGATCAAGTTACTACTGAACCTCGTAGGTCAACCAGAGTGCGTTCCACGCCAGAGTGGTACGGTAACATGGTTCTGAAAGTCATGTTACTAGACCATGATGAACCTACAAACTATGAGGAAGCGATGATGAGCCCAGATTCCGCAAAATAGCTTGAGGCCATGAAATCTAAGATGGGATCAATGTATGAGAACAAAGTGTGGACTTTGGTTGACTTGCCCGATGATCGACAAGCCATTTAAAATAAATTAATCTTCAAGAGGAAGACTGGCGCTGATGGTAATGTTACTGTCTACAAAGCTTGACTTCTTGTGAAAGGTTTTTGACAAGTTCAAGGAGTTGACTACGATGATACTTTCTCACCCGTAGCGATGCTTAAGTCTGTCCGAATCATGTTAGCAATTGTCGCATTTTATGATTATGAAATTTGGCGAATGGATGTCAAAACTGCATTCCTTAATGGATACCTCAAAGAGGAGTTGTATATGATGCAACCAGAAGGTTTTGTCGATCCTAAAGGTGCTTACAAAGTGTGCAAGCTGCAGCGATCCATCTATGGACTGGTGCAAGCATCTCGGAGTTGGAATATACTCTTTGATGAGGTGATCAAAGCATATGGTTTTATACAAACTTTTGGAGAAGCCTGTATTTACAAGAAAGTGAGTGGGAGCTCTGTAGCATTTCTAATATTATATGTGGATGACATATTGTTGATTGGAAATGATATAGAATTTCTGGATGGCATAAAAGGATACTTGAATAAGAATTTTTCATTGAAAGACCTCGGTGAAGCTGCTTATATATTGGGCATCAAGATTTATAGAGATAGATGAAGACGCTTAATTGGACTTTCACAAAGCACATACCTTAATAAAGTTTTGAAGAAATTCAAAATGGATCAGTCAAAGAAATGGTTCTTGCCTGTGTTAAAAGGTGTGAAGTTGAGTAAGACTCAATGCCCGACCACTATAGAAGATAGAGAGAAAATGAAAGGCATCCCCTATGCCTCAGCCATAGGATCTATCATGTATGCAATGCTGTGTACCAGACCTGATGTGTGCCTTGCTATAAGTTTAGCAGGGAGGTACCAAAGTAATCTATGAATGGATCACTGGACAACGGTCGAGAACATCCTGAAGTACCTGAAAAGGACAAAGGATATGTTTCTAGTTTATGGAGGTGACAATGAGCTCGTCGTAAATGGTTACATCGATTCAAGCTCTGACACTGATCCGGATGACTCTAAGTCACAAACCGGATATGTATTATTGTTGAACGGTGGAGCTGTCAGCTGGTGCAGTTCCAAGCAAAGCGTTGTGGCGGGATCTACGTGTTAAGCAGAGTACATAGCTGCTTCGGAAGCAGCAAATGAAGGAGTCTGGATGAAGGAGTTCATATCCGATCTAGGTGTAATACCTAGTGCATCGGGTCCAATGAAAATCTTTTGTGACAACACTGGAGCAATAGCCTTGGCGAAGCAATCCAGGGTTCACAAGAGAACCTAGCACATCAAGAGACGCTTCAATTCCATCCGCGATCAAGTCAAGGAGGGAGACATAGAAATTTGCAAGATACATACGGATCTGAATGTCGCAGACCCATTGACTAAGCCTCTTCCACGAGCAAAACATGATCAGCACCAAGACTCCATGGGTGTTAGAATCATTACTATGTGATCTAGATTATTGACTCTAGTGCAAGTGGGAGACTGAAGGAAATATGCCCTAGATGCAACAATAAAGTTGTTATTTATATTTCCTTATACATCATGATAAATGTTTTTTATTCATGCTAGAATTGTATTAACCGGAAACTTTATACATGTGTGAATACATAGAAGAAACAGAGTGTCCCTAGTATGCCTCTACTAGACTAGCTCATTAATCAAAGATGGTCATGTTTCCTAACCATAGACATGAGTTGTCATTTGATCAACGGGATCACATCATTAGGAGAATGATGTGATGGAAAAGACCCATCCGTTAGCTTAGCAATACGATCATTTAATTTTCTGGCTATTGCTTTCTTCATGACTTATACATGTTCTTATGACTATGAGATTATGCAACCCCCGAATACCGGAGGAATACCTTATGTGCTATCAAACGTCACAACATAACTGGGTGATTATAAAGTTGCTCTACAGGTGTCTCCGAAGGTGTTTATGGTGTTGGCATAGATCAAGAATAGGATTTGTCACTCAGAGTGTCGGAGAGGTATCTCTGGGCCCTTTCGGTAATACACATTGTAATAAGCCTTGCAAGCAAACGACTAATGAGTTAGTCATGAGATGATGTATTATGGAACGAGTAAAGATACTTGCCGATGACGAGATTGAACTAGGTATGATGATACCGACGATTGAATCTCGGGCAAGTAACATACCGATGACAAAGGGAACAACTGTAACACCCCAAAATTTTTGGTTTGGTTTTTACCAAATGCTTTATTTGATTTAAAGGAGGTTATTTAAAATTTTCTTTAGAGGTACTTTCCTTCTCAAATTTTGGTTATGGCAAAACCTTTTATGAGTCCTTCTCAATCTTAACTCTGGTTTTGAGGGTCTTTCAACTTGTGTTGGTTCAACACAAGTGCTTTTGGATCATTTTACTATTCCTTTTGTTAAAAAGATTCTTCTTTAAATCCTTGGATTTATTACTACCTATTCAAAAATACTATCTTGCCATGACCTATGTGGATAACTTCCTTCCAAAACCTTCTTTCCTATCTTGGGTCAAGTTAAGCATCATTTCCAGCAAGTTTCAACTTCCTCTAGATTTTATTTCTATTTATTTACACCACAAAATATTTTTTCTGTCATTTATTTGGACCCTAGTGGTTTACAAAGGAACTACTAGTTTCCTTTTGAATCTTTGCTCCAAATAAATTCCTAGGGCCAGTCCTTAGTACCCTCAACTCATATCCATCAAGACCTACTGGTCATCAGTTCAAAATTTTCAAAATATGCTTGCTGCAAGTTTGGAGCAGAGTTGCTATTTTTGGTGAAATTCATCCTTTCTTCTTTCCAAAAATTCTGAGGAAATTCATACAGCCCCCAGATGCATCAAGAGACCCCCTCACCAAGTCCCAGCTCAAGGAAAATTCTCCACATGCATTAAGCATTTCATCAAACATTTTGCTTGCACTGTTTCTGTTAAGTTCAGAGTTCAGTGTCAAACTTCAGTCTTCAGTGTCGTTTTCTTCAGTCGCCGTCGCCCATCTCGCCAGTGACTCGCTTGGCCACTTGTGCACTGCTCCCTCTCCTTATCCGTGCGCCGCATGGTTGGTTGGCTGGACGTGGGCGTCGGTGCTGAGCTGTCCCGTCGTCTCCGGCGAGTCCAGCGGCGACAGTACCGCCCGTGGCGGCCAACAGAGATGAACCCTGCAACGCGGCGCCGCTCCGCACCGCCCAAGCCACCGGTGGCCTCCGCGTGTCCCTCTTCTCTCTCCAAGCGCGCTGCAGAACCGTCGCCGTGGCCTGAGTAGCGCAGAACGCGCTCTCTGCCGCCGGCGAGCCCGTGAGCGGCGTTCCGTTGAAACAGCGGAGCAAGCCATATGCGGACGGGCTTAGACGCGGAATGGAGCCAGTAGACCACACTGAAGATGCTCAGCCACCTAAACTACCTGTCCGACCCCTGCCTCGCCGTAATCCCTCGCCGGAGATACTCCGTCCGCGGCACCTCCCTCGCCCGCCTATAAATAGGGCTCCAGAGGCGTTGTGAAGCCACCGCGCCCACCACACCTCACCACAACCTCGCCAAAACCACTCAAGGGGCCTCGGGAGGGCCTTCTTCCCCGACTCCGGCCGCCCCGATCCGCTTCGGGCTCCGGCAAGTTCCGCTCTGGTGAGAGCACCCCAGCTCCTCAAACTCGGTCAGCAGCCTCCTAGTCCACCACCTAGTCTAACCCAAGCATCTATTTGCAGTCAGAGACCCCGTCCGGTGAGATCCACCATCGCCCGACGCCGCCGTCCGCCGTCGAGGAAGTCGCCGTCGTTGTGGTCCCTCCCTTCGGTCACTTCCACCACCCACCGACGCGGAAGAGCCTCCTGAACACGCCGGTACCTCCCCCTCCCTCTGCCTCGCAGTAGTTCGTCGCCGGCGATCACCGCAGGCCTCTGGCGCCGGCGACTCTGTTCCCCTCTTTTAAACCTGACATGCGGGCCCCCCCTGTCAGCTTTCTCTTTTTATTCGAACCGTTTTCTGAAAACGCCTTCGGGCAAAGTGCACTTTCCTTTTGGTTCGGCGTATTTTCATCCGAAACGTTTTCTGTTTATTCAAACTAACCCCTGGATAGTTTCTGTTTCATTACAGACTAGTCCCTGGGTCTGTTTTCTTTATAACTTTTAAACTAAAAGGGATTTTTAGTTGATTCTTTTTCTGTCATCTTTATATTTCTGCCTAGTTTTTTATCATATTTATTTGAAAAATATTTGGAACACTTTTTGCGCATGCCCGTATTTACGTAGTATTCGGTTTCTTTTTATACCGTAGATACCGACGGAGGTGACGGAGCCGCAAACTTCGCCGAACTAGACTCCGACTACTCCGAACCAGGCAAGC
Source organism: Secale cereale (assembly GCA_902687465.1). Taxonomy (NCBI): domain Eukaryota; kingdom Viridiplantae; phylum Streptophyta; class Magnoliopsida; order Poales; family Poaceae; genus Secale; species Secale cereale. The sequence continues at coordinate 40,666,910 of LR738715.1, forward strand.
ATGTTTGAACCTTTGATATGATGAGTGTCTTTCATGTTTGCTAGTGTGGTTTTCTTAAGGCATGTTTATATAAGCATTTGGTGGATGTTATATTCCATGCACGGTAAGTTGCAAGTGAGCTACAAAACTTGATGAGATCAGTTGATGAAGAACAGCCTGATCATGTGGTGGCATGATAAGATGTAAACTGGTATTGTTGGAGCATGCCAGTTCTACATCAACTTTTATCCACGGTGTTGACGTGGGCCACGTCTCGATCCCGTCCATTTTTTTTTTCCTTGTTGTGCTACCACATGTTTTCTGCAAAGAATACGGTTTAGTATGTTGCAAACCTCTTCCTGGTACACACCAAATAGAGAGGCCGTGATGAAGGTTCCATGGCCCTGGATTAAAGCCGTCATCCGGTCAGGGGGCATGGGTGTTTCCGGTTGGGACCGAGAGGGGGGCACCCCTTAGAGCGCGCGGTATAAATTTGATCCCATGCTATTCGAGGAGTGGCCTCCCCGCCTCAAGAGTCTTCGTGAACGTTGCCTAGGGTGATTCCTGGCAGCGGAATGTGGAATGGGTGTGTACCGGTTAGATGTGTTTTCTTCTAAAATACCGTGAACGGAACTAGTCCTTGGTGACTACTGAAATCCGTTGGCTGTGGTAAGGTACAAACTCTGCAGAGTCAAAACCATTCGCATAATCAAGTCCTTGGACAAGGACGTTGGTTAGCAGATCCGTGTCAGTCTCAGTGTCAGTCTCGGTAGAATTAATATTTCTGACAAGGGTAAACCCGGTTGATCGTTACTTCTGTGAATGGACTAACCCGTTTACTTTTATGTGCCGAGTATTCCTTAGGACGGTGCTACCTCCAGGAACTACTCAAATTTTTCCTTGTTTGATATAAGCCCTTTAGGTGATGTCGCTCAGACGTCCGACTGTGGCATTCATGTTATTTACTTTTGATATAAGCCCTTTATGTGATGTCGCTCAGACGTCCGACTGTGGCATTCATGTTATTCACTTTTGATATAAGCCCTTTATGTGATGTCGCTCAGACGTCCGACTGTGGCATTCATGTTATTTACTTTTGATATAAGCCCTTTAGGTGATGTCGCTCAGACGTCCGACTGTGGCATTCATGTTATTTACTTTTGATATAAGCCCTTTATGTGATGTCGCTCAGACGTCCGACTGTGGCATTCTTGTTATTTACCTTTGATATAAGCCCTTTCTGCGGTGTCGCCCTGACGCCCGACTGTGGCACGTTTATTCTATTTTACCTTTCGAGGCGTCGCTCCAGACACCCGATTGGTCTTCCGCTATTTATTTATCTTGCAACACTAATTGAATTACTTACGTGTGCATTATTGCTCTTGTGCATCATGTTTGCATTTGTTATATCTTATGTCCAAACTGTCTTGCGAGTACATTCAAAGTACTCACCTGGCTTGTTGATTTGGCCAGATGTTGACGAAGGCGATCTTATGGATGAAGAATTCGATAGCGAGTCCGACGCCTAGAGGAGTCCCAGTCAGTCCCTTGCGATCCTGGAGTTGGTCACTTGTATTATATACGCTTCCGCCACCATAATAAAATCATCAAGCCTCACTCCGGCGCTTGATGAGTGTAAGATACTGGAGTCACGCCACCCACACCGCTGTGACATATCCACTACCACCATATCCACGAGTTAGTAGTTATGCCACCAAATCCAGTTGTGTCATATCCGCCTCTATGTATAATATTGGCGTGCTTGTAATAAATTGTTGAGCAGCCTCAGCTCAACCCTGTATTATATTTAGCACTTCTGGATTTCTGTATCAAGGATTTGTCTGCCAGTATGGAGGATTTCTCTATACTAGCTTGATGAAAGGGGCGATTTTTCAATAAAGGTTTTATTGGAAAACCGGTCCTGACAACCTTGGTATCAGAGCCAGGCTGACTGTAGGAAGCCACTAGGTGCGCTCGCTAATCGGTTATTAGCGTAATAGGTGCTGTTTTAGCATATTGCAATTGTAGCAATTTTTCTGTTAGTCATCATAAATTTATGATTTGACTATCTGGAATTTTTGTCTACTTTTGTAGATGGCCGGCCGCGACTGCGAATCACAGGTGTTCGCCAACGTGCCTGAGGGGTTTATCAAACTCCTCGCCTCCATCGTCAAGATCGCGATCGGGCCATCGACTCGTCCAGAGTTCACACTCTACGAGCACAAGATCAGCGACATCGTGTCTATGCACCAGGCTGCGGTGCAATTCAAGGGAGGGCGTTCTGAATTACGCCGCTTCCGATTTGTTGGGAGGGCCATGCCTACAGAGAAGCATGCCATGCAGATGGCGGCCCGTGAGGCAATAGCACGTCTCCGGGATGCTCTTCCTTCGATGAAGGCTCGTCGCTACCGCTACCTCCCCTGCCACGTGCCGTACACTTGTCACTATGCATTCGCTTGCACTAGGGGAGAACGAGATGATGCTGTTGAGATGCTTGTTGAGTATCTCAAGGCTCTTGAGGCAGCTTTTGATAACCTCGTGGACGACTTGGTGGCTGCCCGTATGGATTCAGTTCAGGGCTGTGTTGCCAACAGGAGGGAGCTGCTCCATACAGCACCACCACTGTCATACATCTTGTCCTCATCATCCTATGCACCTGCCATCCGAGCCACCGCTCGCCGCCTACCTACCACTGAGGAGTTTGACCAAGTCATTGCTCCTACCCCAGTTCGTGCTGCACTGCCTACCACTCCCATTTCAACCGCACGACCTAGTACCCCGCGCCTGGAGCCTATTAGTGAGGAAGAAGTTGAGTCCCCAGCAGCACTGGGGCTTACCCTCGGCAGGCCGAAGGAAGTATTTACCATCTCCGACTGAGTGCGCCGAGCAGCCGTGCGATGTACCTGCTTGTATGATATGTTTTATATGTACATAGGCTTGGTGAGAAGTAGTTTGTGTGCGCATCATGTAGGGACTGGGAGAAGTGCACTAGCCTAAATAACAGGTCAGGAATGTGTACACACATCCTGAGTGAAGTATTGTATAATTATGGCTTGCTTGTAAGATACTGAGCGGTCCTTCTCCTTGCGCAATCAAGTGTTTTCTTGAAAAATCTTGGAGTTTTAAAATTTCTGCCTTCGCAATATTAATTGTTTTCACTACTCGGTTTTTCTCATGAGTTCTGCAAAATACCCCAGAGTGGAAAATGCATCGTCCCTGGACTCGTTCCATGCGAAGCCCTCCGGAAGAAAATAATGGTACCCAGGCAAGTAACGATTTCACACAGGGGCAGTCAAGTCAGCAAAACAGTGAAGCAGCACTTTCTCAAGTATGCCGCCTTTATGAGCAAAGCCAGCAGCAACATCAAGAAATGATGAACCATATTATCAACATGAGAAATCACCGTGAACCATACCAGCAGCATTCCAAGTTGGCTGAACTACAAAAGACGCGTCCCCCGACGTTCTCCCACACGGATAAACCCCTTGAGGCTGATGACTGGCTTCGAGACATTGAGAGGAAATTAATTATCGCACAATGTTCAGACCGTGAGAAAGTACTTTATGCACCTCACTACCTTACTGGAGCAGCTGCATCGTGGTGGGAAAATTTTCTACATATGCACCCCAATGAAAACAACATCACCTGGGAGGAGTTTAAGGAAAATTTTCGTGGGGCGCACATTCCCAGAAGTATTATGAAGATCAAAAAAAGGGAGTTTGATGACCTCAAGCAGAGAAGCATGTCAGTGACTGAGTACAACAGTCAGTTTACTCAACTATCTCGCTACGCCAACGAAGAACATATGACTGAGAATAAAAAGATGGAAAAATTTCTGGACGGCCTGGCACCAGCACTTAAATGCCAACTGGTCGTGCACACCTTTCCGGATTTCAAAACACTTGTGGACAAAGCTATTACCTTGGAGAATGAACGCCGTAGCTTGGAGGATTTTCGCAAGCGCAAGCGGGACAAGACTTCTCAATCTCGCGACAACCGGAACAAGATTGATTCTCGGAAAAATGGGGCGAACAAATCCGCAATCAATGTTCCCCGTTCAAACAAGAATTTGCATGCAAGGGATAAAGATTTTACGTATCACCCGGGCGTTACTTGCTTCGCTTGTGGAGAGGAAGGACACTATGCCAAGCAATGCCCAAAGCCAAGAAACTCGACCCCCAAGACAAATAATGGTGGAAATAATTCAGCCCCCAAGCGTAACAACTTCAATCCCAGCAACAATCACAAGAAGGGTCACGTGAACCATGTGACCAAGGAAGAAGCGCAAAATGCTCCGGATATCGTACTCGGTACGTTTCCTGTCAACACAATACCTGCCACGGTTTTGTTTGATTCTGGAGCTTCTCATTCGTTCATTTCAAAGAAATTTGCTTTACAACATAATTTTTCAATTCTCCCCTTGGAAAATTCTATGACCATCAAGTCCCCCGGGATTAAGCAAATCACCCAGAGTTATTGCCAAGGTGTGATTATTGAGCTCGAGGGATTAAAGTTTCAAGCAAACCTCATTGTTTTGGAAAATAAGGGATTGGATGTTATCCTAGGAATGGACTGGTTAACTACCAACAAGGGATTTATCGACTGTTTCAATCGAACTGTGATCCTCACTCATCACCAAGGGAAGACGATAAAAATTACAGCTCAAGTAAGACCAGTATCATTACGACCAAGATTGAACAAGGTGGATATTTCAGATTTAAAGGAAGTTCCAGTGGTATGTGAATTTCCTGATGTATTTCCTGAAGAGCTACCAGGCATGCCACCAGATCGGGAAATAGAATTCACTATTGAACTAGCACTTGGAACCACTCCCATTTACAAGAAACCTTATAGGATGGCACCTTCCGAGTTGGTAGAATTGAAGAAGCAAATAAAGGAATTACTGGACAAAGGATTTATCCGGGCCAGCTCCTCACCTTGGGGTTCGCCAGTATTATTTGCCAAGAAAAAGGATGGGACACTGAGATTATGTATAGACTATCGAGCACTCAACATGGTTACCATCAAAAACAAATATCCGCTGCCACGGATCAATGATTTATTTGACCAGCTTGCACAAGCCAAGGTCTTCTCAAAGATTGATTTAAGGTCGGGATATCATCAGTTAAAAGTACGGGCAGAAGATATCCCTAAAACAGCATTCACTTCCAGATACGGATTATATGAATTTACAGTAATGCCGTTCGGACTGACAAACGCCCCCGCATACTTTGTTCACCTCATGAACAAAGTGTTCATGAAATTTATGGACAAATTTGTTGTGGTGTTCATTGACGATATTTTGGTATATTCTAAAACACCAGAAGAACATGCTAAACATCTCAGAATTGTGCTGGGAGAATTAAGGAAGCATCAATTGTACGCCAAATTCAGTAAGTGTGAATTTTGGCTGAAACAGGTTGGTTTTCTGGGCCACGTATTAACCCAAGAAGGTGTTGCCGTAGACCCAGAAAAAGTCAAGGCTGTACTCGACTGGAAACCACCAGCCAATGTAACCGACGTACGAAGCTTTCTGGGAATGGCTGGATATTACAGAAGGTTTATTGAAGGATTCTCCACCATAGCAAAGCCTATGACACAGCTACTCAAGAAGGATAAGAAATTTGTGTGGACTGAGGATTGCGAGAAAAGTTTCCAAGAACTCAAAAAGAGATTAACCACAGCACCAGTATTGGTCGTACCAGACATACACAAAAATTTTGAAGTATATTGCGACGCGTCCCGGAAAGGCCTCGGATGCGTATTAATGCAAGAAGGCAAAGTAGCCGCATATGCTTCCAGGCAACTGCGAAAGCATGAAGAGAACTATCCCACTCATGACTTGGAATTGGCAGCAGTTATTCATGCACTCAAAGAATGGAGGCACTTTTTGCTTGGAAATCGTTGTGAAATATATACAGACCATAAAAGCCTCCAATATATTTTCACACAACCAGAACTCAATTTGCGACAACGACGCTGGTTGGAGCTAGTAAAAGACTATGATGTTGGCATTCACTACCATCCAGGAAAGGCAAATGTAGTGGCAGATGCTCTCAGCCGTAATCCAAGCTCCAGCAACGACAGTTCACAAAACTTGAGACCAGAATTTCAAAGGGAGTTTGCCAAACTCAACATGGTGTTGGTCACTGAAGGCTCTATATCAAATTTAGAAATACACCCCACCCTAATGGAACAAATTAAGAAAGCCCAGCATGGACACCCCAGCATCGAAGGCATAAAACGAAAAGTAAGTCTGGGCAAAGCCTCAGAATTCGTCATAGACAATGAGGGGATATTATGGTACGGAGACAGGCTTTGCGTGCCAAATATAGAAGACCTCAAACAACAAATTTTGACCGAAGGCCATACCGCTCCATATTCCATCCACCCTGGAGGGACAAAAATGTACAAGGACATTCAGGAAAGATTTTGGTGGCACGGTATGAAGAGGGATATAGCCACATTCATTGCCTGTTGTGATTCATGTCAGCGCATTAAAGCCGAGCACCAAAAACCAGCAGGACTATTACAGCCAAACAAGGTACCTGAATGGAAATGGGACGAGATTGGAATGGATTTTATCGTCGGACTACCACGGTCACGACACGGAAATGATGCCATATGGGTCATCACAGATAGGTTGACCAAGGTGGCACATTTTATTCCGGTAAAGACAACCTACACCACTCAGAAGCTTGCCAAGCTTTATCTTTCCCGTATTGTTTGTCTGCATGGAGTCCCAAAGACCATAATATCCGACAGAGGCACTCAATTCGTCTCTAAATTTTGGGATCATTTGCAACAAGCTCTGGGAACTCAACTAGTATTCAGCACGGCATATCACCCACAGACTGGAGGACAGACTGAGCGTATAAACCAAATACTAGAGGACATGCTGAGGGCATGTGTTTTCACTTATGGAACCAGTTGGGAAGAAAGTTTACCTTATGCCGAGTTCGCATACAACAACAGTTACCAATCTAGTCTACAGATGGCACCTTTTGAAGCGTTATATGGGCGAAGATGCCGTACCCCATTAAATTGGTCAGAAACAGGAGACAGCCGTATCTTCGGCCCAGACATGCTCAAAGAAGCTGAGGAGAAGGTTAAATTAATCAGGGACCAACTCAAGACAGCCGAGAGCCGACAAAAGAGTTATTATGACCAAAAACATCGTGAAGTCAGTTTTGAACCCGGTGAATATGTGTATCTAAGAGTATCCCCTATGCGGGGCCTGCAACGATTCAAGATTAAAGGAAAGCTAGCACCACGTTTTATTGGACCTTTCCGGGTGACTGCACGAAGAGGCACAGTGGCCTACCAACTAGACCTACCCAAAGAACTATCTGACGTCCATGACGTGTTCCACATATCACAATTGAGGAAGTGTGTAAGCAACCCAGAAAAGCGTGTATCTCATGAGAACATTGACGTACAACCGGACCTCACCTACAGGGAACGTCCAGTAAAAATATTGGAGGAGTCTGAAAGGAGGACCCGTCAGAAGACAATTAAATTCTTCAAGGTTCAGTGGAGCAACCACACCGAAGATGAAGCAACTTGGGAGAGAGAGGATTTTCTTCGAACAGAGTACCCACACCTATTTGAGGATCAGCTGAAATCTCGGGGACGAGATTTTTCCTAAGGGGGTGGGTGTTGTAACACCCCAAAATTTTTGGTTTGGTTTTTACCAAATGCTTTATTTGATTTAAAGGAGGTTATTTAAAATTTTCTTTAGAGGTACTTTCCTTCTCAAATTTTGGTTATGGCAAAACCTTTTATGAGTCCTTCTCAATCTTAACTCTGGTTTTGAGGGTCTTTCAACTTGTGTTGGTTCAACACAAGTGCTTTTGGATCATTTTACTATTCCTTTTGTTAAAAAGATTCTTCTTTAAATCCTTGGATTTATTACTACCTATTCAAAAATACTCTCTTGCCATGACATATGTGGATAACTTCCTTCCAAAACCTTCTTTCCTATCTTGGGTCAAGTTAAGCATCATTTCCAGCAAGTTTCAACTTCCTCTAGATTTTATTTCTATTTATTTACACCACAAAATATTTTTTCTGTCATTTATTTGGACCCTAGTGGTTTACAAAGGAACTACTAGTTTCCTTTTGAATCTTTGCTCCAAATAAATTCCTAGGGCCAGTCCTTAGTACCCTCAACTCATATCCATCAAGACCTACTGGTCATCAGTTCAAAATTTTCAAAATATGCTTGCTGCAAGTTTGGAGCAGAGTTGCTATTTTTGGTGAAATTCATCCTTTCTTCTTTCCAAAAATTCTGAGGAAATTCATACAGCCCCCAGATGCATCAAGAGACCCCCTCACCAAGTCCCAGCTCAAGGAAAATTCTCCACATGCATTAAGCATTTCATCAAACATTTTGCTTGCACTGTTTCTGTTAAGTTCAGAGTTCAGTGTCAAACTTCAGTCTTCAGTGTCGTTTTCTTCAGTCGCCGTCGCCCATCTCGCCAGTGACTCGCTTGGCCACTTGTGCACTGCTCCCTCTCCTTATCCGTGCGCCGCATGGTTGGTTGGCTGGACGTGAGCGTCGGTGCTGAGCTGTCCCGTCGTCTCCGGCGAGTCCAGCGGCGACAGTACCGCCCGTGGCGGCCAACAGAGATGAACCCTGCAACGCGGCGCCGCTCCGCACCGCCCAAGCCACCGGTGGCCTCCGCGTGTCCCTCTTCTCTCTCCAAGCGCGCTGCAGAACCGTCGCCGTGGCCTGAGTAGCGCAGAACGCGCTCTCTGCCGCCGGCGAGCCCGTGAGCGGCGTTCCGTTGAAACAGCGGAGCAAGCCATATGCGGACGGGCTTAGACGCGGAATGGAGCCAGTAGACCACACTGAAGATGCTCAGCCACCTAAACTACCTGTCCGACCCCTGCCTCGCCGTAATCCCTCGCCGGAGATACTCCGTCCGCGGCACCTCCCTCGCCCGCCTATAAATAGGGCTCCAGAGGCGTTGTGAAGCCACCGCGCCCACCACACCTCACCACAACCTCGCCAAAACCACTCAAGGGGCCTCGGGAGGGCCTTCTTCCCCGACTCCGGCCGCCCCGATCCGCTTCGGGCTCCGGCAAGTTCCGCTCTGGTGAGAGCACCCCAGCTCCTCAAACTCGGTCAGCAGCCTCCTAGTCCACCACCTAGTCTAACCCAAGCATCTATTTGCAGTCAGAGACCCCGTCCGGTGAGATCCACCATCGCCCGACGCCGCCGTCCGCCGTCGAGGAAGTCGCCGTCGTTGTGGTCCCTCCCTTCGGTCACTTCCACCACCCACCGACGCGGAAGAGCCTCCTGAACACGCCGGTACCTCCCCCTCCCTCTGCCTCGCAGTAGTTCGTCGCCGGCGATCACCGCAGGCCTCTGGCGCCGGCGACTCTGTTCCCCTCTTTTAAACCTGACATGCGGGCCCCCCCTGTCAGCTTTCTCTTTTTATTCGAACCGTTTTCTGAAAACGCCTTCGGGCAAAGTGCACTTTCCTTTTGGTTCGGCGTATTTTCATCCGAAACGTTTTCTGTTTATTCAAACTAACCCCTGGATAGTTTCTGTTTCATTACAGACTAGTCCCTGGGTCTGTTTTCTTTATAACTTTTAAACTAAAAGGGATTTTTAGTTGATTCTTTTTCTGTCATCTTTATATTTCTGCCTAGTTTTTTATCATATTTATTTGAAAAATATTTGGAACACTTTTTGCGCATGCCCGTATTTACGTAGTATTCGGTTTCTTTTTATACCGTAGATACCGACGGAGGTGACGGAGCCGCAAACTTCGCCGAACTAGACTCCGACTACTCCGAACCAGGCAAGCATGTTTGAACCTTTGATATGATGAGTGTCTTTCATGTTTGCTAGTGTGGTTTTCTTAAGGCATGTTTATATAAGCATTTGGTGGATGTTATATTCCATGCACGGTAAGTTGCAAGTGAGCTACAAAACTTGATGAGATCAGTTGATGAAGAACAGCCTGATCATGTGGTGGCATGATAAGATGTAAACTGGTATTGTTGGAGCATGCCAGTTCTACATCAACTTTTATCCACGGTGTTGACGTGGGCCACGTCTCGATCCCGTCCATTTTTTTTTTCCTTGTTGTGCTACCACATGTTTTCTGCAAAGAATACGGTTTAGTATGTTGCAAACCTCTTCCTGGTACACACCAAATAGAGAGGCCGTGATGAAGGTTCCATGGCCCTGGATTAAAGCCGTCATCCGGTCAGGGGGCATGGGTGTTTCCGGTTGGGACCGAGAGGGGGGCACCCCTTAGAGCGCGCGGTATAAATTTGATCCCATGCTATTCGAGGAGTGGCCTCCCCGCCTCAAGAGTCTTCGTGAACGTTGCCTAGGGTGATTCCTGGCAGCGGAATGTGGAATGGGTGTGTACCGGTTAGATGTGTTTTCTTCTAAAATACCGTGAACGGAACTAGTCCTTGGTGACTACTGAAATCCGTTGGCTGTGGTAAGGTACAAACTCTGCAGAGTCAAAACCATTCGCATAATCAAGTCCTTGGACAAGGACGTTGGTTAGCAGATCCGTGTCAGTCTCAGTGTCAGTCTCGGTAGAATTAATATTTCTGACAAGGGTAAACCCGGTTGATCGTTACTTCTGTGAATGGACTAACCCGTTTACTTTTATGTGCCGAGTATTCCTTAGGACGGTGCTACCTCCAGGAACTACTCAAATTTTTCCTTGTTTGATATAAGCCCTTTAGGTGATGTCGCTCAGACGTCCGACTGTGGCATTCATGTTATTTACTTTTGATATAAGCCCTTTATGTGATGTCGCTCAGACGTCCGACTGTGGCATTCATGTTATTCACTTTTGATATAAGCCCTTTATGTGATGTCGCTCAGACGTCCGACTGTGGCATTCATGTTATTTACTTTTGATATAAGCCCTTTAGGTGATGTCGCTCAGACGTCCGACTGTGGCATTCATGTTATTTACTTTTGATATAAGCCCTTTATGTGATGTCGCTCAGACGTCCGACTGTGGCATTCTTGTTATTTACCTTTGATATAAGCCCTTTCTGCGGTGTCGCCCTGACGCCCGACTGTGGCACGTTTATTCTATTTTACCTTTCGAGGCGTCGCTCCAGACACCCGATTGGTCTTCCGCTATTTATTTATCTTGCAACACTAATTGAATTACTTACGTGTGCATTATTGCTCTTGTGCATCATGTTTGCATTTGTTATATCTTATGTCCAAACTGTCTTGCGAGTACATTCAAAGTACTCACCTGGCTTGTTGATTTGGCCAGATGTTGACGAAGGCGATCTTATGGATGAAGAATTCGATAGCGAGTCCGACGCCTAGAGGAGTCCCAGTCAGTCCCTTGCGATCCTGGAGTTGGTCACTTGTATTATATACGCTTCCGCCACCATAATAAAATCATCAAGCCTCACTCCGGCGCTTGATGAGTGTAAGATACTGGAGTCACGCCACCCACACCGCTGTGACATATCCACTACCACCATATCCACGAGTTAGTAGTTATGCCACCATATCCAGTTGTGTCATATCCGCCTCTATGTATAATATTGGCGTGCTTGTAATAAATTGTTGAGCAGCCTCAGCTCAACCCTGTATTATATTCAGCACTTCTGGATTTCTGTATCAAGGATTTGTCTGCCAGTATGGAGGATTTCTCTATACTAGCTTGATGAAAGGGGCGATTTTTCAATAAAGGTTTTATTGGAAAACCGGTCCTGACAACAACGTATGTTGTTATGCGGTTTGACCGATAAAGATCTCCGTAGAATATGTAGGAACCAATATGAGCATCCAGGTTCCGTTGTTGGTTATTGACCGGAGATGAGTCTCGGTCATGTCTACATAGTTCTCGAACCCGTAGGGTCCGAACGCTTAACATTCGATGACGATCGGTATTATGAGTTTATGTGTTTTGATGTACTGAAGGTTGTTCGGAGTTCTGGCTGAGTTCACGGACATAACGAGGAGTCTTGAAATGGTCGAGACATAAAGATTGATATATAGGACGATTATATTCGGACACCGGAAGTGTTCCAGAGAAGTTTCTTATAAAACCGGAGTGCCGGAGAGTTATCGGAACCCCCTGGGGGAACTAATGGGCCACATGGGCCTTAGTGGAGAGAGAGAGAGAGAGAGAGAGAGAGGGGCGGCTAGGGCACGCCACGCGCCCCCTCCCCCTTGAGTCCGAATTGAACTAGGAAGGGGGGCGGTGCCCCCCTTTCCTTCTCCCTCTCCCTCTCCTTCCTTCCCCGTCTCCCTCTTGGTGGATTCCTACTAGGAATAGGATTCATATTCCTAGTAGGAACCCCTCTCTTGGGGCGCGCCATAGGGGCCGGCCGGCCTCCCCTTGCTCCTTTATATACGGGGGCAGGGGGCACCCTAGAACAAACAAGTTGATTTGCCAGCCGTGTGCGGTGCCCCCTCCACAGTTACACACCTCGGTCATATCGTTGTAGTGCTTAGGTGAAGCCCTACGCCGGTAACTTCATCATCACCGTCACCACGCCGTCGTGCTAACGAAACTCTCCCGCGGCACTCAACTGGATCAAGAGTTCGTGGGACGTCATCGAGCTGAACGTGTGCTGAACGCGGAGGTGCCGTACGTTCGGTGCTTGGATCGGTTGGATCGGGAAGACATTCGACTACATCAACCGCGTTACTTAATGCTTCCGCTTTAGGTCTACAAGGGTACATGGACACACTCTCCCGTTCGTTGCTATGCTTCTCATAGATAGATCTTGCGTGATCGTAGGTATTTTTTTTTGAAATACTACGTTCCCCAACACTTATATCAAATAACCTCTTTTCACCAGCAAGTTTGAAATCATAGTTGAGTTCCTTGGTTGCCCAAAAAGCTTTATGTTCTAATTCAAGAGGCAAATGACAAGCTTTACCATAAACCATTTTATAAGGAGACATACCCATATGATTTTTATAAGATGTTCTAAAAGCCCAAAGTGCATCATCTAATTTCTTAGACCAATTCTTCCTAGACCTATTGACAGTCTTTTGCAAAATTAATTTTCTTTCTCTATTATAAGCTCAACTTGACCACTAGACTGAGGATGATAGGGTGATGCAAATCTATGGTTAACATCATATTTAGCAAGCATTTTACGGAAAGAACCATGAATAAAGTGTGAACCACCATCAGTCATCAAATATCTGGGAACTCCAAACCATGGGAAAATAAATTCCTTCAGCATTTTAATAGAGGTGGTGTGATCAGCACTACTGGTTGGAATAGCTTCTACCCATTTAGTAACATAATCAACAGCAACCAAAATATGTGTATACCCATTAGAGTAAGGAAAAGGTCCCATGTAATCAAAGCCCCAAACATCAAATGGTTCAACAGCAAGTGAATAATTCATAGGCATTTCTTGACGCTTACCAATATTACCTATTCTTTGACATTCATCACAAGAGGAGACGAACTTACGAGCATCTTTGAAGAGAGTAGGCCAATAAAATCTAGACCGCAATACCTTGCGAGCAGTTGTATCTCCAACATGATGTCCTCCATATGCTTCGGAGAGACATTTCCGAAGGATTCTTCCCTGTTCATGCTCAGGTACACAACATCTAATAATACCATCTACTCCTTCTTTATAAAGATGCGGGTCATCCCAAAAGTAATGTCTTAAATCATAAAAGAGCTTTTTCTTTTGTTGGTCGGTAAAACTAGCTGGTAAATATTTAGCAACAATGTAATTAGCATAGTCAGCATATGAAGGAGTATTATTAATAATATTTATTTCAGCTAATTGCTCATCAGGAAAACTATCATCAATAGGTAGTGGGTCATTAAGCACATTTTCAAGTCTAGACAAGTTATCAGCTACGGGGTTCTCAGCTCCTTTTCTATTAGTGATATGCAAATCAAATTCTTGTTGCAAGAGAACCCACCGAATAAGTCTAGGTTTAGCATCTTTCTTTTCCATAAGATATTTAATAACAACATGGTCTGTGTGAATAGTTACTTTTGAATCAACAATGTAAGATCTAAATTTGTCACAAGCAAACACAACTGCTAAGAATTCTTTTTCAGTGGTAGCATAATTCTTTTGAGCATTCTCTAGAGTTTTACTAGCATAATGAATAACATTTAGTTTCTTATCAATTCTTTACCCTAGAACAACATGCTACTTCTCGAGCTTGCGTTGTATTCCCTCGAAGAGGAAAGGGTAATGCAACATAGTAGCGTAAGTATTTCCCTCAGTTTTTGAGAACCAAGGTATCAATCCAGTAGGAGACCACGCGTGAGTCCCTCGCACCTGCACAAACAAATAAGAACTTCACAACCAACGCGATAAGGGGTTGTCAAGCCCTTTATGGTCACTTACGAAAGTGAGATCTGATAGATAGGATAGTGTGATATTTTTGGTATTTTTGGATATAAGAACATAAAGTAAATAAAGCAAAGTAAAGTAGATAGGAGAATTATATGTTGGGAATAGACCCGGGGGCCATAGGTTTCACTAGTGGCTTCTCTCATGATAGCAGAATTCTACGGTGGGTGAACAAATTACTGTTGAGCAACTGATAGAAAAGCGAATAGTTAAGAGAATATCCATGTTGGGGAACGTAGTATTTTTAAAAAATTTCCTACGATCACGCAAGATCTATCTACTAGATGCATAGCAACGAGAAGGGAGAGTGTGTCTATGTACCCTCGTAGACCGGGAGCGGAAGCGTCAAGTGACGCGGTTGATGTAGTCGAACTTCTTCGTGATCCAACCGATCAAGCACCGAACGTACGGCACCTCCGCGTTCAGCACACGTTCAGCTTGATGACGTCCCACGAGCTCTTGATCCAGTTGAGCTTCACGGGAGAGTTTCGTCAACACGACGGCGTGGTGACGAATATGATGTATCTACCGGCGCAGGGCTTCGCCTAAGCACTGCAACGGTATGACCGAGGTGTGTTTTTGTGGAGAGGGGCACCGCACACGGCTAAAACAATTCAACTTGTGTGTCCTAGGGTGCCCCCTGCCCCCATATATAAAGGAGCAAGGGAGAGGCCGGCCCTAGAGGGGGCGCGCCAAGTGTGGGGAGTCCTACTAGGACTCCCAAGTCCTAGTAGGATTCCCCTTTCCTTTCCGGAGTAGGAGAGAAGGAAAGAGGGGGAGAGGGAGAAGGAAAAGGGGGCTGCACCCCTTGTCCAATTCGGACCAGAAGGGGGGCACGCGCTCCTTCCTTTTGGCCTCTCTCTTCTATTCCCGTAACTCCCCGGTACTCCGAAAATACCCGAATCACTCGGAACCTTTCCGATGTCCGAATATAGTCGTCCAATATATCGATTTTTACGTCTCGACCATTTCGAGACTCCTCGTCATGTCCCCGGTCTCATCTGGGACTCCGAACTCCTTCGGTACATCAAAACTCATAAACTCATAATACCGATCGTTATCAAACGTTAAACGTGCGGACCCTACGGGTTCGAGAACTATGTAGACATGACCGAGACTCATCTCCGGTCAATAACCAATAGCGGAACCTGGATGCTCATATTGGCTCCTACATATTCTACGAAGATCTTTATCGGTCAAACCGCATAACAACATACGTTGTTCCCTTTGTCATCGGTATGTTACTTGCCCGAGATTCGATCGTCGGTATCTCAATACCTAGTTCAATCTCGTTACCGGCAAGTCTCTTTACTCGTTCCGTAATACATCATCCTGCAACTAACTCATTAGCTGCAATGCTTGCAAGGCTTATAGTGATGTGCATTACCGAGTGGGCCCAGAGATACCTCTCCGACAATCGAAGTGACAAATCCTAATCTCGAAATATGCCAACCCAACAAGTACCTTCGGAGACACCTGTAGAGTACCTTTATAATCACCCAGTTACGTTGTGACGTTTGGTAGCACACAAAGTGTTCCTCCGGTATTCGGGAGTTGCATAATCTCATAGTCATAGGAACATGTATAAGTCATGAAGAAAGCAATAGCAGTAAAACTTAAACGATCATAGTGCTAAGCTAACGGATGGGTCTTGTCCATCACATCATTCTCCTAATGATGTGATCCCGTTGATCAAATGACAACTCATGTCTATGGCTAGGAAACATAACCATCTTTGATCAATGAGCTAGTCTAGTAGAGGCATACTAGGGACACTCTGTTTTGTCTATGTATTCACACATGTACTAAGTTTCCGGTTAATACAATTCTAGCATGAATAATAAACATTTATCATGATATAAGGAAATAAATAATAAATTTATTATTGCCTCTAGGGCATATTTCCTTCAGTCTCCCACTTGCACTAGAGTCAATAATCTAGCACACATCGCCATGTGATTTAATACCGATAGTTCACATCGTTATGTGAATAACACCCATAGTTCACATCACCATGTGACCAACACCCAAAGGGTTTACTAGAGTCAATAATCTAGTTCACATCGCTATGTGATTAATACCCAAGAGTAATAAGGTGTGATCATGTTTTGCTTGTGAGAGAAGTTTAGTCAACGGGTCTGTCACATTCAGATCCGTATGTATTTCGCAAATTTCTATGTCTACAATGCTCTGCATAGAGCTACTCTAGCTAATTGCTCCCACTTTCAATACGCATCCAGATTGATACTTAGAGTCATCTGGATTTAGTGTCAAAGCTTGCATCGGCGTAACCCTTTACGACGAACTCTTTATCACCTCCATAATCGAGAAACATTTCCTTAGTCATCCAGTTACTAAGGATAATTTTGACCGCTGTACAGTGATCTACTCCTGGATCACTATTGTACCCCTTTGACAAACTCATGGCAAGGTACACAACATGTTTGGTACACATCATGGCATACTTTATAGAACCTATGGCTGAGGCATAGGGAATGACTTTCATTCTCTCTATATTTTTCTGCTGTGGTCTGGCTTTGAGTCTTACTCAACTTCACACCTTACAAGTCAGGAAAGAACTCCTTCTTTGACTGATCCATTTTGAACTACTTCAAAATCTTATCAAGATATGTACTCATCGAAAGTCATATCAAGCGTCTTGATCTATCTCTATAGATCTTCATGCCCAATATGTAAGCGGCTTCACCAAGGTCTTTCTTTGAAAAAATCCTTTCAAACACTCCTTTATGCTTTCCAGAAAATTCTACATCATTTCTGATCGACAATATGTCATTCACATATACTTATCAGAAAGGTTGTAGTGCTCCCACTCACTTCTTGTAAATACAGGCTTCACCGCAAGTCTATATAAATCTATATGCTTTGATCAACTTATCAAAGCGTATATTCCAACTCCGAGATGCTTGCACCAGTCCATAGAAGGATCGCTGGAGCTTGCACATTTTGTTAGCACTTTTAGGATTGACAAAACCTTCTGGTTGCATCATATACAATTCTTCTTTAATAAATCCATTAAAGAACGCAGTTTCGTTATCCATTTGCCAGATTTCATAAAATGTGGCAATTGCTAACATGATTCGGACAGACTTAAGCATCACTACGGGTGAGAAAATCTGATCATAGTCAACACCTTGAACTTGTCGAAAACCTTTCGCAACAAGTCGAGCTTTGTAGACAGTAACATTACCATCGGCGTCAGTCTTCCTCTTAAAGATCCATTTATTTTCAATGGCTTGCCGACCATCGGGCAAGTCAAGCAAAGTCCAAACTTTGTTCTCATACATGGATCCCATCTCAGATTTCATGGCCTCGAGCCATTTTGCGGAATCTGGGCTCATCATCGCTTCCTCATAGTTCGTAGGTTCATCATGGTCCAGTAACATGACTTCCAGAACCGGGTTGCCGTACCACTCTGGTGCGGAACGTACTCTGGTTGATCTACGAAGTTTAGCAGTAACTTGATTCGAAGTTTCATGATCATCATCATTAGCTTCCTCACTAATTGGTGTAGGAATCACTGGAACCAGTTTCTGTGATGTACTACTATCCAATTCAGGAGAAGGTACAATTACCTCATCAAGTTCCACTTTCCTCCCACTCACTTCTTTCGAGAGAAACTCCTTCTCTAGAAAGGATCCACTCTTAGCAACAAAGACCTTTCCTTCGGATCTGTGATAGAAGGTGTACCAACAGTTTCTTCTTGGTATCATATGAAGATTTACTTCTCCGATTTGGGTTCGAGCTTATCATGTTGAAACTTTTTCACATAAGCATCGCAGTCCCAAACTTAAAGAAATGACAGCTTAGGTTTCTCATCAAACCATAGTTCATACGGTGTCATCTCCACGGATTTAGATGGTGCCCTATTTAACGTGAATGTAGCTGTCTCTAATGCATAACCCCAAAAGCGATAGTGGTAGATCGGTAAGAGACATCATCGATCGCACCATATCTAATAAAGTACGGTTACGACGTTCGGACACACCATTACGCTGTGGTGTTCCGGGTGGCGTGAGTTGTGAAACTATTCCACATTGTTTCAAATGAAGACCAAACTCGTAACTCAAATATTCTCGTCCACGATCAGATCGTAGAAACTTTATTTTCTTGTTACGATGATTCTCTACTTCACTCTGAAATTCTTTGAACTTTTCAAATGTTTCAGACTTGTGCTTCATTAAGTAGATATACCCATATCTGCTCAAATCATCAGTGAAGGTCAGAAAATAACGATACCCGCCGCGAGCTTCAACACTCATTGGCCCACATACATCAGTATGTATGATTTCCAACAAATCTGTTGCTCGCTCCATAGTTCCGGAGAACGGAGTTTTAGTCATCTTGCCCATGAGGCATGGTTCACAAGCACCAAGTGATTCATAATCAAGTGATTCCAAAAGTCCATCACTATGGAGTTTCTTCATGCGTTTTACACCAATATGACCTAAATGGCCGTGCCACAAATAAGTTGCACTTATCATTATTAACCTTGCATATTTTGGCTTCAATTTTATGAATATGTGTATCACACGATCGAGATCCAACAAACCATTTTCATTGGGTGTATGACCATAGAAGGTTTTATTCATGTAAACAGTACAACAATTATTCTCTAACTTACATGAATAACCGTATTGCAATAAACATGATCAAATCATATTCATGTTCAACACAAACACCAAATAACACTTATTTAGGTTCAACACTAATCCCGAAAGTATAGGGAGTGTGCGATGATGATCATATCAATCTTGGAACTACTTCCAATACACATCGTCACTTCATCCTTTAACTAGTTTCTGTTCATTATGCAACTCCCATTTCGAGTTACTACTCTTTAGCAACTAAACCAGTATCAAATACCGAGGGGTTGCTATGAACACTAGTAAAATACACATCAATAATCTGTATATCAAATATACCTTTGTTCACTTTGCCATCCTTCTTATCCGCCAAGTATCTAGGGCAGTTCCACTTCCAGTGACCATTTCCTTTGCAGTAGAAGCACTTAGTTTTAGGCTTGAGTTTAGCTTTGGGTTTCTTCATGGTAGTGACAACTTGCTTGTCATTCTTCTTGAAGTTCCCCTTCTATCCCTTTGACCTTTACTTGAAACAAGTGGTCTTGTTAACCATCAACACTTGATGCTCTTTCTTGATTTCTACCTTTGCCGATTTCAGCATCGCGAAGAGCTTGGGAATTACTTTCGTCATCCCTTGCATATTATAGTTCATCACGAAGTTCTACTAACTTTGGTGATAGTGACTAGAGAATTTTGTCAATTACTATCTTACCTGGAAGATTAACTCCCACTTGATTCAAGCAATTGCAGTACCCAGACAATCTGAGCACATGCTCACTGGTTGAGCTATTCTCCTCCATCTTGTAGGCAAAGTATTGTCAGAGGTCTCATACCTCTCGACACGGGCATGAGTATGAAATACTAATTTCAACTCTTGGAACATCTTATATGCTCCGTGGCGTTCAAAACGTTTTTGAAGTCCCGGTTCTAAGCCGTAAAGCATGGTGCACTTAAACTATCAAGTAGTCATCATACCGAGCTTTTGTCTAAACGTTCATAACGTCTGCATCAGCTCCTGCAATAGGTCTGTTACCTAGCGGTGCATCAAGGACATAATTCTTCTGTGCAGCAATGAGGATAATCCTCAGATCACGGAACAATTCCGCATCATTGCTACTAACATCTTTCAACTTAGTTTTCTCTAGGAACATATAAAAAATAAACGGGGAGCAACATCGCGAGCTATTGATCTATAACATAGATATGCTAATACTACCAGGACTAAGTTCATGATAAATTAAAGTTCAATTTAATCATATTACTTGAAGAACTCCCACTTAGATAGACATCCCTCCGGTCATCTAAATGATCACGTGATCCAAATCAACTAAACCATGTCCGATCATCACGTGAGATGGAGTAGTTTCAATGGTGAACATCTTATGTTGATCATATCTACTATATGATTCACGCTCGACCTTTCGGTCTCCAGTGTTCCGAGGCCATATCTGCATATGCTAGGCTCGTCAAGTTTAACCCGAGTATTCTGCGTGTGCAAAACTTGCTTACACCCGTTGTATTTGAACGTAGAGCTTATCACACCCGATCATCACGTGGTGTCTCGGCACGACGAACTTTCGCAACGGTGCATACTCAGGGAGAACACTTATACCTTAAAATTTAGTAAGGGATCATCTTATAATGCTACCGTCGTTCTAAGCAAAATAAGAAGCATAATAAGATAAACATCACATGTAATCAAAATATGTGACATGATATGGCCATCATCATCTTGTGCTTTTGATCTCCATCTCCAAAGCACCGTCATGATCACCTTCGTCACCGGCGCGACACCTTGATCTCCATCGTAGCATCGTTGTCGTCTCGCCAACTATTGTTTCTACGACTATCGCTACCGGTTAGTGATAAAGTAAAGCAATTACATGGTGATTGCATTTCATACAATAAAGCGACAACCATATGGCTCCTGCCAGTTGCCGATAACTTTACAAAACATGATCATCTCATACAAAACCGTATATCTCATCATGTCTTGACCATATCACATCACAACATGCCCTGCAAAAACAAGTTAGACATCCTCTACTTTGTTGTTGCAAGTTTTACGTGGCTGCTACGGGCTTAGCAAGAACCGTTCTTACCTACGCATACAAAAACAATAACGATGTTTCGTCAAGTATGTGCTGTTTTAACCTTCACAAGGACCGGGCATAGCCACACTTGATTCAGCTAAAGTGAGAGAGACAGACACCCGCCAGTCACCTTTAAGCAACGAGTGCTCATAACGGTGAAACCAGTCTCGCGTAAGCGTACGCGTAATGTCGGTCCGGGCCGCTTCATCTCACAATACCGCCGAACCAAAGTATGACATGCTGGTAAGCAGTATGACTAGTATCGCCCACAACTCATTGTGTTCTACTCGTGCATATCATCTACGCATAGACCTGGCTCATGATGCCACTGTTGGGGAACGTAGTATTTTTAAAAAATTTCCTACGATCACGCAAGATCTATCTACTAGATGCATAGCAACGAGAAGGGAGAGTGTGTCTACGTACCCTCGTAGACCGGGAGCGGAAGCGTCAAGTGACGCGGTTGATGTAGTCGAACTTCTTCGCGATCCAACCGATCAAGCACCGAACGTACGGCACCTCCGCGTTCAGCACACGTTCAGCTTGATGACGTCCCACGAGCTCTTGATCCAGTTGAGCTTCACGGGAGAGTTTCGTCAACACGACGGCATGGTGACGGATATGATGTATCTACTGGCGCAGGGCTTCGCCTAAGCACTGCAACGGTATGACCGAGGTGTGTTTTTGTGGAGAGGGGCACCGCACACGGCTAAAACAATTCAACTTGTGTGTCCTAGGGTGCCCCCTGCCCCCATATATAAAGGACCAAGGGAGAGGCCGGCCCTAGAGGGGGCGCGCCAAGTGTGGGGAGTCCTACTAGGACTCCCAAGTCCTAGTAGGATTCCCCTTTCCTTTCCGGAGTAGGAGAGAAGGAAAGAGGGGGAGAGGGAGAAGGAAAAGGGGGCTGCACCCCTTGTCCAATTCGGACCAGAAGGGGGGCACGCGCCTCCTTCCTTTTGGCCTCTCTCTTCTATTCCCGTAACTCCCCGGTACTCCGAAAATACCCGAATCACTCGGAACCTTTCCGATGTCCGAATATAGTCGTCCAATATATCGATTTTTACGTCTCGACCATTTCGAGACTCCTCGTCATGTCCCCGGTCTCATCTGGGACTCCGAACTCCTTCGGTACATCAAAACTCATAAACTCATAATACCGATCGTTATCAAACGTTAAGCGTGCGGACCCTACGGGTTCGAGAACTATGTAGACATGACCGAGACTCATCTCCGGTCAATAACCTATAGCGGAACCTGGATGCTCATATTGGCTCCTACATATTCTACGAAGATCTTTATCGGTCAAACCGCATAACAACATACGTTGTTCCCTTTGTCATCGGTATGTTACTTGCCCGAGATTCGATCGTCGGTATCTCAATACCTAGTTCAATCTCGTTACCGGCAAGTCTCTTTACTCGTTCCGTAATACATCATCCTGCAACTAACTCATTAGCTGCAATGCTTGCAAAGCTTATAGTGATGTGCATTACCGAGTGGGCCCAGAGATACCTCTCCGACAATCGGAGTGACAAATCCTAATCTCGAAATACGCCAACCCAACAAGTACCTTCGGAGACACCTGTAGAGTACCTTTATAATCACCCAGTTATGTTGTGACGTTTGGTAGCACACAAAGTGTTCCTCCGGTATTCGGGAGTTGCATAATCTCATAGTCATAGGAACATGTATAAGTCATGAAGAAAGCAATAGCAGTAAAACTTAAACGATCATAGTGCTAAGCTAACGGATGGGTCTTGTCCATCACATCATTCTCCTAATGATGTGATCCCGTTGATCAAATGACAACTCATGTCTATGGCTAGGAAACATAACCATCTTTGATCAATGAGCTAGTCTAGTAGAGGCATACTAGGGACACTCTGTTTTGTCTATGTATTCACACATGTACTAAGTTTCCGGTTAATACAATTCTAGCATGAATAATAAACATTTATCATGATATAAGGAAATAAATAATAAATTTATTATTGCCTCTAGGGCATATTTCCTTCAATCTAGGCATGATCATTATATATAGGCATCACGTTCGTGACAAGTAGACCGAAAAGATTCTGCATCTACTACTATTACTCCACACATCGGCCGCTATCCAGCATTCATCTAGAGTATTAAGTTCATAAGAACAGAGTAATGCTTTAAGCAAGATGACATGATGTAGAGGGATAAACTCAAGCAATATGATATAAACCCCATCTTTTTATCCTCGATGGCAACAGTACAATACAATACATGCCTTGCTGCCCCTGCTGTCACTGGGAAAGGACACCGCAATATTGAACCCAAAGCCAAGCACTTCTCACATTGCAAAAACTATAGATCTAGTAGGCCAAACCAAACCAATAATTCGAAGAGACTTGGAAGGATATTATAATCATACATAAAAGATTTCAGAAAAGAAACAAATATTTCTCGTAGATAATCTTGATCATAAACCCACAATTCATCAGATCTCGACAAAAACACTGCAAAAAGATTACATCAAATAGATCTCCTTGAAGACCGAGGAGAACTTGGTATTGAGATCCAAAAAGAGAGAAGAAGCCATCTAGCTAATAACTATGGACCCAAAGGTCTGTGGTAAACTACTCACAACTCATGGTGAGGCTATGGTGTTGATGTAGAAGCACTCCCTGAAAGATCCCCCCTCCGGCAGAGCTCCGGAACAGGCCCCAAGATGGGATCTCACGGGAACAGAAGGTTGCGGCGGTGGAATTAGGGTTTTCTCTGTTGCCTCGATGTTTTCAGGGTACATGGATATATATATATATATATATATATATATATATATATATATATATATATATATATATATATATATATATATATATATATATAGGAGGAAGGAGGGCATTGGGGGAGCCAGAGGGGGCCCACGAGGGTGGGGGGCGCGCCCTGTAGGAGGGGGCGTGCCCTAGACCCTCGTGGCCGCCTCCTTCGTTCCCTCACGTGTACTCCAAGTCTTCTATGTTGATATTGTTCGAAAAATAACTCTCGCGAAGGTTTCATTCTGTTTGGACTCCGTTTGATATCTGCGAAACCCTGAAATAGGCAAAAAAAACAGCAATCTGCACTGGGCCTTGGGTTAGTAGGTTAGTCCCAAAAATAATATAAAAGTGTATAATAAAGTCCAAAACATAATATATAATAGCATGGAACAATAAAAAAATTATAGATACATTGGAGACGTATCAAGCATCCCCAAGCTTAATTCCTGTTCGTCCTCGAGTAGGTAAATTTATAAAAACAGAATTTTTGATGTGGAATGCTAACCAACATAATTCTCAATATAATTTCTTTATTGTGGGATGAATGTTTAGATCTGAAAGATTTAGGACAAAAGTCTATATTGACATAAGAAATAATAATACTTCAAGCATACTAACAAAGCAATTATGTCTTCTCAAAATAACATGGCCAAAAAAAGTTATCCCTACAAAATCATATAGTCTGGCTATGCTCCCTCTTCATCACACAAAATATTCATATCATGCACAACCCCGGTTTCAGCCAAGCAATTGTTTTCATACTCAAATATTTTCAAACCTTTCAACTTTCACGCAATACTTGAGCGTTAGCCATGGATATAGCACTATAGGTGGAATAGAGTGGTGGTTGTGGAGAAGACAAAAAGGAGGAAGATAGTCTCACATCAACTAGGCGTATCAATGGGCTATGAAGATGCCCATCAATAGATATCAATGTGTGTGAGCAGGGATTGCCATGCAACGGATGCACTAGAGCTATAAGTGTATGAAAGCTCATCAAAAGAAACTAAGTGGGTGTGCATCCAACTTGCTTGCTCATGAAGACCTAGGGCATTTGAGGAAGCCCGTCGTTGGAATATACAAGTCAAGTTCTGTAATGAAAATGCCCACTATTATATGAAAGTGACAAAACAAGAGACTCTCTATCATGAAGATCATGGTGCTACTTTAAAGCACAAGTGTGGAAAAAGGATAGTAGAATTGTCCCTTCTCTCTTTTCTCTCATTTTTTTGGAGGGGCTTTCTCTTTTTTTAGCCCCTCTCTATTTTTTTGGCCATATTTTTATTATTTGGCCTTTCCTCACATGGGACAATGCTCTAATAATGAAGATCATCACACTTTTATTGACTTACAACTCAAAGATTACAACTCGAAGCTAGAACAAAATACGACTCTATATGAATGCCTCCGGCGGTGTATCGGGATGTGCAATGAATCCAGAGTGACATGTATGAGAAAATATGCATGGTGGCTTTGCCACGAATACGATGTCAACTACATGATCATACATGGCAATATGACAATATGAAGTGTGTCATATGAACGGAACGGTGGAAAGTTGCATGGCAATATATCTCGGAATGGCCATGGAAATGCCATGATAGGTAGGTATGGTGTTGTTTTAAGGAAGGTATATGGTGGGTGTATGGTATCGGCGAGAGTTGCACGGTACAAGAGAGGCTAGCAATGGTGGAAGGGTGAGAGTGCGTATAATCCATGGACTCAACATTAGTCATAAAGAACTCATATACTTATTGCAAAAATTTACGAGTCATCAAAACAAAGTAATCAACACATGCTCCTAGGGGGGAGGTTGGTAGGATTTAACCATCGCGTGCCCCCGGCCTCCACACAAAGGATGACACTCAATAAATACCTCATGCTCTAACTTCGTCACATAGCGGTTCACCATACGTGCATGCTACGGGAATCACAAACTTTAACACAAGTATTTCTCAAATTCATAATTACTCCACTAGCATGACTCTAATATCATCATCCTCATATCTCAAAACAATCATCAAGTATCAAACTTCTCATCATATTCAATGCACTTTATGTGAAAGTTTTTACTATATTCATCTTGGATGCCTATCATATTAGGACTAGTTTTATAACCAAAGCCCATTACCATGATGTTCTAAAAGACTCTCAAAAGGATATAAGTGAAGCATGAGAGATAAAAAATTTCTACAAAATAAAATCACCGCCGTGCTCTAAATGATATAAGTGAAGCACTAGAGCAAAACTGTCTAGCTCAAAAGATATAAGTGAAGCACATAGAGTATTCTGACAAATTCTAAACCATATTTATCTCTCTCAAAAGGTGTGTCCAGCAAAGATGATTGTGGCAAACTAAAAAGCAAAGACTCAAATCATACATGACGCTCCAAGCAAAACACATATCATGTGGTGAATAAAAATATAGTCCCGAGTATAGTTACCGATAGATGAAGACGAAAGAGGGGATGCCTTCCCGGGGCATCCCCAAGCTTAGGCTTTTTGTTGTCCTTGAATTTTACCTTGGGGTGCCTTGGGAATCCCCAAGCTTAGGCTCTTGCCACTCTTTGTTCCATAGTCCATCAAAGCCATACTCAAAACTTGAAAACTTCACAACACAAAACTTAGCCAAAAATCTCGTGAGCTCCGTTAGTATAAGAAAACAAACCACCACTCAAAGGTACTGTAATGAACTCATTCTTTGTTTATATTGGTGTTAAACCTATTGTATTCCAACTTCTCTATGATTCATACTCCCCAATTAATTCTGAGAATGGTTTCATACTTAAACCATACTTGAACCATACCCGTACATGTATCTCTCAAAACCATATTTGAACCATACCAATTTAATGTCATTGTCAGCCCAACCAAAACTAAACCCTCTATTTTTTTCCACCCAAACCAATTTAAACCCAATACATAACCGTGGGTTTAAACCCAATACATAACTATGGGTTTGCTCAATGTATATATGATTGCACAAATCGACATACTAAGAAGCAAATGACATAGAAAAGGCATAAGTGCATCTACAACAGTTTGGGAACAAAGTTATCATTGAGATACGGTCAACACACAACAAGAGTCAAAATGACAATGCGCACGACTGAAAAGCTCACTTACAAGTGTATTAAAACCAATTGCTTAGCTAAAGCACAAGCAGACACATTCGATTTGCACTACTAGAAAAACAGCTATCACCAATATGGACACTACTGGCGCACTATACATGTGGTGCGCCATTACAAAACAGTAATGGCGGACCAGGTGAAAAGTGCGCCATTACTAAGTTTGACCAAGGTTTGACCCAGTCATGTACATAGTAATGGCGCACTTTGTATAGGTGCGCCATTACTAAGTTGACATAGTAATGGCGCACATTTACAAAGTGCGCCATAATTATGTATATGACTGAGTCAAACTTAGTAATGGCGCACTTTGCATAGGTGCGCCATTACTATGTCAAACTTAGTAATGGCGCACATATACAAAGTGCACCATTACTAACTTTGACCAAGTCATACACATAGTAATGGTGCACTTTGTGAAGGTGCGCCATTACTAACTTTCTATGTGGCCGAAAATTCACCAAATGCACCCCCCCCCGTGGACCGCCTTTTCAATTTAAAAAAAATAAAAGAAAATAAGTTTCCCATGTGATATGTGATCTAGTTTTTGGGAAAATTTACAAATATGAATTTCGACTTTATTTGCAAAATCTCTCTGGAATTTAGTAAAATGGGCATAACTTTTGCATACGAACTCGGATTAAAAAGTTTTTTATATGAAAAAACATCAACTCGAAAAGTTACATCCGAATTCAACCGCGCGCGGGGGGGGGGGAGG
>LR738715.1:40694601-40807365 GCA_902687465.1 Secale cereale
TTGAAGATTTTTAGAATAACAGAATAAAAGATACGGGGCTTTTAAGATCTAGAGGGGGGAAATGGAAAAAAATTCAAACTTAGTAATGGCGCACCATTTGCTAGGTGCACCACTAGTAAGAGAAAAAAATTGGTTTCGATTTTTTTTTGGACAAAATGTTCAAATTATGATACGTAATATGACCGGGAAGTTTGAAATATTTTTTTAAAATTTCATCACACTCATGAACATGAACAAAGTCCTAGACATCTACAAGGTTTAATAGGATTAATATGATAGATATATCAACAAGTGCCTGTTAAGTGAGCTGGTGCTGGGGTTGGATAGAACTGAGAAGTTAAGGGTGCTGGGGCTGTTGTAGTGTGAGGATGGGTGACCTTCCGGGAAGTTTGACCACGGAGTGCGATTTGACTTGAGATTAAGCATATTGACCCGAGATTAAGCCATAGTGACTCGAGATTAAGAAAAAAAACAAAAAAATTGAAAAAACATTGTTAGTAATGGCGCACTTCTATGTGGTGCGCCATTACTAAGTCACATAGTAATGGTGCACTTCTAGGCATAGTAATGGCGCACTATAGGTGCGTCATTACTATCTGTGATAGTAATGGTGCACCGAATGTGTGCCATTACTAACGGTTACTAATGGCGTGATAATAGTGGCGCACCTATAGTGCGCCATTAATAGCCAAAATAGGTGTGCCACTAACAACCTTTTTTCTAGTAGTGTTGCATGTGGTGTTTCACCATAATACAGAATTACATAGTGCATTGCAACATGTACACGGATAAAAGATACTCGTTTTTGATGCATCCTTGTTTATTGCATATAACCAATGCCCAGAAACCGGTTTGGACCCATAGTTTATAGCCGTTAATAACCAAATTTCTTAATCCCATAACCAACTATACCCAAATTGGTTTCTTCACATACCCAAACCAAAACCAAACTAAAAAAGATTCAGCCCAATAAAACCTGAACCAATCAAACCCAAAGTAAGAACCGAACCATTTCACCCAGTTTTTTAATCGCCATTCTCAGGTTTATCCCCAATACTACTTATAGATTCATCAAAATAAGCAAACAAACACGAAAAACAGAATCTGACAAAAACAGAACAGTCTGTAGCAATCTGTAACTTCCGAATACTTCTGTAACTCCAAAAATTTTTGAAATAAATTGGTGAACGTGAGTAATTTGTCTATTAATCATCTGCAAAAAGAATCAACTAAATAGCACTCTCCAGTAAAATTTGGTGTCCAATCTGGTGAGTGCTAAAGTTTCTGTTTTTTACAGCATGATCATATAAACTTCGCACAAGTCTATCCAAAGGTTCTACTTGGCACAAAGCCACAAACACTAATTAAAACACAAAACCACATATAAACAGAAGCTAGATGCAATATTTATTCCTAAACAGAAGCAAAAACAAAGAAAATAAAATTGGGTTGCCTCCAACAAGTGCTATCGTTTAACGCCCCTAGCTAGGCACGATACAAGGATAGATCTAGGTATTGCCATCTTTGGTCTTTACTCTTTTGGTGGTGTCAAGTTCGAATCTAGGAGGTTCTTTACGTTTCCTTTCATATTCGAAAATCTTTAGACGTAATGAATCCAACCGCTTATTGCAAAGGGTAATCAACATATTCATGTGGTGGAGATTTCCGCTAACATTCTTAAGAGTTTCAAGAGACTTTTGTAATATTTTCGTTACTTCGCAAATTTTCTAAAAAATTTGTGTCTCTTCCGGGGTAGAGGGTTTCCCGAACAAATCTATCAAAGCATTATAGGAATCAAGAGTATGAATCCCCAAGAAATTTCCTCCGGTAACGGTATCAAGGACAAGCCTATTCCAAGGAGTTATGCCAATATAAAAGTTGCGAAGAAGCACGGCAGTGGAAAGCTTTCCTAGTAGATCTATTTTGAGCATTGCAAATTCTATACCAGGCATCTTTTAGATTTTCCTCCTCCCTTTGTTTAAAATTAAGAACCTCACTCTCGGGAGTATTGATAATGATAGGTGTGCTAGCCATGACGGCAAGGCAAAGCAAACGATAAACACACGGCAAAAGAAGGGCAAATAAAATGGCAAGGGTGAAGCGGGGGAGAGGAAAACGAGAGGCAAATAAATGTAATGCGAAGGATAAGGGTTTGTGATAGGTACTTGGTATATGACTTTTGCGTAAGCCTCCCCGGCAACGGTGCCAGAAATTTTTCTTGCTACTTCTCGAGCTTGCGTTGTATTCCCTCAAAGAGGAAAGGGTGATTCAGCACAGTAGCATAAGTATTTCCCTCAGTTTTTGAGAACCAAGGTATCAATCCAGTAGGAGACCACGCGCGAGTCTCTCGCACCTGCACAAACAAATAAGAACTTCGCAGCCAACGCGACAAGGGGTTGTCAATCCCTTTACGATCACTTACGAAAGTGAGATCTGATAGATAGGATAGTGTGATATTTTTGGTATTTTTGGATATAAGAACAGAAAGTAAATAAAGCAAAGTAAAGTAGATAGGAGATTTATATGTTGAGAATAGACCCGGGGGCCATAGGTTTCAGTAGTGGCTTCTCTCATGATAGTAGAATTCTACGGTGGGTGAACAAATTACTGTCGAGCAATTGATAGAAAAGCGAATAGTTATGAGAATATCTAGGCATGATTATTATATATAGGCATCACGTCCGTGACAAGTAGACCGAAACGATTCTGCATCTACTGCTATTACTCCACACATCGACCACTATCCAGCATGCATCTAGAGTATTAAGTTCATAAGAACAGAGTAATGCTTTAAGCAAGATAACATGATGTAGAGGGATAAACTCAAGCAATATGATATAAAACCCATCTTTTTATCCTCGATGGCAACAATACAACCCGTGCCTTGCTGCCCCTGCTGTCACTGGGAAAGGACATCGCAAGATTGAACCCAAAGCCAAGCTCTTCTCCCATTGCAAGAACTATAGATCTAGTGGCCAAACCAAACCAATAATTCGAAGAGACTTGCAAGGATATTATAATCATACATAAAAGATTTCAGAAAAGAACCAAATTTTTCTCGTAGATAATCTTGATCATAAACCCACAATTCATCGGATCTCGACAAACACACCGCAAAAAGATTACATCGAATAGATCTCCTCGAAGACCGAGGAGAACTTGGTATTGAGATCCAAAAAGAAATAAGAACCATCTAGCTAATAACTATGGACCCGAAGGTCTGTGGTAAACTACTCACAATTCATGGTGAGGCTATGGTGTTGATGTAGAAGCACTTCGTGGAAGATCCCCCCTTCGGTGGAGCTCCGGAATAGGCCCCAAGATGGAATCTCACGGGAACAGAAGGTTGCGGCGGTGGAATTATGGTTTTCTCTATTGCCTTGATGTTTTCAGGGTACATGGATATATATAGGAGGAAGGAGGGCATCGGGGGAGCCAGAGGGGGCCCACGAAGGTGGGGGCGCGCCCTGTAGGAGGGGGCGCACCCTGGACCCTCGTTGTCGCCTCCTTCGTTCCCTCGCGTGTACTCCAAGTCTTCTGTGTTGATATCGTTCCAAAAATAACTCTCGCGAAGGTTTCATTCCGTTTGGACTCCATTTGATATTTCTTTTCAGTGAAACCCTGAAATAGGCAAAAAATAGCAATCTGCACTGGGCCTTGGGTTAGTAGGTTAGTCCCAAAAATAATATAAAAGTGTATAATAAAGCCCATTAAACATCCAAAACATAATATATAATAGCATGGAACAATAAAAAATTATAGATACGTTGGAGACGTATCACAGCACCAACATCATAATCACTAGCATCACACATAATTTCAAAAGGCAAGTTCCAATCAGGTGGTTGAACTATAGGTGCAGAAATTAAGGCTTTCTTAAGTGTTTCAAAGGCTTCAAAGAAATCATCATCAAAACAAAAGGAACATCCTTTTGTAAAAGGTTAGTGAGAGGCCTAGAAATTTTAGAGAAGTCTTTGATAAATCTCCTATAGAAACCAACATGACCCAAGAAACTACGAATACCTTTGATATGCTTAGGACATGGCATTTTCTCAATTGCATCAACCTTAGCCTTATCCACTTTAATACCCTTTTCAGAAATCTTATGGCCCAAGACAATACCTTCATTAACCTTAAAGTGGCATTTCTCCCAATTCAAGACAAGGCTTGTTTGTTCACATCTCTGCAAAACTCGATCAAGATTGCTTAAACAATCATCAAAAGAATTCCCATAGAAAGTGAAATCATCAATGAAAACATCTCAATATTTTCACAAAAGTCAGAGAATATTGCAGTCATGCATCTTTAAAAGGTAGCAGGTGCATTGCATAAACCAAAAGGCATACGTCTATAAGCATAAGTTCCATAGGGACAAGTAAAAGTAATCTTTATTTATCAGGTTGAGAAATAGGTATTTGTGAAAAACAAGAGTATCCATCAAGGAAGAAAAAGTGTGTGTGCTTTGATAATCTTTCTAGCATTTGATCAATAAAAGGTAGATGGTAATGATCTTTTCTAGTTGCTTTATTTAATTTTCTGAAATCAATTACCATTCTATAGCCTGTAACAATTCTTTGTGGAATAAGTTCATTCTTATCATTAGGAACAACAGTAATACCTCCTTTCTTAGGAACACAATGAATGGGACTTACCCATCTACTATCAGCTATAGGATAGATTATACCTACTTCCAGAAGTTTTAATATTTCCGTTCTTACCACTTCTTTCATCTTCGGATTTAACCGTCGTTGATGATCGTCAACGGGTTTAGCATCAGGTTCCATATTAATCTTATGGCGACATAGAGTGGGACTAATGCCCTTTAAATATCAAGAATATAGCCAATAGCAGCTTGGTGCTTCCTTAGAACTTTTAATAATCTCTTTTCTTCATGTTCTGAAAGGTTAGCACTAATAATAATAGGATATATCTCCTTTTCATGAAGATAAGCATATTTCAAAGTGTTAGGCAATTGTTTCAATTCAAACGCAGGATCACCTTTAGGTGGAGGAGGACCTCCTAGAGTTTCAATAGGTAGATTATGTTTAAGCAGAGGACATTGTTCAAAGAAAATATCCTCTCTTTCATTTCTTTCATGCATATGTAAATCATTTTCATGGTCTAGCAAATATTGTTCTAGAGGATCAGTAGGAGGCACAGCAATAGAAGCAAGACCAACAATTTCATCTTTACTAGGTAATTTCTTTTCATGAAGCTTTCTATTAAACTTGGAAAAATTAAATTCATGAGACTCATCACCAAAGCTAACACTGGCAGTTTGTTTCTTACAATGTATTATAGCATTAATGGTGTTCAAGAAAGATCTACCAAAGATAATGGGATAGAAGTCATCTTGTGGGGAACCAAGAACAAGAAAATCAGTAGGGTATTTTATTTTCCCACAGAAATCTTCAACATCTCTAAAAATCTCAATTGGTGATATAGTGTCTCTATTAGCAAGTTTAATAGTGACATCAATGTCTTCTATCTCTGTGGGTGATATGTCATTCATAATTTCTTGGTATAAAGAGTATGAAATAGCACTCATGCTAGCACCTATGTCACATAAAACATGATAGCGGTGATCTCCTATTTTGACTGAAACAATAGGCATGCCAATAATGGGTATGTGTTTATCTTTTATAACAGGCTTAGCAATTCTAGCACCTTCTTCATTAAAGCAAATAACATGTCCATCTACATTTTCTTCCAAGAGATCTCTGATCATAGCAATATTAGGTTCTACTTTAATTTGTTCATCTGGTTTAGGTGTTATGATGTAACTTTTGTTAACCACAATTGAAACTTTAGCATGTTCCTTTATCCTAATAGGGAAAGGTGGTTTTTCAATGTAAGAGCATCTCCAGCCGTTTGCCCACGCGTCCTGGGGGCGAGCCGGCGTTTTTTTCGATGTGGGGACGAGCACGTCCCCAGCCGTCGCCCCCAGGTCGGGCCCCAGACGCCCCCATAGTTCAGCCAAATTTCAGTAAACACGGCCAAATTTCAACAAACACGATATATTTAGGCGAAATTTAGGCGTTTTTACACAAATAAAATTGATGGAAAAAACCCCTAAACTACGGGACGAAGTAGGCGCTGAGCAGGGCGTAGTCGTCGCCGGCGTCCTCCTCCTACTTCTCCTCCTTGACACGGCCGGCGCCGCTGCTCGACCCCTCGCCCCGGCGCGCTGCTTCACGGCGGCGATGTTCGGCGATCTCCTCCAGGGCGCGGCACTGGTGGTCCAGCTCCATGCGCGCGTAGTCCTCACGCGCCCACTTCAGGGTGGCCTCTTCTTTGTCGACCTCCTCGGCGAGGCCAGGCTCCGGCTTCACGGTGGCGAGCCCCGGCTCCGCCTTCACCGTCGCCAGTTCTGGCTCCCTCTTCGGCTTGACGAGGCGAGGATGGGCCGAGGAGGAGGAGCCACGCCCGCCGTCGTTGATGACGAGGCCGACGCCGCGGGTGCGCCTACCGAGCAGCGTCTCGGACGGCTCTGGCTTGATGCTGACCAACACCGGCGCTCCGGAGGAGTGAGTGGAGGATCGGGAGGAGGAGGAGAAGGATGACCAACCCATCATCCTCCTCGGCAGCCACGCGCCGCCGCTCGGAGCGGTCGAGTACTCGAACGGTGGGTCGTTGCCGCCCTCGAGGTGCGCGAGGACGCCGCTGAGCGTGCGGCCCGGGACGCCCCACCACATGCGACGGCCCTCGCTGTTGTTGCGGCCGCGCGGCGTCGGCGCGTTGTCGGTGGAGGTGAGCCACTCCTCCTACCGGCGCTCGAAGTACGCCGTCCATGCCACGTGGTTGCCGGTGGCGTACTCCGAGAGCGCCCGCTCCGCGGCCGTCAGGGACACCCGCGCACACTCGATCTCCGCGTGGAAATAGGCGGGCGTCTCGGGGATGGGCAGAGGGGGGACAGGGACCCCGCCGACGCTGAGCCTCCATCGCGACGGAGCGCGTACGTCGGGCGGCGCAGGGTAGTTGGCCTCGTGGAGGAGGTAGGCCTCCCACTCATGCAGCGAGCGGCGGCCGAAACCGTTGGCCGCCGCCGCGTCGCCGGTGTACCTCGCGCTCATGGTTGCCGGGGGGAGAGAGAGGGGAGGAAGTGCGGCGGCGAGGAGGGGGAGGACTGCTGATGGATGGGTGCCTCACCGGCGCGGCCAGGGGCGCCTTTTATAGTGGCTCGGGGGCGGCCACGTGCGAACGCGTGGCAGGAGGCGGGGCGGCGTCGCTGCACCGCGCCGCCCGTGAATCAATGGCAGGCTGACCGGCGGCAGCCTTGGCATTGATTCCCCGCGGGAAAACCGAGACGATGAGGACGACGAGGTGTCGTCTCGCTAACTCGCCGGTCCCGCCACTCTTTCACGCCAAGACATTCGCGCCGGGCGCCCCCCAGCGTGCCGGGTTCGACCTCGGTCCGCCGGCGCTAGTTTCGGCCCAATCCGGCAAAAAACAGGCTCGTGAGGGCGCGACTGGGCCGATTTTTGGCGTCGGCGTGAAAAACGGCCTTGGGGGGGGGGGGGGCTGTTGGGGGCGCGGCTGGAGATGCTCTAAGCAGTAGGGACAACTGGATCAACATTATAAAGTATAGTTTCTTCTTTAACTGGTATCGGCTCTTTAATTTCTTATTTAATAGGTGGGTGATATTTAAACCACTTCTCTTTAGGGAGATCAACATGAGTAGTGAAAGATTCACAAAAGGAGGCCACTATCTCAGAGTCAAGTCCATATTTAGTGCTAAACTTTGAAAAATCATCGGTATTCATAAAAGATTTAGCACAATCATACTTCAGCTTAATATCTGACTCTTTACCTTCATCGAGTTCCCAAACTTTAGAGTTGCGTTTAACTCTTTCCAAAAGATCCCACCGGAATTCAATAGTTTTCTTCATAAAAGAACCAGCACGAGAAGTATCAAGCATGGATTGATCATTACGAGAAAGCCGAGCATAAAAATTCTAAATAATAATTTCTCTTGAGAGCTCATGATTGGGGCATGAATATAATATTGACTTAACCCTCCCCCAAGCTTGAGCGATACTTTCTCCTTCATGAGGCCAAAAATTATATATGTAATTCCGATCACGATGAACTAGATGCATTGGATTTTTTTGGTGAAACTCCATTTTCAATCGGTTACAGTTCCAGGATCCAATATCATTACATAGCCTATACCATGCTAATGCTTTTCCCTTCAAAGATAAAGGAAAAACCTTCTTCATAACTTGATCTCCGGGTAGACCTGCAAGCTTAAACAATCCACAAATTTGTTCCACATATATCAAGTGCATGTCAGGATGTTTGATTCCATCTCCTGCATAAGGATTAGCTAGCAGTTGTTCTATCTTACCCGAAGGGATTTCATATTCAATATTTTCAGTAGGTGCAGCGGGTTGAGGGGTAGCTAATTGTGGTTTCGGTCGAGGTGAAGATACCCCAAACAAAACCCTCAAAGGATTGTTCTCCATAATAACAAGTGACAATAAATTTCAGCACACTATATGAATGTTTCGATACGAATTTCCACTTACCAGAAGCGCTTCACTCCCCGGCACCGGCGCCAAAAAATTGCCTTGATGACCCACAAGTATAGGGGATCAATTATAGCTCTTTTTGATAAGTAACAGTGTCGAACCCAACGAGGAGCAGAAGGAACTGACAAGTTATTTTCAGTAAGGTAATGTCTGCTAGTGCTGAAATTGTAAGTAGCAGAGTAGTTTGATAGCAAGATAATTTTGTAACGAGCAAGTAACGATAGTAGTAACAAAAGTGCAGCTAGATAGCCCAATCCTTTTGAGGCAAAGGACAAGCCCAGACGGTCTCTTATAATAAGCAAAGTGTTCTTGAGGGTACACGGGAATTTCATCTAGTCACTTTCATCATGTTGGTTCAATTCATGTTCACTACTTTGATAATTTGATATGTGGGTGGATCAGTGAGGGAGTCCTGGATCGGGGGGGGGGGGTCCTCATGTGGCCGAATAAACTCCTGATGGGCCGGACTGGTGCGCCATGAAGATTATAATCAAAGATCATCTCTCGTATCCGGATAGGACTCCTGTGTTTATGTAATGGCAAGTTTTAGGTTCGGGTGTAGATTTTCCTTCCTCTGCAAGATGACATGTACAAACCCTAGGCCCCTCCGGTGTGTATATAAACCGGAGGGTTTAGTCCGTAGAGGCTAGAACATAATCACAATATCTTCATAGGCTAGACTTAGGGTTTAGCCATTACGATCTCGAGGTAGATCAACTCTTGTATTCATATTCATCCATACTAATATAGCAGGAAGTAGGGTATTACCTTGATCGAGAGGGCCTGAACCTGGGTAAACATCGTGTCCCCAGTCTCCTATTACCATCGATCCTCAGACACATAGTTCGGGACCCCCTACCCAAGATCCGCCGGTTTTGACACCGACATTGGTGCTTTCATTGAGAGTTCCACTATGTCGTCGACGGAAGGACCGATGCATCGTGTCATCAACCGCAACGGCGATATCGAGGGAATTTTTCCTCCAGATCAACTTTTCGTGTTCGGCGGCTTCGCGCTCCGTGCCAACACCGAAGGCCACCTCGAGCAGATCGAGAGCTACGCCCATGGCCGTCAAGTCAGATTCGAAATCTTGAACTACGTTGCTGATATCCACGAAGACTTGATCTTCGCCGGATTCGAGCCGGCTGCATCCTCTCTCTGGCACCACGATGAGCATGACCTAACTCTGTCATCGGATCAAGAGACAACACCTTCAACAGTTCTGGCCCTAGATCCAGAACAGACCGCGTCACCCAAGCACGGGAAGCTCAAGCCCACCACGGGAGCCGCAGACTCCACGGTGTTGGAGCCGCACACAGACCCAACTGCGAGCGGGGTCTGTGTTACCGGAACCCCGGACTCAACTCCGTCCTCTCATTCCAAATTGCGCGAATCCGTGCCCTTCAAACCTGATCAGGCGTCTATCACCGAATTCAGTACTACGGATATCTTCCAGCACTCACCCTTTGGCGACATGTTAAAGTCGTTAAGATACCTCTCCCTAGAAGAGGACACCCAGCCGCATTGTATCCAGTTCGAACTGGAGGCTGATGGATAATTTCGTTCCCCACCCACCACCCACTTGATAGCCACGGTCGAAGATCTAACTAATCTACTTGACTATGCTTCCGAAGATTTCGAAGGGATGGACCTCGAAACTGAAGCGGATTGTCGGGGTTTTGGGATGACATATGCCAAAGGATGGCTTATCATGCATGGGGTCAAAAGAACGGCGCCGGGCTCGGGAAGTGGGATAAAGCGATACTTAGGACGCCTACGAATCTTACCCAGGTTCGGGGCTCTCCGGGGAGATAACACCCCTAATCCTGCTCTGCAGGGACTCGGCGTCATCACTGATAGCACTAGAGTAGCTACAGGATTGCTCCTTGAGCTGTGAGGTGAGGAAGAAGAAGATGAACAAGGCTAGCCCACCTCCTCGCTAGGGCTCTTGTCTTGTGAACTTCTAATAGCCAACTATCCAGCCCTCAACATGGAGGATCCTGGGGGGGTTTATATAGGCCTACCCCCCAGGGGTACAATGGTAACTTTGACGTCGTGGCCCCCAGCCAGCAGTGTCTTCTGGTGCCGGCCTCGCCGTCTGTCTGCTGGGGCCCGCCATCTACGGGCCCCCCGTGAGTGCCTTTCACTATGGGGGTGCTTTTGCTAACGACAGCCTCGTTGGGGAGGAGATGGCTACAGTGCCATCGTCCCTCGCCGTACGCTGCCGCCCCGCCCCGTCCCATCATCTTGATGAGGCTCGGACTTCTAGGGTGGGGTGTGCCGTCTGCTACCAGACGGCCGTCTCCCCTGGCTGCCTACCAGAGGCGGTTCGTTCTTGAGCTTGCTCGCTGACCGGTGGAGCCAGCCGCCTGCTGACCCCACAGTTTGTGGGTAGTGGGATCATGGCCTCCTCTGACGCTGCTTGGTCACAAGCCTCGTGGCTAGAGTGGTCCACCTCTTAGGAGATCTCCCCAAAGTACATGGTCACTTTAGCCACGTCCTTATTGATCTTCTAAGGACATGTTCCCCTGTAGCCATGCCCCCGCCACGCCGGGTCCCATCTCAGCATGTTCCCTGAAGGAGGAGCGCGGGGCCGTCTGCTGGCTGGTGGTGCTTGGTGTTGCCGCCTGTTGGGTCCCTGCCGCCTGCTGGCAGCCGGCTCCTAGGGCAGGCCACCCTAGGAGGCGGCTCGAGGAGCAAACGGCCGCGGGAGACCAGGCGGCTACTGATTTGTCTTAAAATACCAAGGGTAGGCACTGAGGGTACCCGTTGTCCATATCTCCGATAGTAGTCCCCGAAGCTGGTGGGACTCCGATGCGGACGCCGGAGATGCTGAGGTGTTCCAGCAGCTTCTCCCCTCAGGCTAGCTTGTTGTCTGTCTCTTGTCTGCTTAAGGAGTCCGTCTGCCACCAGCCGGCTCTGCGCTGCAGGAGCCGGCCTCTGGCAGCCGTACCGTCGTCCCGGAATCTTTGGCAGGAAGTCGCCACCTGGTCAGCGGGCGGCCGAACAGACCCGCGGACCGTTGGCAGCGCCCACGCGTCACCGCCCTATCGCGTCGGCCTGCCAGCCCACGCGCGTGACAGGACATAACAGTTGGCCGGGGCCCGCCACTAAGGGCCTCGGGCCCCGCGCGGATCCATAGTGGCAGAGGTAATCGATTACCCTCCCACGCGCAATAAATGCACGCGGATTAATGATACGTCCAAAACGTATCTATAATTTCTGCTTCCTCCATGCTTCTTTTGTGTGATATTGCTATGATATTGATGCACTTCCATACACTTTTGATCATATTTGGACTAACCTATTAACTCAGTGCACCACAGTGCCAGTTCCTGTTTTCTGCTGTTTTTCTATTTCAGGTTTCCCCCATATTAAAAGTGCTCCAAAATTTCCAGGAAAAATATAGGAAAAATCAGCGTACAGGAAGCTTCGTGAAGAACCAAAGATGGGCCAGAGGGGAACCAGGGGAGGCCTAGGCGGCCACCTGGCGCGGCCCCACCCCTGGCCGCGCCAGGGGGGCGCCTGGGGCCCCTGCTCCGCCTCTGGCTGCCCCCCTTCGCCTATATATCCCTCTCGTCCCGAAACCCTCGAGGACAGAACCCTTTTTCGCGATCTCGCCTCTGTTCCGCCGCCGCAACGCTTCCAAGATCGGGAGCATCAGGAGAACTCTTCCCGGCACCCTGCCGGAGGGGAGAACCACCACCGGGAGCTTCTCCACCACCATGGACGCTTCCCGGATGAGTCGTGAGTAGTCCACCTTGGACCATGGGTCCATGATCAGTAGCTATGTGATGTTCTCCGCCCCTCTTTGCTCTTCATGGTTTAGACCTCGTGAGCTGCCCTACATGATCGAGGCACATATGTAATCTTTCTGCTGTTGCTTTGCTGAGTTTGCTGGGATCTGATGGATTATGAGACTATGTTCAGATTGTGTTTGAGTAATATATTTGATTCACCTCTTTTATATCTTTGTTCTTGAGTAATTCTTGCATGTTCTCCGTTGCTGTTTATTGCTTTGGCCAAGTAGTAGGTAGTAACTCCAAGAGGGAGCGTTATGCTTGATTGTGGGTTCATGCCCCCTGATGACTAGCTTGAGTGACAGAAACATGAGTCTAGGGGATGTGCTGTTGCCACAAGGGAGAAAACAATGGTGCTTGTACTTGCGGGTGCAAGGATTGTTTACTTTACGCAAAGTTCTTTTAATGCAGTTGTCTGTTGCTTTGAGTTTACACTTTGGGTGGGATTCGCAACTTAATACCAGCGAGATGTTCTGGATAGATATCTCAAGGTGGATGATTAGTAGTAGATGCAGATGGATTTCGGTCTACTTGCCTTGGCGTACCGCCCATGCTTTTGAGCCTCTACCTTTCTTTGCAGCATAGTTAGCATTGGTTTGCGCACATAATCCTGTCAATTGCCCAGCTGTAATTTCTTTACCTCGCTTTGCTGTTTTATCGTCTTTTGGGAGAGATACATCACTAGTGAACATCATGGGACCCCGGTCCATATTACCACCGCTGATCACACCTTCTATTTACTTCCTGTTTTTATTTCCTAGTTGTAGTCATAGCTATCATTATTATCTCTTGTGTTTGATACTTTGTAAACAACAAGGCCGGAGGGATTGACAACCTCTCTGTACTCGTTGGGAGCAAAGTTATCTGTATCTGTGTGCAGGTCCCGTCAACCGCTAAGTTTTTGGCGCCGTTGACACCTACTTGTCGACCCTCGGAGTCTCACGGGATTCGATCCTTGGTATCTTTGCCAATGGAAATTTGCCGCTACGCTACATCTCAACCTTCCACTTGGGGTAACCAACGAGGGGCGAGAAGCCATCAAGCAAGTTTCTGGCGCCGTTGCCGGGGACTCCACTCTTCAAGATAGGGGAGTTGCACGCTATCTTTTATCTTTGCTTTTTAGTCTTGTTAGTTTACCTTTCAGTTTTTGCTTTAGTGTCCCTTACCAAAAATCACAAAAATAGTTATCTTGCTTTTAGTTGGCATTATGTCTGGTCCTTTTGCCTTTGGTGAGGCAGAAGTGCTCACCTTTAAACAAAGATGCTTGGTATAGAATTAATGATTCTCAAAAAAGAGCCACCAAGAAGCAATCTACTACTATCCTGCTTAGAAATTTTTATGTTGGAATTACTTCTTGGAATAGTTTTATTCTAGATTCTGCTATCAATGAAAATTTCCTAGAAGCCCCAGTTTGGGAATCTCTTAGTATTATGGAAAATCTTGTTGGAAATCCCCCTGTTGTTAGCATTCAAGAGGACATTACCCTAGCTCACATTATGAAAAAACTTGAAAAGATAGAGCTAGAGATGCCAAGCATTAATAAGATAAATGAGTTGGACCATAAGATCCAAGGGAATTTGAATAGGCTTGATAGCTCCATGCATAAAATTCTCAAAACTTTGGAGACCATCAAATCCCATGACTTGGATTCTTCTAGGATAGACAAGATTGAGGAAATCTTTGACACTTTAGGAACTACTTTCTCCTCAATCAAAGCCAAAAAGGTAGAAACTCCGGCAAAGAAGGAACCTAAGTTCGTTTACGTTCCAAAGGCTCCTCGTTCCAAAAGTAATCCATCTATTGCCAAAGGGGTTGAAACTGTGAAGACTTCGGAAGAAATACCTCTCTTTGATAAATTTATAAATGAATCTCCCATTGACTTTCCACCTTTTGGTTTTCTCCCTAGAAGTATCTTTATTAGGCCTTTATTTGAAAGTCCTCTTAAGACTAGTTGTACTATTGAAGAGCTTTTTGATGATCTTGATGATGGTTCAATTGATACAACTTGATCTTTTTGCATCATGCCTAGCTTAAAGGCATAAAAGAAAGCGCTTTTGGGAGGCAGCCCACAATGAATTAGGTCTTATTTTGCTTTTGTTGTGTCTTGATGTTTGTTACTACAGTAGCATCATCATTGTATCTTTTCTTTTCAGCTTTGTGCCAAGTTTAGCCTCCGATTGCAAGAAAGTTCAAAAGTTGTGACGTGCTGTCCAGAAAACAGATTCTGTCCTTGGACAGAAAAATTCGAATAAAATCACCAGATCATCTTTTTGATCTGAATTGTTTTGACAGCGTGCTCTATACAATTGGCTTTCGAGCGTCTGTTCTGAGTTTTTTGATTTGAGTTGCAGAAGTGCCTTGAAAAAATTATTTACTACTTGCTGGTCTGTTTTTCACAGATTCTGTTCTGTTTTGCCTTTTCTTCGTTTTGCAAACCTTGAGCTTGCTTTTTCTTTGCAAAAACCTTTTGGCAATCTTGAGAAACAGTAGCTCTTCAAGATTATCTTTATTTCCAGTAGGGAAAAATTATTTTATTGTGGGTACTAACCTCGCTAATCAGATTATGATGAGTTATGTATGAAGGGAGTTTTCAAGTGTGCGAGGGAAGATGATAAAACAAGATTCAGGAGGGTCAAACGCTCAAGCTTGGGGATGCCCCCGTGCACCCCCAAGAAATATTCAAGAAGACTCAAGCATCTAAGCTTGGGGATGCCCCCATGCACCCCCTTCTCCATCAACAATTATCAGTTCGTCTTTCGTTCCACTATAATTTTATCACTTCATGCGTTATGTGCTATGCTTGGAGCGTCTTGCTCTTAGTTTCTTTTTTTTTAGTTTTCTTTAGCTTTGCTTGCTGTTCATAACAAGTTAGAACCCAGCTTTCTTTGTGTGGGAGAGAAACACGCTCCACTTCAACCTAGAACACAACATAGGATTTTCATGCTTATCTTTGCTGTGTGTGTTCTTTGTCTTTCCATAGCCGCTGTCATGTTTAGCTCTTAGTTTTCATGCTTTTATTTTTAAAGAGCTTTTGTTTAGTTGGTTGCTGAACTCTCTTGAGTTTTCATGTTTATCTTGTTAAGAGAGTTTGCCTGTTGCACTGAGTTGTGTGTCTTAACTTAAAGTAGGTAATTGAGGTTGCTATTTAATTTTAGTAGTAACTTGCAATAGTTTTGAGGTATTGCCATGAGTAATGTCTGAACTTTTGGTGTCAAGAGCATTAGCCTATTAGTGATAGATGTCATATTTTGGGCAATCCGTGTTTATTTTCGAAAACCTACAAAATAGTTGAGAACTTTAGCTACTAGATGGATCACTAATCTTTGGAGGGATCGAATATTAGAGTACACTCACGTACCATGAGTCGAGGATGCGCAAGGATAACCAAACCCCCATACACTCCTCCTCGGGGTACTTGTCTCTTTGTGAACCTCCTAATTAGATTGAGAGTTACCGATAATAAGTGCATGAGTTCTTCGGACTAATGTGAGTATTAGAAAGTTGACACTTCCACCTAGCCATATTTTTCTAGCCTCTTCGGTACCGTGCATTGCCCTTTCTCACCTCGAGAGTTGGCGCATACTTCGCCGGTGCATCCAAATCCTTGGCACGATATGCTCTGTCATCATAAGCCTCATTATATCCTTCCTCAAAACAGTCACCATACCTACCTATCAAGGCATTTCCATAGCCTTTCCGAGATACATTGCCATGCAACATCCATCTTCTCATGACTTGATCTTCATGTCATACATGCTTTTTGCTTGATCGATGAGCCGCATGCTAGTTAGGCCTTGCCCTAATCATTGCTACATGACGCGCTAGTATCATTGCATATCCTGCTACACCGGCGGAGGCATACATTTGCATACATCATGATAGTCTCATTTTCTTTATGTTGAGTACTTTTGTAAATTGTGAAAGATCTTCTATACTTCTTGTAATATATAGAGTGTTGCCCCTAAAGTGAGGAAAAGATCCCAAAGAGGACAAAATCAAAAGATCCCAAAGAGGACAAATGAGAGTTAAATAGAAAGAGCCATTGAGGCAACAAAAAAAATAAAAAAATAGAAAAAAGAGAAAAAGAAATAAAAAGAGAGAAGGGGGCACACTACTATTCCTTTTGAGAGATCCACACTCGTACTTCATCTTATACCTTGTACTCCATAGAGATTATCATTCATGCATATAGCTATGTGGGGACCTTCACACTATAGAACTTGGCTTGTACATTCCAATGATGAGCCTCCTCAAAAGAGCTCTAGGTCTTCTTGAGCGAGCAAGTTGGATGCACCCCCACTAGTTCCATTGGAGAGCTTACCTTAGCTCATATGTGCATCCATTGCATGGCAATCCCTACTCCTCACATCATATCTATCATTTGGCTTTCTCTCGCCTATGATTGTCCTCATTGATGTGAGCCTTTCACACCTTTTTTGTCTTCCCCCTTCATCATTTTTCTCTTTTCGCCATCCTAAGTGTCAACTTTCTTGCTTACGCTCATCCATAGCATGAGTGCTCAAAATATCGAAAGGGAGTGGATCATTTTGACTTGTACCTGGCTAGTGGTCTGGGGATGAGTCATGATAAGATTCCAAAGAAGACCAAGTGTGAAACTTTAGTAGATTAAGTTCTCAACAATACAAAAACTATGTTTTACTCTCTCGTATAGCCCTATCCCCTTTCTTGCACGCAAACTCCATTTGG
This sequence comes from Secale cereale, assembly GCA_902687465.1. Taxonomy (NCBI): domain Eukaryota; kingdom Viridiplantae; phylum Streptophyta; class Magnoliopsida; order Poales; family Poaceae; genus Secale; species Secale cereale. Next base: position 40,711,640 of record LR738715.1, read on the forward strand.
AGACATTCGAGTCACGGACAGCGAGAGCTCTTGCACCTTTATGTTCTTATGTTGCTTGTTACAATGCTAATATAGACTCTTGCTTGTTATGACTTGAATTGAATTACATGCCTTGATTGCTTTACTTAAAAAGTTCTTATATGGTTGGTAGCATGTCACCACAGAAATTATGCTTGTTATCATTTACCTACTCGAGGACGAGCAGGAATTAAGCTTGGGGATGTTGATACGTCCAAAACGTATCTATAATTTATGCTTGTTCCATGCTTCTTTTGTGTGATATTGCTATGATATTGATGCACTTCCATACACTTTTGATCATATTTGGACTAACCTATTAACTCAGTGCACCACAGTGCCAGTTCCTGTTTTTTGCTGTTTTTCTATTTCAGGTTTCCCCCATATTAAAAGTGCTCCAAAAATTCCAGGAAAAATATAGGAAAAATCAGCGTTCAGGAAGCTTCGCGAAGAACCAAAGATGGGCCAGAAGGGAGCCAGGGGAGGCCCAGGCGGCCACCTGGCGCGGCCCCACCCCTGGCCGTGCCAGGGGGCGCCTGGGGCCCCTGCTCCGCCTCTAGCTGCCCCCCTTTGCCTATATATCCCTCTCGTCCCGAAAACCTAGAGGACAGAACCCTTTTTCGCGATCTCGCCTCGGTTCCGCCGCCGCATCGCTTCCAAGATCGGGAGCATCAGGAGAACTCTTCCCGGCACCCTGCCGGAGGGGAGAACCACCACCGGGAGATTCTCCACCACCATGGACGCTTCCCGGATGAGTCGTGAGTAGTCCACCTTGGACCATGGGTCCATGATCAGTAGCTATGTGATGTTCTCCTCCCCTCTTTGCTCTTCATGGTTTAGACCTTGTGAGCTGCCCTACATGATCGAGGCACATATGTAATCTTTCTGCTGTTGCTTTGCTGAGTTTGCTGGGATCTGATGGATTATGTGTTGGGGAACGTTGCATGGGAAACAAAAATTTTCCTACGCTCACCAAGATCAATCTAGGAGATGCATCTACGAGAGGAGAGTTGGATCCACATACCCTTGTAGATCGCTAAGCGGAAGCGTTCAAGAACGCGGTTGATGGAGTCGTACTCGCCGCGATTCAGATCGCCGAAGATCCTAGCACCGAACGGACGGTGCCTCCGCGTTCTTCACACGTGCAACCCGGTGACGTCTCCCACGCCTTGATCCAGCAAGGAGAGAGGGAGAGGTTGGGGAAGACTCCATCCAACAGCAGCACGCCGGCGTGGTGGTGGTGGAGGAGCACGGGACTCCAGCAGGGCTTCGCCAAGCGCTGCAAGAGACGAGGAGGGAGAGGGGTAGGGCTGCGCCAAGAGGGAGACGTTCTCGTGTGTCTAGCAGCCCCAAAACCTCACATATATATAGGGGGAAGGGAGGGCTGCGCCCCCTTTAGGGTTTCCCACCCCTAGGGGTGCGGCCAGCCCTAGAAAACCCATCTAGGGTGCGGCCAAGGGGGGGGGGAGAGAGAGGGGGCGCCCTAGGGTGGGCCTTAAGGCCCATCTGGACCTAGGGTTTGCCCCCCTCCACTCTCCATGCGCCTAGGGACTTGGTGGGGGGGCGCACCAGCCCCCTTGGGGCTGGTCCCCTCCCACACTTAGCCCACGCAGCCTTCTGGGGCTGGTGGCCCCACCTGGTGGACCCCCGGGACCCTCCCGGTGGTCCCGGTACATTACCGATATCGCCCGAAACTTTTCCGGTGACCAAAACGGGACTTCCCATATATGAATCTTTACCTCCGGACCATTCCGGAACTCCTCGTGACGTCCGGGATCTCATCCGGACTCCGAACAACATTCGGTAACCGCGTACATACTTTCCCTATAACCCTAGCGTCATCGAACCTTAAGTGTGTAGACCCTACGGGCTCGGGAACCATGTAGTCATGACCGAGACAACTCTCCGGCCAATAACCAACAGCGGGATCTGGATACCCATGTTGGCTCCCACATGTTCCACGATGATCTCATCGGATGAACCACGATGTCAAGGATTCAATCAATCCCGTATACGTTTCCCTTTGTCTATCGGTATAGCACTTGCCCGAGATTCGATCGTCGGTATACCGATACCTTGCTCAATCTCGTTACCGGCAAGTCTCTTTACTCGTTCCGTAACACATCATCCCGTGATCAACTCCTTGATCACATATTGTGCACATTATGATGATGTCCTACCGAGTGGGCCCAGAGATACCTCTCCGTCATACGGAGTGACAAATCCCAGTCTCGATTCGTGCCAACCTAACAGACACTTTCGGAGATACCTGTAGCGCACCTTTATAGCCACCCAGTTACGTTGTGACGTTTGGTACACCCAAAGCATTCCTACGGTATCCGGGAGTTGCACAATCTCATGGTCTAAGGAAAAGATACTTGACATATAGAAAAGCTTTAGCATACGAACCACACGATCTGTGCTAGGCTTAGGATTGGGTCTTGTCCATCACATCATTCTCCTAATGATGTGATCCCGTTATCAACGACATCCAATGTCCATGGTTAGGAAACCGTAACCATCTATTGATCAACGAGCTAGTCGTCTAGAGGCTTACTAGGGACATGGTGTTTGTCTATGTATCCACACATGTATCTGAGTTTCCTATCAATACAATTCTAGCATGGATAATAAACGATTATCGTGAACAAGGAAATATAATAATAACCAATTTATTATTGCCTCTAGGGCATATTTCCAACAGTCTCCCACTTGCACTAGAGTCAATAATCTAGTTCACATCGCCATGTGATTAACACTCATAGGTCACATCGCCATGTGACTAACATCCAAAGAGTTCACTAGAGTCAGTAATCTAGTTCACATCAATATGTGATTAACACTCAATGAGTTCTGGGTTTGATCATGTTATGCTTGTGAGAGAGGTTGTAGTCAACGGGTCTGCAACATTCAGATCCCTATGTACTTCGCAAAACTTTATGTCATATCGTAGATGCTGCTACCACGTTCCACTTGGAGCTATTCCAAACTGTTGCTCCATTATACGTATCCGGTATCTCCACTTAGAGTTATCCGGATAGGTGTTAAGCTTGCATTGACGTAACTCTTTACGTCGAACTCTTTATCACCTCCATAGTCGAGAAACATTTCCTTATTCCTCTAAGGATAATTTTGACCACTATCTAGTAATCCACTCCTGGATCACCTTTGTACCCTCTTGCCAGACATGTGGCAAGGCACACATCAGGTGCGGTACTTAGCATGGCATACTGTATAGAGCCTATGACAAAACCATAGGGGACGACCTTCGTCCTTCCTCTTTCTTCTGCCGTGGTCAAGCTTTGAGTCTTACTCAATTTCACACCTTACAACTCAGGTAAGAACTCTTTCTTTGACTGATCTATTTTGAACTCCTTCAAAAATATGACAAGGTGTGTGCTCTTTGAAAGTCTAATCAGGCGTCTTGATCTATCTGTATAGATCTTGATGCCCAATATGTAAGCAGCTTTATCCAGGTCTTCCTTTGAAAAACTCATTTCAAACAACCCTTTATGCTTTCCAGAAATTCTACATCATTTCGGATCAACAATATGTCATTCACATATACTTATCAGAAATGTTGTAGTGCTCCCACTCACTTTATTGCAAATACAAGTTTCCAACAAACTTTGTATACCCAAAAACTTTGATCACTCCATCAAAGTGTATATTCCGACTCCGAGATGCTTGCTCTAGTCCATGGAAGGATCGCTGGAGCTAGCATATCTTTTAGCATCCTTAGGATCGACAAAACCTTTCTGATTGTATCACATACAACCTCTCCTTACGAAAACTGGTAAGGAAACTTGTTTTGTCATCCATCTGCCAGATTTCATAAATGCAGCTAATGCTAACATGATTCCGACGGTCTTAAGCATCGCTACGGGTGAGAAAATCTCATCGTAGTCAACTCCTTGAACTTGTGGAAAACTCTTCGCCACAAGTCGAGCTTCATAGACGGTGACATTACCGTCCACGTCCGTCTTAGTCTTAAAGATCCATTTGTCTCAATGGCTTGCCGATCATAGGGCAAGTCCACCAAAGTCCATACTTTGTTTTGATACATGGATCCTATCTCGGATTTATCGGCTTCTAACCATTTGTCGGAATATGGGCCCACCATCGCTTCTCCATAGTTCGTAGGTTCATCGTTGTCCAACAACATGACCTCTAAGACAGGATCAACGTACCACTCAGGAGTAGTACATATCCTTGTCAACCTACGAGGTTCGATAGCAACTTGATCTGGAGCTTCATGATCACTATCATTAGTATCCTCTTCAACTGTCGTAGGTTCCACAGAAACATCTTTCTGTGTTGCACTACTCTCCGGTTGAAGTGAGGGTTCGACAACCTCATCAAGTTCTATCTTCCTCCCACTCAATTCTTTCGAGAGAAACTCCTTCTCGAGAAAGGACCCGTTCTTAGCGACAAACATTTTTGTCCTTGGATCTGAGATAGAAGGTATACCCAACTGTTACCTTTGGGTATCCTATGAAGATGTATTTGTCCGCTTTGGGTTCGAGCTTTTCCTGGCTAAAGCCATAAGCATCGCAGCCCCAAACATTTAAGAAAACGACAACTTTGGTTTCTTGCCAAACCATACGACGTCGTCTCAACGGACTTAGATGGTGTCCTATATAAAGTGAATGCAGCTGTCTCTAATGCATAACCTCAAAATAATAGTGGTAGATCGGTAAGACACACCATAGATCGCACCATATCTCATAAGGTTCGATTACGATGTCCGGACACACCATTACGCTGTGGTGTTCCAGGGGACTTCAACTGCGAAACAATTCCACAATGTCTCAAGTGATTGCCAAACTCATAATTCAGATAATATCCCCTTGATCAGATCGTAGGAACATGATCTTCTTGTTATGATGTTTCTTAATCTTCACTCTGAAATTTTTGAACCTTTCAAACGTTTCAGACTTTTGCTTCATTAAGTAAATATACCATATCTACTCAAATTGTCAGTGAAGATGAGAAAATAACGATATCCACCACACGCCTTAATTCTCATTGGATCACATACATCAGCATGTATGATTTCCAATAAGTCACTTACCCGTTTCATTGTACCTGAAAACGAGATCTCAGTCATCCTGCCCATGAGGCATGGCTCGCATGTGTCAAGCGATTCAAAATCAAGTGACTCCAAACGTCCATCAGCATGGAGTTTCTTCATGCATTTTATGCCAAAATGACCTAAGCGGCAGTGCCACAAGAAAGTGGTACTATCATTATTAACTCTACATCTTTTGGCATTAATATCATCATCATGTGTATTACTATGATCGAGATTCAACAAACCATTAGGTGCATGACCATAAAGGTATTATTCATGTAAACAGAATAACCATTATTCTCTGACTTAAATGAATAATCGTATTGTAATGAACATGATCTAATCATTTTCATGCTCAACGCAGACACCTGATAACATTTATCTAGGTTCAACACTAATCTCGAAAATAGAGGAAGTGTGCGATGGTGATCTCATCAACCTTGGAAACACTTCCAACACACATCGTCACCTCGCCCTTAGCTAGTCTCCGTTCAGTCCGTAGCTTTTGCTTCAAGTCACTAATAATAGCAACTGAACCGGTATCCAATACCCAGGTGCTACAAGGAGTACTACTAAGGTACACATCAATAACACGTATATAAAATATACTTTGTTGAAGTTGCCAGCTATCATATCTACCATGTATTTGGGGTGGTTCCGCTACCATGTGACCGTTCCCCTTACAATAGAAGCACTTAGTCTCGAGGTTTGGGTTCAACCATGGGTTCCTTCATCAAAGTGACAACAGGTTTGCCATTCATGAAGTTTCCCTTCTAGCCCTTACCCTTTTGAAACCAGTGGTCTTGCTAAACCATCAACACTTGATGCTCCTTCTTGATTTCTACTTTTGCGGTACTAAGAACCGCTAACAGCACCGGGATCATCTCCATCCTTTGCATGTCATAGTTCATCAGGAAGTTCTAGTAGCTTGGTGATAGTGTCTAGAGAATTCTGTCAACCACTATCTCACCTGGAAGATTAACTCCCACTTGGTTCAAGTGATTTCAGCACCCAGACATTCTGAGCACATGCTCATTTGTTGAGCCATTCTCCTCCATCTTTTTGGCAAAAGAACTTGTCAGAGGTCTCATACCTCTCAACACGGGCATGAGCCTGAAATCCCAATTTCAGCTCTTAGAACATCTCATATGTTCTATGGCGTTCAAAACGTCATTGGAATCCCGATTCTAAGCCGTAAAGTATGGTGCACTAAACTATCAAGTAGTCATTAGGACGTCTCTGTCAGGTGTTCACAACATCCACAGACAACGTTGTAGGGGTTTGCACATCGAGCGGTGCATCAAAGACGTAAGCTTTCTGTGCAGCAGTGAGGACACTCCTCGGACTACGGACCCAGTCCGCATCATTGCTTACAATATCTTTCAACTTAGTCTTTCTCTAGGATCGTATTAAACAGGGAGCTACAACGCAAGCTATTGATCTACAACATAATTTGCAAAGTCAACTTAGACTATTGTTCATGATAAGTGAGTTTAACTAATCAAATTACTTATAACTCCCACTCAAATTGACATCCCTCTGGTCATCCGAGCGTGACATGATCCAAATCCACCAACCCAAGTCCGATCATCACGTGAGATGAGGTGGTGTCAATGGTGAACATCTTCATGTTGATCATATCTACTATATGACTCATGCTCGACCTTTCGGTCTTCCGTGTTCCGAGGCCATGTCTGTACATGCTAGGCTCGTCAAGTCTAACCCGAGTGTTCTGCATGTGCAAAACTGGCTTGCACCCGTTGTATGCGAACGAAGAGTCTATCACACCCGATCATCACGTGGTGCTTCGAAACGACGAACCTTCGCAACGGCGCACACTCGGGGGGAACACAATTTCATCTTGAAATTTTAGTGAGGGATCATCTTATAATGCTACCGCCGTCCTAAGCAAAATAAGATGCATAAAAGGATTAACATCACATGCAAATCATAAGTGACATGATATGGCCATCAACTCGTGCTTTTGATCTCCATCTCCAAAGCACCGGCATGATCTCCATCGTCACCGGCGTAACACCATGATCCCCATCATCATGATCTCCATCATCGTGTCGCCATCGGGGTTGTCGCGCGCCCACCATGCTCTTACTACTATTGCTACCGTTTAGCGATAAAGTAAAGCATTACATAGCGCTTAATGATTGACACGCAGGTCATACAAAAATTAAAGACAACCCTATGGCTCCTGCCGGTAGCCGTATACATCGACATGCAAGTCGATATTAACTATTACAACATGATCATCTCATACATCAAAATATATCTCATCATGTCATTGGCCATATCATATCACATACATACCCTGCAAAAACAAGTTAGACGTCCTCTAATTTGTTGTTGCATGTTTTACGTGGCTGCTATGGGTATCTAGCAAGAACGCTTCTTACCTACGCAAAGCCACAACGGTGATATTTAAGTTGCTATTTAACCTTCTACAAGGACCGCCTTTGTCTATTCCGATTCAACTAAGATAGGAGAGACAGACACCCGCCAGCCATCTTATGCAACAAAAGTCGCATGTCTGTCGATGGAACCGGTCTCATGTACGTGGACATGTAAAGTTGGTCCGGGCCGCTTCATCCCATAATACCGCTGAATCAAGAAAGACCAAGGAGGGAAGCAATCTAAACATCAACGCCCACAAACCCCTTTGTGTTCTACTCGTAAAAACATCTACGCAAGAACCTAGCTCATGATGCCACTGTTGGGGAACGTTGCATGGGAAACAAAAATTTTCCTACGCTCACCAAGATCAATCTAGGAGATGCATCTACGAGAGGAGAGTTGGATCCACATACCCTTGTAGATCGCTAAGCGGAAGCGTTCAAGAACGCGGTTGATGGAGTCGTACTCGCCGCAATTCAGATCGCCGAAGATCCTAGCACCGAACGGACGGTGCCTCCGCGTTCTTCACACGTGCAGCCCGGTGACGTCTCCCACGCCTTGATCCAGCAAGGAGAGAGGGAGAGGTTGGGGAAGACTCCATCCAACAGCAGCACGCCGGCGTGGTGGTGGTGGAGGAGCGCGGGACTCCAGCAGGGCTTCGCCAAGCGCTGCAAGAGACGAGGAGGGAGAGGGGTAGGGCTGCGCCAAGAGGGAGACGTTCTCGTGTGTCTAGCAGCCCCAAAACCTCACATATATATAGGGGGAAGGGAGGGCTGCGCCCCCTTTAGGGTTTCCCACCCCTAGGGGTGCGGCCAGCCCTAGAAAACCCATCTAGGGTGCGGCCAAGGGGGGGAGAGAGAGGGGGCGCCCTAGGGTGGGCCTTAAGGCCCATCTGGACCTAGGGTTTGCCCCCCTCCACTCTCCATGCGCCTAGGGACTTGGTGGGGGGGGGGGCGCACCAGCCCCCTTGGGGCTGGTCCCCTCCCACACTTAGCCCACGCAGCCTTCTGGGGCTGGTGGCCCCACCTGGTGGACCCCCGGGACCCTCCCGGTGGTCCCGGTACATTACCGATATCTCCCGAAACTTTTCCGGGTGACCAAAACGGGACTTCCCATATATGAATCTTTACCTCCGGACCATTTCGGAACTCCTCGTGACGTCCGGGATCTCATCCGGGACTCCGAACAACATTCGGTAACCGCGTACATACTTTCCCTATAACCCTAGCGTCATCGAACCTTAAGTGTGTAGACCCTACGGGCTCGGGAACCATGTAGTCATGACCGAGACAACTCTCCGGCCAATAACCAACAGCGGGATCTGGATACCCATGTTGGCTCCCACATGTTCCACGATGATCTCATCGGATGAACCACGATGTCAAGGATTCAATCAATCCCGTATACGTTTCCCTTTGTCTATCGGTATAGCACTTGCCCGAGATTCGATCGTCGGTATACCGATACCTTGCTCAATCTCGTTACCGGCAAGTCTCTTTACTCGTTCCGTAACACATCATCCCGTGATCAACTCCTTGATCACATATTGTGCACATTATGATGATGTCCTACCGAGTGGGCCCAGAGATACCTCTCCGTCATACGGAGTGACAAATCCCAGTCTCGATTCGTGCCAACCTAACAGACACTTTCGGAGATACCTGTAGCGCACCTTTATAGCCACCCAGTTACGTTGTGACGTTTGGTACACCCAAAGCATTCCTACGGTATCCGGGAGTTGCACAATCTCATGGTCTAAGGAAAAGATACTTGACATATAGAAAAGCTTTAGCATACGAACTACACGATCTGTGCTAGGCTTAGGATTGGGTCTTGTCCATCACATCATTCTCCCAATGATGTGATCCCGTTATCAACGACATCCAATGTCCATGGTTAGGAAACCGTAACCATCTTTTGATCAACGAGCTAGTCGTCTAGAGGCTTACTAGGGACATGGTGTTTGTCTATGTATCCACACATGTATCTGAGTTTCCTATCAATACAATTCTAGCATGGATAATAAACGATTATCGTGAACAAGGAAATATAATAATAACCAATTTATTATTGCCTCTAGGGCATATTTCCAACATTATGAGACTATGTTCAGATTGTGTTTGAGTAATATATTTGATTCACCTCTTTTATATCTTTGTTCTTGAGTAATTCTTGCATGTTCTCCGTTGCTGTTTATTGCTTTGGCCAAGTAGTAGGTAGTAACTCCAAGAGGGAGCGTTATGCTTGATTGTGGGTTCATGCCCCCTGATGACTAGCTTGAGTGACAGAAACATGAGTCTAGGGGATGTGCTGTTGCCACAAGGGAGAAAACAACGGTGCTTGTACTTGCGGGTGCAAGGATTGTTTACTTTACGCAAAGTTCTTTTAATGCAGTTGTCTGTTGCTTTGAGTTTACAATTTGGGTGGGATTCGCAACTTAATACCAGCGAGATGTTCTGGATAGATATCTCAAGGTGGATGATTAGTAGTAGATGTAGATGGATTTCGGTCTACTTGCCTTGGCGTACCGCCCATGCTTTTGAGCCTCTACCTTTCTTTGCAGCATAGTTAGCATTGGTTTGCGCACATAATCCTGTCAATTGCCCAGCTGTAATTTCTTTACCTCGCTTTGCTGTTTTATCGTCTTTTGGGAGAGAGACATCACTAGTGAACATCATGGGACCCCGGTCCATATTACCACCGCTGATCACACCTTCTATTTACTTCCTGTTTTTATTTCCTAGTTGCAGTCATAGCTATCATTATTATCTCTTGTGTTTGATCCTTTGTAAACAACAAGGCCGGAGGGATTGACAACCTCTCTGTACTCGTTGGGAGAAAAGTTATCTGTATCTGTGTGCAGGTCCCGTCAACCGCTAAGTTTCTGGCGCCGTTGACACCTACTTGTCGACCCTCGGAGTCTCACGGGATTCGATCCTTGGTATCTTTTCCAAGGGAAATTTGCCGCTACGCTACATCTCAACCTTCCACTTGGGGTAACCAACGAGGGGCGAGAAGCCATCAATTAGGCGCGAGAAAATCGGGGGTCGTGCGGGACGTGGGGTGGTTAAGCCCACGCCCGCCCCCTCGCCTTCGTCGTCGGGGTCTATATATAGGCCGAGGGAGAGGGCTGGCGCTGCTCTCGCGCTCACTCTCCCCCGTCCTTCATCTTCTTCCTCGCTTCTCCTTGACGTAGTCACAACGAAAAGCCATCCGAGCCATGGCCGCTCCAACGCCTACCCGACACCATGACTAGTGGGATGGCAGTGAGGTCGTGCAAGAGCACATAGACGTCCTCCGCCGGTCGCGGAAGCTGCCGTCGGCCGACAAGGTCGCCGTGCGCCTGGCGCCGGCGGCGGAGATCAGACCGGCCCCGCGGCAAGGCGAGCGGGTCGTCTTCCGCTGGCACTTCCCGTGCGGGTTTGGCCTGCCGGCGAGCGGCTTCTTCCGCTCGTTCCTCGACTTCTTCCACATCCAACCGCACCACCTCACGCCGAACACGATAACCACCATCTCCTCCTTCGTCGTCCTCTGTGAGGCCTATTTTGGCATCCTCCCCACCGTCGAGCTCTGGACGAAGCTCTTCTATGTGAAGTTGGGCACCGCCGTCCAGAGCGTGGCGGCTCAGTGCGGAGGATGCATCGCCGTGAAGCGCACCGCAGCGAGAAACTTCTTTCCGCCGCCGAAACTCGTCGGATCGGTGAAGCAGTGGCAGAAGACGTATTTTTACGTCTCCAATGTCGACCCCGAGGAGGATCTCATCTGCCTGCCGGAGTGGGTGCCGGGGCCGCCTGCTGAGCTCCGGGACTCTTGGAAGACCCGGCCCGTCGGCCTGACCGAAGGCGCCTCCGTCGCCATGCGCCGTCTCCGGGAGCTGAGAGACGACGAAGGCCTGGAGTTTGCGGATCTGCTCCTGACGTTCGCCGAGCACCGGGTGCTGCCGCTGCAGCGTCGGCCCCACCTCATCTGTGACATGAGTGGGCGCCGGGACCCCAGCTGGACCTGCACCAAGCCTCTACCGCACAGGGAAGTGGCCCGGCTGGTGAACCACATCTCCAGCTGCCAGGTCTCCGACGCCGGCTGGGCCTTCAGCATGGCTCCGTACAGCCGCGACAACCAGCCGCCCGCAGTAAGTTTTCGTCCTTCTATTTTCTTTCTTCTTTGTCCGGCTGCTGTAGCCGTCTGGTGCTGACACCTAGCTCAGATCTTCCCAGGCCAGCCGGCGCCGGGCTCCGACCAACCGGGCCGCCCCCTCGAGCAGGATCGCTCCCAGAGCGATACGAGCGACCCCGAACTTGGGCCCACCGCCACCATGGAGGAGGAGGAGGTGATAGGCGGCGGAGGCCAGCCAGAAGGTGGCCTCGAGAACTGACCGGACGACGACGAAGAGATGGAGGAGCCGCCCGTCCGTGCCAGCCAGCAGGCAGGGCCGTCTAGCGTAGCCGGCGGCGGGAAGCGGAGGTCCTCGTCGGGGCCGACTGGCGTGCCACCCAAGAAGCTTTGGCTGTCGACTGCCGCCATGAGGCGTCAGGAGGCAGCCGCCAGGGCGAATATGCCGAAGAAGCCCAAGGCCAGGCCAGTCGTGTCTGGGTAAGTGCTCTCGTTCTTTCTTTGTGTGTTGTTCTTTTTCCTCAGCGGATCCTTTCTTGATTCTTTGTTTCTTTTGGATGTCCGCTCAGCGCGCCGCTCTCCCTCTCGCGGGTGCCAGCGACCTCTGTGGTAGGAGGCCCAGATGCCCCTCCTGTGCCTCCCCGCGTGGATCCTGCCGCCGCGCTCCGGGAGGCGATAGAGAGGAACACCTGCGAGGCGCGCGTGGAGCGCGAGGCCGCGGAGCGTGAGCGGGCGGCCGCCGATGCCGCCGCCCAGGCGGAGGCCGAGGCCGGCAAGAAGGCCGAGGCAGACGCCGCCTGCTCCCGAGAGCGGGGGAAGGGCCCCCAGCAGCCGGCGGGCCACGTCGACCGCCCGGCGCCAAGGTCCCAGGAGCCGTCCGCCCAGACGCCGGTTGCTGACGAGCAGCCGGCTCCGGGCGACGGAGGCGACGAGTGTGTCATCTTGGAGACGCCGCCACCACCCCCAGCGCCGCCTGCTGGGGAGCCGGGCAGCCGATTGGTGGGGACGGAGGTGCCGCCGGTTGGGGGCAGGCTGGTGGTTGGCCCGCAGCCGGCCCCCCGAGGCCCAACCCGCCGGCGCCTTGCGAGGGCGGTCTCCATGCCCCAACAGGTGGAGGTCGGCGGGGCCAGCTCGTCTGCGCCGGAGAACGAGGCGACCAGCTCGGTGCCATCGAGCTTGAGATCCGGAGGAGGCGGCGCGTGGCTCGTCGCGTCGCAGGACGTCTTGGACCGCATGAACTCCCTGGGCAGCGTCCTGCAGATGGCGATGCAGGAGTTCGTTGCGACGCGGTCCTCCGTTCGGGTAAGTGTGTTATTATTTTCCTCTGTTTTTATTCCTTCGATTTTTTCCATGGGGGGGCGTCAGCGCACCCACTGGGTGTAGTCCTCGAGTTCCGAGCCGGCTGCTGAGCAGGCGGCATGGAACTCCAAAGTGTTCACCCAGATCTGATCTTGCTTTTTGTTACAGGAGTACCACAATCTCCGCGTGGCCTCCTACAACGCGCATCGCCAGGAGCTGGCACAGCTGCAGACTGCCGTGGCAGACAGCCGAGGTCAGTGTTTCTTCTTCTCCTTTCGGGGGCGCGTCAGCGCACCCGCTTGGTGTAGTCCCCAAGTTCCGAGCCGACTGCTGAGCAGGCGACTTGGAACTCCAAGGTTGCGTCTTCTGCTGCTGACCCTTGTTCTTTTTCTTTCTCCCCTGCCAGCGGCCGCAGCCAGCTGGGCGAAGCCCAGACGGAGCTGGCTGCAAAGGAGCAGGAGCGTGCCCTCACCGCCCAAGACCGCGATCGCCTGGCCAAGGAGCTGGCGGACCAGGCGGCGGCCCACAAGGCCGAGCTCGGCAAGATGTCTGACGCCGAGTCCCTGCTGCGGTCCGAATTCGAGACTGAGCGCTCAAATTGGGCCGAGAAGGAGGCGGCTCTCCCAGACGGCTACGTAGCCATTGGGGACATGGTCGACGGTGAGACATCTGTCTTCTCGTTCTGTTTTTCATTGTTTGCAGCAACCGTCTTGCTTTTCTTCTGATATTTGTTCTAGTATTAGCATAATTCTTTCCGGGCTACTCTGTGGCCGCCACCCAGGCCATCGAGGCCGAGCGCGCTGCGAGGCGCCAGGCGGGCCGGGAGATCGCACCCAACGCGCCCAGGACCCCGGCCGAAGAGCTTCTCGCCATACATGTGCATCTTCTGCCAGTCCGCTGTCTTCTCCGCCGTCTGCAGTGTGCAGGCGCCCAAGCCCTGGCCGCCCTCTGGCCAGGTGTGCCGATGCTTCGCACCCCCAGCCGGACGGCCGCCTGGCTGGAGGCGGCCGGCCAGCGCTTCGAGGCCTGGAAGGGCTCCGCGGCAAGGGCTGGCGCACGGACCGCCTTGGAATTCGACAAGAGTTGGTACCCAGGCCTGAGCCTCGAGCAGCTGGAGACATTCCGCGCGGAGGCCCAGCCGGAGCTAGCTGCGGAGCATAGGGAACTCGCCCAGTGAGCTGCCGCCCTCGCCGAATATGCCGACACCTCCCTCTTCATCCCGGAGCTAGATGACAGGGGCCATGTAGTGCCGCCTGCTAACTTTGGGCTGGACTTGGCGGCGTCGGAGGAGCCGGATGAGGAGATCGCCTCCAGCGAAGGCGATGAGGACGAGGAAGGCAGCGACGAGGAGACCAGATCCCAGGAGGCGGACCCGACGGGCAGTCGCCAGCCTGACCAGTCCTCAACAAGCAGGCCAGGAGTGACGGCTCCGCCTGCTACAGGAGACAGCCAGACCGAGCCCCGCCAGGCGGCCTCCCCAAAAGCCGGCTCCATCGTGCCACCTGCCCAGCCTGCTGCTCCTTAGGATTTTCATTTGTGTCATCTATCTTTCTGCAAGACTTGCACGGTTAATTCGAACAATTCCACCCACTGGGTGTATTTAGTAAGTTATTGCTACAAGGCGGCTCTTAAGGCCTTTTGGATGTAAATATTATTTTAATTCAGCATCATTTTTATGCAATTTGTGCCGAGTCCTAGGATTAGCCTTGTCCTAGTTCCTTGTGGCGATTTTCTCCTTGCCGACCCCTAGTACTGTCGTCCTGCCAGCCAGACAGCCACTCTGTGGTTCTGTGGCTGGGTCAAGGACTTGGCTACTTTCGGGGTGGGCAAGTATCTCGCCTTCTGGAAGGCGGTCTGGCCAAGCCTAGAACCGGCTGGCCGGCTGCTCGGTAGCCGGCACTTAATCTTAAGGGCCGGCTGGTCCTATGTCTTTTATCCTTAGCCATTTTTCATGTGGGCATCGCTTCTTGCCTTTGGCTCCTGCCAGCCGGACAGCCGCGTTCTGCGAGTCTGTGACTGGATACAGGAGAGGGCTCGGATGCCATCACATTACTTGTCTGACTTTTTAAGGAGAATCCTCTAGACATAGGGCTAGGCGGCCAGTCCCCGGGTCGTCTGGTAGGCTCCGGTGCCGGACAGAAGGAGTGAACCACAAACATTCACATGCATAATTCTTATCATATAGATAAAGGACTGGGCAGTCCCCGGGAATCTCTCGGGGCTCCCACTGATTCTCAAAATAACTTAGATAGCATGACACATACTGTCTTTCAGCTATAAAAGCGACGAAGAAGGTTTGCATTCCATGGGCGCTCTGACTCCTTGCCTGAGTCGTCTCTCCTGCGCGCTCTTGGCTTCTGGGCGTCGATGAGTGATACGTCCAAAACGTATCTATAATTTCTGCTTGCTCCATGCCTCTTTTGGGTGATATTGCTATGATATTTATACACTTCCATACACTTTTGATCATATTTGGACTAACCTATTAACTCAGTGCACCCCAGTGCCAGTTTCTGTTTTCGGCTGTTTTTGTATTTCAGGTTTTCCCATTACGAGAACTGCCAGAAAAATCCCGGAAAAATTATATAAAAAATCAGCGTTCCAGAAGCTACCAGGCACCCGAAGCACAGCCGGAGGGGGGCCACCAGGGCCCCAAGCGCCCTGGTGGCGCGCCCCCCCTGGGCCGCGCCGGGGGGCGCCTGGGCCCCCCGAGCCTCGTCTGATGCCCCCCTTTGGCATATATTTATATCGTGTCCCGAAACCCTCGAGACGGGAACTCTTTTTCGCGATCTCATCTCTGCTCCGCCGCCGCCGCGCTTCCAAGATCGGGAGCACCAGGAGAACTCTTCCCGGCACCCTGCCGGAGGGGAGGATCACCACCGGGAGCTTCTCCACCACCATGGACGCCTCCCGGATGAGTTGTGAGTAGTCTCCCTTGGACCATGTGTCCATGACCAGTAGCTATGTGATGTTCTCCTCCCGTTCTTCTGCTTCACTAATTAGTCCTCGTGAGCTGCCCTACATTATCGAGGCACATATGTAATCCTTATGTTGTTCCTATGATGAGTTTGCTGGGATCCGATGGATTATGAGATTATGTTCAGATTGTGTTTGAGTAATATATTTGATTCACCTCTTTTATATTTATGTTCGTAAGTAATTCTTGCATGTTCTGCGTTGTTATTTATTGCTTTGGCCAAGTAGTAGGTAGTGACTCCAAGAGGGAACGTTATGCTTGATTGTGGGTTCATGCCCCTCGATGACTAGCTTGAGTGACAGAAACATGAGTCTAGGGGATGTGTTGTTGCCACAAGGGGGAAGACAACGGTGCTTGTGTCCGCGGGTGCAAGGATTGTTTACTTTACGCAAAGTTCTTTTAATGCAGTTGTCTGTTGCTTTGAGTTTACACTATGGGTGGGACTCGCAACTTAATACCAGCGAGATGTTCTGGATAGATATCTCAAGGTGGATGATTAGTAGTAGATGCAGATGGATTTCGGTCTACTTACTTTGGCGTACCGCCCATGCTTTGAACCTCTACCTTTCTTGCAACTTAGTCAGCATTGGTTTGCGCACATGGTCCTGTCAATTGCCGAGCTGTAATTCGTTTACCTCACATAGCAGTTTTATCATCTTTTGGGAGAGAGACATCACTAGTGAACATCATGGGACTCCGGTCCATATTACCATCATTGATCACATCCGCTATTTACTTTCCGCTTTTATTTACTATTGCAGCAATATCTATCACTACTATCACTTGTGTTTGATCCTTTGTAAACGACAAGGCCGGAGGGATTGACAACCTCTCTGTACTCGTTGGGAGCAAAGTTATTTGTATCTGTGTGCAGGTCCACGTTGATTGCTAATATCTGGCGCCGTTAGCAGTTGACACCTTCTTGTTGAAACTGGGAGTCTCAGGGGAAATCGATCCTTGGTATCTTTGCCAAGGGAAAACTTCTGCTACACTGCATCTCAAACCTTCCACTTGGGGTAACCAACGAGGGGCGAGAAGCCATCAAGCAAAGTTTTCTGGCGCCGTTGCCGGGGACTCCACTCTTCAGGATAGGGGAGTTGCACGCTATCTTTTACCTTTGCTTTTTAGTCTTGTTAGTTTACCTTTCAGTTTTGCTTTAGTATCTTTTATCGAAAATCACAAAATAGTTATCTTGCTTGCTTGCTACTATGGGTTCCACCAAGAACACCAAGTTGTGTGACTTCACTAGTCACAACAACGATGACTTTATCTGCACACCTATCACTACACCTGCCACTTCAGCACCTTCATATGAAATTAAACCTGCTTTACTGAACCTAGTCATGAAAGATCAATTCTCCGGTGCTGGAGATGATGCTGCTTTACACTTGAACAACTTTGTTGAACTTTGTGATATGCAAAAGTACCAAGAAATAGATGGTAATATTGTTAAGCTTAAGCTTTTTCCTTTCTCCTTGAGAGGAGGAGCTAAATTTTGGTTTCAGTCTTTGCCTAGAAATAGCATAGATTCATGGGACAAGTGCAAAGATGCTTTTATTGGAAAATACTATCCACCTGCTAAAATTATCCAACTAAGGAGTAACATAATGAATTTTAAACAATTGGATAATGAACACGTTGCCCAAGCTTGGGAACGTATGAAATCTCTTATCAAGAACTGCCCTACTCATGGTTTGACTACTTGGATGGTTATCCAAACTTTTTATGCAGGCTTGAACTTTACCTCGCGGAACTTGTTAGATTCGGCCGTGGGAGGAACCTTTATGTCAACTACACTTGGTGCTTCCACAAAACTTCTCGATGAGATGATGACCAACTATTCCCAATGTCACACCGAACGCGCTCCAACAGGTAGGAAGGTAAACTCTGTCGAGGAGATTTCCTCCCTAAATGAATAAGTTGACTTGATCATGTCTCTACTTCCGAAGCAATCTTCTATTGATCCTCGTGATGTTCCTTTAAATTCTTTGATTGCTCAAGAACAAGTAGATGTGAACTTTATCTCTAGAAACAATTTCAACAACAATGCTTATAGGAGTAACTTCGGTAGCAATCCTAGACCGTTCCCCTCTAATTCTTATGGGAACAACAATGCTTCGCTATCGGTCACCCAGGAGTATTTAGCCTTGCAAGGTGGTCCTTGCTGATTCACACGGGATTCCACGTGCCCCATGCTACTCGGGTCAGAGCGTAAGCTAGTGATGCTTTCGGCTACTGGACTTTAGCCATCTAGGGTGCGGCACTCAACCGCTTCGCCTAGCAGCACAACGCTTGTATTGCTCTCCCACAACCCCGTTTTCACGGTTTAGGCTGCTCCCATTTCGCTCGCCGCTACTACGGGAATCGCTTTTGCTTTCTTTTCCTCTGGCTACTAAGATGTTTCAGTTCGCCAGGTTGTCTCTTGCCTGCTCATGGATTCAGCAGGCAGTTTAATTCCTAGCACCAAGAACTCCACTACTGAACTAGAGATTATGCTTAAAGATTTCATCACTACCCAAAAAGCTTTTAATAATAGTGTAGAAGAAAAACTAAACAAACTAGATGATCTCTCTTTGAAGGTAGACAATTTAGCCAATGAGGTTGAATTGCTTAAAATTATAACTTCTCCTCTTGAGGAGAGGAAGGTCACTCCTATGAATGCTATTCAAGTGCAAATTAATGAAAACATTAGGATGATGGCTAAACTTAAAGAGAGATGGGCTAGAGAAAGGGAGGAAGAAGATAGAATTAAGAGCCTTCCTACCTACCACACTGTTGCTACTATCCAAGTTGTTGAGGATATCTAAACTCTTAGCACCCAATGCACTCCTGGTCCCGATGGACCTATTAATGGTGATGCTATGACTATATAAACTACCAAACAAGTGAACCTAAAGGACACCACTACCACTTTACTTGATAGTAGTGACCTTGACTTTGATAATTGCACTCTTACCGAAGTTATTGATTTCCTTCACAAGATGTCTAAAGATCCCCGCACAAGCATGCTTAACCTTGCCTTCACAGAGCATATCACTAATGCTCTTATCAAAGCTAGGGAGGAGAAACTTAGAGTAGAAGCCTCCATACCTAGAAAGCTAGAAGATGGTTGGGATCCTATGATTAAAATTAAGTTGAATAACTTCTCTTGCTATGCTTTATGTGATGTTGGAGCTAGTACCTCTGTTATGCCCAAAAGAATATATGATATGCTTAAATTGAAACCTTTTGATTCTTGTTCTTTTGGTGTTCGTCTCGTTGATTCTTCCATAAAGAAACCTTTGGGGAGGATCGACGATGTTCTTATCATTGTCAATGACAATTATGTTCCCGTTGATTTTACTATTATGGACATTGAATGTGAACCTTCGTGTCCAATTATTTTGGGACGTCCTTTTCTACGCACCGTTGGTGCTATCATTGACATGAAAGAGGGGAATATAAAATTCCAGTTTCCTCTCAAGAAAGGGAAGGAACACTTCCCTCGAAAAAAGATTAAGTTACCTTTTGAGTCCGTTGTACGGGCTAGCTATTCTTTTACTCTTGATAAAACTTGATCTCTTTGCATTATGCCTAGCTCAAAGGCATAAAAGAAAGCGCTTTTGGGAGGCAGCCCACATGAATAAATTTTATTTTGCTTTTGTTGTGTCTTGATGTTGTTACTACAGTAGCATCATCATTGTATCTTTGCTTTTCAATTTTGTGCCAAGTGTAGCCTCTGATTGCAAGAAAGTTCAAAAGTTATGACGTGCTGTCCAGGAAACAGATTCTGTCCTTGGATAGAAAAATTCGTATAAAATCATCAGATCATCTTTTTGGTATGAATTTTTTCGACAGCGTGCTCTATATAATTTTCTTTCATGCGTCTGTTCTGAGTTTTTTTATTAGAGTTGCAGAAGTGCCCCGAAAAAAATGATTTACTACCTGCTGTTCTGTTTTTCACAGATTCTGTCCTGATTTGCCTTTCCTTCATTTTGCAAACCTAGAGCTTGCTTTTTCTTTGCAAAAACCTTTTGGCAATCTTGAGAAACAGTAGATATTCAAGAATATCCTTATTTCCAGCAAGGAACAATTATTTTATTAAGGGTACTAACCTCGCTAACCAGATTATGATGATTTATGTATGAAGGGAGTTTTCAAGTGTGCGAGGGAAGATGATAAAAAGATTCAGGAGTGTCAAACGCTCAAGCTTGGGGATGCCCCCGTGCACCCCCAAGAAATATTCAAGGAGACTCAAGCGTCTAAGCTTGGGGATGCCCCCGTGCATCCCCTTCTCCATCAACATTATCAGTTCATCTTTCGTTCCACTATATTTTAATCACTTCATGTGTTATGTGCTATGCTTGGAGCGTCTTGCTTTTAGTTTTCCTTTTTAGTTTTCTTTAGCTTTTCATAACGAGTCGGAACTCAGCTTTCTTTATGTGGGAGAGAAACACGCTCCACTTATACCTAGAACATAACATAGAATTTTCATGTCTATCTTTGCTGTGTGTGTTCTTTGTCTTTTAATAGCTACTATCATGATTAGCTCTTAACTTTCATGCTTATCTTTCTAAGAGCTTTCGTTTAGTTGGTTGCTTGAACTCTCTTTATTTATAATGATTATCTTATTAAGAGAGTTTGCTTCCGTTGCATTGGTTGATATGTCTATGATAAAGATGCTACGTGCATAATGGTGCTTAGTAGTTCATGTTTTCTTATGGTTAGTCTCAAATAGCTGGGGGGTTCCCAATGTGTTATTGGAGTACCAACATGATTTGTTTGCCTATGATGTGGTATGGTTTAGTAATATCTTCCTTCAAGAATTTATTTTGATTGACTTGGCGTATGCTCACGCATATTTAAGACTGTAAAGAAAGTCTGTCAAGCCTTGATGATCTTTTGTTTCTGAGTAGCGATATAACTTCCATGCCTGATTCAATGTTGCTTTGTCGCTCTGCATGATTATGACCGTCATTGCTCTCTTAGTTGGTCGCTCCCAGTCTTTTGCTAACCTCCACCTATACTAAGCGGACTGACTGCTTGTTTATCCAAATTCCTTTATACCAGTTATGCCATATGAGTCCACCATACCTTCCTACATGGTATTTACCTGCCATTCTTAACGGAGACTTGCATGTACCATCTCGAAATTATTCAAAAAGAAAAGCATTCTTATTTTGTGCCTCTGTTGTAAGTTCATGAGGAAGTAGTAGTTAATTCATGATCTTTTTAAGTTGGACAAGCTTCACCCCGGGATTGCATGTATAATGTGCAAACCCATAATACGAGAAGGAACTGGCATTGAGTGCGCCCGGCTCAAAAAGATAATATAACAAACAAACCCTCCTTCACGCTTTGTTCATGAGAAATCAGAAAACTTTGGCAGTGATAAACAAAGGAGATTAAGAGGATGTGATCGTCCTCATTCGGGAGCCGTTCCTCGAAACTTGTCCACCTCAAGAAGTGATTGAGTTGTCTGCTAGCATTCGTTGACGAAACATGCATGATCTAAAAAAATATTATTACCTCTGTTTTAAAACCAATAGCTCTGGTACATGTTTTGTCTTTGTTTCCGACTACGGGTTTTCAACTTTGCCAACAAAAGCCACGGTTCGAGAGTCTCCACCTTCTTTTAAAGCACCAGCTACTGAGAGCAAGATTGTCATTCTGAGTGTAATGTGCATTGTCCCAAAGTAGCATTGTCTTTTGCATGATTGTGATATCGTTTAGTCTGAAATCATTGTATCTAGTCATCACTTAAACCTTGGAGGTGCCCCTGCATTTATGATTTGCTTCACTAAAGGGGGCAAGCGAGATATCACTTTATCATATTTGCACAACATGCTCATTGCAAATCTATTTGATGTTTCAGTATCATATTGTAAAACTTTTAGTTCTTTGTGATTTTCTCATGAGGCAACTTAATTACTATAGATTCATTGTCTCAGTAAGCTTTTGTCATGTGACTATGAAAAAGTCCTATATGGTTAATAGCATGTCACCACAGAAATTATTCTTGTTATCATTTACCTACTCGAGGACGAGCAGGAATTAAGCTTGGGGATGTTGATACGTCCAAAACGTATCTATAATTTCTGCTTGCTCCATACCTCTTTTGGGTGATATTGCTATGATATTTATACACTTCCATACACTTTTGATCATATTTGGACTAACCTATTAAATCAGTGCACCCCAGTGCCAGTTTCTGTTTTCGGCTGTTTTTGTATTTCAGGTTTTCCCATTACGAGAACTGCCAGAAAAATCCCGGACAAATTATATAAAAAATCAGCGTTCCAGAAGCTACCAGGCACCCGATGCACAGCCGGAGGGGGGCCACCAGGGCCCCAGGCGCCCTGGTGGCGCGCCCCCTGGGCCGCGCCGGGGGGCGCCTGGGCCCCCCGAGCCTCGTCTGATGCCCCCCTTTGGCATATATTTATATCGTGTCCCGAAACCCTCGAGATGGGAACTCTTTTTCGCGATCTCATCTCTGTTCCGCCGCCGCCGCGCTTCCAAGATCGGGAGCACCAGGAGAACTCTTCCCGGCACCCTGCCGGAGGGGAGGATCACCACCGGGAGCTTCTCCACCACCATGGACGCCTCCCGGATGAGTTGTGAGTAGTCTCCCTTGGACCATGAGTCCATGACCAGTAGCTATGTGATGTTCTCCTCCCGTTCTTGTGCTTCACTAATTAGTCCTCGTGAGCTGCCCTACATGATCGAGACACATATGTAATCCTTATGGTGGTTGCTATGATGAGTTTGCTGGGATCCGATGGATTATGAGATTATGTTCAGATTGTGTTTGAGTAATATATTTGATTCACCTCTTTTATATTTATGTTCGTAAGTAATTCTTGCATGTTCTCCGTTGTTATTTATTGCTTTGGCCAAGTAGTAGGTAGTGACTCCAAGAGGGAACGTTATGCTTGATTGTGGGTTCATGCCCCTCGATGACTAGCTTGAGTGACAGAGACATGAGTCTAGGGGGTGTGCTGTTGCCACAAGGGGGAAAACAACGGTGCTTTTGTCCGCGGGTGCAAGGATTGTTTACTTTACGCAAAGTTCTTTTAATGCAGTTGTCTGTTGCTTTGAGTTTACACTATGGGTGGGACTCGCAACTTAATACCAGCGAGATGTTCTGGATAGATATCTCAAGGTGGATGATTAGTAGTAGATGCAGATGGATTTCGGTCTACTTACTTTGGTGTACCGCCCATGCTTTGAACCTCTACCTTTCTTGCAACTTAGTCAGCATTGGTTTGCGCACATGGTCCTGTCAATTGCCCAGCTGTAATTCGTTTACCTCACATAACAGTTTTATCGTCTTTTGGGAGAGAGACATCACTAGTGAACATCATGGGACTCCGGTCCATATTACCATCATTGATCACATCCTCTATTTACTTTCCGCTTTTATTTACTATTGCAGCAATATCTATCACTACTATCACTTGCGTTTGATCCTTTGTAAACGACAAGGCCGGAGGGATTGACAACCTCTCTGTACTCGTTGGGAGCAAAGTTATTTGTATCTGTGTGCAGGTCCACGTTGATTGCTAATATCTGGCGCCGTTAGCAGTTGACACCTTCTTGTTGAAACTGGGAGTCTCAGGGGAAATCGATCCTTGGTATCTTTGCCAAGGGAAAACTTCCGCTACACTGCATCTCAAACCTTCCACTTGGGGTAACCAACGAGGGGCGAGAAGCCATCAATGAGGTAGTAGGCTTCGTTGCCCAGTACATTGCTGACGATGAATGGTCCTTCCCAAGGAGCCGAGAGCTTGTGCTGGCCGGCTCTTCGCTAGATCAGCCGGAGCACAAGGTCTCCCTCACGAAAGGAGCGTGGCTTCTCTCACCGGCTGTGATAGCAGCGGAGACCCTGCTGGTAGATGGCGGAGCGGCTGAGTGCTACTAGCCGGGCCTCCTCCAGTAAGCCCACGCCATGTTCGCGTGCTTCTTTGGCTTCAGCTTCCGTGTACATGGTGACGCGAGGCGAGTCAAACTCAACGTCTGTTGGTATGACTACCTCGGCCCCATAGACAAGGAAGAAAGGGGTAAAGCCAGTGGATTTGTTCGGAGTGGTTCTGAGGCTCCATAGGACAGACGACAGCTCTTCGACCCAGCAGCTGGCCGACTGCTCCAAAGGTTCGACCAGCCAGGGCTTGATGCCAGATGGGATAAGGCCGTTGGCGCGCTCGACTTGGCCGTTAGACTGTGGGTGGGCAACGGACGCTAGGTCCAGCCGGATGCCTTGTGTTGCACAAAAATGGGCAAGTGCGCCTTTGGCAAAATTTGTGCCGTTGTCGGTGATGATGTTGTGCGGTATACCATACCGGACTGTGATGTCTGCAATGAATGTCATAGCAGTTGGGCCATTGAGTTTCTTGATTGGCTTGGCTTCGATCCACTTGGTAAATTTATCTATTGCCACAAGTAAGTGTGTCAGGCCTCCTCTGGCAGTCTTGAAAGGTCCTACCATATCCAGACCCCAGACGGCAAACGGCCAAGTGATCGGAATAGTCTTGAGTGCAGAATCCGGCAAATGTTGCTTGGAGCTGAAGCGTTGGCAGCCGTTGCACTTCTTCACCAAATCTTTGGCATCGTCCAAAGCAGTCGGCCTGAAGAAACCGTAGCGGAAAGCTTTGGCTACGAGGGATCTTGAGGCCGCGTGGTGGCCGCACTCCCCTTGGTGAATGTCCTTCAGGATGGCCAGCCCTTTTGCTGCTTCTACACAGCGCTGGAAGACGCCTGTCGCACTCCTTCTGACGAGCTCTTTGTTGACAATGGTGTAAGCTAAGGCTCAGCGTTGAACTTGACGCGCCAAAGTTTCTTTCGCTGGCAGCTCTCCTTTAAGCAGAAATGTGAGGATTGGCTATGCCCAAGACGGTGCTGAGACTCCAGTTGCTTCGGCCAGAGAGACCATGGTGGTTGGGCTGGGAGGTGGAGGGCTGGGCTGAGCCGCCTGCTGTGTCTCCGAAGTCCCCGAGCCGTCTGCTGGAGCCGGCGCCTCCTGGCCGTCTGCTGGAGCAGTCCCCGGGCCAAGAGATGGCGCGGCTGTAGGTGATCCGTCTGCTCGGGTTGGAGTGTCGTGGCCGTCTGCTGGGGCAGTCTTTTGGCCAGCAGCCGAAACCGCGGGGCCGCCTGCCCCGGGGTCGGCTGGTACGAAGATTGACTCCGACTCTGGTGAAGGCTCGATAGACGGTTTGCGCAGGCACTGGAGAGATACGCCGGCTGGTATTGCTTGGCGGGTGGAACCGTTTCGTGCCAAGGTGTCTGCTTGCATGTTATCAGCTCGTGGCACATGGAGGAACTCGTAGCCATCAAAGTGTCCACTGATCTGCTGGGCAAGGAAACGGTAGCTCGCCATATTTGCATCCTTGGCGTCCCAGTCCCCAGACGACTGCTGGACAACCAAATCTGAGTCACCGTAGCACAGCACTCGGCGGATGCCAATCTCTTTGGCCATCCGGAGCCCGTGGATAAGTGCCTCATATTCTGCCACGTTGTTGAAGGCGGCAAAGTGGATCTATAGGGTATACTTGAGCTTATCACCTTTGGGGGAGGTGAGGACGACGCCGGCTCCCAGGCCGGTGCGCATCTTTGAACCGTCAAAGTGCATCCGCCAATGGGTTGAGTCTGGCACAGGCGGCAGGTACTGGGTTTCGGCCCAATCGACGAGGAAGTCGGCCAATGCTTGCGACTTGATGGTGGTGCGTGGCTGGTAGAAGATGGTGAAGGGGGCTAGCTCGATGGCCCACTTGGCCACTCTTCCTGAGGCATCTCTGTTCCCCATGATTTCAGCAAGTGGGGCCGTGCAGACGACCTTGACAGAATGCTCTTGGAAGTACTGCTTGAGTTTCTTCGCGGTGAAGTACACGCCGTAGCACATCTTCTGGTAATGGGGGTAATTCTGCTTGGACGCTGACAGCACTTCGCTCAAGTAGTAGACGGGCCGCTGGACGGGCAAGGCTCTGCTGTCTTCTGGGCGCTCGACCACAATGACAGTGCTGACCACCCGGCTGGTGGCGGCTATGTAAAGGAACATGGGTTCCTTGTCTGCTGGCGCCGCCAGGACAGGCGGGGTGGACAGCAGTCGCTTGAGCTGCAGGAAGGCTTCATCCGCGTGGTCATTCCACTCGAAGCAAGTGGTTTTCTTCATCAATTGGTACAGGGGGAGTGCTTTTTCTCCCAGCCGGCTGATGAAGCGGCTGAGAGATGCCAGGCACCCCGTGAACCTCTGGACATCTCGCACACGGGTCGGCCGTTCCATCCTCTCTATGGCTTTGATCTTCGCAGGGTTGCACTCAATGCCGTGTTCGGATACCAGGAAACCAAGGAGCTGGCATGCTGGTACCCCGAAGACGCATTTCTCTGGGTTTAGCTTAATCCGAAAGCGGCGCAGATTCTCGAATGTTTCTTGGAGATCCTCCAAAAGGGTTCCTCTCTTCTCCGTCTTTACCACAATATCATCCACGTAAACATGGGCATTCCTGCCAAGCTGCTTGAGGAGACACTTTTGCATGCAACGCTGAAAGGTGGCGCCGGCATTTCTCAAGCCGAACGTCATGGTTAGGTAGCAGAAGGCCCCAAACGGCATGAGGAAGGCAGTCTTCAGACGGTCGGCTGCTCGCATAGGCATCAAGGAAAGACAGCAGCTCGCATCCGGCTAGGGAGTCAATCACTTATTCTATTCGTGGCAGAGCAAACGGATCTTTGGGGCAAGCTTTGTTCAGGCTGGTGTAATCAATGCACATGCGCCATTTATTGTTCTTCTTCAGCACGAGGACTGGATTTGCTAGCCACTCGGGATAAAAAACTTCCATGATGAAGCCGGCTGCTAGCAGGCGGGCGACTTCCTCCCTAACGACTCTTCTCTTCTCTTCTAACAGGCGGCACAGCGGCTGCCTGACAGGCTTTGCATCTTCTCTCACGTGCAGCTTGTGCTCGGCGAATTCCTTCGGAACACCAGGCATGTCCTTGGGGGACCATGCGAATATGTCCCGAGTCTCACGGAGGAAATTGACGAGCTCGCTTTCCTATTTGCTGTCTAGGCTTGACCCTATGACAGCAAATCGCTCCGGGTGAGATGGGTCCAAGACAATCTTCTTTGTGTCCTTGGAGGGCTGGAACGAGCCTTGCGGCTCCGCCTCCTTGGGATCGGCTGGTATAGCCGGCTGCTCGCCAGCCATTGCCACCAGCCGCTCCAGAAGACGCTTTTCCTCAGCCACAACAAGGGTTTCTGCCAGGCGACTGCTGGCTGTTGCACATGCAATGGACTTGTCGTAGTCTCCGGTTATGGTGATTATTCCCTTGGGTCTAGGCATCTTCATCTTGAGGTAGGCATAATGGGGGACTGCCATGAACTTTGCAAGAGCAGGCCGGCCCAAGATCACGTGATAGGGACTTTCCAGGTTCACTACTTAAAACTAGACCGGCTCCCTCCGGAAATGCATCTTGTCACCAAACAGAACATCGACCCTGGCCTTGCCGATTGGTGAACAAGAGAGGCCTGGCACAATGCCATGGAACACGGTCCTGGTGGGCTGAAGCTGCTTCTCTTTGATGCCCAACTTCTCCATGGTGTATCGGTACATGATGTTGATGCTGCTGCCGCCGTCTACCAGAGCCCGGGAGAAACGACAGGCCCGCCTATCAGTGGAGAGAGTGGCGTCCAGGACCAAGGCATAGGCCCCTGGAGACGGCATGACAGCCGGGTGATCCTCTCGGCTCCAGCTGACAAGCCTTTCGGACCAGTGCATGAACTCCGGACTCTTGACAACAACAGTGTTGACTTCTCTGCGCTGCTGGCACCGGCTGTGCCTATCATCCGTCTGGCTGGTGAAGACGACATAGGCTCCATTTTCTTCTGGGAACTCATCCTGGACCAGGCCGCCTGGACGAGCAGCCGGCGGATTAGGAGGTGGAGCCGGCAGTCCAGCAGGAGGCGGAGGCAGAGCTTCTCCTCTCGCAATCCTTGTGAGCCAGTGACACTTTCGTGTGGTGTGATTGGAGGGCTTCGCGCCGCTGTGGAACTTGCAGGGGGCGTCCAAGGCTTGATCAAAGGAGAAGGCCGGCTGCCACACCGGTTTGCCGCCCTTCTGGCGCTTGGGCCCTGCTTGAACTTCTGGCTGCTACCCGTCGACCGCTGCCACCAGCCGGCTGTTGGCAGCCACCGCCCGGGCCTTACGCTTCTGGTCGTTGTTCTACTGGCGCCGGCTGGATTCTCCCGCCGGCGTCTTTGGAGGGGTCATCTTGCCGGAAGCATCCACTTGCAGCTCGGTCTTCATGGAGGAGTCAGCGGTGGCGTACTTGTCCGCTATGCTTAGCAGCTCATCCAACATGGCCGGCTCGTCGCACAGGAGCCGGTGCTTGAGCAAGGTGCCCTCTCTGCACCCGGCCATGAAATACTCAATGGCTTCTACCTCGTGCACTCCTTCGCAGGAGTTTCGCAGCTCCGCCCAACGCGTCAGATTGTCACGGGCCGACTCGTCCGGGCCTTGGACGCACAGGGAGAGCTGACGTGGCTTGGGCGGGCGCTTGTAGGTGCTGGTGAAGTTGGGCGTGAAGGTGTCGGTGAAGTCTAGCCAGCCGTTGATGCTGTTGGGCTTGAGGCTGTTCAGCCACGTCCGTGCCGTGCCCTGGAGCATGAGAGGCACGTACTTCACCGCGACACGCCTGTTGCCGGTGGCTATGCTGACAGCCGTGGAGTAATCCACCAGCCAGTCCTCTAGTTTCACTGATCCGTTGTACTTGGGGGTGTCTCTGGGGAGCGAGAAGCCCTTGGAAAAGGCTCGTTGCGGATGCGGGGGCCGAAGCAGGCCGGACCGAGGTCATCTTCTTCTTCAACCGCCTGGGAGTGAACCAGACGGTCCAGGCGGTGGCGGGCGTCGTTCTCCCCATCCCCCTCGCGGCGGCCCAGGCGGCCTGCCAGAGAGGGATGGTCAATAGGCAGAGGAGTCACGCGCCTCTCCCGCCTAGGAGGAGGCGGCTGCTCCCCTCGTCGTTCTACGGCCCTTGGGCGGCCGTCTTCGTCGCACTAGATGGTGAAGCGTGTCTGCCGGCTGCGGCTGGCAGCGGGCTCTGAGTCTCGCCGGTTGGTAGCGCCGACTGTTGGAGAGCGGGATGTGGCTCCCTGCTCCTGCCGAAGAGGGCGGTTCCCAGCGTGCGCAGTCTCCTACGATACCCGGCGTCGGGCCTCCTGCTGCGTAGCAGCAGCGTCGAGGAGCTGGCGGGCACGCTGGGTCATGCAATGGAGCTCGTCTCCCTCCAAGTGGCCCATCTCGTCGACTGCCGCCTGGGCAGCCCTTAGGTTCTCCGATGGAGTGCAGTACACAGGCCGCGAAGCTCCTAGCATATCTGCTAGCAGCCCGCCGCGATCACGGACAACGCCGGCCCGACTAGGCTCGCCAGCAGCCGGCGTGCCACAGATGGCGTGGTCCATTTCGCGACGGTAAGCTTCAGTGAGGCGTCTGGAGGCGGCCAGTTTGTTGGCGTTGTCGAGGAGCGAGACGCGGAGTGCCTCCAATTCCGCGTCGTCTGCCCTCGCCGCGACAGGGGCGGCGAGGTGCTGCAGAGCATCCTCGAGTGGGTCTGGGCCCGTTCGGCACGATGGCTCGCCGTGGTCGGTGACGAGCACCTGCGTGACGATGCCGATGGTGCTGCAGATCGGAAGAACGGGAAGAGGGTCGTTGACGATCTCCATGTGCTCGGGGAAGGAGTCGTCGGGGTCGACGATCATGTCTACTGGTGGGTTGGAAGAGCCTACTGACTCCACGTCAGATGCGCGCTCGTCGACGAGGTGGAGCTTGTCGAGGAGCTCGACGAGGAAGCTCTCCGACGCCACTGGCTCGGCCACCGAAGAAGGCTCGTCGTGGACGCGGGCGGCGCCGAGCAGATCGGCGAGCCCGCTCATGGCGCATGCAGCCTCAGCGCTGCGAAGCATCCAGGTCTCCACGCCAGCGGGCGTGCCGGGCTGGCTACTCTCGCCAGGAAAGAACAAGGTTCCCGTCCAGAACATGTCTCCGGACGACGGTGCACCTTGCCCCATGGTGGGCGCCAAATGTCGGGGTTTTGGGACGACATATGCCAAAGGATGGCTTATCATGCATGGGGTCAAAAGAACGTCGCCGGGCTCGGGAAGCGGGATAAAGCGATACTTAGGACGCATACGAATCTTACCCAGGTTCGGGGCTCTCCGGGGAGATAACACCCCTAATCCTGCTCTGCGGGGACTCCGCGTCAGCACTGATAGCACTAGAGTAGCTACAGGATTGCTCCTTGAGTTGTGAGGTGAGAAGGAAGAAGATGAACAAGGCTAGCACACCTCCTCCCTAGGGTTCTTGTCTTGTGAACTTCTAATAGCCAACTATCCAGCCCTCAACATGGAGGATCCTGGGGGGTTTATATAGGCCTACCCCCCAGGGGTACAATGGTAACTTCGACGTCGTGGCCCCCAGCCATTAGTGTCTTCTGGTGCCGGCCTCGCCGTCTGTCTGCTGGGGCCCGCCGTCTGTGGGCCCCCCGTGAGTGCCTTTCACTGTGGGGGTGCTTTTGCTGACGACAGCCTCGTTGGGGTGGAGATGGCTACAGTGCCATCGTCCCTCGCCGTACGCTGCCGCCTCGCCCCATCCCCTCATCTTGATGAGGCTCGGACTTCTAGGGTGGGGTGTGCCGTCTGCTACCTGACGGCCGTCTCACCTGGCCGCCTGCCAGAGGTGGTTCGTTCTTGAGCTTGCTCGCTGACCGGTGGGGCCAGCTGCCTGCTGACCCCGCCGTTTGTGGGTAGTGGGATCATGGCCTCCTCTGACCGCTGCTTGGGCACAAGCCTCGTGGCTACAGTGGTCCGCCGCTTAGGAGATTTTCCCAAAGTACATGGTCACTTTAGCCACGTCCTTATTGATCTTCTAAGGACATGTTCCCCTGTAGCCATGCCCCCGCCACGCCGGGTCCCACCTCAGCATGTTCCCTGAAGGAGCAGCGCGGGGTCGTTTGCTGGCTGGTGGTGCTTGGTGTTGCCGCCTGTTGGGTCCCTGCCGCCTGCTGGCAGCCGGCTCCTAGGGCAGGCAACCCTAGGAGGTGGCTCGAGGAGCAAACGGCCGCGGGAGACCAGGCGGCTGCTGATTTGTCTTAAAATACCAAGGGTAGGCACTGAGGGTACCCGTGGTCCATATCTCCGACACGGATCCAGATCAAGGCCAGCCCGTAACCGGGCGGTGGACAGCCACGTCTTCGTAAGACGTGTACATGGTGGATACACCCAAAGAGGCGGAGGGCGACGGTGAAAACAATCCCGTAGAGGACAAGCCCGCCAAAGAGCCTCCCAAACGTCAGCGTCCAAAACGCTGAACTAAATCCCGTAAAGGAAGGGATAGCAACACTGTGACTAATGACGGTGATATCCCGGAACAAGCCGAAGACCCCGCAGACCCAGCGATGGAGCAGGAGGAGCGAGAGGACAGTGAAAAGAGTCTGAAGCCGCAGTCCGATGACAGCGATGTCGAAGGCAGTAATTATGAACCTGTCTCCGAAGAAGAGGTTAGCCTGGGCAACGACGAATTTATTGTCCCAGAAGAACCCTCAGAACAAAAGCGCTTCCACCGAAGGCTTATTGCCACCGCAAGGAGCCTGAAAAAGCAGCAGAGACGGCTTCGAGCCGCACAAGACAAGCTCAATGATAGATCGAATGAGGTGCTAGACGCCGAACAGAAACATGGCTATTACGGCCAAACTAAAGGCTATCCTAAGCGTAAACTGTTGCCCGAATTCGATGACGAGGCCGCTGCACCCGTCCCGCCGAAGAATAACACCGCCGACAAGCCGAACCGACCACCTCACGGACGGGATAGAGTCGCTAGCAATGGTGTACACAAGCCTGCACCACAAGGAAAGGAGGGTGCGCCCTAGTCCGAAAACACAATCGGCATGAGGACCTGAACAAAAAAACTAGCAAAACCAGGTCTATATACGGACCTAGGGATCGGGCTCCCGCACGGGGCGGCGGCTATCAAGCCAATCACGCCGGTGATACACCAGTTCGGGGTCAATACCGAACACCACAACCATCGGACATACGCCACGATATAGCAAGATACAGAGAGCTGCACACCCTCTATGCTTCACCGATGAGGTGCTGGGTCATGATTTCCTAGAAGGGTTTAAACCCGTGAACATCGAAGCGTACGATGGAACGACGGATCCCGCCGTCTGGATAGAAGACTTTATTATTCACATCCACATGGCTCGAGGAGATTATCTCCACGCCATCAAATACTTACCCCTCAAGCTGAAAGGACCAGCTCGGCACTGGCTAAACAACCTCCCAGAGAACTCCATTGGGAGTTGGGAAGAACTTGAGGATGCTTTCCGGGCCAATTTTCAACGGACTTATGTCCGACCCCCGGACGCTGACGATCTAAGTCACATCATTCAACAACCCGGGGAGTCAGCCCGCAAGCTTTGGAATCGGTTTCTTACCAAGAAGAACCAAATCGTGGACTGTCCGGATGCTGAAGCCTTAGCGGCATTTAAGCACAGTATCCGGGACGAATGGCTAGCCATACACCTTGGACAGAATAAGCCGAGGACAATGGCATCCATAACCACACTCATGACTCGCCTTTGCGCGGGTGAGGATAGCTAGTTAGCTCATAGCAGTACCAGCGACCCTGGAATAACTAAAGTCAGGGATGGCAATGGAAAGCCACGACGTCAGAAAAATAAATGTCGAAACAATTCTGGAAGCCCAAATGATACAGCGGTAAACGCCGGATTCAGTGGTTCCAGACCCGGTCAACAGAAGAAGCCATTTAAAGGCAACAAATATGGTCCATCAAGTTTGGATAGAATATTAGATAGGCTCTGCCAAATTCATGCCACCCCAGAGAAACCTGCCAACCATACGAACCGTAACTGTTGGGTTTTCAAGCAGGCCGGCAAGCTAAACGCCGAACACAAGGGGAAGAAGCCTCAGAGCGAAGAAGAGTATGAACCTCGCCCGCCGAATATAGGGGGGCAGAAGAAATTTCCACCGGAGGTCAAAACAGTGAACATGATATATGCCACTCATATCCCAAAGAGGGAGCGCAAGCGTGCACTCCGAGATGTCTACGCTGTTGAGCCTGTCGCCCCCAAATTCAACCCATGGTCAGCGTGTCCGATCACTTCTGATCGCAAGGATCATCTGACTAGTAGTCAGCATGGGGGTTCGACTGCCCTAGTGCTCGACCCAATAATCAATGGATACCATCTAACCCAAGTCCTTATGGACGACGGTAGCAGTCCCAATCTGATATATCAGGATATTGTCCGCAAGATGGGGATCGATCCATCAAGAATCAAGCCAAGCAGCACGACCTTTAAAGGAGTGATACCGGGCATTGAAGCTCGCTGCACAGGCTCTTTAACAATGGAAGTTGTATTCGGTTCTCCCGACAACTTTCGAAGTGAAGAACTAATCTTCGACATAGCTCCATTCCGAAGTGGCTATCACTCTATACTCGAAAGAATGGCCTTCGCCCACTTTAATGCAGTCCCGCATTATGCCTATCTAAAGCTTAAAATGCCTGGACCACGTGGCATTATCACGGTCAATGGAAATATGGGGCACTCTCTCCGTACGGAGGAGGACACTGCGGCCTTAGCAGCCCAAGTCCAAAATGGCATATTTAAGCCGGATAATCTATCAATAGCGGACACAACTAAACATGTCCGGCGCACGCCTCAGTGCGGGAGCTCAGATGAACCTGAGCAAGATTGACAGCTACGCCCCCGTCGACTGCCCCATAAGGTGATAGCATATGTGCCTCGAGTACATAATTATGCCTTAAAATTCCTTGGGCGGCGACCGGGGGCACCTGCATATAGTCCATAGTTCGTCTAGACACTATTGAGACTCTAAACTTATCTTCTTTAGGTTCATTAAACGAACCAGACTTGTTATGGCCACACCGGATCGATTTCTTCTTTTCCAGGTGTATCTCCCTTTCCTTTTTATACAGATGGCCATCATACTCACACCTTCAAGGACACATTACAGAGGAGAAAACGACGCAGACGTGCTGCAGGGACCCGCGCTAAGGTTTCTTTTAAGATTAAGACCCTGCGTAAAACTTTTTTCTCTTTCTTGTTATATACCTTCTTGGCATGTAAAATGTCCATAAAAGGTTCTCGGCATTGTCTGTAAGTTTGCGGCTCGCCGTACTATAGAGGGATATTAATAAAGCAGCTTTATTCGCATTATGTCCGCAGTTTTATTCACTCGTCATAAAATGTTCTCTTCCCGCATCAGATTGCCATATGTGCCTTGCCAATAAGGGTTTATTACCAGGGGCTGTATTCAGCCCTAGTATACGTTGAAAAGACCGAACACCTATAGGGAGTGTTCGGTGTCCTGGATGTTTGCCTTATATGCATCAGTTCCGAATCATGTCTTGGGTCAATATTTGGGTTGCCCGGCTCCTGTGCTTACCCCTACATTTACGATTGTTCGGCTAGGGTGTAAAGGGAGAACTACTGTGATTGTACTTCTGGCTAGTCCGGTCAAGTACCTCAGTAGAGAAATCCCAAATTTGACTGTCATGATAAGCGAGAACCTGGTCTGCAATCCGGTGACTTAGTTTTATACTATGATCGATAGAGATATACCCCATGTTATACGAAGGGTTGGTTTTTCGCCCAGCCAGGTGCAATTGGATACCTTATGTAAGGAAATACCATATCCGCACCAGGGGCTAGTACCTAGCCCCACATATCAAACTCCTAGGCCCACATATCAAACTCCTACGACTAAGTGAAAGCAATAACGCCGCATATCAAACTCCTACGGACCAAGAAGTTGGATAAAGAGTGTATATGCATATGATCGAACACCCCAGTACTATGTACCTGGGGGCTGAAGCCGGCGACTGGAAACTTTCAGATTTAGATAAACAGTCACACAAGAGGTAAAAGACGCTGGTATTATAAATAGCGCAAAAGTTATATACATCGGATTCATAAGCATAGTCTTTACATCCGGATACAATCACTCGAAGATAACATCCTTCGAACACTGGCCTTCTATAAGGCAGGCGCCGTCGATCACGTCCTCGAAGTACTTATCCGGCTTGCGGTGCTCCTTGCCTGCGGGCGGGCCAGCAGTAGCTATATGCACTGCGTTCATCTTCGCCCAGTGCACTTTGACACGAGCGAAGGCCATCCGAGCACCTTCTATGCAGGACGAACGCGTTAGTGCGTCAACCCACGGACTCGCCTCCACGAGCCGCTTCACCAATCTATAGTAACTACTTGGGATTGGATCAGCGGGCCATAGCTGGACTATCAAGTCCTTCATGGCTGAACCCGCCATGTTGTGCAGCTCGACCAGCTGCTTCATGTCACATCCCTAGTTAGCACTTGCATTAGGGTTAGTTGGTGTGTGCATCATGTTTACTTTTCAAAGAAATTTGAAATGGGAATGACAGAAACCCCAACACCCCTCTTCTAACAACTAGGGTTTGATAAAATATTTTCCAATGTACCCAAAATGCCCTTCAAAAATGTTCATCATTTCTGCCTTGGTCTCAAACCTTTGCTAAAAATGGTGCACAATTTTCTAGGACATCCAAGGTCACTGGATTAAATCATATGGTATTTGAATTTGGGCATTTAAATGCTATGAAATATTTTAAATGCTCAAATAATCATAAACTATAATGTTTCCTACTGTTCATATTATATACAGTAGGCATGACAAGTGTTATGAGTTATAAAAATGCTCTGGCATTTTATTTAATTAAGCAAAGTTGCAAAACAAATGAAACAGAAAAGAAATAGAAAAAAAGAGAGAGAAGGAGTTACCTGGCGCCCCACCTGGCCCACCTGCCGGCCCAGCCCAGCTGCCGCTCCAGCGAGCTGCTTGGCTCGGCCAGGCAGGCAGGCAGGTGCTCGACGGCGACCGCACGGCACGCCACGCAGCTGCCCGCCGCCCTGCTTCCTCCCCTCGCCGTCCTGGAGAGCTGGATCGGTCATACACGTCGCCCCCGACCTCGCAGACACCTCCCCCTCTCCCCGGCTCCTCTCCCTCGCTCTCCCCGCGCCATGGCCGACGCCGTCGTGCTCGCACCGTCGTAGAAGCCGCGCCCACCGTCGTCTCTGAGCCCCGCCTTGGTGTCCATCGTCTCCGCCGTCCTCGACTACTTCGAACAGGCCGAGCCCCGAGCGCTCGCCCGCCCTGGAGACGCCCCAGACCTCTTCTTCCCCAACTCCGGCCGCGGAGATCCCCCTCGCCGTCCCGCTCAGCTCCGACCACCCCCGAGCTCGCTCCGGCGCCTGCTGCAACCCCTGTGAGCCCAGCTTCGTCCTCCCCCTCTCCGTTGGCTCTCTTCTGCCCTGGAACGCACCGCACGAAGCTCACCTGCACGCACCGCCGCCGTGCTCGCCGCCGGTGATGCTCCGGTGACCATTTGGTCACTGGCACCCGTCCATCACACTCACCGCAGCGCGTAGATGCGATAGGTGCTACGCACGCATCGCCTAGGCCCCTGCAGCCGCATCTCCACACACGCCCGACGCCGGTCACCGCCGTCGAGCTTGTTGCCGTCGTCTCCGGCCACCCCAGGTCCGGCGACCACCACCATCCAACGCGCAAGGGCAAGAGCTTTCCAACGCGCCTAGCCGCAGCTCGAGCCGTGCCCCGTAGACGATTTCCGAAGCACGCCGCCGCACTTGGCCTCGCCGGCGTCACGTCGCCGGCGGGTTTGACCTGTTTGACCAGGGGGTTGACTACCCCTGGGTCACTGACGTGTGGGCCACCTTTTGCTAATTAGTTAGTTTAATTAAGTTTCTGTTTATTTAATTAGTTAATTAGTTTAGTCACTAACCCGTGGGCCCACGCCCCACTGACAGCTAATTAGTTTTAGTTTAACTCTAATTAACTTAGTTAATTAGCTGTGACACTGACATGCAGGGCCCACATGTCATGTTTGACTTGGACTAGCTCCTCTTGACTGACTCACGTCAGCATGATGTCATGCTGATGCAGTAAAGGATTTTCTGGGATTTTAGATTTAAAATTTAATTCAGGAAATTCCAGAAAATACCCAAAACTTCTAAAAATCATATAAAATCAACCATAGCTCAGATGGAAAAGATTTATATATGAAAAATGATCAGAAAAATCCATTCTATCCAATGGCACTGGTTTCATGCATGTTTGAACAAGTTAACTTGCTGTATACATCAAAAACATGATAATGCACTTATTTAAATAATAGTTTGAACTTCAATTTGAATCTTGGATTCAGATAAGTCCAAACCCTTATGGTTTTAGTTGCATTAGCCAACACACATGCATCTTGCCATGTCATGAGCATGCATCATATTGTTGCATTTGTTTGTTAATGATTGTATCGCCGGTATTCTCTGTGTTAGGTCCTGCTCCCGAGGATACTGCTGCGTATCCAGTTGAAGAGCAGTACCCGACAACTACCTTGTCAGGCAAGCAATCATTGATCATTCCGATACAAACCCAATCTTCTCGCTCCTGCTCTCTTTTACTGCATTAAGGCAACCGCGTGTGAACTGCTACTTGCTGTGGTAGTTGAACCCTATCCCTTGCATGACCTGTCATTGCCACAGTAAATAGTTGAAACCCACTAGCATGTGTAGGAGTTGATTGAGCCATGTGATGTGTGATCCACCATGCTATTTGTTTATGTTGCCTGCTATGCTTAGAGTTGTGTCTGGTCTGGTTCATCTGGGTGATGGATCAGAGTGAAATGATCATACCGGTAAAGAGAAGGAAGTTTGGAATACGCTTGGTAAAGGTATCGATGAAAGGCCATGTAGGAGTACATGGTGGGTTGTTTCATTGGAATCGTCCATAGGACCTGAGATTTGTATGTGTGATTCAAGTTGCAGTTACTACCATGCATTGGGCCCGAAACCAATGGACCCTCTCGGCTTATTAATTACCCTCGATCTCTGTCCAGGAGTTGCAACTAGTTTCTGGTGTTTATAGCTTACTGGAGGTCGTGCACAATGCTGATCCTCGGGGTGGGTTGTGATGCGACAGGTACGTGGAACGGTGTACCGGTTGCCCGTTTGGTGACTCGAGAACCCTGTACACATCGTTTGGGGCCGTGAGCGACACCCTGGCCGGATCTCCCCACGGATGGAACCCAAATAGGCGATCGACCTGGACGAGAGACTTGAGTAGTTAGTCAGGTCGTGGCCGATACCCCCGCTGGGCTTCCGCTTGAAGGTTGCCGAGTACACGCCGAGTAAACGGCGATAAGTGGTGAAAGCGTGTGTGAAGAAGTACACCCCTGCAGGGTTATCAAACTATTCGAATAGCCGTTGTTCGCAGTACGGACTACTTGGTTGCTCTTACAGTTCATAGACAAGTTGATGGATACTACTAAAAGCCTCAAGATAAGCGTGAGTGCCGCGGATGGCCCTTCCGTAGGATGATGGAAGAGGATCCTCGGTAGTGTATTGATGTGGTGAGTAGTGGACTCGTGTTCGTAATAACATCTTGCAATCTGTTGAGAGTTGTAGTATAGGTTAGCCAAGAGTCAAAGCTGGCATTCTGCTATGAACTCCACTACCCCCCTTTGATAATGTTGCATGTATGATAGGTTCTGTGGTAAGACTTGCTGAGTACCTTTGTACTCATGTTTTCTTAATAACTGTTGC
Organism: Secale cereale; assembly: GCA_902687465.1. NCBI lineage: Eukaryota > Viridiplantae > Streptophyta > Magnoliopsida > Poales > Poaceae > Secale > Secale cereale. Next base: position 40,750,183 of record LR738715.1, read on the forward strand.
AGAGGAGAACCCTGCCCCTGCCGATGGGTTCTACATAGACGTTGACGTCGACGAGTAGCTTGACACCCAGACGGATATCTGGAGCTTGTGAAGGGCCTTGTAGATAGTCAGGCTACACCAAGCCTGTTTTATTTTTCTAAGTTGTCTGTACTCAGACATGTAGCTTCCGCTTGTGCTTGTATGACTGTATGACTTGAGTGTTGGGTCATGTGACCCCTACCTGTATGGATATGTTATGTATGGCTCTTGGAGCCTTTTTAAATAAAGTACTTTGAGTCATAGAGTTCTGTTGTGATGCAATGTTGTATTTGCACATATTGATCATATTGCGTGTATGATTGAAATGCTTGGTATGTGTGGGATCCGACACCTAGTTGTTTTCCTTTGGTAGCCTATCTTACAGGGAAATGCCTCCTAGTGTCTCCAATGAGCCTTGGTAGCTTGCTACTGCTCGGAACACGTAGGCTGGCCGGCATGTGTCCTTCTTCGTTCTTGTGTCTGTCCCTTAGGGGAAATGTCACGCGTTGTTCCTTTAAGTCCATGTAGCTTGCTACGACTTGGGTTCATACGTTGATGACCGACACGTTCGTTGCTGGGTCATGGATGCCTGTCTCTGTAATTTAGTGCCACTTTTGGTTTATAACTAGCCATGTCGGCCCGGGTTCTCTGTCATATGGATGCTAGCGACACTGTCATATACGTGTGCCAAAATGCGCAAATGGTCCCGGGCCAGGTAAGGTGGCACCCGTGGGGTTACCGTGCGTGAGGCCGCAAAGTGATATGACGTGTTACAGCTAGATCGGTGTGACTTAGGATCGGGGTCCTGACAGCGTTGGCATCTGAGCTGGACTGCCTGTAGGTTTCTCAAGCCAAACTGGTCGATGTTGACTCTAGAAAAATTCTTAGTTATATGTAGGGGAATTGATTGTGGAAGGGAACGTAAGGCTCTTTTTACTCCTTTACCTTATGCCCTTCTGATCTGAGTCAGTCTATTCTTTCTACGGGGATTTAGGACTAGGCCTCTTATCCTTTCTAGGTTCACGTGTTACTAATCCGTAGACTCTTAGGATTGTTGGTTTCAAGCCTCAGTTCAATTTCTATCCTTTTTAGTATGATGATTGTTGGACCGGAACCTTGATATGGATTGTTGAGTGGCTATGCTATCATTTGTATGATGTCTCAAATCTTTGTTTGAGCATTTACAGTTGTTATGCTGCCCGATTTCTTCCAGAAACACTAATGCCTTTGCATTATTCCGTGTTTCAGATGTCTGGCCGCATCCCTCACCAAGTGGTTCGTTTGACTCAGTGCATTAATGTGCCCGGTCACACGGCCATGCTAGTCCGTGTGCTGACCGAGACCGGTTATCGCTGGTATCCTGAATACACTGTGGAGGAACAGTACCGGGATTTTAATCAAAGTCAGTATTTCTGCACAGTCCGGATATACCCCTCATATCCCGGAGCTAATGATCCCATCCATTGGTCTTATGGACTCGGGATTACCATCGAGATGGCAGTGCAGGATGCCGCTTATTCGATGATGACCATTCTCCGTGCTAGGCATGCGCTGTTGCTGAACACTGAGTTCTGTTACATGCTAGCCTCGCTTCCCGGAGAGGAAGGCTACTACACTGGTCTGTATACTGATGCTGCTCATGAAGAGCCACTGCTTCAGACTACTGTTCAGATGTTGGAGGATAGGGACCGTGAGGTCCGTGCCCTCCGAATGGAGCTGTATAACACTCGAGCCGCCCACTGGACTACTTTGACACGGCTTGCACCTGCTGTGCACGCCGGATATCTGGACATGCGGGATTTGTACCCCGTGCGGACTCGTCTGCCTGATCGCATGGATTGGCGTGATGTTGGGGGTATTACACCTCCACGTGGGCGTCGGTTACCACCAGCATCGGGACCGAGACCACACCCATGCCCCTATGGTCCACAGCCTTCGAGTGCTCGCGAGTTTCAAGATCCGTCTGTTCCACTTCCAGGCTATGGTGGTAATCTTTACGAGGATTACTACGCGAATGTCTGAGCTAGACCGTGGTTGTAGTAGTATTGTAGTAGTTGTATTTCCACAGTCCTGCGCGTCTTGTGGAATATGACTTAGTGTGTACTGAGTTCTGGAGGTGTAGTTAAATAATGTATATGAGCTTGGAATGCCTCTGATGGGATGTATCGTCTTTCACCGCAGTTGTACTTTAGCCTTGGCTTGTACTAAACTTTGTATGGTGTGTATGACCACTGGTGTATATATAGCAGTTCCTATATTACCATGTCGTACGGATGAACATCTTTGCATTCCGTGTCATCCATTACATTCTGCACTTCTATGTCAAATTTTTGCCATCCTTGTCTAAACCGTTGTTTTGTTTTCCTAGGATGGTCAACACTCGCAACACTCTTGCTGCTCAGGAGCAGGGTGAGGCTAGTGGGGCTAGAGATGGGAATTTGCCCCAGCCACCCTCTTTGGCGGAAGTTATGCTTGAAGCAGAACGGAACAAGAGAGAGACCAACCGTCTGCTGGAACGCATAGAGCAGAACACTGGGTTCCGCCAGAGGAATGACGTGGTGTCAATCAATGACTTTATCAAGATGTGTCCCCCAAAGTTCCATCACTCCACTGAACCTCTGGATGCTGATGACTGGCTACGTAGTATTACCCACAAGCTACACTCTGCCCGTGTGGCCGAAGCTGACAAGGTTATCTACGCCGCCTACCATCTTGAGGGCCCTACCAGTCTTGGGTGGGAAAACTTTGAAGCTATGCGTCCTGTTGGCCAAGTCACTACCTGGGTTGAGTTCAGTGAGGCATTCCGTGAACATCACATTCCGGAAGGTCTCATGGATCGCAAGCGGGAGGAATTCTGCAAATTCACCCAGGGCCGTTTAACTGTGGATGGCTATAGCCGCGAGTTTGGTAACCTGGCACGCTATGCACCTGAAGAAGTATCCACCGATGCCAAGAAGAAGGCGAGGTTCCGCAAGGGACTCAGCCCTGAACTCCGCCGAGATCTACGTCTGCACGAGTGCACTTCCTTCCAGAAGTTGGTAAACAAGGCTATCAGTGCTGAAACAGGCCAGACCGACTTCGAGGCCACCCGCAAGCATACTCGAGACTTTGGTTCCTCATCCGGCTCTGGCTCTCACAAGCGCCGTGTGTGGGTTCCTAACACTGCTCTGCCACCCAAGTACACACCGAGGCCATCCTATGAGGCGCCTCACCCAACTCAACAGTTTGCACCTGCCAAGACCTATGGAGGACCACCTTCCAACTTTGCTCCACGCACTACCACTGTGACATGCTTCAAGTGTGGAGAACCGGGACACTACATGCGTGATTGTCCCCAGAACCAGCCAGGAAAAACCGTTGGCCGTGGCAAGCCAACCGGCAAGGTGAATTATGTCAAGCCAATCCCCACTGCACGTGGTCATGTCAACTATGTCTCTGCCGAGGAAGCTTATGAGGATCCTAACGTCGTCCTTGGTACGCTTCTTGTAAACTGCCATCCGGCATCTGTTCTTTTCGATACTGGAGCATCCCATTCGTTCATATCTGAGAGCTATGCTCGATTGCACAACATGACTTTTTGTGACATGCCTACTTCCATGGTTATTCAAACTCCTGGTTCAAGTGGCAAACCTCTAGGGTAAGCCATGGAAATGAAATCCTTGTCGATAGACTTGTTTTCCTTGCTTCTCTAATCGCTCTCAAGTCCTCGGACATAAACATCATCTTGGGTATGGATTGGATGACAACTCATTACGCCAAGATTGATTGCTATACTAGGACCGTTCAACTTACACATCCTTCCGGCAAGATAGTCAATGTCTTGACCCGAATGGCCGAGCGTCAGCTCTACTCTCTTAATGCCAGCCCTCTACCAGAACTCGAAGATATCCCAGTAGTCCGTGACTTTCCGGATGTTTTTCCAGAAGAACTGCCAGGAATTCCACCTGACAGAGATGTCGAGTTCGTGATAGATCTTATCCCTGGAACTGCCCCAATCTCTAGGAGACCTTATAAGATGGCACCACTAGAATTAGCTGAGCTAAAGAAACAACTCGATGAGTCCTTGCAAAAAGGTTTCATCCGTCCTAGTTCTTCCCCTTGGGCTTGCCCCGTCCTCTTCGTCAAGAAGAAGGATGGAACGGAGCGGATGGTTGTTGAAAGCACATTTGCTCCTTGGGTGGTTTTGGTAATTAATGACAACATACTTTGTGGTTGGACTAATGCTTTTATCAAGTATGTTTCAGGAAATTCAATCACATGGGTATGGCAATGACTGAAGAAGTGGACCCCTCAAAATGCTAAGGCAAGCATTGACAAAAGCTCAAGACTCCATTTTTGGTTTAGTGATCCAAGATCACATTGAGTCCATAGGAAAAGCCAATGCTATTAAAAGGGGATGAGGTTGTGTTGATGATCTGGTTGCTCAAGTGCTTAGTGATATATCTCCTTCAACTATCAGCAACTTTCACTACAAACACACCCATAAGTAATCTCGGACAAACCGATTTTCCAAACTCAGTCACACCGAGATGAACCACCTCAGCCATAAGCCAAACCCTAGAAAAATCGGTCATTCCGAGTTTGAGATCGGTCTCACCGAAACATGGACTGCCAAGCTTCTGTAACCTTCTGTCCTCATTTCGGAATAACCGAGATTGCATTTTCGGTCTCACCGAAATTGGCCAGCTCCTGTCTTGGCTCAAATCGGTCTAACCGAGATTGCATTTTCGGTCCCACCGAAACTGGCAAGTTCCTGTCTTGACTCAAATCGGACAAACCGAGATGGTATTTTCGGTCCCACCGAAAACCCCAACGTTCACTATATTTGAACTTTCGGTCTGACCGAGTTTCCACTTCGGTCTCACCGAGATTGCTCAATTATGTGTGTAACGGTTGGATTTTGTGTGGAGGCTATATATACCCCTCCACCCCCTCTTCATTCGTGGAGAGAGCCATCAGAAAGAACTACCACTCCTACCTTACACTTTCTGAGAAGAGAACTACCTATCCTTGTGTTGAGATCAAGTTGCTCCACTCCCACCATATGAAACTTGATTTCTAACCTTCCCAAGTTGCTTTCCACTCAATCCTTTCTTCCACCAAAGCCAAATCAGTGAGGAGAGTTGAGTGTTGGGGAGATTATCATTTGAAGCACAAGAGCAAGGAGTTCATCATCATCTACAACATCTATTACCTTTTGGAGGGTGGTGCCTCCTAGATTGGTTAGGTGTCGCTTGGGAGCCTCCGTCATCGAGATGTGGAGTTGAACCAAGAAGTTTGTAAGGGCAAGGAGATCGCCTACTTCGTGAAGATCTACCCGAGTAAGGCTAGCCCTCCGTGGGCGTAGGCCATGATGGAATAGACAAGGTTGCTTCTTCGTGGACCCTTCGTGGGTGGAGCCCTCCGTGGACTCGCGCAGCCGTTACCCTCCGTGGGTTGAAGTCTCCATCAATGTGGATGTACGATAGCACCACCTATCGGAACCACGGGAAAAATCATTGCGTCTCCAAATTGCGTTTGATCTTCTCCACTTCTCTTTAATACTTGTGCAATTTACTTTCCGCTGCCCATACTCTAGAATTGCATGTGTAGTATGCTACTTGACTTGTGTGTTATGCAAAATCTGCCAAAATCTGTCCTTGATAAAAGACAGAATTTTTATCTTGTCGAGTAGTCTAATCACCCCCCCTCTAGACACTCTCACCTTCTTCGATCCCTCAATTGGTATCAGAGCTTTGGTCTCCATTGCTTTGGTTTACACACCATTGGAGGAAGATGGACGTGTCTACGCTTGGGAGTGTTAGCCATAGAGTGCCTATTCTTAATGGAGGGTTCTATAACTTATGGAGGGTTGAAATGCTTAGTATCTTTAAGATGTACAATTTGTGCAAATATGTTGAGACCCCCTATGTGCCTCCTTTTGACCCCTTGCACCCTACCATGGATGAAGAGCTTGATTTGCTTCGTAACCTTAGGACTGTAAATCTTATCATTAGAGGGTTACCCGATGACTTGCTTAAGCTTGTTACAAACTTTGAGTGCGCCTATGCTATGTGGAAATTCTTGGAAGAACTTTATCCGGACTACTCTTTGAGAAGTCTTGATGAAATTCTACACAAGACTATTGAATTTGATAAGATGCGCCCCAATGATCCCAACTTTGATAAATGCTTCTTTGAGCTTCGTGATCTTATGAAAAAGAAGGGTGATCCCGGTCTTATCAATGTTTTAATTAGAAATGCTCTTGCATTACATTCCGAAGATTATTGTCACATTGACAGAACTAATGCAAGTGGTTATCAAATTGACCTAGGTGTTGATGATGAACAATCTATGGGTCAATATGATGATGAGCATGAGCATGATGATGATTACTCCGACTCGGACACCGAGCTAGACAAGATCATGAAGAGTCTCAATCTTATGGCAAATCTGAGAGACTACATGTCCGGCGGAAAAGAGTGGATTCTTGATAGTGGATGCACCGATCACATGACCGGAGACAAAGACATGTTTCGAGAGCTTGCAAAGAACGATGGTCCACGCAAGTATGTGACTTTTGGAGACAACTCCAAGGGTAAGGTACTTGGCCTTGGTAAGGTGGCCATATCTCATGATAGCTCTATTCAAAATGTCATGCTTGTAGAATCTCTTGGATACAATTTACTTTCCGTGTCTAGATTAGCTGACTTTGGATTCAATGTGCTATTCACCAAAGTAGATTGCCAAGTCTTTCGTCGTGACAATCAAAACATGGCATTTACCGGTATCCATAGAGGTGATCTATATATTGTTGATTTCACTAAGAAAGCCCAACCTAGAGCTTGTTTCATGGCTAAATCCTCTAAAGGTTGGTTATGGCATAGAAGGCTAGGACATGTTGGTATGCGTAATCTAGACAAGCTGATGAAAGGTGATCATATTCTTGGTGTTAAAGATGTTTTCTTTGACAAAGATAGACTTTGTAGTGCCTGTCAAGCAGGAAAACAAGTTGGTGGAAGTCATCCCGTGAAAAACATCATGACCACAAGGAGACCGCTTGAGCTTCTTCATATGGATCTCTTCGGTCCCAATGCTTACAAAAGCCTTGGTGGTAACTCCTTTGGTCTAGTTATAGTTGATGATTATTCTAGATTTACGTGGGTATTTTTCCTTGATGATAAATCGCAGGTTCAGAGGATCTTCAAGACCTTTGCCAAAAAGGCCCAAAATCAATTTGAGGTGAAGATCAAGAAAGTTCGGAGTGACAATGGAACGGAGTTCAAGAACGCCAATGTAGACTCTTTTCTCGATGAGGAAGGGATTCTACATGAGTTCTCGGCTACGTACACTCCTCAACAAAATGGAGTTGTTGAGAGGAAGAACCGAACGCTCATAGAGATGGCGAGAACGATGCTTGATGAATACAAGACACCGAAGCATTTTTGGGGAGAAGCGGTCGAGACAGCTTGTCATGCTATCAACAGGCTTTATCTTCATAAGCTCCTCGGCAAGACATCATACGAGCTCCTCACCGGTAACAAACCCCAAGTGGGATACTTTCGTGTTTTTGGTTCAAAATGCTATATCCTTGATAAGCATCGTCGGTCTAAATTTGCTCCTAAATCTCATGAAGGCTTTCTCCTTGGTTATGGATCAAACTCCCACACCTACCGTGTCTACAACAATTTCACCCGAAAGGTTGAAGAGACGGTAGACGTGAAGTTTGATGAATCTAACGGCTCGCAAGTAGAGCAAATGCCTATTGATGTAGGAGACAAGGACCCATCGGAAGCTATCCAAGATTTATCTATTGGAAAGATCCGTCCCATGGAAGTGAAGGAGAGTACCTCATCTACATATGTGGAGCCACCTACCTCACGGCGAGATGAACCTCAAGGCAACATGGAGGCCTCCACAAGTGGAACTCACCAAGATGAGGAAGTGCAACAAGAAGATCCACCACAACCTCCTTCTCCACCGCCTCAAGACAACACCAACAACAATGAAGAAGAAGAAGAAGAGGAAGATGAAGATGATGAGGAAGCTCAGCCACAACCTCAACAAAAGCTATCCCGAGTCCGAGCAAGAGTCAAGAAAAATCATCCCGTGGAACAAATGATGAACGACATCAACTCCGGGAGAATTACTCGCTCTAAAACTCGCTTAGCTAACTTTTGTGAGCATTACTCATTTATCTCTAGCATTGAACCTATGAAGGTAGAAGAAGCACTTGAAGACCCGGATTGGGTGAACGCTATGCACGAAGAACTACACAACTTCGAGAGGAACAAGGTATGGACTTTGGTAGAGAAGCCCAACGATGATCAAAACATCATTGGAACCAAATGGGTGTTTCGGAACAAGCAAGATGAAGATGGACAAGTCAGCCGCAACAAGGCTCTTCTCGTAGCTCAAGGTTACACACAAGTCGAAGGTATGGACTATGGTGATACCTATGCCCCCGTTGCTAGACTTGAGTCCATTCGCATTCTTCTTGCTTATGCCAATCACCATGATATTACTCTCTATCAAATGGATATCAAAAGTGCTTTCCTAAATGGTGAAATTGAGGAGGAAGTATTTGTGAAACAACCTCCCGGATTTGTGAATCCCAAAAAGCCTAATCATGTTTACAAATTTCACAAAGCCCTTTATGGTCTTAAACAAGCTCCTAGAGCTTGGTACAAATGCTTAACTAGCTTTCTTCTTGAAAAAGGCTTTGAGATTGGAAAGATAGGCTCAACGCTGTTCACGAAAAGGGTTAATGGTGAACTATTTGTGTGCCAAATATATGTTGATGATATTATCTTTGGTTCAACTAACCCTCATTTTAGCAAGAAGTTTGGACAGCTCATGTCGGAGAAGTATGAGATGTCCATGATGAGTGAACTCAAATTCTTCCTTGGGTTGCAAATCAAGCAATCTAAGGAGGGTACCTTTGTCTCACAAACAAAGTACACCAAGGATCTCTTCAAGAAGTTCAACATACAAGAAAGCAAAGGTATGAGTACCCCCATGCCTACAAGTGGACATAATGACTTGACAAAAGATGGAGAACCCGTTGATCAAAGGGTTTACCGATCTATGATTGGTTCTCTACTATATCTTTGTGCTTCTCGTCCTGACATAATGTTGAGTGTATGCATGTGTGCGCGATATCAAGCAGCCCCTAAAGAATGTCATCTTAAAGCTGTTAAAAGGATAGTGAGATACTTGATACACACACCAAACTTTGGCATTTGGTATCCTAAGAGGGCCTCTTTCGACCTTGTTGGCTATTCCGACTCGGACTATGCCGGTGACAAGGTTGATAGAAAGTCAACTTCGGGTACGTGTCAATTCCTTGGTCGATCCCTTGTATCTTGGTCCTCCAAGAAACAAAATTCGGTATCTTTATCCACTGCCGAAGCAGAATATATTGCTGCTGGTTCGTGTTGTGCTCAATTACTATGGATGACACAAATGCTTAAGGATTATGGGATACATGTGAGACATGTTCCTTTGCTTTGTGACAATGAGAGTGCAATTAAAATTGGACACAATCCAGTGCAACACTCTCGAACAAAGCATATTGAAGTTCGTCACCATTTTATTCGTGATCATATTGCCAAGGGTGACATTAATCTTAAGCATGTTCGTACTGACAAACAACTTGCTGATATCTTTACAAAACCTCTTGATGAGAAGGTGTTTTGTCGCTTAAGGAGTGAGTTGAACATCATTGATGCTTCAAACTTGGAGTGAGAACTCCATTGATGCATGCAAGGCATGAGCACTCTTGACTAATCCTTGATATTTCTCTTATGATGATGATCATATGTCTTGGACACATTTGCCTCCTTGTATTGCATCTAACTCTTTGCAGGTACTTGGATGATCTACATTCCACAAGATTACCACACACTCAAATCATGAGTAATCTTGTCATTAACCAAGTATCTAGCCCTTTGGGATGTTGAGTTCAAGGAACAAAATTCTACATATCCTTTTTGACATCTTATACATCTAGTATTTCACTCTTGTCATCTTGGATATCCTTGAGTATTTCCTTGCCTGCCTAAGCCATGTAGGAAGATGAACTATACAAGTAGAAATGGCGCTCCAACTTCACATTCAATGAGCACCTACATCAAGTTTACCTACATGAGCAAAGCATCAACAAGCCCAAGGTATGTTCTTCACATCTTTAAGGAGCTTTGCTCAAAATCATGAGTACAAGCAGCTTCATAAGATGTGGACACATCAAATGCTTAATCGAAAAATGGCAACCCCATTTTGAGCTTAAATGATGAGTATGACCTATGATCAAATGTCCTCATTTGACTCCTAAGTCAATATACTCAAACATAGGTGACCTTGTCGCCGACCTTTATCTAGATGAAGTACATATGTTTCGGAGTCTTTCTGTTTTCTCTTATGTTCTCTCATTGAGTTTTCTTTTTACACACAAAAAAAACTTCATCTAGGAATCTTTTTTTCTTCTGTCTTTGTGAATATCCTTCTGGCTCTGATCATTTCCTTGAAAATCTTTCACAAATTCATTGCAAATCCTTTGAAACATTCCTTGCAAGTGAGCTGAATTATTTCTGTATTTCCTTGGAATTAAACTCGGCGTCACCGATTTAAAATTTTCGGTCTAACCGAAAAGGATCTACCCTAACTCAATTCGGTGTCACCGATTTATCTTCCAGGATACCAACTTCTGCAGCTCCACTCAATGTTTCTCTATGCATGTTCCTATTTGCCCTGTTGTGATTCTTAAGGATCCCACTTCTTTCTTTCCATCTTTCCTGCCCTACCTAGTTTGCTGTCCTTTTCGGCACTTGATGTCAAAGGGGGAGAAGACTTAGGGGGAGTAGGGGGAAAAGAGAAGACTTAGGGGGAGAAGAAAAGCAATCTTATCTTAAAGGGGGAGAGAATCACATCAAAGCTTTACCGTGTTTTACATTGGACATTACAATTGGCATCATTCTTTTGATTTTGCTTTTTCCATCACACCCCTTGATCTGAGAAGACTCAAAGGGAGAAGAATCTTCACAATTGATATCGTATGGAAAGCAAAATCTCTCAGAGTTCATTGAAAATCTTTTAGTTTCGGAGACATGTTTGCTGATTCAAGCTTGTGCTCAATGAGACACTCTTTATACATGTCCTCCCTGGCTTGGTACTCGTGATGTTCTTGCAGTCGGTTGAAGAAATACTCTTGTGTTATCTAACCTTGTTTTCCCAAGTTTATTTCTTCAGGTACAATGCCAAAGAACCTCAAAGTAAGTATATGCACTTTGCAGAATGTGCATGATGATGACTTGCTTGTGAATACTTGTTTGCAAGAAATCACCATGCACATATGCATTATCACTCACTTCTTTTCATCTGCTCTGATGCATATAGCCAAGCTGCATGTAGCACATCTTGCTTATCTCTCCTGTGTGCTTGTGGTAGTCCAAAACCATAATCTATGAAAATCTTGCACACTTGAAGGGGGAGCCTGTGTACTACATGCTTGTCAAAGCTTTCATGATAATTCTGTCTCTCTTTCAATAAGCTTTGATGTCTTGTTTAATGTGATTTTAGTGTGTTGCCATCAATTACCAAAAAGGGGGAGATTGAAAGCACATTTGCTCCCTGGGTGGTTTTGGTAATTAATGACAACATACTTTGTGGTTGGACTAATGCTTTTATCAAGTATGTTTCAGGAAATTCAATCACATGGGTATGGCAATGACTGAAGAAGTGGACCCCTCAAAATGCTAAGGCAAGCATTGGCAAAAGCTCAAGACTCCATTTTTGGTTTAGTGATCCAAGATCACATTGAGTCCATAGGAAAAGCCAATACTATTAAAAGGGGATGAGGTTGTGTTGATGATCTGGTTGCTCAAGTGCTTAGTGATATATCTCCTTCAACTATCAGCAACTTTCACTACAAACACACCCATAAGTAATCTCGGATAAACCGATTTTCCAAACTCAGTCACACCAAGATGAACCACCTCAGCCATAAGCCAAACCCTAGAAAAATCGGTCATTCCGAGTTTGAGATCGGTCTCACCGAAACATGGACTGCCAAGCTTCTGTAACCTTCTGTCCTCATTTCGGAATAACCGAGATTGCATTTTCGGTCTCACCGAAATTGGCCAGCTCCTGTCTTGGCTCAAATCGGTCTAACCGAGATTGCATTTTCGGTCCCACCGAAACTGGCAAGTTCCTGTCTTGACTCAAATCGGACAAACCGAGATGGTATTTTCGGTCCCACCGAAAACCCCAACGTTCACTATATTTGAACTTTCGGTCTGACCGAGTTTCCACTTCGGTCTCACCGAGATTGCTCAATTATGTGTGTAACGGTTGGATTTTGTGTGGAGGCTATATATACCCCTCCACCCCCTCTTCATTCGTGGAGAGAGCCATCAGAAAGAACTATCACTCCTACCTTACACTTTCTGAGAAGAGAACTACCTACCCTTGTGTTGAGATCAAGTTGCTCCATTCCTACCATATGAAACTTGATTTCTAACCTTCCCAAGTTGCTTTCCACTCAATCTTTTCTTCCACCACAGCCATATCAGTGAGGAGAGTTGAGTGTTGGGGAGATTATCATTTGAAGCACAAGAGCAAGGAGTTCATCATCATCTACAACATCTATTACCTTTTGGAGGGTGGTGCCTCCTAGATTGGTTAGGTGTCGCTTGGGAGCCTCCGTCATCGAGATGTGGAGTTGAACCAAGAAGTTTGTAAGGGCAAGGAGATCGCCTACTTCGTGAAGATCTACCCCGAGTAAGGCTAGCCCTCCGTGGGCGTAGGCCATGATGGAATAGACAAGGTTGCTTCTTCGTGGACCCTTCGTGGGTGGAGCCCTCCGTGGACTCGCGCAGCCGTTACCCTCCGTGGGTTGAAGTCTCCATCAACGTGGATGTACGATAGCACCACCTATCAGAACCACGGGAAAAATCATTGCGTCTCCAAATTGCGTTTGATCTTCTCCACTTCTCTTTACTACTTGTGCAATTTACTTTCCGCTGCCCATACTCTAGAATTGCATGTGTAGTATGCTACTTGACTTGTGTGTTATTCAAAATCTACCAAAATCTGTCCTTGATAAAAGACAGAATTTTTATCTTGTCGAGTAGTCTAATCACCCCCCTCTAGACACTCTCACCTTCTTCGATCCCTCAGTTCTAGATTACCAACCTGTCAATCTGGTCACCATAAAGAATAAGTATCCGCTCCCCAAGATCAACGACCTGTATGATCAGCTCGCTGGATCCTCAGTCTTCTCTAAGATGGATTTGAGGTTGGGCTACCATCAAATCAAAATCAAGAACGGGGACATTCCTAAAACGGCTTTTGTTACTCGTTATGGCCAATATGAGTACACCGTTATGTCCTTCGGATTAACCAATGCCCCAGCTACCTTTTCTCGGTTAATGAATTCTATATTCATGGAGTATTTGGATAAATTCGTCGTGGTATACCTCGATGATATACTCATCTATTCCAAGAACAAGGAAGATCATGCCGAGCATTTAAGGCTGGTATTGACGAAACTTCGAGAGCACCGCCTTTATGCCAAATTCTCTAAATGTGAATTTTGGTTGCCAGAAGTAACCTATCTAGGTCATGTGATCTCTGGCAAGGGTATTGCTGTCAATCCCGAGCGAGTTCAAGCCGTCCTTGATTGGACTCCCCCTGAATCGGTCAAGCAAGTTAGGAGTTTTCTTGGCTTAGCGAGCTATTGCCGACGTTTCGTCGAGAATTTCTCCAAGGTTGCTAAACCTCTAACTGAACTCCTCAAGAAAGATAAAAAGTTTGAGTGGACCCCACAGTGCGAGTCCAGTTTTCAGGAACTGAAAAGACGCCTGACATCTGCACCTGTACTGGTACCACCAGACTTTTCCAAGGATTTTATAATCTATTGCGACGCCTCGCGACAAGGACTAGGTTGCATTCTCATGCAAGATCGTCAAGTGATTGCATACGCATCTCGAAAATTGCGTCCACACGAGGATAACTATCCTACTCATGATCTAGAGCTTGCAGCTGTAGTCCATGCACTCAAAACATGGTGACATTACCTTCTTGGTAATCGCTGTGAAATCTTCACTGATCATCAAAGTTTGAAGTATATCTTCACCCAACTGGATTTGAATCTCAGGCAAAGACGTTGGGTTGAGTTGCTCACAGACTACGACTTAGGAATCACTTACACTCTTGGAAAGGCCAAGGTCATGGCTGATGCACTAAGTCGTAAGTCATATTGTAACAACTTAATGTTACAACAAGGTCAACCACTTCTCCACGAGGAATTCCGTAAGCTTAACCTTCACATTGTTCCTCGAGGATTCCTTTCCACCTTGGTGGCAAAACCTACCCTTATGGATCAGGTCATCAAAGCACAGAAGGTTGATCCCGGAATTTCCCGTATTAAGAGGAACATCAAGAAAGGAGTTGCCGGATGTTTCTCAATTGATGATCAAGGAGTCGTATTCTTTAGCAACCGTTTAGTGGTTCCTAAAGTACGAAACCTAAGACGTTTGATCCTTAAGGAGGCTCATGAATCTCCTCTCACGATTCATCTCGGTAGTACTAAAATGTATCAGGATCTACGTCAGAGATTCTGGTGGACTAGGATGAAGAGAGAAATCGCTCAATTCATTGCTAACTGCGACGTTTGTCGTCGAGTCAAAGCAGAGCATCAACGGCCTGCTGGCACCCTTCAACCTTTAGCTATTCCTGAATGGAAATGGGATAAAGTCGGTATGGACTTCATTACCGGGTTTCCCAGGACCAGGAAAGGGAATAATGCTATCTTCGTCGTTATCGACCGACTCTCTAAAGTAGCTCATTTCCTGCCTGTTCGCGAGAGTATTACCGCTAGCCAGCTAGCAGATTTGTATGTCTCTCGGATAGTATCACTTCATGGTGTACCGTTGGAGATTAACTCAGACCGTGGAAGTCTTTTCACTTCCCGATTTTGGGAAAGTTTCCAGAATGCTATGGGAACTCATCTCTCTTTCAGTACTGCCTTCCATCCGCAGTGAAGTGGTCAAGTGGAACGAGTCAATCAAATCCTGGAAGACATGCTTCGAGCCTCCGTCATTTCTTTCGGTATGGAGTGGGAAAAATGTCTTCCATTTGCCGAATTCGCTTATAACAATAGTTATCAAGCCAGCTTGGGCAAAGCTCCCTTCGAAGTTCTATATGGACGAAGGTGTCGAACACCTTTTAACTGGTCAGAGACCGGGGAAAGACAATTCTTTGGCCCGGATATGATTCAGGAAGTAGAGGAGCAAGTTCGCATCGTTCGTGAGAGATTGAAAACAGCCCAGTCTCGCCAAAAGAGCCAATATGATAGTCATCATAAGGCTGTGACTTTTGAAGTCGGCGATAAGGCTTACCTTCGGGTTACTCCTCTTAAGGGAACCCATCGCTTCGGTATCAAAGGCAAATTGGCCCCTCGTTTCATCGGTCCTTTTCGCATTCTTGCCAAACGAGGAGAAGTTGCCTACCAACTGGAACTACCTCTGCACCTCTCCAGAGTTCATGACGTGTTCCACATTTCCCAACTCAGGCGTTGCTTCTCGGATCCTATCCGCGGAGTGGACCACGAAACGCTTGATCTCCAGGACAATCTCACATATCGAGAATACCCCGTTCGTATTCTTGATCAAACTGAGCGCACCACTCGACGCCACAATATCAAATTTCTCAAGGTTCAATGGTCACATCATTCCGAGAGTGAAGCTACTTGGGAAAGGGAGGATCGTCTTCGACTTGAGTACCCCACCCTCTTTCCGGAGGAACCCGAATCTCGGGACGCGATTCTTTTAAGTGGGGGTGAGTAGTCACATCCCTAGTTAGCACTTGCATTAGGGTTAGTTGGTGTGTGCATCATGTTTACTTTTCAAAGAAATTTGAAATGGGAATGACAGAAACCCCAGCACCCCTCTTCTAACAACTAGGGTTTGATAAAATATTTTCCAATGTACCCAAAATGCCCTTCAAAAATGTTCATCATTTCTGCCTTGGTCTCAAACCTTTGCTAAAAATGGTGCACAATTTTCTAGGACATCCAAGGTCACTGGATTAAATCATATGGTATTTGAATTTGGGCATTTAAATGCTATGAAATATTTTAAATGCTCAAATAATTATAAACTATAATGTTTCCTACTGTTCATATTATATACAGTAGGCATGACAAGTGTTATGAGTTATAAAAATGCTCCGGCATTTTATTTAATTAAACAAAGTTGCAAAACAAATGAAACAGAAAAGAAATAGAAAAAAAAGAGAGAGAGAAGGAGTTACCTGGCGCCCCACCCGGCCCACCTGCCGGCCCAGCCCAGCTGCCGCTCCAGCGAGCTGCTTGGCTCGGCCAGGCAGGCAGGCAGGTGCTCGACGGCGACCGCACGGCGCGCCACGCAGCTGCCCGCCGCCCTGCTTCCTCCCCTCGCCGTCCTGGAGAGCTGGATCGGTCATACACGTCGCCCCCGACCTCGCAGACACCTCCCCCTCTCCCCGGCTCCTCTCCCTCGCTCTCCCCGCGCCATGGCCGGCGCCGTCGTGCTCGCACCGTCGTAGAAGCAGCGCCCACCGTCGTCCCTGAGCCCCGCCTTGGTGTCCGTCGTCTCCGCCGTCCTCGACTACTTCGAACAGGCCGAGCCCCGAGCGCTCGCCCGCCCTGGAGACGCCCCGACCTCTTCTTCCCCAACTCCGGCCGCGGAGATCCCCCTCGCCGTCCCGCTCAGCTCCAACCACCCCCGAGCTCGCTCCGGCGCCTG
The DNA here is from genome assembly GCA_902687465.1 of Secale cereale. Classification (NCBI taxonomy): domain Eukaryota; kingdom Viridiplantae; phylum Streptophyta; class Magnoliopsida; order Poales; family Poaceae; genus Secale; species Secale cereale. Next base: position 40,766,964 of record LR738715.1, read on the forward strand.
CTGCAACCCCTGTGAGCCCAGCTTCGTCCTCCCCCTCTCCGTTGGCTCTCTTCTACCCTGGAACGCACCGCACGAAGCTCACCTGCACGCACTGCCGCCGTGCTCGCCGCCGGTGATGCTCCGGTGACCATTTGGTCACTGGCACCCGGCCATCACACTCACTGCAGCGCGTAGATGCGATAGGTGCTACGCACGCATCGCCTAGGCCCCTGCAGCCGCATCTCCACACACGCCCGACGCCGGTCGCCGCCGTCGAGCTTGTTGCCGTCGTCTCCGGCCACCCCAGGTCCGGCGACCACCACCATCCAACGCGCAAGGGCAAGAGCTTTCCAACGCGCCTAGCCGCAGCTCGAGCTGTGCCCCGTAGACGATTTCCGAAGCACGCCGCCGCACTTGGCCTCGCCGGCGTCACGTCGCCGGCTGGTTTGACCTGTTTGACCAGGGGGTTGACTACCCCTGGGTCACTGACGTGTGGGCCACCTTTTGCTAATTAGTTAGTTTAATTAAGTTTCTGTTAATTTAATTAGTTAATTAGTTTAGTCACTGACCCGTGGGCCCAGGCCCCACTCACAGCTAATTAGTTTTAGTTTAACTCTAATTAACTTAGTTAATTAGCTGTGACACTGACATGCAGGGCCCACATGTCATGTTTGACTTGGACTAGCTCCTGTTGACTGACTGACGTCAGCATGATGTCATGCTGATGCAGTAAAGGATTTTCTGGGATTTTAGATTTAAAATTTAATTCAGGAAATTCCAGAAAATACCCAAAACTTCTAAAAATCATATAAAATCAACCATAGCTCAGATGGAAAAGATTTATATATGAAAAATGATCAGAAAAATCCAATCTATCCAATGGCACTGGTTTCATGCATGTTTGAACAAGTTAACTTGCTGTATACATCAAAAAAATGATAATGCACTTATTTAAATAATAGTTTGAACTTCAATTTGAATCTTGGATTCAGCTAAGTCCAAACCCTTCTGGTTTTAGTTGCATTAGCCAACACACATGCATCTTGCCATGTCATGAGCATGCATCATATTGTTGCATTTGTTTGTTAATGATTGTATCGACGGTATTCTCTGTGTTAGGTCCTGCTCCCGAGGATACTGCTGCGTATCCAGTTGAAGAGCAGTACCCAACAACTACCTTGTCATGCAAGCAATCATTGATCATTCCGATACAAACCCAATCTTCTCGCTCCTGCTCTCTTTTACTGCATTAAGGCAACCGCGTGTGAACTGCTACTTGCTGCGGTAGTTGAACCCTATCCCTTGCATGACCTGTCATTGCCACAGTAAATAGTTGAAACCCACTAGCATGTGTAGGAGTTGATTGAGCCATGTGATGTGTGATCCACCATGCTATTTGTTTATGTTGCCTGCTATGCTTAGAGTTGTGTCTGGTCTGGTTCATCTGGGTGATGGATCAGAGTGAAATGATCATACCGGTAAAGAGAAGGAAGTGTGGAATACGCTTGGTAAAGGTATCGATGAAAGGCCATGTAGGAGTACATGGTGGGTTATTTCATTGGAATCGTCCATAGGACCTGAGATCTGTATGTGTGGTTCAAGTTGCAGTTACTACCATGCATTGGGCCCGAAACCAATGGACCCTCTCGGCTTATTAATTACCCTCGATCTCTGTCCAGGAGTTGCAACTAGTTTCTGGTGTTTATAGCTTACTGGAGGTCGTGCACAACGCTGACCCTCGGGGTGGGTTGTGATGCGACAGGTACGTGGCACGGTGTACCGGTTGCCCGTTTGGTGACTCGGGAACCCTATACACATCGTTTGGGGCCGTGAGCGACACCCCGGCCGGATCTCCCCACGGATGGAACCCAAATAGGTCATAGACCTGGACGAGAGACTTGAGTAGTTAGTCAGGTCGTGGCCAACACCCCCGCTGGGCTTCCGCTTGAAGGTTGCCGAGTACACGCCGAGTAAACGGCGATAAGTGGTGAAAGCGTGTGTGAAGAAGTACACCACTGTAGGGTTATCAAACTATTCGAATAGCCGTTGTTCGCGGTACGGACTACTTGGTTGCTCTTACAGTTCATAGACAAGTTGATGGATACTACTAAAAGCCTCAAGATAAGCGTGAGTGCCGCGGATGGCCCTTCCGTAGGATGACGGAAGAGGATCCTCGGTAGTGTATTGATGTGGTGAGTAGTGGACTCGTGTTCGTAATAACATCTTGCAATTTGTTGAGAGTTGTAGTATAGGTTAGCCAAGAGTCAAAGCTGGCATTCTGCTATGAACTCCACTACCCCCCTTTGATAATGTTGCATATATGATAGGTTCTGTGGTAAGACTTGCTGAGTACCTTTGTACTCATGTTTGCTTAATAACTGTTGCAGAGGAGAACCCTGCCCCTGCCGATGGGTTCTACATAGACGTTGACGTCGACGAGTAGCTTGACACCCAGACGGAGATCTGGAGCTTGTGAAGGGCCTTGTAGATAGTCAGGCTACACCAAGCCTGTTTTATTTTTCTAAGTTGTCTGTACTCAGACATGTAGCTTCCGCTTGTGCTTGTATGACTGTATGACTTGAGTGTTGGGTCATGTGACCCCTACCTGTATGGATATGTTATGTATGGCTCTTGGAGCCTTTTTATATAAAGTACTTTGAGTCATAGAGTTCTGTTGTGATGCAATGTTGTATTTGCACATATTGAGCATATTGCGTGTATGATTGAAATGCTTGGTATGTGTGGGATCCGACACCTAGTTGTTTTCCTTTGGTAGCCTATCTTACAGGGAAATGCCTCCTAGTGTCTCCAATGAGCCTTGGTAGCTTGCTACTGCTCGGAACACGTAGGTTGGCCGGCATGTGTCCTTCTTCGTTCCTGTGTCTGTCCCTTAGGGGAAATGTCACGCGTTGTTCCTTTAAGTCCATGTAGCTTGCTACGACTTGGGTTCATACGTTGATGACCGACACGTTCGTTGCTGGGTCATGGATGCATGTCTCTGTAATTTAGTGCCACTTTTGGTTTATAACTAGCCATGTCGGCCCGGGTTCTCTGTCATATGGATGCTAGCGACACTGTCATATACGTGTGCCAAAATGCGCAAACGGTCCCGGGCCAGGTAAGGTGGCACCCGTGGGGTTACCGTGCGTGAGGCCGCAAAGTGATATGACGTGTTACAGCTAGATCGGTGTGACTTAGGATCGGGGTCCTGACACTTCATCTGGTCATTGAGGAGCACTAGATGTTGTGGCGCATAGAACTGCGACCAGAACAATTTCTTCGTGTCGTTCCCCTCCTGGGCTCGGAAGTATTAAGCGGCATCTACGCTGCTCCTCGGAAGATTAGCAAACACGCCTAGAGAACTCCACAATCGTGTCATCCCAATATATTTCCGCCCTCCAAAGATGCTCTGTAAGAGAAATATCTTACCAGATACTATCTGTCGTGCCTGCTTTTTTCCTCACAGCGTTGTGCGCCTCGCCTCGCGCGTCCTGGGCAGACTTTACTACCACAGACAGCTCGGATGCTTGTTCCTAAGTCTTCTTCTCCAACGCCTCACACTTCAGGATGGCGTCGTTAAGTTCAATCTCGACTTTGGACACCCGAGATTTGTGCTTCTCGCACTCAGCCTTTTCGGCCTCCAAATCGGCAGCCGCTTTGTCAGCGGCCACCTTGTTTGCCTCGGCCTCCTTCTTGGCCTTGGCAACCTCGCCCTTGAGGGCCTCGAGCTCAGTGGTGCCAACTGTGTAATACATAATATAACATCAGAGTTTATAAACATACTCAATTAATTAAGTCTTATTGACATTCTAAAAATCTGCATACCTTGCGCTTCATCCAAACGCCGGTAGACGCGATCGAGGTCTGCGTTGGCCAACTCGAGCTTCCGATTTAGTTCGGCAACCTCTCCGTCTCGCGCAGTTGCCGTAACTAGTGAAGCATGCGCAACAATTCAGCTCTGTAAGTATGTTGTACTATGGATACTTTGTCCGATTCTTTTCAGAATCACACAAAGCATCAGGAGCTACTGGTTATGTATGTGCATTCAAAATAAAATTCATTACATCGCTTACCTCAAAACCTGTTAACAGGCTGTTGAAGGCTTCATTCAATCCGCCCTTGACGGACTGAATCTTCTTCATCACCGCACCCATCATGGTGCGGTGTTCTTCAACGACGAGAGCACTCTGCAGTGCTCCCTCCATAGAGTCCGGCGCTTCTGGATTAACTCCGGGCGTTGCCGTATCCTCCACCGCTTGAGCAGTCGGGTCTTCGGACCCCAGAGCCGCACTAGGCTCCAGGACAGTACTCGGTGGGGCCCCGGATTGTTTGGGTCCCACGTCTTCGGTCTCCATGGGGCTTGTTTCCCCATGGTCATCGACGGCCGAGATTTTACCTCTGGCTGCCCCGTCACCTTCCCCGCCCTTGTCTCCTTGGGTAGAGGACACCCGCTGGGAGGACACTTCGGTGTCCCCGCCGATCACGGGCAATGGAGCTCGTGCCGACGGGTCACTCTTTGTCTCTCCAGGCGCAAGAGAGTTCCCCTCCCATTAGATAGCATCAGGGTGTCCACCGGGAGGGCTGTAGGTCAGCAGGGGAGAAATAGTAAGTAAAAAGCGAAAACAAAGCAAAAGTACTGCAACCAATTTGGACGAACTTGCGATTCAGGCAGGGGTTTCACCCTGGGCTTCACCACAAAGCTATGTTCGGACGAATCTGAACTAGCTCCGAGGTTCAGTTTCCTCTGGGGCACAGCCGTGCCCGCGTCAGCGACGACCCCCCTCTTCTCCCCCTGCCTTGCGCAGGGGGCTCTTCTTCCTCCACCTCGTCAGAGGAGAGGATGTGGAGATCCTCGGGCTTCTTGCCCGCAGGACGGGGGCTATCTCCGGCCCCCTTGCCCTTCGTCTTATGGGGCTTCTTGGTTGGCGCCTTGTACGGCGCCGGGACCAGCATCGCTGTCAGTAGAGGCGACGCTGGGTCTTCAGACAGAGGAACCGGACACTTGATCCGAGTCGCCTTCTTCGTCCAGCCCTGTATATCGCACAAAAATTTCAATTCCTATTATCATTAAATAAAGGGAAAGGTATGTGTTCAACAAGGATTTCTATTTACCTCTGGGGTAGAGACAACAGTGTTGTAGCCCGCATCCTCGGTCTCTTCAGGCCATTCCTTCTGGCTCTTGAAGAGATGCTTCCAGATCTCCTTGTGCGTAAAGCCGAAGAGATGCTTCAGCGGCTTGTCTCCTGCCGGATCGAACTCCCATAGGGAGGAGTCCTGGCTTTGGCAAGGGAGAACCAGTCGGGTCTGCATCACCTGGACCACGGAAGAGAGCAGGTGCCCCTTGGAGATCATGCCGGATACACGACTCACGAGAGTCGTCACTTTGGTTGTAGACCCCCAGTCTAGACTCTTTTTGGTCCAGAAGGTCAGCCTCTCTGGGGGTCCGGATATGAAAGCATGCTCCGCCGCCCATTTGGGGTCGCGGGGTTCGGTGATGTAGAACCACTCATGCTACCAGACTTTATTCGTTTCCACGAATGAGCCCTTGGGCCAAGTTACATTCGGGAGCATGCTAATCATAGCGCCCCCGCACTCCGCGTGTTCCCCGTCCACCACCTTTGGCTTCACATTGAAGGTCTTAAGCCACAGGTCAAAGTGTGGGGGGATGCGGAGAAAGACTTCACACACCACTATAAAAGCAGATATGTGAAGTATTGAGTTCGGGGCTAGATCATGGAAATCTAGCCCGTAGAAAAACAAAAGGCCCCAAACAAAGGGGTGGAGTGGAAACCCTAGCCCCCTAACAAAGTGAGAGGTAAACACTACCCTCTCACCCGCCTCTGGGACGGGAATCACCTGGCCCTTAGTAGGGACTCAGTGTGCGATGTTGCCGGCGAGATATCCCGCGCTCCGTACATCCTCCACGGTCTTTCCGGTGACCGTGGAAGCCTCCCACTTGCCTCTGGCGCCGGATCCAGCCATAGCTGGGAAGGAGAGTGGAGGTTGAGGAACGAGGAGCGGTGGGTGCAGTAGATGAGAACACTACGGCTAGGGAGATTGGGGAACTCGAGCTTGAGGAAGGCGTGGGGCTGATGAAAGGGATTAGTGTCCTTTTATAACGCCGCGAATACAGAACGCCCCCCCACTTTAGCCATAAACCTCGCCGGTTCCCAAAGCGGTCGTGCGTAATGCGCGACGTGGGTGCTCACGTCATATTGGTAAGGATCCCCCAATAAGCGGGCATGATCTCTATTCCGATGAGACGTGTCAATGAGGATATACCTCGAAACACGAAACTAGGACCAAATAAAACGGTTCGATGTGCTAGTGGGTTTGTCAGGACCCCGATTCTAAGTCACACCGATCTAGCTTGTAACACGTCATATCACTTTGCGGCCTCACGCACGGTATCCCCACGGGTGCCACCTTACCTGGCCCGGGACCGTTTGCACATTTTGGCACACGTATATGATAGTGTCGCTAGCATCCATATGACAGAGAACCCGAGCCGACATGGCTAGTTATAAACCAAAAGTGGAACTAAATTACAGAGACAGGCATCCATGACCTAGCAACGAACGTGTCGGTCATCAACGTATGAACCCAAGTCGTAGCAAGCTACATGGACTTAAAGGAACAACGCGTGACATTTCCCCTAAGGGACAGACACATGAACGAAGAAGGACACATGTCGGCCAGCCTACGTGTTCCGAGCAGTAGCAAGCTACCAAGGCTCAGTGGAAGCACTAGGAGGCATTTCCCTGTAAGATAGGCTACCAAAGGTAAACAACTAGGTGTCGGATCCCACACATACCAAGCATTTCAATCATACACACAATATGCTCAATATGTGCAAATACAACATTGCATCACAACAGAACTCTATGACTCAAAGTACTTCATTTAAGAGGCTCCGAAGAGCCATACATAACATATCCATACAGGTAGGGTCACATGACCCAACACTCAAGTCATACAATCATACAAGCACAAGCGGAAGCTAACATGTCTGAGTACAGACAACTTGGAAATAAAACAGGCTTGGTGTAGCCTGACTATCTACAAGGCCCTTCACAAGCTCAGGATCTCCGTCTGGGTAGCAAGCTACTCGTCGACGTCAACGTCTATGTAAAACCCATCAGAAGGGGCAGGGTTCTCCTCTGCAACAGTTATTAACCAAACATGAGTACAAAGGTACTCAACAAGTCTTACAACAGAACCTATCATACATGCATCATTATCAACAAGGGTAGTGGAGTTCATAGCAGCAAGCCAGCTTTGACTCTTGGCTAACCTATACTACAACTCTCAGCAGATTGCAAGATAAGACTACGTACACAAGTCCTCTACTCACCACAACAATACACCATCGTGGATCCTCTTCTGTCATCCTACGGAAGGGCCATCCACAGCACTCACACTTGTCTCGAGGCTTTTAGTAGTATCCATCAACTTGTCTACGAACTATATAAGTAACCAAGTGGTCCATACTACGAACAACGGCTATTCGAATAGATTGGTAACCCTGCAGGGGTGTACTTCTTCACACACGCTCCCACCACTTATCGCCGTTTACTCGACATGTACTCGGCAACCTTCAAGCGGAAGCCCAGTGAGGGTGTCAGCCACGACCTGACTAACTACACAAGTCCCTAGTCCAGGTTTATCACCTATTTGGGTTACATCCATGGGGAGATCTGGCCGGGGTGTCGCTCACGGCCCCAAACGATGTGTACAGGGTTCCCGAGTCACCAAACGGGCGACCGGTACACCGTGCCATGTACCTGCCGCATCACAGCCCACCCCAAGGGTCAGCGCTTTGCACGACCACCAGTAAGCTACAAACACCATAAACTAGTTGCAACTCCTGGGCAGAGGACAAGGGAAGTTAATAAGTCGAGAGGGTCAATTAAGGATCCCAATGTGTGGTAGTAGCTGAAACTTGAACCACACATACAGATCTCAGGTCCTATGGACGGTTCCAATGAAACAACCCACCATGTACTCCTACATGGCCTTTCATCGATACCTTTACCAAACATGTTCCACACTTTCCTCTCTTTATCAAGTATGATCATTTCATTCTGATCCATCACCCAGATGAACCAGACCTGACACAACTCTAAGCATAGCAGGCAACATAAACAAATAGCATGGTGGAACACACATCACATGGCTCAATCAACTCCTACACATGTTAGTGGGTTTCAACTATTTACTGTGGCAATGACAAGTCATGCAAAGGAATAGGGTTCAACTACCGCAGCAAGTAGCAGTTCACACGCTGTTGCCTTAATGCAGTAAAAGAGAGCAGGAGCGAGAAGATGGGTTTGTATCGGAATGATCAATGGGTTGCTTGCCTGACAGATTGGTTGTCGGGTACTGCTCTTCAGTTGGATACGCAGAAGTATCCTCGGGAGCAGGACCTACTGTCGTGGAATTAGCATGGCAGATGTCCGGTTTAGGGGACATAGGTGTGAGGCCATCGCGCGGTGTCGGTGTACTAAGGTAGGGGTGCCTCAGTACCCCAACTTGTGCACGGGCAGTTGCAGCTTCCCGCGGCAAGGTTTACTGCGTGCTCGCCGGAGACCTTCCTGCTCCTTATTAAGCCATTCAAAAACAAAGTATACAAGACATAAGACCGAGACCCCGGCAAGAGGAGCTTGCCGGGAAGGCCGTACCAGGCTCAGGACTGTTCCACTAACACAAGACCCTGGCAAGAGGAGCTTGCCAGGAAGACTAGAAGACAACGCCTCGGCGCTATACGCGCCCCGGCAAGGGGCCCGGGGAGCGGCAAGCTCCCGGGCCCGACAAGATCGGGGCCCCCGGCAAGGTGCTTGTCGGGGAAGTTGCGCTGTGTGCCCGCGCTCCAGCTCATCGGCCCACGCGTCGCCCTTGGGCTTATCCAGGGACGCGTGGCGGATGGCTGTGCAGCCTGGGGTACACGGTGGCACTCCACGGTGATGGATCCGTCACCGTGGCGAACGGAGACGCTAAGGCGGGAGCTTTTGGGGTCGACGGCGACGGGCATTAAATGCCCTTATCCCCCACTATTAGAGTAGGTATAGACCACTGTTCTGTACTGTAGCTCCACTGTTCCCGCACTGTTACAACTACCACCTCTTTTACATTTCTACCCTTTTCTCCTACGTTGACACCTGTCGGTGACCCCTTGCACTATAAAAGGAGGCCCATGCACAACGTGGAGGGGGTTCGAAACCTAGATTACTCTCGCGCCGGTGTAGCTGCTTCTTCAAGCTCCCGAGCGCCCCAAACTCAATACACAACCAAGCAGGAGTAGGGTTTTACGCGTCTACCGCGGCCCGAACCTGGGTAAAACTGCCCGCGTGTTCGCTTCGATCTGCTCTTTGTGCTCCCTCCGCCCTCGTACCGCACAAACAAGGGGCTCCGGTCCCATAGGTGTTCGTGGCGGACAGTTTCCCCCGACATCTTTGGCGCGCCAGGTAGGGGGCGTCGAGGTTGTGCGAACCTGATCCGGCGTTCGCGCGGGCGCATTCTTCATCAACCTCTCCAGCTTCATCAGCAACTTCATTAGCGACAACTCCATGGCCCCGAAGAAGAAGGCTTCGGAGGTCGGAGGCCCGTCTGCGTCTCACCCGCCGCCACCAGAGCCAACGGTGGGCGGGGGAGATGCCGTCGGAAGGGTGGTTGCCGGTGAGGACACTCACGGCGCCACCAGATCCAAGAACCGGACGGACGACCGAACCTCGGTCTCCGTGGACGCGCCGCGTCCATCGCAACACACAACGACCCAGCAGCGCCATACCACGGGAGGTGGTATCCGTTTGCTGGGGCAAGGCCAAACTGGAGGCTCGCGGGACGCCCCGGACCCCCGTCCGGGCACAAGTAAAGCGAAGGCGCCGGCGCGGGACCCCGCTCCTTCTAACGTTGTTAGAAGTCCGAGCGTATCCCGCTCCTCGCACCGCTCACCCGCGTTCCCCTCTACTCCAGCAGAAGCGCTCGCAAGGGCGCAGCTGCTCCTCGACTTTCCTCCAGCGGCCGACAAGGCCGAGGAATGGAGGGCCACTATCCGGAGCCTGATAGACTTCGCCAACAACGATTCTCCACAGCAGCCGTCGGCCTCACGGCCGCGGCAGGCTGAGAAGACGAAGGCTATCGGCGACAAGACTGCCGGGGGTGCGACAAGCGTGCACTCCCCGCCGCAGAAACAGAAGACGCCGCCCCGCCGGAACAACCCCGACGACGGCTCCACGGCCTCGTCGGACCCGCGGGCTCGTCGGGACCAGCGCCAGGTCCTCGACGACCGGCGAGATGAAGACGCTCGGACCACGATCGAGCGCCGCCGAGAAGCTCGGCGACAATCCGACAAGAGAGCTGGGAACACCGTCGACGCGCACGCGCCCGGTGAACCAGGCGACTTGCCGTACGCGGCAGGTTGCCCTGCGTTCACCCGCGAGCTGCGGCGCGTCCAGTGGCCCAGCATGAAGAACTTTAAGCCCGACGTACCGGAGAAGTACGACGGCAAGACGCACCCCTCGGAGTTTCTCAGCGTCTACACTATCGCAGTGCAAGCTGCCGGGGGGCGCGACGAGAAGGTCTTGGCGAATTACTTCCCGCTCGTGCTAAAGCCGAACGTCCGTTCGTGGCTCATGCACTTGCCGGAAGGTTCCATCTCTTCTTGGGCCGACCTCTGCCACCAATTTGTTGGCGCCTTCACCGGCGGCCACAAACCCCATGGCCAGGAGAGCGATCTCCACATCTTGGCCCAGAAGGAAGGCGAGACCCTGCGCAAGTATATCCAACGCTTCAGCCGGGTGCAGCACAACATCCCTGACGTTCACCCTGCCGCGGTTATCAGCGCGTTCCATCAGAACGTGCGTAACCGCCGCATGCGTGAAGAGATGGCGATGACGAAGATTCGGGATGTCAGCGAGCTCTATGCTCTTGCTGACAAGTGCGCACGCGCAGAAGAGGGGAGAAGACTCCCCGGGGAAGATACTGGCGCAGGAGGAAGCGACAGCGACGACGCCGCCCCGGCAAAGAAGAGCCGGCGGCGGAACAACCGAAAGAAGGGCAAGAAGGAGGTGCTTGCCGTCGAGAAGTCCGGCAAGGAGGCCCCCGCCAAGCAAGCGCAGGCTGGCGGCTCCGGCAAGGAGCCTGCCCCTGCGGCGGCGGCCGACAAGCCGGGTAGCTCCGACAAGCAATACTGTAAGATTCACCGCACCAAGGGTCACGATCTCTCCAACTGCAAGCGCGTCGAGTACCTCGTCGAGCAGCAGAAAGCTGAGTACGAGAGGCGCGACAAGGAGAAGGCCCAAGGTGGCGGGGAAGAGCCCAGCAAGAAGCGGCCGTTCAACGGCCGGGGAGGACGCCGCGGCAAAGCTAAGCAGCGGCAAGGGGATCGACCTCCCCGGGGCCGCGACAACGACGAAGAAGACGACGATGAAGACATGGAGGACGATGAGAACAGCGAGCAGGAGTTCCAGAAGGCCACAGAGGTCCTGTGCGTCGACGGTGGCGCCTCCCTGCACACCTCCCACCGCCAGCTAAAACAGTGGGTGCGTGAGGTAAACGCAGTGGAGCCGCCCGTGGAGTCGCGCAGGCTCCTCAAATGGTCCAGCACGCCCATCGTTTTTGATCTTGAGGATCACCCTGACCGTACTACTGCGGTCGGGTGCTTGCCGATGCTGGTTTCTCCCACCATCCGCAACCTCAAGGTCACCAAAATGTTGGTTGACGGCGGGGCCGGCTTGAACTTGATCTCCTCTGCTGTGATCAAGAAACTCCAGATTCAAGACGGCGAGCTCGAAGAGACCGGTTCATTCCAAGGAATCAACCCGGGAAGGAGCAAGCCCAAGGGAAAGATCACTTTGCCGGTGACCTTTGGCGGGGAGCTCAACTTCAGGACTGAGCGCATCACCTTTGACGTCGCCGATATTCCATTGCCCTACAATGGAATACTTGGCCGTCCTGCCCTCGCCAAGTTCATGGCAGCTTCCCACTATGCCTACAACGTGCTGAAGATGCCGGGGCCGATAAGCGTCATCACTGTCCACAGCGACAAGAAGGATGCGCTTATTTGCGCCGACAAGATTTACCGGGATGCAGCAGCTGCGGCCGAGAAGGATACTCTTGCCGCTGAAGCTCCCGGGGGGAAGAAGACGAAGACCAAGTCCGGCAAGTGCTCTGGGACCCACTCCGGCAACCGCACCTCATCGGAGTGCTGCGCTGCCGTCGAGGACGTTCCATCAAGCTCCACCGGCAAGAGTAAGAAAGGAATGGCTGCTCCTCCGGCGACCAAGAAAGTGTCCGCAAAGGAGGATGGCACTGGTGGTACCTTCACCATCAGTGCAACCCTTGACAGCAAATAGGAAAGCGCGCTCGTTGCCTTCCTGCGGGCGAATGTCGATGTGTTTGCCTGGCAACCATCCGACATCCCCGGTGTTCCCAGGAAGGTAATTGAGCACAAGCTTGCTGTCTGTCCTCATGCGCGGCCTATCAAGCAGAAAGTGAGGAAGCAAGCCGTGGAGCGCCAAGAGTTCATCAACGAAGAAATCAAGAAGCTAGAAGCAGCTGGCCTAGTTAGAGGTGTGATCCATCCGACGTGGTTGGCAAACCCAGTCGTCGTGCGCAAGGCCAACGGGAAGTGGAGACTGTGTATAGACTTCACCGATGTGAATAAAGCATGTCCCAAGGATCCCTTCCCCTTGCCGCGCATTGACCAGATCGTTGACTCCACTGCCGGATGTGAGCTACTCTGTTTTCTTGATGCATATTCAGGCTACCATCAGATTTTCATGGCCAAGGAAGATGAAGAAAAGACTGCATTTATCACTCCGTGTGGCACTTATTGCTTTATCCGCATGCCATTTGGATTGAAGAATGCAGGCTCAACCTTCGCAAGGGTAGTGTACACTGCTTTTGAGCCACAGATCCACAGAAATGTAGAAGCTTACATGGATGACATCGTGGTGAAGAGCAAAAGCAAGGAAACCCTAATTCAAGACTTGGAAGAAACGTTTCAGAACCTGCGCAAGATACAGCTTAAGTTGAACCCCGAGAAGTGCGTCTTTGGAGTCCCCTCCGGCAAGCTTCTCGGGTTCTTTGTGTCACAGAGGGGGATTGAAGCCAACCCCGACAAGATCAAAGCCATTGAGCAGATAGAGGCCCCGAAGCGCGTCAAGGATGTCAGAAGGCTTGCAGGTTGTGTTGCTGCCCTCAGTAGGTTCATTTCAAAGTCTGCAGAACGCGCCCTACCTTTCTTCAAAATTTTGAAGAAGGCAGGTCCCATGAAGTGGACTCCGGAAGCGGAAGCGGCGTTGCAGGATTTGAAACGGTACCTGTCCTCCACTCCTATACTTGTCGCACCTAGACCACAGGAAAAGTTGTTGCTATACTTAGCGGCAACCAACCAGGTGGTTAGTGCTGCGTTAGTAGCGGAGAGGGAGTCCGACGAGGAGCCAGCACCGCCGGCAAGCGAGTCCAGCGACAAACAGGGGGCTGACCCGACAAGCTCTGGCCCCGACAAGGAAGACTCTGCGCAGGAACAAGGAGAGGTGCGGAAGAAGATGGTGCAGCGCCCAATGTATTTTGTAAGTTCCCTTCTCCAGGGGGCTAGATCAAGATACTCTGGTGTGCAAAAATTGCTTTTCGGCCTCCTCATGGCCTCAAGAAAGCTGCGCCATTACTTCCAAGCCCATGAGATAACAGTGGTCACTCGCTTTCCGTTGAAGAGGATATTGCACAATCCAGAAGCAACAGGCAGGATCGTCGAGTGGGCACTGGAATTGTCAAGCTTTGGACTCAAGTTTGAAAGTACTTCAACCATACAGAGCCGAGCTTTGGCAGAATTCATTGCTGAATGGACCCCAACGCCAGAAGATGAAGTCCAAGAAACAAGTGCACCCGTACAAGAAGCGACAAGTGAATGGGTAATGTATTTTGACGGTGCCTTCTCGCTGCAAGGCGCCGGTGCTGGCGTGGTACTTATCGCGCCCACCGGAGAGCACCTCAAATATGTTATCCAGATGCACTTTCCCAGGGAGCAAGCGACAAACAACACTGCAGAATATGAAGGCTTGCTTGCCGGCCTCAGGATTGCGGCCGAACTTGGGATCAGAAAGCTGATTGTGCGGGGCGATTCTCAGTTGGTGGTCCGACAGGTTAACAAGAGCTATCAGAGCCCTTTGATGGAAGCATATGTCGATGAAGTGAGAAAGCTTGAAGAGCACTTTGAAGGTTTGCAGATGGAGCACGTCCCGAGAGCTCAAAATGAAATTGCAGACGGCCTTTCAAAGTGCGCCGCGATGAAGTTACCTGTGGAACCAGGGACCTTCTTACTCAAGCTGACTCAACCATCCGTCACACCATCAATTGGGCAGTCCAAGAAGAGAAAGTTGGTCTCCGGCGACTACTTGCCGGCGGATCTTCCGGAAACCGCCGCCAAGGTCCCCAAGATCAACAACCAGAACGCTGAGGAACAGTTTGCTCCTGCAAGTCCTCGGGCTTGTACAGTTGAAGCAAGCGTTCCCGACGAGCCTCGCCCCGGCGAGCTTGCCGGGGGACCGTCAGCTCCGGCAGAACCAGAGGTCCTTGCCGTAGAAGCTGAGGTTCCCGCAGCGGCCCTCGAGCCTTCAGTCCTTGCCGTCGAGCCTCGGGCTCCAGCATGGGCGCAGCAGATCGTCCGTTTTCTGCAAACTGGAGAACTTCCCGACGACCCTCAAGAGATAGAGAAGATAACCAGGCAGTCAAGTATGTATCAGTTCGTGGATAATGAGCTGTACAGAAGAAGACTCAACGGTGTAAGGTTGAAGTGCATCTCCAGAGAAGATGGACAGAAGCTGTTGGCGGAAATACACGGAGGCATATGCGGCCACCACATTGGCGCAAGGGCGCTTGCCGGGAAAGCTTTCCGGCAAGGGTTCTTTTGGCAAGAAGCCCTCCAAGATGCAACTGCACTAGTAACCAAGTGTGAAGCGTGCCAGTTCCATGCAAAGCAAATTCATCAGCCAGCTCAAGCTCTCCAAACAATCCCTTTATCATGGCCCTTCTCGGTCTGGGGGCTCGACATCCTCGGCCCTTTCCCTCGTGCTGTCGGGGGCTTTGAGTACTTGTACGTTGCAATCGACAAGTTCACAAAGTGGCCAGAAGTGGAGCCAGTGAGAAAGGTGACAGCACAGTCAGCGGTCAGGTTCTTCAAGTCGATTGTCTGCCGTTTCGGAATCCCTAACAGGATCATCACCGACAACGGTACACAATTCACTAGTCGCACCTTCATGCAGTACGTCCAAGACCTTGGCGCCAAGGTCTGTTTTGCTTCTGTTGCTCACCCGAGGAGCAACGGTCAAGCGGAAAGGGCAAATGCTGAAGTGCTGCGCGGACTCAAGACAAGGACCTTTGACAGGCTACGCAAGTGCGGAAGAAATTGGATAGAGGAGCTCCCGGCGGCTCTTTGGTCAATCAGAACGACACCAAGTCGGGCCACCGGGCAGACGCCCTTTGCTCTAGTCTATGGAGCAGAAGCAGTTCTCCCCACGGAACTCGTATACGGATCTCCTCGAGTGCTCGCTTATGATGAGCTCGAGCAAGAGCAACTGCGGCAAGATGACGCATTGCTCCTTGAGGAGGGACGTCTCCAGGCTGCTGTACGAGCTGCTCGATACCAGCAAGCTTTGCGCCGCTACCATAGCCGCAAAGTCAAGGCCAGGAGTCTCGAGGAAGGCGACCTTGTTCTTCGGCGTGTTCAGTCCGCCAAGAATTCCAACAAGTTGACGCCGAAGTGGGAAGGCCCTTATCGGGTGAGACAAGTTACGAGGCCCGGCGCTGTCCGCCTCGAGACCGAAGAAGGCTTACCGGTGAGCAACTCCTGGAATATAGAGCATCTTCGCAAGTTTCACCCATAAGGCGCGGTTGCCGTGATCCGCTCCGGCAACCACCTTTTGTACAAGCTTTGCCGCTGTTGCATGTAACCCTTTGTACAAAGCCGGGCGCAGACCCCGTGCATCAGTAAAATTCCTGTGTTCTTCGCATCGATTGCCTTTTTGCATGCTTCTCTTTGCTATTTGCATGTTCTGTTTGGCATTTGGTGCAACACTCAAGCATACGGTAAGCATTAGCACGCCGAAAGGCAATATGCTTGTTTCCCTCTCCCTTTTTTCTTTCCTCTTAAGCAGAAGGAACGTTCCTCGCGCACAAGTTTGCCGGGGGGGAAGGAGGTGGAGGAGGAACTAAGTGCTGTTCAAGAAAGAGAAGCCTTACCGGAAAGCAAGTGATATAAGCAAGCAGCATATGAAAGATAAGTTGTTAGAATTTGATCAGTTCAAATTTTAAATTTTAGTTGTCTTCCTTGAACGATCACATTTTGTATGGAAAACCTGTGCGCGGAGGAACCTACCCGTAGCTTGCCGCACCCTTATCTTGTTTTCGAGTTCACTCAACGATTTGAGCGAGCTGCGACAAATGTCGCGCCCTTGCTTCGTTTCCGAGTACGCTCAGCAAGCTAAGTGCGTTGCGACTAGCTGCGGCAAGGTTGCTTGCCGGCCAAGACCTTGGCCAGCAGGCTGCTCAGAGTGCTGTTCAAGAAAGAGAAGGAGGTGGAGGAGGAACTAAGTGCTGTTCAAGAAAGAGAAGCCTTACCGGAAAGCAAGTGATATAAGCAAGCAACATATGAAAGATAAGTTGTTAGAATTTGATCAGTTCAAATTTTAAATTTTAGTTGTCTTCCTTGAACGATCACATTTTGTATGGAAAACCTGTGCGCGGAGGAACCTACCCGTAGCTTGCCGCACCCTTATCTTGTTTTCGAGTTCACTCAACGATTTGAGCGAGCTGCGACAAATGTCGCGCCCTTGCTTTGTTTCCGAGTACGCTCAGCAAGCTAAGTGCGTTGCGACTAGCTGCGGCAAGGTTGCTTGCCGGCCAAGACCTTGGCCAGCAGGCTGCTCAGAGTCCAGTACTCAGCGCTCGCGGCAAGGGCCCCTTGCCGGCAAGCTCCCCGGGAGCGTAGGGTGAAAAACATACAAAGTTAAGGATTAAGACAAGGAAGATAACATTGCACTGATTGATCGAAAAGAAATAAATATCTTACAAGGATAACTTGTCGCAATAGACTAATAAGTTCATGACATAATTTGCAGCAGTAAAAAGAGATAAAGATAACGGAGCCCTAGTCTACGCGGTCGCCTTCCTTCCTGCCAAGCTTTGCCACCTTGGCGATGATGTGGCCGACCTGCTCCTTCAGGGCCTCCGTGTCTGCATCAGCCGGCAAGCTGCGAAGAACGTTCGTGAGGTTGATTCCCGGGTTGCGGTACACGATCTTCGTCAGCACCCGCTCCAGAGTTCCCGCGCAGAGCCGGCGCGACTCCTCGGCCAGCTGCGCGGGGATGCGGTTCCGGAGACCTGCAAGAGCCGGAGCGACCCCTCTGAAGAAGAGGCTGAGCTTGGCGCTGTGCGGGAGATCCGGGTCCGGCGAGTAAATGAGGTGTTCGACCTTCAGCGCCAGCAGCTCCTGGTCAATATTGGACGCAGAAGAAACCAGCTCTTCGGTCCACACTTCAATAGTCTGCCGGAAGAGCTCGGATGCCTTGTTAACGCTCTCCACCAAGGTCCGCTCTTTGCGGAGCTCCTCCTTCAGTTTGTTCTCCTGAGCTCGGGCGGCATCGAGCGATTCCTTCAGAGTGGTGACCTTCAGCTCCAAGTCCTCAATGGAGTCCTTGGTGGCCTTCAGCTCGTCGCCCCTCTTTGATAAACTCACCTGAAGCTCTGAGTTTGTGTGAGCATCCTTCTCGCGCTCCAAGATGAGCGCGGCAACCTTCTCGGCGCTCACCTTCATCGCCTTCTCCAGCTGTTCGACCTTGGCGGCGAGCTCTTTCTTGGCGTCTTCCGCGGCGGCTTTCGCCTCCTTCAGCTCCCCGCCAAGGGCAGCCTCGCGAGCGGCAAGGTCTTCTTCATGAGAGTCCAGCTCGACCTTCCGCTGCGCGAGCTCTCCTTCTCGCCGGGACATCTCCACCCCGGCGAGGCGCTGCTGTTCTTCCGCTTCAGCTTTCTCGAGCACCCATTCTTGGTACTCGCCGGCGAGACGCTCACGCTCCTCTGCCACCTGGCGGAGGGCAGCCTGGTTGGCGGCGCTGAGCTCCGCCGCGCGCTTCTCCATTTCTGCCGCGGCCTTGGCGGCAAGAGCCTCCCGGGAGGCGAGCTTTGCCTGCCTGGCCCGGTAAAGGGCCAGGAGCTGATGGAGTAACCTCTCCTCCTCGGGCCCCTCACCTCCACCGGGCGCCTGGACGATCTTCAGGCCTGCGGAGGCGAGGACTTCTCCATCGAATGCCTCGCCCTCCGCAGGAGCTCGCGACGAAGACCCCCACGGCATCTGGATGAAGACGCCATTGGGGGCCTCGAGATAGAACCTCTGCTCCTCGCCGGCGGAGGGACCGGTGGCCGGCGCAGCATCCGATGCTCCCGCCGCCTCCGGGTCGGCGGTGCGGCCACCGTCCCCCTCCCCGGCCGCTGCGTCTGCAGCCGGAGCAGTCTCTTGCGCGGCCGGCTCGGCGGCCTCGGCTATCTCCTCGACGACAGGGGCGTCGCCGCCGCCGCCCTGCGCGCCCTCCTCCTCAAGGTCGATGACCTCCGTCTCCATGGGCGCAGGAGGAGGAAGATCTAAGAAGAAGAAAAAGAAGTTCAAGGCTCAAGCAAATATCCAAAAAAAAAGAGACAGGCCAAGAAAACAAGTCACGAAGCTTACCTTGGCGGACGTCCTCAGCGGCGGGCTCCCTCGCCGGGGAGCTCGGCCTTGTCGGAGTAGTCACCCTCGCCGGGGAGCTTGGCCTTGGCGGGGTGGCCGCCCTCGCCGGGCTGCTCGTCCTTGGCGGGGTACTCTGCCTTGGCGGAGTACCCGCCCTTGACGGAGCACTCTCCCTTGCCGGAGAGTTCTGCCTTGGCGGGGATGGCGGGGCCTGCGGCTCCTCAGCTGTGGTCTCCGGGCGCCCTTCCCGCTGGGCCTCCACCTCTGCACAGAACAAGACAAGAGATGTCAATACGTGAAGACAAAATCAAATCCTCAGGCGTTCCCCAAAGCGAAAAGAGAGAACCCCAGACTTACGCTGGGGGCTGCGCTGCGGGCTGCGCTGGGGGCTGCTCATCGGAGCAGTGCTCGAGTCCGGCAGGCCTGGCTCCGGCACACCCCCTGTTGCCGCCGCTGCTGAGCCTTCCGCGACCTCGGCCTCGGGCGCCTTGGCCTTCTTCGCTGCGCGATGGGCCAGGGTCCTGAAATCAAAACAGTAGACAGAGTCAGCATCAACAGAAAAATCAAGACAGAAATCAAGAAGATATGAGGTCCCGGATCCTTACTCTTGATCCTCCTCGTCGTCCTCGCTCAGGGCGGAGAAGTCATACTCCACCGTGGGCGCGTCGGCGCGAGGAGCGGAAGACGAAGACTCCCTCGCGCGCTTGGTGCTCACCGGGGCTGGGGGCTGCGAAGACCCAGCCCCTGTGGCTGCCGGCGCCCGGGGGGCGGGCGGAGCCGTTGCTCCGCTCCGAGAAGACCCCTGCCGGCTCGCTGCCGGCCTGCGGGGCGCCTCCGTCGTTGTCCGCGCACGGGCCGCCTCCGCTGCGGCAGGTGCGCCGGACGGCCTTGGCGCGGCTTGACTCCCCCGGGGAGCCGCCCGCCGAGGTGGCTGTTGCCGGGGCGCCTGCGCCCTTTCCCCCGTCGCCGCCTTGCGGAGGCGCTTTGCCGGGGACTGCCTTGGGCTTGCCGGGGGCGGGGAGTCCTCCGACGAGGAGAGGTCGTCGGCGTATAACTCTGTGGATCCGCTGGAGTCTTCGGCCTCCTCCTCCTCCTCCTCCTCTGCCCCGGCCGGCTCGCTGGGCCCAACGCCCTGCGATGCGGCCCCCTTTCCCTTGGCGCCTCTGCCCCTCGCGGCGCCTCTGCTCCCTCCGGCGGTGCCCTCCATTGCCGCGGCCTCCGCCGCGATCCCGTGGATCCCGGAGTGCCTCAGCGAGGGGACCCCGGCGAGCGCGTCGGGTGGGAGATTTAGCAACCTGCGGATCTCCGCCTCCTCCGCCTGGGTGGACGCCTCCTCGGCCTCCGCCTCCTCCGGCGAGAACCCGAAGACTCCTGCCGCCGCGGCTGCGGCGGCCTCCTCAGCCCGAGAAGCTATATAGGCGATTTCCTGGTCGGTGGTGTCCCGCGTGTGCAGCTTGAGGTCCTCCTTGTTCCTCGCCACCTCGGCGAGGTTGTCGTAGAAGTTGAGGACGTCGATGGGCTTCGGGGCGATCCACGAGCGGTCCAAGCCATGCGAGTCGCACATGGGCATCATGGCGAGGATCCGGTCCCTGGCGGCGTTGTTGCAGAGTGGCACCACTTCCCGGGGAGTCCTGAACCACTCGGGGTGCGTCGGGTCGTACTTGAAGAGTTCCCGTACCATCCCCCGCAGGTCTAGAGTGGTGAAGTTGAAATTGAGCCCGGGGCGCAGCCTCATGATGTCTGCCGGGCCGCCGTACTCCCAGGCCGGCCTCTTCCGGTCTTGGAGAGGGGCGATGCGCCGGCGGAGGAAATCTGCGCCCACCTCGGCAACTGATAGATTGGCCAACCGAAGACGAAGAATCCGGACAAGGGCGATGTTGAGCTTAACATCGTCCGAGTCCAGGTCACTCCAGTCCCTGCCGCGCACAATGGGCGTTGTGCGCAGCGCGGTGAAGGCTTGCGGCTGGTCTTCTACGATCCAGCACCACTCCGCTCGCCATTCCGCCCACTTGCCGCGGAGCTCCCCCGGCAAGTACGCCCCTTTCTTGTTCAGACGAAAGATCCAAGAAATTCCTCCGGAGAGGGGGGCATCGGCCTCGGCTCTAGGAGTGAAGAAGTGTCTAAAGAGGGCTACGTTGGGATGGACTCCTATGAAGTTTTCGCACATATGTGCGAAAACAGCCATGGTGAGAATGGCGTTGGGGGTGAAGTCAAGCAGATGGAAGCCATATGTGTTCATGACATCACAGAAGAAGTTCGAGAAAGGAGGACAGAGACCACAATGGAAAAAGGCAGCAAAGAAGTGATACCCGCCGGGATAGCTGTCCTTGGCGGCAGCCGGGTATGCTTGCGTGCGGGGATGCGCGTCGGTTCCCTTGGACCAGAACAAGTAATACTTGTTCCAGAGTTCCTGCACGCCGAGCTTCGGCGGGAAGACGGCGTGCCTCTTCCGGTATGCGATGAGCTTGGCCGCTTGCTCCGACTTCTCCTTCTTGGCCTTCTCCGCCTTCGCCTTGTCGGCCTTTGGGGCCATGGCGGACGCGGTGGAAGGAGGGGGACGAAGAGCTCGGCGGCGGCGGAGGTGTGGAGGCGGAGCACAAGAAGGAATCTTTTGCAGGTGGAAGACGACGTAATGAGAGCGCAAGGAGGGGAACCGCGCCCGCTCCCTCTGCTTTTATGGGGAGTAGGGGGGCGTTTCGCCCTTTCCATTAAGAGATCGTGGGCACGTCCCATCCCACGGCGCCGCAATCGACGCGTGCCGTTACCGTGGGGTGCGGCGGATATGGAAGTGGATTCGGCGCGCCGCGGGCCGCGGGTGCCCGTGCACTGTTTTGGGCCTGGCCCAACAGCGCTCGGCACCGTGTGTGGCCCAGGCCCGGGGGCTCCTGTCGGTGTACTAAGGTAGGGGTGCCTCAGTACCCCAACTTGTGCACGGGCAGTTGCAGCTTCCCGCGGCAAGGTTTACTGCGTGCTCGCCGGAGACCTTCCTGCTCCTTATTAAGCCATTCAAAAACAAAGTATACAAGACATAAGACCGAGACCCCGGCAAGAGGAGCTTGCCGGGAAGGCCGTACCAGGCTCAGGACTGTTCCACTAACACAAGACCCTGGCAAGAGGAGCTTGCCAGGAAGACTAGAAGACAACGCCTCGGCGCTATACGCGCCCCGGCAAGGGGCCCGGGGAGCGGCAAGCTCCCGGGCCCGACAAGATCGGGGCCCCCGGCAAGGTGCTTGTCGGGGAAGTTGCGCTGTGTGCCCGCGCTCCAGCTCATCGGCCCACGCGTCGCCCTGGGGCTTATCCAGGGACGCGTGGCGGATGGCTGTGCAGCCTGGGGTACACGGTGGCACTCCACGGTGATGGATCCGTCACCGTGGCGAACGGAGACGCTAAGGCGGGAGCTTTTGGGGTCGACGGCGACGGGCATTAAATGCCCTTGTCCCCCACTGTTAGAGTAGGTATAGACCACTGTTCTGTACTGTAGCTCCAATGTTCCCGCACTGTTACAACTACCACCTCTTTTACATTTCTACCCTTTTCTCCTACGTTGACACCTGTCGGTGACCCCTTGCACTATAAAAGGAGGCCCATGCACAACGTGGAGGGGGTTCGAAACCTAGATTACTCTCGCGCCGGTGTAGCTGCTTCTTCAAGCTCCCGAGCGCCCCAAACTCAATACACAACCAAGCAGGAGTAGGGTTTTACGCGTCTACCGCGGCCCGAACCTGGGTAAAACTGCCCGCGTGTTCGCTTCGATCTGCTCTTTGTGCTCCCTCCGCCCTCGTACCGCACAAACAAGGGGCTCCGGTCCCATAGGTGTTCGTGGCGGACAGTTTCCCCCGACACGCGGGTTATCTTGAAGAGGTTACAGCGGACAAAGGACACAGGGAGTTTTATACTTGTTCGGCCCCTTCGATGAAGGTAAAAGCCTATGTCTAGTTTGGTGTGGTACTGCTTTTGCGTCGATGAACAGGGAGCGAATCCGCTTGCCTGTGTCTCGAGCTGTTGTTTCTTGTCCCTGAACCGTCGCCGGGTCGTCCCTTTATATAGGAGGCTACGCCCGGTCTGGTTTACAGAGTCCCGAGGCCGGCTCATAAACGTGTCCGCATCGGTCTTTACTCTTTCTATCTTACTCCCCAAGTTACGTGATACAACGGTTTACATACCATAGGCTTTGTACATGGACCCTAACCTATATGGGCTACGTCCTCTTTGTTACATATTCTTCTGGCCTTGTAATGATACAACCTTGTAAGTATAATCCGGACCCTCCTGGCCGGTTTATACCTGCTAGTAATACCCCTGACATTAGGCCCCAGATTGATTTGAACTTGTTCATGTCAGTCTTCTAAGTCTTGCACAATTCTCCTTTTTGCAATTTATTTGCTTCATAAACCGGCCATGACGTCATCTCCTAGAATCGCCTTAATTCGTCGTGACATCATCTCCGCATTTAATGCTCGCACCTGTCTATTACCTTTCTTAAATGCCACACCGAAAATCGAGGCGACAGCTCAATCTTTATCCGATCTTCTGGCCTCCTCGATTCCCGCGCTTACCGTTTTTACCTCTTCGGCTTATAAATACCGCTGGGGCTCATCTCTTTTCTCCTTCTGCCTTCTTCTTTCTCCGTCTCCATCGCCCGAAGCTCCGCCGCCGCTCTTCGAGCTCATCGTCGTCCTCGAGCGAGGCCACTGCATCGACCTGAACATAACCAGAGAACTTCGCCGCCGTCCTCTACTTCTTCAGGTACTCCTTCTTCTTCCCCGTAGATCTTACTCTAGGGTTTCTTCCGTAGCTTCGCCATGAACCCTTGAAGCTTTGCTGTTCATCCCCGTAGGTCAGCCTTGCTGTAGATTCAAACTTATTTAGACTTGACCCGAATCCATGCATTTATGCTCCGCCATCATAACCCTAGTTCCTCTAGCTTTATCAGTTTAGATTCGATCTGTAGAGAAACTCCGCGGTCCTTCCTGAATATAACTTGTATTTATTCCATCTTTTTC
The DNA here is from genome assembly GCA_902687465.1 of Secale cereale. Lineage (NCBI taxonomy): Eukaryota > Viridiplantae > Streptophyta > Magnoliopsida > Poales > Poaceae > Secale > Secale cereale. Next base: position 40,790,664 of record LR738715.1, read on the forward strand.
TTATGCCTTAGATCCATGTTTACCTCAGCTCTTTGTGGAAATTGTTTCTTCATACTTTAGATCTGTAGCTCATCTCACCGGTTTAGCCATACTTGCACGTCATATGTTTTTACTGACGGTTTAGATGTAAGCCTGTATCCCGTAATTGACGGTTTAGCTTCTTCTTTTCCATCATCACGAACCGGTAGCTGTCTTGCTCATATTTGCTTCCGGATTAGTAATACCATTAGTCCCTTGCTTAAACCGACAATTAGGCCCATAACTTTATAGAATGCACCAGCTTATACCTTAGCAATTGGTAAACCGGATTTTGCACTGTACTTTTCAACACTTCCTCATCCAAACCAATGGCCAAGCAATTTGTCGCTTGCAACTGGGCTCCTTCCCGGATCACTGAGGATGACTTAATATACGCCGCTTCAATCGGTATTCTGGGTCCTAAGGAGGTTCTGCACTGGTGGGCCCCAGGAAAGGAGTGTCCTCCTACACCCCAAGAAGGAGAGATCATTGTTTTCTTTGATCACCTAGCCTGGGGTTTCAGTCCTCCCGGTTCAAAGTTCTTCCGGGATGTGTTAGCCTCTTTTCAACTCCACCCTCAGGATGTAGGCCCGAATTCTATGTCGAACATCTGCAATTTTCAAGTCTTCTCAGAAGCATATCTTCAAGAAGAACCATCAGTGGATCTATTCCGAGACTTTTTTCATCTGAACCGGCGGACGGAGTTTACTGACGGGCCGCATCAGGAGTTGGGTGGCGTCAGCATCCAAAAGAGAAAAGATGTGAGCTTTCCTCACGCTGCCCTTCACAGCCACCCCAAAGAATGGAACCAGACATGGTTCTATTGTAGGGACACTTCACCTGAAGGAGAGAACCCGCTGCCGGGTTACCGTGCCTATCGGCTAGCAACAGACCATCCTCTGCCACAACGTCTCAGTGCCCCAGACCGGGCTAGGTTTGCCCCTCAACTTTCCAAGCTCAGGGCCTTCGTGGCAAATGGTTTAACCGGCGTTGACTTCGTCCGCTGCTGGCTCTCTTGGAGCATTCTTCCACTGAGCCGGCGCTCAAGCCTGATGTGCGAATATTCCGGCAAGCCAGACGACCCTCAGCACCACACCGAAATTGTGCTTCCTGACAATGAAGTAACTGAATCCGCGAAGAAGATGCTAAACATCCCTTTGAAGGAGTGCAGGCGAACCGGCTTAGCTCCGTTCTGCACAACCAATGAACCGACAGCAGTAAGTCCCTTCTGATCCTTTCCTGTTTGTCTTTAATTCGTTCATATCAGTTGTCTTCAACTCATTACTTATCCTTCTGCACAGGCTAACGATCCCTTCTGGAAGAGGAAATCTCAAGATAAACCGGCCAAATAGCCACGCAAAAAGACTTACGCTGTTAAGAAGAAGAAGGCTGTTGCTGCTTCCGGTTCACATCCCGAGGAAGCTGATCCGGACTCTGAGGTACCAACTAACCCTTATATCCTTTGACTTCCCTTTGTCTAAATTTATGTTAATAATGCCTTTCCGCAGGATCTGGCGGAAGGAAGTAAAGCGGTGGGAGTTGAGGTAATTTCTCTCTCTTCTGATTCAGAACCGTTGCCCTCCAGAGTCCGCCGGGTGTCCCAGAAATATCCATTTTCTCATCCTTATGCTCAATTGGATCCCAACTTTCTTTTGAAGAAACAGCAGCATGAAGCACGCCGGACCACGCGCCATAGCGGCCATGTGGTTGCGTCATCCGGAATACCTCTTACGCCGGCTCGCAGGCGTCGCTCCGAGGTTTTACTTTCTCCAACTCTCCTTCATCCAAAAGCCGGCCTCATATGTAAACCACTTAAACCGTCTGATACTAACTATCAGGAGGCTCCTCTGTCCTCTTCCGGCGAGTCAACTGCTACGCAGGACCCAATGCTTAAGACCGTGCCTGGGTAAGTCCTTCTTTCAAACATCCGTTTTACCTTCATGTTTTTAACTTCATGATTCTCATTGTTCCTTTGATTTTTACCAGAATGCCGAAGCCTAGCAAGAAGGCGAAAGCAAACAAAGCGGCTGCTGAAACTACTGCCGCTGAACCGGCCGATGACCCTGAAGCGGCCATTCTTCCAGAAGATAACCCTGAAGCTCAGTTTGATGATCCCATTCCTATGGATCGTGACGATGTTGCTGCTCTGGGAGGTGACAACATGGAAAACAGGGCTGAACCGGCAAGCCCTGTCCGGGTTAGCCCTCCTCGGACCAACCCAGCATCTGTTAGCCCGGCGCCTACTACTGTCCCCCTCCAGCCAACTGATGCCTCATCCGCAGACGTTGAGATAACCGGGCTAGGCTTCACTGCTCCCACCGAGCCTGTCACCTTGGCCAGGCATACTGCCAAGGAAGAAAAATTTCAACAAGACAAAGGAAAGTGGAGTATAGACTTATCCAGCTATGCCCAGTTGAGTGCCCAGGAACTTCATTCCGGGTATCTGAACCGGCTCTTTACCAGCCGCGACTATGAAGTCGGTTTGGTAAATATGATGAAGGATAAATACGAGGTGATTTTCTTTCCTTTTACTTCTGCTTGTAATTTTGCAATCCTGTCTTTAGGCCATAGTAGCCCCTCAAGTGCCAGTTTAGCTTCATTGTAGGTGAACCGGGACTTCCATTATGCTTGAGAATGAGTTTACATTAGCCCCCAAGTGCCAAGGGCATAACTTGTTTATGCGCTTGGGACTTGTCTGAAAAATTTCCTACTTTACTTCAATTGCACATTAGCCCCCAAGTGTCAAGCGCATAACTTGTTATGGGCTTGAGACTTGATTGATCTGTCTTTCTAATCCGTTTGATTTCCTGGTAGGCTGACTTGACCTGGAGGGCTTCGGAGGTAACTGAGCTCCGGAATAGCTTGGCTGTTCATCAAACTGCCTCTGCCAAAGCCAAGGAAGAACTTGTGCTTACCCTTGCCAACATGGAGAAATTGAAAAAAGACTTTGAAGCAGAGCGGTCCACATGGGAAGTGCAGAGGAATGCTCTTGAAAAAAGAGCGAAGGACGCTGAAGCTGCTCTTAATCCGATTACGCAGGAGTTGACCGGTTTAAGACAGCAAATAGAACTCATGACTTCTGCTATCTTCGGTGAGTACACATCTGTATATGTTTTTCATCCTTGCAATCTTTATTCCGCTCCGGTCTAACTCGGCCAACGTATATAGGGAGGCGCATAACTCATCTTGGAGATGATGTCCGGAAGAAGCTCAAGGCATCTTATACCCTGGTGGAGCAGCTTTATTCCGGCGCTCAAAGGGTTATTAGTGCCATGTCCCATAACAAACCGGCACCAACTACCATCCAAGCCACTTTGGAGAAGCTATCTGTCCTGCCTGTGCGTCTGGTGGAGGTGAAGAAGTCTGCTGCACGGGCTGGTTTTCTTATGGCGCTGACCCGGGCCAAAGCATGGGTCCATGACTTTGACCCGGCTAAAGCTATGAACGGCTATCCCAGCAACAAAGAGGACGGGTCAGTCTTCTCTGCCGAAGACCTCCGTGCTCTGACTAAGGACATGCGCCCGCTTGCCAGTAAGCTTGTCGATGAAGTGGATTTGACAAGGTATCATCCGGCCTATGACTTAGAAAATGAGCGGGTAGAGCGGCCGGTTTACGACACTGAAAATTTGATCCCACCAGTTCGTGGCCATACTTTCGCTTCAGATATTGATCCGTCAGATCTTATTGATGAAGAAATGTATTTCCGTGCACTCTCCAAGATTGATTGGCGCGCACCTGGTTTCCAGCCATTGCCTGAAGCTGATGAAGACCTGGAACAAGTTGACCCTCAGCCTTCGCAGCGTGAAGAGGAGTCGTAAACCGTCCGGTTTAATTTGTAGTTGCTGAATATTTTTGCCAAAACTTTAATTTATTCGGGCCTGCAGGTGCCTTGTAATAGGATAGTTGAAACATTGTCTTTGTCCCAATATGGATGGCACAGCTTGACTTGGCATCTGCCAATTTAATCCTCTGTTTTGCCATGCTTGATTCGTTTATATTATCTGTGCCTGGATAAATGAGGCTAAAAGATGTCCTAGCGGTTTACCATCGGACCCATTACACTGCTCCAATATATATATCAAAGGAATGACTGTTTATACCAAAGATACATCATACCTCTGATTAAGTGTGCCTGACGTCCTTAATCCGGTAGGCATAATTGAAAGCGTAGGTGCTGATGAGGCTCTTGGCTCTCTTACTTGGCTTTTGCCTGATGGCTGATCCGGGTTATAATGAACGCCGGTTTAACTAATGCTGGTGTTCATGACCCAGACTTTTAACTCATGCTGGTGTTCATGACCCGGACTTTTAACTTATGCTGGAGTTCATGACCCAGACTTTTAGCTTTGTAGATATATGGTCAACCTTGCAGTTGCCCAATCCCACATCAACAGACTTGTTTAAAAAACAAAATTTGTGAAATCATAAAAGCATTTTTGGCAAATAAGACCATGTATTCGAGGCTTTTTGTGAGCTGCCAGGCTCTAGGCTTTTTGCGAGCGGCCATTTAGCTCTAGGCTTTTTGTGAGCTGCCAGGCTCTAGGCTTTTTGCGAGCGGCCATTTAGCTCCAGGCTTTTTGTGAGCTGCCATTAGGCTCTAGGCTTTTTGCGAGCTGCCAGGCTCCATATTTGACGTTTTCATCGATACTACCCAATGTTTCAAGACCTCTGAGGGATCTTGTCTTTAGGTGATCAACTCGATGATTGTCAATGGATTTTTGCGCGCTGCCAGGCTCCATACTTGACGTTTTCATCGATACTACCCAATGTTTCAAGACCTATGAGGGATCTTGTCTTTAGGTGATCAACTCGATGATTGTCAATGGCTTTTCCCTTGATGTATCAAGGGAGCCGGTTTAGGAGGCCATGGTAAATTTTCAGAGAAACTCCCATGTGATACTCCTTTGGTGTGCTCGCCGGGTACCTATGTTTGAGTTGTGCTATGCAACAAACCCTCTTTGGTCCCTTAATAAATAATTGTCCTGCATGTCAAAATATACGGATCAAAGTAATTGTTTGTCGATGAAAATGATATATACCAAGAAAAATAGACTTTAGATGGATATCACCAGAGTTTTCAGCAAACTCCCATATGATACTCTTTTCGAAGAAGATGGCTGATTCCCCGGTTTACTGGGGGCGCCGGTTTATTTATTAATCATAATATATACATGATACATAAAGCGGAGCCAATGGCTCAAGTGTAGTAAGGACGCAGAAGAGCGATGTTCCATGGCCGGTTCGTCTCTTCCTCTGTTGTACGTGAGTTTTTATGCTCTCGAACGTCGATCAGGTAGTATGAACCGTTGTGCAGGTTCTTGCTAACCACAAAGGGTCCTTCCCAAGGTGGGGATAACTTGTGCATATTTGTCTGGTCTTGGATGAGCCGGAGCACCAGATCCCCCTCCTGGAACATCCCGGTCTTAACCCGGCGACTGTGATATCGGCGCAGGTCTTGTTGATAAATTGCTGATCGTGCTGCTGTCGTGTCCCATTCCCCATCCAGCCGGTCTAAGCTGTCTTGTCTTGCTTGCTCATTATCCGCTTCAACATAAGCTGCCACCCGTGGTGAGTCGTGCCGGATGTCACTAGGGAGAACCGCTTCAGCACCATATACCATGAAGAAGGGCGTATAACCTGTAGACCTGTTAGGTGTAGTGTTGATGCTCCAGAGGACAGAAGGTAACTCCTCTACCCAGCAACCTGGTGTTCTTTTCAAAGGAACCATAAGCCGTGGCTTGATGCCTCTCAAGATCTCTTGGTTGGCCCTCTCAGCTTGGCCATTGGACTGAGGGTGAGCTACTGACGATACATCCAAGCGAATATGCTCCCTTTGGCAGAACTCTTCCATCTCTCCTTTAGATAGGTTGGTGCCATTATCAGTAATGATGTTGTGTGGAAAGCCAAACCGGAAAATTACCTTTTTGATGAACTTAACCGCTCTTGCCGTGTCGGGGTTTTGGGACGACATATGCCAATGGATGGCTTATCATGCATGGGGTCAAAAGAACGTCGCCAGGCTCGGGAAGCGAGATAAAGCGATACTTAGGACGCCTACGAATCTTACCCAGGTTCGGGGCTCTCCGAGGAGATAACACCCCTTATCCTGCTCTGCGGGGGCTCCGCGTCATCACTGATAGCACTAGAGTAGCTACAAGATTGCTCCTTGAGCTGTGAGATTTGAAGGAAGAGGATGAACAAGGCTAGCTCACCTCCCCTCTCTCCTATCTAGGGTTTTTGTCTTGGGATCTTCCAATGGCTAACTATCAACCAGCCCCTCCTCATGGAGGACCCTGGGGGGTTTATATAGGCCTACCCCCTAGGGGTACAATGGTAAACTCGACGGTGTGGCCCCCAGTCATCAGTGTCTTCTGGCGCTGCCTGTCTGCTGGGGTCCGCCGCCTGCGGGCCCCTCGTGATTGTCTCTCACTGTGGGGGGTGCTTTTGCTGACGATAGCCTCATCGGGAAGGAGATGGCTACAGTGCCATCGTCCCCCGTCGTACGTTGCCGCCTCGTCCCGTCCCGTCGTCTTGATGAGGCCCAGACTTCTAGGGTGGGCTCGCCGTCTGCTACCAGACGGCCGTCTCCCCTGGCCGCCTGCCAGGGGCGGTTTGTTCGTGAGCTCACCCACTGACTGATGGGGCCAGCCACCTGCTGGCCCCGCCGTTTGCGGGTAGTGGGATCGTGCCTTCTCTGACCGCAGCTTGGTCACGAGCTTCGTGGCTACAGTGACCCGCCGCTTAATGGATATTTATAAGGTACACGGCCACTGTAGCCACACCCTTACAGATCTTCCAAGGACATGTTCTCCTGTAGCCATGCCCCTGCCACGCTGGGACTCCCCAGCGTGTTCCCCAAGGAAGGAGTGCGAGGCCGTCTGCTGGCTGGTGGTGTCGATGTCGCCGCCTGCTGAGTCCCTGCCGCCTGCTGGCAGCCGGCTCGTAGGGAAGGCTACCCTAGGAGATGGCTCGAGGAGCAGACGGCCGTAGCGGACCAAGCGGCTGTTATTTGTCTTAAAATACCACGGGTAGCCGCCGAGATTACCCATGGTCAATATCTCCGACAATAGTCCCCGAAGCTGGTGGAACTCCGATGCGAATGTTGGAGGTGCTGAGGGGTTTCAGCAGCTTCTCCCCTCAGGCACGCTCATCGTCTGTCACTTGTCTGCTAAAGGGGTCCGTCTACCGACAACCGGCTCTGCGCTGCTGGAGCCGGCCTCTGGCAGCCGTATCGCCGTCTCGGAATCTTCGGCGAGAAGGCGCCTCCTGGTCAGCGGGCAGTCGAACAGACCCGCGGACCATTGGCAGCGCCCACGCGTCACCGTCCTGTCGCATCGGCCTGCCAGCCCACACGCGTGACAGGACGTAAAAGTGGGACGGGGCCTGCCACTAAGGGCCTCGGGCCCCGCGCGGATCCACAGTAGAAGGGGTAATCGATTACCCTCCCACGCGCATTTAATGCGCGCGGATTAGGCACGAGAAAATCGGGGGTCGTGCGGGACATGGGGTGGTTAAGCCCACGCCCGCCCCCTCGCCTTCGTTGCCTGGGCCTATATATAGGCCGGGGGAGAGGGCTGGCACTGCTCTCGCGCTCACTCTCCCCCGTCCTTCATCTTCTTCCTTGCTCCTCCTCACCGCAGTTACAGCGAATCACCGCCCGAGCCATGGCCGGTCCAGCGCCTCCCCGATGCCACGGCCAATGGGACGGCAGCGACGTCTTGCAAGAACACATAGACGTTCTCCGCCGGTCGCGGAAGCTGCCGCCGGCCGACAGGGTCGCCGTGCGCCTGGCGCCGGTGACGGAGGTCAGGCCGGTCCCGCAACAAGGCGAGCGGGTCGTCTTTCGCTCGCACTTTCAGTGAGGGTTCGGCCTGCCGGTGAGCGGCTTCTTCCGCTCCTTCCTCGACTTCTTCCACATCCAGCCGCATCACCTCACGCCAAACACGGTGACGACCATATCTTCCTTCGTCATCCTCTGCGAGGCCTATCTTGGCATCCTCCCCACCTTCGGGCTCTGGACGGAGCTCTTCTATGTGAAGCTGGGCAATGCCGTCCAGAGCGTGGCCGCCCAGTGCGGGGGATGCATCGCCGTGAAGCGCACCAAGGCGAGAAACTTCTTCCCGGCGCCAAAACTCGTTGGATCGGTGAAGTTGTGGTAGAAGACGTATTTTTACGTCTCCAACGTCGACCCCGAGGAAGATTTCATCTGCCTGCCGGAGTGGGTGCCGGGGCCGCCTGCTGAGCCTCGGGACTCCTGGAGGACCCGGCCTGTCGCCCTGACTGAAGGCGCCTCCGTCATCGTGCGCCGTCTCCGGGAGCAGAGAGACGACGAAGGTCTGGAGTTTGCAGATCTGTTGCTGACATTTGCCGAGCACCGGGTGTTGCCGTTGCAGCGCCGGCCCCACCTCATCTGCGACATGAGCGGGCGCCGAGACCCCAGCTGGACCTGCACCAAGCCCCTGCCCTACGGGGAAGTGGCCCGGCTGGTGAACCACATCTCCAGCTGCCAGGTCTCCGACTCCAGCTGGGCCTTCAGCAAGGCTCCGTACAGCCGCAACAACCAGCCGCCCGCAGTAAGTTTTTTCGTCCTTCCTTTTCTTTTTCTTTCTTCTTAATCCGGCTGTCGTAGCCGTCTGGTGCTAACACCTGGGTCAGATCTTCCCAGGCCAGCCGGCGCCGGGCTCCAACCAACGGGGCCGCTCCCTAGAATCGGATCGCTCGCAGAGCGATACGAGCGACCCCGAACTTGGGGCCGCCGCCGTCATGGAGGAGGAAGAGGTGACAGGCGGCGGGGACTAGTCGTTGGGTGCCCAGCCATAAGGCGGCCTCGAGAGCTGGCTGGATGATGACGAGGGGATGGAGGAGGCACCCGTCCGCGCCAGCCAGCAGGCGGGGCCGTCTGGCACAGCCGGCGGCGGGAAACTGCGGACCTCGTCAGGGCCAACTGGTCCCCCGCCCAAGAAGCTTCGACTGTCAACCGCCGCCACGAGACTTCAGGAGGCGGCCGCCAGGGCGAACCTGCCGAAGAAGCCCAAGGCCCGGCCGGTCGTGTCTGGGTAAGTACCCCTCATTCCTTCTTTGCGTCTTATTCTTTTTCCTCGGCTGATCCCTTCTTGCTTGATTCTTTGTTTCTTTGGAACGTCCGTGCAGCGCGCCGCTTTTCCTCTCACGGGTGCCAGCGGGCTCTGTGGTGAGAGGCACAGATGCCCCTCATGTGCTCCCTCGCGTCGATCCTGCCGCCGTGCTCCGGGAGGCGACAGAGAGGAAGGCCCACGAGGCGTGCGCGAAGCGCGAGGCCGCGGAGAGTGATCGAGCGGCGGCCGATGCCGCCGCCCAGGCGGAGGCCGAAGCCGCCAAGAAGGCCGAGGCATACGCCGCCCGCGTCCGAGAGCGTGGGAAGGGCCCCCAGCAGCCAGCGGGCCACGTCGCCCGCCCGGCGCCAAGGTCTCAGGAGCCGTCTGCCCAGGCGCCGGCTGCTGACAAGCAGCCGGCTTCAGGCGATGGAGGTGACAAATGCATCATCTTGGAGACGCCGCCACCACCCCCCGCGCCGCCTGCTGGGGAGCAGGGCAGCCGGCCGGTGGGGACGGAGGTGCCGCCGGTTGGGGGCACGCTGGTGGTTGGCCCGCAACCGGCCCCCCGAGGCCCAGCCCGCCGGCGCCTTGCGAGGGCGGCTTCTATGCCCCCGCAGGTGGAGGTCGGCGGGGCCAGCTTATCCGCGCCGGTGAACGAGGCGACCAACACGGCGCCATCGAGCTGGAGATCCGGAGGAGGCGGCGCGTGGATCGTCGCGTCGCGGGATGTCTTGGACCGCATGAACTCCCTGGGCAACGTCGTGCAGACGGCGATGCAGGAGTTCATCGCCACGCGTTCCTCCGTTCGGGTAAGTGTGTTTCATTTCTGCTTGTATTCCTTCAATTTTTTCCGTGGGGGCGCGGCAGCGCACCGACTGGGTGTAGTCCCCGAGTTCCGAGCCGACTGCTGAGCAGGCGGCTTGGAACTCCAAAGTGTACATCCAGATCTGATCTTTCTTCTTGTTGCAGGAGTACCACAACCTCCGTGTGGCCTCCTACAACGCGCATCGCCAGGAGCTGGCGCGGCTATAGACTGCCCTGGCAGTCAGCCGAGGTGAGTGCCTCTTCTTCTCCTTGCGGGGGCGCGTCAGCGCACCCGCTGGGTGTAGTCCCGAGTTCTGAGCCGGCTGCTGAGCAGGCGGCTTGGAACTCCAAGGTTATGTCTCCTGCTGCTGACCCTTGCTCTTTTTCTTTCTCCCCTACCAGCAGTCGCAGCCAGCTTCCGCAGCCAGCTGGGCGAGGCCCAGACGGAGCTGGACACAAAGGAGCGGGAGCGTGCCCTCGCCGCCCAAGACCGCGATCGCCTGGCCAAGGCGCTGGCGGACCAGGCAGCGGCCCACAAGGCCGAGCTCGGCAAAATGTCTGACGTCGAGTCCCTTCTGCGGGCCGAATTCGAGACTGAGCGCTCGAATTGGGCCGAGAAGGAGGCGGCTCTCCAAGACGGCTACGTAGCCATTGGAGACATGGTCGACGGTGAGACATCTACCTTCTCATTCTGTTTTCATTGTTTGCAGCAGTCGTCTTGCTTTTCTTCTGATACTTATTCTAGTCTTGGTAGAATTCTTCCCGGGCTACTCTGGGGCCACCACCCAGGCCATCGAGGCCGAGCGTGCTGCGAGGCGCTAGGCGGGCCGAGAAATCGCACACAACGCGCCCAGGACCCCGGCCGAGGAGCTTCTTACCATACGAGTGCGTCTTCTACCAGTCCGCCGTCTTCTCCGCCGTCTGCAGCATGCCGGCGCCCAAGTCCTGGCTACCCTCTAGCCAGGTGTGCCAATGCTTCGCACCCCCAGCTGGACGGCCGCCTGGATGGAGGCGGACGGCCAGCGCTTCGAGGCCTGGAAGGGCTCCGCGGCAAGGGTTGGCGCACAGACCGCCCTGGAGTTCGCCAAGAGTTGGTATCCAGGCCTGAGCCTTGAGCAGCTGGAGACGTTCCGCGCGGAGGCCCAGCCGGAGCTTGCTGCGAAGTAGAGGGAGCTCGTCCAGCGAGCTGCCGCCCTCGCCGAATACGCCGACACCTCCCTCTTCATACCGGAGCTGGATGATAGGGGCCATGTAGTGCCGCCTGGTAACTTCGTGCTGGACTTGGCGGCGTCGGAAGAGCCGGATGAGGAGATCGCCTCCAGCGAAGGCGATGAGGACGAGGAAGGCAGCGACGAGGAGACCAGCTCCCAAGAGGCGGACCTAGCGGGCAGTCGCCAGCCTGACCAGTCCTCAACAAGCGGGCCAGGAGTGACGGCCCCGCCTGCTGCGGGAGACGGCCAGACCGAGACCCGCCAGGCGGCCTCCCCAGAAGCCGGCTCCGACGTGCCACCTGCCCAGCCTACTGCTCCTTAGGAGTTTCATTTGTACTGTCTGTCTTTCTGTAAGACTCACAGTGTTAATTCGAACAATTCCACCCACTGGGTGTATTTAGTAAGTTATTGCGACAAGGCGGCTCTTAAGGCCTTTTGGATGTAAATATTCTTTTTTAATGCAGCATCGTTTTTATGCAATTGTGCTGATTCCTAGGATTAGCCTTTCCCTAGTTGCTTGTGGCGATTTTCTCCTTGCCAACCCTTTGGGCCGCCCTGCCAGCCAGACGGCCACTCCGTGGTTCTGTGGCTGGGTCAGGGACTTGGCTGTTTTCGGGGTGGGCAAGTATTTCGCCCTCTGGAAGACGGTCTGGCCAAGCCTAGAACCGGCTGGCCGGCTGCTCGGTAGCCGGCTGTTAATCTGAAGGGCCGGCTGCCCCTATGTCTTTTTTCCTTAGCCGTTTTTCATGTGGGCACCACTTCTTGCCTTTGGCTCCTGCCAGCCGGACAGCCGCGTTCTGCGAGTCTGTGACTGGATACAGGAGAGGGCTTGGGTGCCATCACATTACTTGTCTGACTTTTTAAGGAGAATTCCTAGAGATAGGGCCAAGCGGCCAGTCCCCGGGCCATCTGGTAGGCTCCGGTGCCAGACAAAGGAGTGAATAACAATCATTCACAGGCATAATTCCTATCATATAGATAAAGGGTTGGGCAGTCCCCGAGAACTACTCGGGGCTCCCACTGATTCTCAAAATAACTTTAGATAGCATGACACATATTGTCTTTCAGCTATAAAAGTGACGAAGAAGGTTTGCGTTCCATGGGCGCTCTGACTCCTTGCCTGAGTCGTCTCTCTTGCGCGCTCTTGGCTCCTGGGCGTCGATGAGGTAGTAGGCGTTGTTGCCCAGTACCTTGCTGACGATGAACGGTCCTTCCCAAGGAGCCGAGAGCTTGTGCTGGCCGGCTGTTCGCTGGATCAGCCGGAGCACAAGGTCTCCCTCGCGGAAGGAGCGTGGCTTCACTCGCCAGCTGTGATAGCGGCGGAGACCCTGCTGGTAGATGGCGGAGCGGCTGAGTGCTACCAGCCGGGCCTCCTCCAGCAAGTCCATGCCGTCTTCGCGTGCTTCTTTGGCTTCAGCTTCCGTGTACATGGTGACACGAGGCGAGTCAAACTCAACGTCTGTTGGGATGATGGCCTCGGCCCCGTAGACGAGGAAGAACGGGGTGAAGCCGGTGGATTTGTTCGGAGTGGTTCTGAGGCTCCACAAGACAGACGACAGTTCTTCGATCCAGCAGCCGGCCGATTGCTCCAAAGGCTCGACCAGCCGGGGCTTGATGCCAGATAGGATGAGGCCGTTGGCGCGCTCGACTTGGCCGTTAGACTGTGGGTGGGCAACAGACGCTAGGTCCAGCCGGATGCCCTGAGTTGCACAGAAACGGGCAAGTGCGCCTTTGGCAAAATTGGTGCCGTTGTCGGTGATGATGCTGTGCGGTATACCATACCGGACTGTGATATCTGCAATGAATGTCACAGCAGTTGGGCCCTTGAGTTTCTTGATTGGCTTGGCTTCGATCTACTTGGTGAATTTATCTATTGCCACAAGTAAGTGTGTCAGTCCTCCTCTGGCAGTCTTGAAAGGTCCTACCATATCCAGACCCCAGACGGCAAATGGCCAAGTGATCGGAATAGTCTTGAGTGCAGAAGCTGGCAAGTGTTGCTTGGAGCTGAAGCGTTGGCAGCCATTGCACTTCTTCACCAAATCTTTGGCATCGTCCAAAGCAGTCGGCCAGAAGAAACCGTGATGGAAAGCTTTGGCTACGAGAGTTCTTGAGGCCGCATGGTGGCCGCACTCTCCTTGGTGAATGTCCTTCAGGATGGCCAGCCCTTTTATTGCCTCTACACAGCGTTGGAAGACGCCCGTCGCACTCCTTCTGACAAGCTCTTTGTTGACAATGGTGTAAGTTGAGGCTCGGCGTTGAACTTAACGCGCCAAAGTTTCTTCTGCTGGCAGTTCTCCTTTGAGCAGGAATGTGAGGATCGGCTGTGCCCAAGACGGCGCTGAGACTCTAGTTGCTTCAGCCCGAGAAACCAGGGTGGTTGGGCTGGGAGGTGGAGGGCCAGGCTGAGCCGCCTGCTGTGTCTCCGAAGTCCCCGAGCCGTCTACTGGAGCCGGCGCCTCCTGGCCGTCTGCCGGAGCAGTCCCCGGGCCAGGAGCTGGCGCAATGTAGGTGGTCCGTCTGTTGGAGTTGGAGTGTCGTGGCCGCCTGCTGGGGCAGTCTCTGGGCCAGCAGCCGAAACCGCGGGGCCGCCTGCCCCGGGGTCGGCTGGTATGAAGATTGACTCCGACTCTGGTGAAGGCTTGATAGACAGTTTGCGCACGCATTGGAGAGATGCATTGGCTGGTATTGCTTGGCGGGTGGAACCGATTCGTGCCAAGGCGTCTGCTTGCATGTTATCAGCTCGTGGCACATGTAGGAACTCGCAGCCATCAAAGTGTCCACTGATCTGCTGGACAAGGAAGCGGTAGCTTGCCATATTTGCATCCTTGGCGTCCCAGTCCCCAGACGATTGCTGGACAACCAAGTCTGAGTCACCGTAGCACAACACTCGGCGGATGCCAATCTCCTTGGCCATCCGGAGCCCGTGGATAAGTGCCTCATATTCCGCCACGTTGTTGGAGGTGGCAAAGTGGATCTGCAGAGTGTACTTGAGCTTATCGCCTTTGGGGGAGGTGAGGACGACGCCGGCTCCCAGACCGGTGCGCGTCTTTGATCCGTCAAAGTGCATCCGCCAATGGGTTGAGTCTGGCACAGGCGGCAGGTACTGGGTTTCGGCCAAATCGACGAGGAAGTCGGCCAATGCTTGCGACTTGATGGTGGTGCGCGGCTGGTAGAAGATGGTGAAGGGGGGCAGCTCGATGGCCCACTTGGCCACTCTTCCTGAGGCATCTCTGTTCCCCATGATTTCAGCAAGCGGGGCCGTGCAGACGACCGTGACAGAATGCTCTTGGAAGTACTGCTTGAGTATCTTGGCGGTGAAGTACACGCCGTAGCACATCTTCTGGTAATGGGGGTAATTCTGCTTGGACGCTGATAGCACTTCGCTCAAATAGTAGACGGGCCTCTAGACGAGCAAGGCTCTGTCGTCTTCTAGGCGCTCAACCACAATGACAGTGCTGACCACCCGGCTGGTGGCGGCTATGTAAAGGAACATGGGTTCCTTGTCTGCTGGCGCCACAAGGACAGGCGGGGTGGACAGCAGTCGCTTGAGCTGCTGGAAGGCTTCGTCCGCCTGGTCGTTCCACTCGAAGCAAGTGGTCTTCTTCATCAGTTGGTACAGGGGGAGTGCCTTTTCTCCCAGCCGGCTGATGAAGCGGCTGAGAGATGCCAGGCACCCCGTGAACCTCTGGACATCTCGCACACGGGTCGGGAGTTCCATCCTCTCGATGGCTTTGATCTTCGCGGGGTTGCACTCGATGCCGTGTTCGGCCACCAGGAAGCCAAGGAGCTGGCCTGCTGGTACCCCGAAGACGAATTTCTCCGGGTTTAGCTTAATCCGAAAGCGGCGCAGATTCTCAAATGTTTCTTGGAGATCCTCCAAAAGGGTTCCTCTCTTCTCCGTCTTCACCACAATATCATCCACGTAAACGTGAGCATTCCTGCCGAGCTGTTTGAGGAGACACTTCTGCATGCAACGCTGAAAGGTGGCGCCGGCTTTTCTCAAGCCGAACGTCATGGTCAGGTAGCAGAAGGCCCCAAACGGCATGAGGAAGGCAGTCTTCAGACGGTCGGCTGGATCAAGCTTGATTTGGTGGTACCCCGAATAGGCATCAAGGAAAGACAGCAGCTCGCATCCGGCTGTGGAGTCAATCACTTGATCTATCCGTGGCAGAGCGAATGGATCTTTGGGGCAAGCTTTGTTCAGGCTGGTGTAATCAATGCACATGCCCCATTTATTGTTCTTCTTCAGTACCAGGACTGGATTCGCCAGCCACTCGGGATAAAAGACTTCCATGATGAAGCCGGCTGCTAGCAGACGGGCGACCTCCTCCCCAACGACTCTTCTCTTCTCTTCTGACAGGCGGCGCAGTGGCTGCCTGACAGGCTTTGCGTATTCTCTCACGTGTAGCTTGTGCTCGGAGAATTCCGTCCGGACACCAAGCATGTCCTTGGGGGACCATGCAAAGATGTCCCGATTCTCACGGAGGAAATCGACGAGCTCGCTTTCCTATTTGCTATCTAGGCTTGACCCTATGACAGCAAATCGCTCCGGGTGAGATGGGTCCAAGGCGATCTTATTTGTGTCCTTGGAGGGCTGGAACGAGCCTTGTGGCTCCGCCTCCTTGGGATCGGCTGGTATGGCCGGCTGCTCGCCAGCCATTGCCACCAGCCGCTCCAGACGGCGCTTCTCCTCAGTCACAACAAGGGTTTCCTGTCTGGACCGGTCCTTCAGTAAAATAATTACCGGAAGACCGACCTTTTTATCAAACCAGTGAGGGATATTATTACCTGCTGGCAGACAAATCCTTGCCACAGAATTCCAGTACACTGAATATTATACAAGGTTGAGCTGGGGGTTGCTCAACAATTTTATTACAAGCGCGCCAATATAATACATAAAGGCGGATTTGACACGAGGCAGGGTGGCATACTACTGACTCGTAATAAAAGGGTGGTGGACTTGTCACAATGAAGTGGATGATGTGACTCCAATATATTACAGTTCATCGAGTGTCGGAGTGAGATCCGATGAATTTATTTGGCGGTAGGCGGAAGCGGTTATAAAACAGTGATTTAACTCCAGGATCGCAAGGGACTGACTGGGACTCCACTAAGAGTCGGACTCGCTATCGAACTCTTCATCCATGAGATCGCCTTCGTCCACATCTGGCCAAATCAACAAGCCAGGTGAGTACTTTGAATGTACTCGCAAGACAGTTCGGACTTAAGATATAACAAATGCCAACATGACGCATATGAGTATTCCAGCAAAAATACGACCGGAATAAAATATTAATGAGCTGTATGCAATGATAGAAGTCGGGCGGTAATCCTCCCAAAATCCATAAGATAAAAAGAAGGAGACCAAACGAGTGTCTGAGTGACACCTCGTGAAATAATAAATGATAGCAGGCCACAATCGGGCGTCTGACCGACACCACATAAAGGGCTTATAAATAGAAAGAATGCCACAGTCGGACGTCTGAGCGACATCACATAAAGGGCTTATAAATAAAAAGAATGCCACAGTCGGACGTCTGAGCGACATCACATAAAGGGCTTATAAATTAAAAGAATGCCACAGTCGGACGTCTG
>LR738715.1:40807399-40870217 GCA_902687465.1 Secale cereale
GTCTGGGCGACATCACATAAAGGGCTTATAAATAAAAAGAATGCCACAGTCGGACGTCTGAGCGACATCACATAAAGGGCTTATAAATAAAAAGAATGCCACAGTCAGACGTCTGAGTGACATCACATAAAGGGCATATAAATAAAAAGAATGCCACAGTCGGACGTCTGAGCGACATCACATAAAGGGCTTATAAATAAAAAGAATGCCACAGTCGGACGTCTGAGCGACATCACATAAAGGGCTTATAAATAACAATAGAATAATGACGAAATACTTCTGAAAGTAAATAAATACTGAGATAGTTGGTGAGTTCATCTACCAAATGAACTTGACAAAAACACTACTCTGGTTACCAATAAGAATATACTAGACACGGTCACCGGGTTGACATGAAGATTGACCCTAGGCCATAAACATGGCTATTGAAGGAATTTAAACTCTGCAGAGCTTGTACTATTAGCTCATAGCCGACGGACTCTACTAGCCATGGGGACTAGTTCCATCTATGGTGTTTTAGTAGAAACCCAACTAACCAGTACACACCCATTTAACATCCTGCTGTCCGGAATCACCCGTGACAACATTCACGAAAAACTCTAAGACGGGGAGGCTACAACCTCGAATAGCAAGGTATCAAATTTATATATGCGCGCTCTAAGGGGTGCCCCCCTCTCGGTCCCAACCGGAAACACCCATGCCCCCTGACCGGATGACGGGCTTTAATCCAGGGCCATGGAACCCTCATCCCGGCCCCTCTACTTGGTGTGTACTCGGGAAGTGGTTTACAACTGACTAGACCGTAATCTCAACAGACGGCCTATGATAGTACCAAAAGGAGATGAACGGAGTCATGACATGATCTCCATTGATACTGAGTTAACCAACTACTGGCATGCTCCAACAATACCAGCATTCCACCCGTCATATCACCATATGATCGAGGTGGTTCAAACATTAACACTCGGGGCTCACCTGAAGCTTACTTGCATGAAACATAACCATACACGTATGCCCATATGATCATGCTTATGAAACGAACTACTCGAGCAAACATGCAACACACTCATCATATGAAAGGTTAAAACATGCTTGCCTGGTTCTAAGAAGTTGGAGTCTAACTCGGTGTGGTTCGCGTCTCCGTCACGACCTCCGGTATCTACGTATTCAAACAAATAAATACTAACATAAATACCGCGCGTGCAAATAAAGTTGCTCCAAAAATAATTTCACATAAATATGACAAAAA
Organism: Secale cereale; assembly: GCA_902687465.1. NCBI lineage: Eukaryota > Viridiplantae > Streptophyta > Magnoliopsida > Poales > Poaceae > Secale > Secale cereale. Next base: position 40,808,649 of record LR738715.1, read on the forward strand.
ATTAGACAGAAAACTAAAGAGGACAGAAAAAGAATCAACTCAAAATCATCTTTAGTTAAAAAGATATTAGAGTTTCTGTCCAGGGACTCATCTGTAATGAAACAGAAAAGTTCCAGGGGCTAGAACAGAAAACAGCAAAGCGAATCGGTACGCAGTACATCAACCGCAGAGGGGAAACGTACTTTGCCCGAATGCGCTTACAGAAAACGGTTTGGAGGGGAGAGGTGTGAGGCTGACAAGGGGCCCCACGCGTCAGGTTTGAAAACTGGAGCAGAGTCGCGCCGGCGCCGGTGCTGCGGTGGTCGCCGGCACCGATCCACGGCGAGTTAGGGGAGGGGAGTGATACGTACGGCTTCTCGGTGATCTTCCGCGTCGAATGGTGGTGGAGTTGAGTGTCGGCGAGCCCCACGTCGACGGCGACCATGTCTCTGGCGGACGGCGGCTCGGGTGGTCGTGGGCCTCGTCGGAGAGGGTTCCTGGGATCAAATTGAGGTGGGGGTTAGGTCTAGGTGGGTGCCAGGGTGCTACGCTCGAGTCCACGACGGCGGAGAAGCTCTCACCGGAGTGAACGATGCTGGAGCCCGAGGCGGAGGGAGTTGGCCGGAGTTGGAGAAGAAGGGCCCCTCGAGGCTCTTCCAGAGGATGGGCGCGGTCTAGGGAGGTAGTGAAGATGTGCGGGCTCGAGAACGAACTCGCGGGTGCCTTATATAGCCGGCCCGAGGAGGTTGCCGCGAATGGATAAGTCTGGCGAGTCGATTACGGTGATGCAGTGGTTGGACGGCGGAGTTAGGGGCTTGAGCATCGTCTAGGAGGTGTAGTGGTTCAATTCCCGTACCTAACTCAGCATGGGAGAGAGAGTTACGGGCTGTCCCCGACGGAACGGCCGCGTGGCACGTCGGCGGCAGAAAACGCGCTCTGTGCGCGCCAGGCCATGGCGACGGTGCGGCAGGCGTGCGCTGGCACTGTAGGTGGACATGCGGAGCGCTGGGGTGCTTTGGGCGGCGCCGAACGGCGTCGAGCTGCGGGGTTACTTCTATCAGACGCCACGGGCGGCGCTGTTGTCGTGGCAGTCGCCGGCGCGGTCGGGCCAGTGCGCCACCGATGCCCAGAAGCTGCCAAGCAACCGTGCGGCACTCTGGATAAGAAGATGGTGCAGTGCAGCATCGAGCCAAAGAGGTTACTGGTGAGATTGTCGATGTGCCTGACGAAACTGACGAACTATCGAACTGTCTGTCGACAGTTTCAGTTAACAGCTTCTGAACTTGACAGTACAGTGTATGCTAAGTGTTCGATGAAATGTTTCTGGGATGTGTGAAATATTTTTGGTGTTGATATTTGGTGGAGTGGCCTCTCGATGCATCTAAAGGCTGCCTGATCTTTCACAGGATTTTTGGAAGAAGATAAATATGAATTTCACCAAATTTTGCAAATCTGGTCCAAACTTGCAGCAGGTGAAATTTGAAAATTTTAACTATGGACCAGTGAAATAAGATGGATCTAGGTTGTGGGTACTAAGGACCATCTAGGAGAGTTGGTTTGGAATCAAATATCTGGTTGGAAAAGGTGGCTCCTAAATAGAGGAAAAATCCCAATAAGGTCAAAACTTACTGGAATTCATGAGAGACTTGTCCTAAGGTGTGAAGAGGGTTTTGGAGATAAATATTTCTGTTGGGGTCATGGCAAGATGAAGGTTGGAGGGGAGGATAAGTCCAAGATCAAATTTGAAAACTATAACTCAAGTAGGGGAGGGTTCAAACAACTTCTTTGAAACTCAATTTGGGCTTGAGCCAACCCAAGAGGAGATCTTCAAGGTCAAAAACCAAGCTTGAGAAGTCACCAAAACTTTGGCCACAGAGATTTTAGAAGAGGCTCAAGAAAAGATCAAATAACCCTCTTCCAAAAGGCCAAAAGTTTGGAAGAAAACCAGCTCAGAAAAAAATTGGGGTGTTACAACACCTACCCCCTTAGGAAGAATCTCATCCCCGAGATTTCAGCTGATCCTCAAATAGGTGTGGGTGTTCTGTCCGAAGGAAATATTCCCTTTCCCATGTTGCCTCATCCTCAGTGTGATTACTCCACTGAACCTTGACAAATTTAATAGTCTTCTGACGGGTTCTCCTTTCAGACTCCTCCAAAATTCTTACTGGGTGTTCTCGGTAGGTGAGATCTGGTTGCACATCAAGGTTTTCATGTGACACATGTTTCTCTGGGTTGCTTACACACTTCCGTAGTTGCGAGACATGGAACACGTCATGGACGTCTGACAGTTCCTTGGGAAGGTCCAGCTGATAGGCTACTGTGCCTCTCCGTGCAATTATACGGAAGGGTCCGATGAATCGGGGTGCTAGTTTCCCTTTGACTTTGAATCGTTGCAGTCCTCTCATTGGTGACACACGTAAGTATACGTCTTCACCGGGCTCAAAACTTATTTCCCGATGCTTTTGATCGTAATAGCACTTCTGTCGGCTTTGAGCGGTTTTGAGTTGATCCTGTATTACTTTTACTCTCTCCGCAGCTTCCTTTAACATATCTGGACCGAATATACGACTGTCCCCTGTTTCCGACCAGTTTAATGGAGTACGGCATCTTCGTCCGTACAAGGCTTCGAAAGGTGCCATCTGCAGGCTAGCTTGGTAGCTATTGTTGTATGCAAACTCGGCATATGGTAAGCTTTCCTCCCAACTGGTCCCATATGTGAGCACACATGCCCTTAGCATGTCTTCGAGTATTTGATTTACTCGTTCCGTTTGTCCTCCCGTCTGGGGGTGATAAGCTGTACTGAACGTTAGTTGCGTTCCGAGGGCTTGCTGCAACTGGTCCCAAAATTTGGAGACAAACTGAGTGCCTCTGTCGGATATTATAGTCTTGGGAACCCCATGTAGGCATACTATACGGGCGAGGTAAAGCTTGGCGAGCTTTTGGGTGGTGTGGGTTGTCTTGACTGGTATGAATTGTGCCACCTTGGTCAGTCTATCTGTGATGACCCATATGGCATCGTTACCGTGTTGTGACCGTGGTAGTCCAACAATAAAATCCATTCCAATATCGTCCCATTTCCATTCTGGTATCTTGTTTGGCTGTAATAGCCCTACGGGTTTTTGGTGCTCGGCTTTAATGCGTTGACATGAATCGCAGCATGCAATAAATGTCGCTATATCCCTCTTCATGCCGTGCCACCAAAATCTTTCCTGAATGTCCTTGTACATTTTCGTACCTCCAGGGTGGATTGAGTATGGAGCGGTGTGGCTTTCTGCTAGAATTTTCTGTTTAAGGTTGTTACTATTCGGTACGCAAAGTCTGTCTCCGAACCATAATATTCCTTCACTGTCTATGGTGAATTCTGAGGCCTTGCCCTGACTTACTTTCCTTTTTATCCCTTCGATGCTGGGGTGTCCATGCTGAGCCTTCTTTATTTGTTCTATTAGCGTAGGCTGTATTTCTAGCTTGGACACTTCGCCTTCCGTGACCATCATTAGGTTGAGTCTGGCGAATTCTTGCTGAAATTCGGGTCTCAGGTTCTGTATGCTGCTGCTGTTCGGGCTGGGGTTACTGCTGAGAGCATCTGCTACCACGTTTTCTTTTCCTAGGTGATAGTGTATACCAACTTCATAATCTTTTACCAGCTCCAGCCAGCGTCATTGTCGCAAATTGAGCTCTGGCTGTGTGAAAATGTATCTGAGGCTCTTATGGTCCGTATATATTTCACAGCGATTTCCAAGCAAAAAGTGCCTCCACTCCTTGAGTGCATGAATGACTGCTGCCAACTCCAGATCGTGAGTAGGATAATTTTCTTCATGTTTTCGCAGTTGCCGGGAAGCGTAGGCGACTACTTTGCCTTCTTGCATTAGTACGCATCCGAGGCCTTTTCGGGATGCGTCGCAATATACTTCAAAGCTCTTGTGTATGTCCGATACAATTAATACTGGGGCTGTTGTTAACCTCCTTTTGAGTTCTTGGAAGCTTTTCTCACATGCTTCGGTCCACACGAATTTCTTATCCTTCTTGAGTAACTGCATCATTGGTTTGGCTATGGTGGAAAATCCTTCAATAAACCTTCTGTAATATCCGGCTATACCGAGAAAACTTCGTATGTCCGTTACACTAGCTGGTGACTTCCAGCCAAGTACAACCTTGACTTTATCTGGGTCCACAGCAACTCCTTCTTATGTTAATACGTGTCCTAGGAAACCCACTTGCCTCAACCAAAATTCACATTTGCTGAATTTGGCGTAAAGTTGATGTTTCCTTAATTCTCCCAATACGATGCAGAGGTGTTCAGCATGTTCTTCCGGTGTCTTTGAATATACCAAGATATCATCAATAAATACCACCACAAATTTGTCCATGAATTTCATACATACTTTTTTCATGAGGTGGACGAAATATGCGGGGGCGTTAGTCAGTCCAAACGACATTACCGTAAATTCATAAAGTCCGTATCTCGAGGTGAATGCTGTTTTCGGGATATCTTCTCTTCGTACTTTCAGTTGATGATAACCTGACCTTAAATCAACCTTTGAGAAAACCTTGGCTTGCGCGAGCTGGTCAAATAAATCATTTATCCGTGGCATCGAATATTTGTTCTTGACCGTGACCATGTTGAGCGCTCGGTAGTCTATACACAACCTCATGGTCCCATCCTTCTTTTTGGCAAATAATACCGGCGAACCCCAAGGTGAGGAGCTGGCTCGTATAAATCCTTTGTCCAGCAGTTCCTTTATTTGCTTCTTTAGTTCAACCAACTCGGATGGTGCCATTCTGTACGGTTTCTTGTATATGGGGGTGGTTCCCGGTGCTAGCTCAATAATGAATTGTATTTCTTTGTCTGGTGGCATGCGTGGTAGTTCTTCGGGAAATACGTCCGTAAATTCACATACAACTGGAACCTTGCTTAACTCAGATGTATCAACTTTGTTTAATTTTGGTTGCCGCGGCACCGGTCTTAGCTGAGCCACGACTCTTATTGTTTTTCCATGATGATGAGTAAGAATCACTGTCCTGTTGAAGCAGTCGATAAATCCTTTATTGGTGGTTAGCCAATCCATACCCAGGATAACATCCAGTCCTTTGTTTTCCAACACGATGAGGTTTGCGTGAAACTTTAATCCCTCAATTTCAATGGTAAAACCTTGGCAGTAATTCTGAGTGATCTGCTTACTTCCGGGGGACTTGATGGTCATTGATTTTCCCAAGGGAAGCATTGAAAAACCATGTTGCAAAGCAAAACTCTTCGAAATGAATGAATGAGAAGCTCCAGAATCAAACAAAACCATGGCAGGTATTGTGTTGACAGGGAACGTACCGAGTACGATATCCGGTGCATCATGTGCTTGCTCCTTGGTCACATGGTTCAGGTGGCCTTTCCTGTGATTGTTATTTGGGTTGAAGTTGTTACGCTTGGGCGCGGAATTGTTCCCGTTGCTGTTTGGCTTCGATGCTGAGTTTCTTGGCTTAGGGCACTGTTTAGCATAGTGTCCCTCTTCTCCACATGCGTAGCAGGTAACACCCGGGCGATAGGTGAAATCCTTGTCTCTTGCATGAAAATTCTTATTTGGACGTGTGTCACACGTCGTGGGTCTGTTCGCCCCATTCCTATGGAAATTGACCTTATTCTTGTTGTTGGGAGGGTGGTTGGTCTGATCCCTTTTTCTCTTGCGAATGTCTTCTAGACTGCGACGTTCATTTTCCAACGTAATGGCTTTGTCTACCAGTGTCTTGAAATCTGGAAAAGTGTGTACGACTAACTGGCATTTTAGTGCTGGTGCCAGTCCGTCCAGGAATTTCTCCATCTTCTTATTTTCCGTCATTCGCTCTTCGTTGGCATAACGGGATAATTGCGCAAACTGACTGTTGTACTCCTGTACTGTCATGCCTCTTTGCTTGAGGTCATCAAATTCTCTTTTCTTGATCTTCATAATACTCTTAGGGATGTGTGCCCCACGAAAGCCTTCCTTGAAATCCTCCCAGGTGAGATTATTTATGTCGGGATGCATAAGCAGGAAATTTTCCCACCATGACGCGGCTGCTCCAGTAAGGTAATGTGGTGCATACAACACTTTTTCACGGTCTGAGCATTGTGCCACAATTAATTTCCTTTCAATATCTCGAAGCCAATCATCGGCCTCAAGAGGTTTGTTTGTGTGCGAAAACGTTGTTGGACGCGTCTTCTGAAATTCAGATAGTTTTGAGTGCTGCTGGTATGGCTCACAGTGATTTCCCATGTTAATGACATGGTTCATCATTTCTTGGTGTTGTTGCTGACTTTGCTCGTAAAGACGGCACACTTGAGAAAATGTTGTCTCACTGCCCTGCTGACTTGACTGCCCCTGTGTGAAATTGTTGTCTGTCTGTGTGCCATAATTTTCTTCCGGCGGACTTGGCATGGAACGTGTCTAGGGACGAGTCATATCTTACTCTGGGGGTAATAAAGCAGAAATCCTGAGAAGAACCGAGCAGCAAAATAAACCAAGACTTTGCAAAAGCGACCAAACACGAGCTCGAAAAAGATTTTTGAACTAAACTGGTTGATTGCGCACGGAGAAGGACAGCTAGTACATATTTTACATGCAGGTTCTAATTATACATACGTCACTCAGGGTGTGCGTACACATCCTGACATGTTATTAAAACTAGTGCACTCCTCCAAGATCCTACATGATGCACAAACAGACTACTCCCATCAACCTATTTTACATATCACACACATATTACAAGCGAGCACAGTGCGTCGCGGAATAACGCGCTAGTCGGAGATGTTGAAGATTTCGCTTGGCCTGCCGAGGGTAAGGCCCAGTGGTGCTGGAGACTCAACTTCCTCCTCCCTAATAGGCTCCAGGCGCGGAGTATGGGTACGAGGTGTCGAAGCAGGTGCAGCAAGCGGTGCAGCTCTGACTAGGGTAGGAGCAATGACCTGGTCAAACTCCTCAGTGGTAGGCAGACGGCGAGCGGTGGCTATGATGGAAGGTGCGTAGGATGCGGCGGATGAGACAAATGTCATTGGTGGTGCAGTGTGGAGTAGCTCCCTCCTGTTGGCGGAGCCACTCTGGACCAAGACCATACGGGTGGCCACCAGGTCGTCCACCAGATTATCAAAGGCTGCCTCAACTGCCTTGAGGTACTCAACCATTGATTCAATGGCTTCATCACGCTCCCCATTTGCGCACGCAAATGCATAGTGGCACGTGTAGGGCATGTGGCATGGGAGGTAACGGTAGCGACGAGTCTTCATGGAAGGAAGGATGTCCCGGAGACGAGCTATCGCCTCACGGGCAGCCATCTGCATGGCATGCCTCTCCGTAGGCATGGCTCTGCCCACAAATCGGAGGCGGCACGCTTTAGAACGCCCTCCTTTGAAGTGCACCACGGCCTGATGGATAGACACACTGTCGTTGAGCTTGTGACGGTAGAGTGTAAACTCGGGACAGGTGGATGGCCCGATCGCGACTTTGGTGATGGCGAAGAGGAGCTTGACAAACCCCTCAGGAATGTTGGCGAACACCTGTGCATCACAGTCACTGCTGGCCATCTACAAAAGTAGACAAAAATTCCGAATAGTCAAGTCATAAATTTATGCTGACTAACAAAAAATTGCTACAGATGTAAAAATGCTAAAAAAACAAATTTTTCGCTAATAACCGATTAGCGAGCGCACCTAGTGGCTTCCTACAGTCAGCCTGGCTCTGGTACCAAGGTTGTCAGGACCGGTACTTCAGTAAAATAATTACCGGAAGACCGACCTTTTTATCAAACCAGTGAGGGATATTATTACCTGCTGGCAGACAAATCTTTGACACAGAATTCCAGTACACTGAATACTATACAAGGTTGAGCTTGGGGTTGCTCAACAATTTTATTACAAGCGCGCCAATATAATACATAAAGGCGGATTTGACACAAGCCAGGGTGGCATACTACTGACTCGTAATAAAAGGGTGGTGGACTTGTCACATTTAAGTGGATGATGTGACTCCAATATATTACAGTTCATCGAGTGTCGGAGTGAGACCCGATGAATTTATTTGGTGGTAGGCGGAAGCGGTTATAAAACAGTGATTTAACTCCAGGATCGCAAGGGACTGACTGGGACTCCACTAAGCGTCGGACTCGCTATCGAACTCTTCATCCATGAGATCGCCTTCGTCCACATCTGGCCAAATCAACAAGCCAGGTGAGTACTTTGAATGTACTCGCAAGACAGTTCGGACTAAGATATAACAAATGCCAACATGACGCATATGAGTATTCCAGCAAAAATACAACCGGAATAAAATATTAATGAGCTGTATGCAATGATAGAAGTCGGGCGATAATCCTCCCGAAATCCATAAGATAAAAAGAAGGAGACCAAACGAGTGTGTGAGTGACGCCTCGTGAAATAATAAATGATAGCAGGCCACAATCGGGCGTCTGAGCGACATCACATAAAGGGCTTATAAATAAAAAGAATGCCACAGTCAGACGTCTGAGCGACATCACATAAAGGGCTTATAAATTAAAAGAATGCCACAGTCGGACGTCTGAGCGACATCACATAAAGGGCTTATAAATAAAAAGAATGCCACAGTCGGACGTCAGAGCGGCATCACATAAAGGGCTTATAAATAAAAAGAATGCCACAGTCGGACATCTGAGCGACATCACATAAAGGGCTTATAAATAAAAATAATGCCACAGTCGGACGTCTGAGCGACATCACATAAAGGGCTTATAAATAAAAAGAATGCCACAGTCGGACGTCTGAGCGACATCACATAAAGGGCTTATAAATAACAATAGAATAATGACGAAATACTTCTGAAAGTAAATCAATATTGAGATAGTTGGTGAGTTCATCTACCAAATGAACTTGACAAAAACACTACTCTGGTTACCAATAAGAATATACTAGAGACGGTCACCGGGTTGACATGAAGATTGACCCTAGGCCATAAACATGGCTACTGAAGGAATTTTAACTCTGCAGAGCTTGTACTATTAGCTGATAGCCGACGGACTCTACTAGCCATGGGGACTAGTTCCGTCTACGGTGTTTTAGTAGAAACCCAACTAACCAGTACACACCCATTTAACATCCTGCTGTCCAGAATCACCCGTGACAACATTCACGAAAAACTCTAAGACGGGGAGGCTACAACCTCGAATAGTGTTGGATCAAATTTATATATGCGCACTCTAAGGGGTGCCCCCCTCTCGGTCCCAACCGGAAACACCCATGCCCCCTGACCGGATGACGGGCTTTAATCCAGGGCCATGGAACCCTCATCCCGGCCCCTCTACTTGTTGTGTACTCGGGAAGTGGTTTACAACTGACTAGACCGTAATCTCAACAGACGGCCTATGATAGTACCAAAAGAAGATGAATGGAATCATGACATGATCTCCGTTGATACTGAGTTAACCAACTACTGGCATGCTCCAACAATACCAGCATTCCACCCGTCATATCACCATATGATCGAGGTGGTTCAAACATTAACACTCGGGGCTCACCTGAAGCTTACTTGCATGAAACATAACCATACACGTATGCCCATATGATCATGCTTATGAAACGAACTACTCGAGCAAACATGCAACACACTCATCATATCAAAGGTTCAAACATGCTTTCCTGGTTCTGAGAAGCGGAGTCTAACTCGGTGTGGTTCGCGTCTCCGTCACGACCTCCGGTATCTACGTATTCAAACAAATAAATATTAACATAAATACCACGCGTGCAAATAAAGTTGATCCAAAAAAAAATCACATAAATATGAAAAAAAAATAGACAGAAAACTAAAGAGGACAGAAAAAGAATCAACTCAAAATCATCTTTAGTTAAAAAGATATTAGAGTTTCTGTCTAGGGACTCATCTGTAATGAAACAGAAAAGTTCCAGGGGCTAGAACAGAAAACAGCAAAGCGAATCGGTACGCAGTACGTCAACCACAGAGGGGAAACGTACTTTGCCCGTATGCGCTTACAGAAAACGGTTCGGAGGGGAGAGGTGTGAGGCTGACAAGGGGCCCCACGCGTCAGGTTTGAAAACTGGAGCAGAGTCGCGCCGGCGCCGGTGCTGCGGTGGTCGCCGGCGACGATCCACGGCGAGTTAGGGGAGGGGAGTGATACGTATGGCTTCTCCGTGATCTTCCGCGTCGAATGGTGGTGGAGTTGAGTGTCAGCGAGCCCCACGTCGACGGCAACCCTGTCTCCGGCGGACGGCGGCTCGGGTGGTCGTGGGCATTGTCGGAGAGGGTTCCTGGGATCAAATTGAGGTGGGGGTTAGGTCTAGGTGGGTGCCAGGGTGCTACGCTCGAGTCCACGGCGGCGGAGAAGCTCTCACCGGAGTGAACGATGCTGGAGCCCGAGGCGGAGGGAGTTGGCCGGAGTTGGAGAAGAAGGGCCCCTCGAGGCTCTTCCAGAGGCTGGGCGCGGTCTAGGGAGGTAGTGAAGATGTGCGGGCTCGAGAACGAGCTCGCGGGTGCCTTATATAGCCGGCCCGAGGCGGTTGCCGCGAATGGATAAGTCTGGCGAGTCGATTACGGTGATGCAGTGGTTGGACGGCGGAGTTAGGGGCTTGAGCATTGTCTAGGAGGTGTAGTGGTTCCATTCCCGCACCTAACTCAGTAGGGGAGAGAGAGTTACGGGCTGTCCCCGACGGAACGGCTGCGCGGCACGTCGGCGGCAGAAAACGCGCTCTGCGCGTGCCAGGCCAATGCGACGGTGCGGCGGGCGTGCACTGGCACTAGAGGTGGACACGCGGAGCGCTGGGGTGCTTTGGGCAGCGCCGAACGACGTCGAGCTGCGGGGTTACTTCTGTCAGCCGCCACGGGTGGCGCTGTTGCCGTGGCAGTCGCCGACGCGGTCGGGCCAGGGCGCCACCGACGCCCAGAAGCTGGCAAGCAACCGTGCGGCGCTCTGGATAAGAAGATGGTGCAGTGCAGCGTCGAGCCAAGGAGGTTACTAGTGAGATTGTCAAAGTGCCTGACGAAACTGACGAACTGTCGAACTGTCTGTCGACAGTTTCAGTTAACAGCTTCTGAACTTGATAGTAAAGTGTATACTAAGTGTTCGATGAAATATTTCTGGCATGTGTGAAATATTTCTGGTGCTGATATTTGGTGGAGTGGCCTCTTGATGCATCTACAGGCTGCCTGATTTTTCACAGGATTTTTGGAAGAAGATAAATATGAATTTCGCCAAATTTTGCAAATCTGGTCCAAACTTGCAGCAGGTGAAATTTGAAAATTTTGAACTATGGACCAGTGAAACAAGATGGATCTAGGGTTTGGGTACTAAGGACCATCTAGGAGAGTTGGTTTGGAATCAAATATCTGGTTGGAAAAGGTGGCTCCTTTGTAAATCACCAAGGTCCACTATAAAAGATAGAAATAGTTTTGGAGTGAAATAAATAGAGGAAAAATCCCAATAAGGTCAAAACTTACTGGAATTCATGAGAGACTTGTCCTAAGGTGTGAAGAGGGTTTTGGAGATAAATATTTCTGTTGGGGTCATGGCAAGATGAAGGTTGGAGGGGAGGATAAGTCCAAGATCAAATTTGAAAACTATAACTCAAGTAGGGGAGGGTCCAAACAACTTCTTTGAAACTCAATTTGGGCTTGAGCCAACCCAAGAGGAGATCTTCAAGGTCAAAAAGCAAGCTTGAGAAGTCACCAAAACTTTTGCCAGAGTGATTTTAGAAGAGGCTCAAGAAAAGATCAAATAACCCTCTTCCAAAAGGCCAAAAGTTTGCAAGAAAACCAGCTCAGAAAAAATTGGGGTGTTACATTTCTGCCAGGTGACTGCTGGTCGTCGCACATGCAATGGACTTCTCATAGTCCCCGGTTATGGTGATTATTCCCTTGGGACCAGGCATCTTCATCTTGAGGTAGGCATAATGGGGGACTGCCATGAACTTTGCAAGAGCGGGCCGGCCCAAGATCACGTGATAGGGACTTTCCAGATTTACCACTTCAAACCAGACCGGCTCCCTCCGGAAGTGCGTCTTGTCACCAAACAGGACATCGACTCTGGCATTGCTGATTGGTGAACAAGAGAGGCCTGGCACAATGCCATGGAACACGGTCCTGGTGGGCTGAAGCTGCTTCTCTTTGATGCCCAACTTCTCCATGGTGTCTCGATACATGATGTTGATGCAGTTGCCGCCGTCTACCAGAGCTTGGGAGAAACGGCAGGCCCACCTGTTAGTGGAGAGAGTAGCGTCCAAGACCAAGGCATAGGCCCCTGGAGATGGCATGACAGCCGGGTGATCCTCTCGATTCCAGCTGACAGGCCTTTCAGACCAATTTATGAACTCTGAGCTTTTGACGGCAACAGTGTAGACTTCTCTGCGCTGCTGGCGCCGGCTGTGCCTATCATCTGTCTGGCTGGTGAATACAACATAGGCTCCATTCTTTTCTGGGAACTCATCCTGGATCTGGCCGCCAGGACGAGCAGCCGGCGGATTAGGAGGCGGAGCCGGCTGTCCAGCAGGCGGCGGAGGCAGAGCTTTTCCCCTCGTGAGCCAGTGACACTTTCGTGTGGTGTGGTTGGAGGGCTTCGCGCCGCTGTGGAACTTGCAGGGGGCGTCCAAGGCTTGATCAAAGGAGAAGGCCGGCTGCCACACCGGTTTGCCACCCTTCTGGCGCTTGGGCCCTGCTTGAGCTTCTGGATGCTGCCCGTCGACCGCTGCCACCAGCCGGCTGTTGGCAGTCGGCGCCTGGGCCTTGCGCTTCTGGTCGTCGGTCTGCTGGCGCCGGCTGGATTCTCCTGCCGGCGTCTTGGAAGTTGGAGGGGTCATCTTGCCAGAAGCATCCACTTGCAGCTCGGTCTTCATGGAGGAGTCAGCGGTAGCGTACTTGTCTGCTATGCTCAGCAACTCATCCAACATGACCGGCTCATCACACAGGAGTCGGTCCTTGAGCAAAGTGCCCTATCTGCACCCGGCCGTGAAATACTCGATGGCTTGTACCTCGTGCACTCCCTCACAGGAGTTTCGCAGCTCCGCCCAACGCGTCAGATAGTCACGAGCCGACTCGTCCGGGCTTTGGACACAAAGGGAGAGCTGATGCGGCTTGGGAGGGCGCTTGTAGGTGCTGGTGAAGTTGCGTGTGAAGGCATCGGTGAAGTCTAGCCAGCCGTTGATGCTGTTGGGCTTGAGGCTGTTCAGCCACGTCCGAGCCGTGCCCTGGAGCATGAGGGGCACGTACTTCACCGCGACACGCCTGTTGCCGGTGGCTATGCTGACAGCCGTGGAGTAGTCCACCAGCCAGTCCTCCGGTTTCACTGATTCGTTGTACTTGGGGGTGTCTCTGGGGAGCGAGAAGCCCTTGGGGAAAGGCTCGTTGCGGATGCGAGGGCTGAAGCAGGCCGGACCGAGGTCATCTTCTTCTTCAACCGCCTGGGAGCGAGCCAGGCGGTCCAGGCGGTGGCGGGCGTCGTTCTCCTCGACCCCCTCGTGGCGGCCCAGGCGGCCTGCCAGAGAGGGGTGGTCAACAGGTGGAGGAGACACGCGCCTCTCCCGCCTGGGAGGAGGTGGCTGCTCCCCTCGTCGTTCTACGGCCCTTGGACGGCCGTCTTCGTCGCGCTCGATGGTGAAGCACGTCTGCCGGCTACGGCTGGCAGCGGGCTCTGAGTCTCGCCGGTTGGTGGCACCGACTGTTGGAGAGAGGGACATGGCTCCTTGCTCCCGCTGAAGAGGGTGGTTGTCGGCGTGTGCAACCATCTCCGATGCCCGGCGACGGGCCTCCTGCTGCGTAGCAGCAGCGTCGAGGAGCTGGCGGGCTCACTGGGTCATGCAACGGAGTTCGTCTCCCTCCAGGTGGCCCATCTCATCGACTGCCGCCTGGGCAGCCCTTAGGTTCTCCGACGGAGTGAGGTACACAGGCCGCGGGGCCCCCAGCATGTCTGCTAGCAGCCCGCCGCGATCGCGGACAGCGTCGGCTCGGCTAGGCTCGCCAGCAGCCGGCGTGCCATAGATGGCGCGGTCCATTTCGCGGCGGTAAGCTTCAGTGAGGCGCCGGGAGGCAGCCAACTTGTTGGCGTTGTCGAGGAGCGAAATGCGGAGTGCCTCCAACTCCGCGCCGTCTGCCCCCGCCGTGACAGGAGCGGCGAGGTGCTGCAGAGCGGCCTCGAGGGGGTCTAGGCCCGTTCGGCACGATGGTTCGCCGTGGTCGGTGACGAGCACCTGCGTGACGATGCCGATGGTGCCGCGGATCGGAAGAACGGGAAGAGGTTCGTTGACGATCTCCACGTGCTCGGGGAAGGAGTCGTCTGGCACTGCGTCGTGGTCGACGATCATGTCTACTGATGGGTCAGAAGACCCCACTGACAATATGTCAGAGGCGCGCTCGTCGACGAGTTGGAGCTTGTCGAGGAGCTCGACGAGGAAGCTCTCCGGTGCCACTGGCTCGGCCGCCGAAAAGGGTTCGTCGTGGATGGGGGCGGCGCCGAGCAGATCGGCGAGCCCGCTCACAGCGCATGCAGCCTCAGCGCTGCGAAGCATCCCGGTCTCCACGCCAGCGGGCGTGCCGGGCTGGCTACTCTCGCCAGGAAGGAACAAGGTTCCCGTCCAGAACATGTCTCCGGACGACGGTGCACCTAGCCCCACGGTGGGCGCCAAATGTCGGGGTTTTGGGACGACATATGCCAACGGATGGCTTATCATGCATGGGGTCAAAAGAACGTCGCCGGGCTCGGGAAGCGGGATAAAGCGATAGTTAGGACGCCTACGAATCTTACCCAGGTTCGGGGCTCTCCGAGGAGATAACAACCCAAATCCTGCTCTGCGGGGGCTCCGCGTCATCACTGATAGCACTAGAGTAGCTACAAGATTGCTCCTTGAGCTGTGAGATTTGAAGGAAGAGGATGAACAAGGCTAGCTCACCTCCCCTCTCTCCTATCTAGGGTTTTTGTCTTGGGATCTTCCAATGGCTAACTATCAACCAGCCCCTCCTCACAGAGGACCCTAGGGGGTTTATATAGGCTTACCCCCCAGGGGTACAATGGTAAACTCGACGGTGTGGCCCCCAGTCGTCAGTGTCTTCTGGCGCCGGCTTCGCCGCCTGTCTACTGGGGTCCGCCGCCTGCGGGGCCCTCGTGATTGTCTCTCACTGTGGGGGTGCTTTTGCTGACGATAGCCTCGTTGGGAAGGAGATGGCTACAGTGCCATCGTCCCCCGCCATACGCTGCCGCCTTGTCCCGTCCCGTCATCTTGACGAGGCCCAGACTTCTAGGGTGGGCTCGCCGTCTGCTACCAGACGGCCGTCTCCCCTGGACGCCTGCCAGGGGCGGTTTGTTCGTGAGCTCACCCACTGACCGATGGGGCCAGCCGCCTGCTGGCCCTGCCGTTTGCGGGTAGTGGGATCGTGCCTCCTCTGACCGCAGCTTGGTCACGAGCTTCGTGGCTACAGTGACCCGTCGCTTAATGGATATTTATAAGGTACACGGCGATTGTAGCCACACCCTTACAGATCTTCCAAGGACATGTTCTCCTGTAGCCACGCCCCTGCCACGCTGGGACTCCCCAGCGTGTTCCCCAAGGAAGGAGTGCGGGGCCGTCTGCTGGCTGGTGGTGTCGATGTCGCCGCCTGCTGAGTCCCTGCCGCCTGCTGGCAGCCGGCTCCTAGGGAAGGCTACCCTAGGAGACGGCTCGAGGAGTAGACGGCCGTAGCGGACCAAGCGGCTGTTATTTGTCTTAAATACCAAGGGTAGCCGCCGAGGGTACCCATGGTCAATATCCCCGACATGCCGCATCACACTTACTGAAAGGCTCTGCCTCAGTCCAGTTTGTAAACTTGTCCACTGCTACCAACAGGTGGGTTTTCTGATCTTGGGATCTTTTAAAGGGTCCAACCATATCAAGCCCCCACGTTGCAAACGGCCAAGTAATTGGAATCATCCGTAGCTCTTGTGCCGGAATATGAGCACGCCGTGAAAATTTCTGGCAAGCATCGCATTTCCTGACTAGGTCCTCTGCATCAGCATGAGCCGTTAACCAGTAGAACCCATGACGAAAAGCTTTAGCTACCAATGACTTTGAACCGGCATGATGACCACAATCTCCTTCGTGTATCTCTCGAAGAATATCACAGCCTTCTTCCGATGATACGCATCGCTGAAATGCCCCAAAGACGCTGCGGTGATGAAATTCTCCATTGACGATGGTCATAGATTTGGATCGCCGGATTATCTGCCGAGCCTCAACCTCATCATCTGGCAACTCACCTCGGCTCAGGTATGCCAAATAAGGGAGTGTCCAATCCGGAATAACGTGAAGTGCTGCAACTAGCTGTGCTTCCGGATCAGGAACAACTAAATCCTCCTCCGATGGTATCTGTACCGATGGACTATGCAATTCATCCAAGAAGGTATTTGGTGGAACCGGTTTACGCTGAGAGCCCATCCGGCTTAATGCATCAGCCGCTTTGTTTTTCCGCCGGTCTATGTGGTCCACCTGGTATCCTTTAAAGTACCCTGCAACCGCTTCAACTTCTCGCTGATAAGACGCCATGAGCGGATCTTTAGAGTCCCACTTGCCAGACACCTGTTGTGCCACCAGATCCGAGTCACCGAAGCACTTGACCCGGCTCAAGTTCATCTCCTTGGCCATCCGTAAACCATGAAGGAGAGCTTCATACTCAGCAGCATTGCTAGTGCAAGGGAACATTAATCGAAGGATATAACAGAACTTGTCACCTTGTGGGGAAGTTAACACGACTCCAGCCCCCGAGCCCTCCAATTGCCTTGAACCGTCAAAATGAATAGTCCAATATGTATGATCCGGCTTCTCCTCAGGTGCTTGCAACTCTGTCCAATCATTGATGAAATCCACCAGCGCTTGGGATTTTATAGCAGTACGAGGTACATACTTCAATCCATGTGGGCTAAGCTCAATGGCCCATTTCGCCACTCTGCCCGTGGCTTCTCTATTCTAGATTATATCCCCCAATGGAGCTGAGCTGGCCACAGTGATTGGGTGGCCCTGGAAATAATGCTTCAACTTCCGGTTTGCCATGAATACGCCATATACCAACTTCTGCCAGTGCAGATACCTTTGCTTTGACTCAATAAGAACCTCACTGATGTAGTAAACCGGGCATTGAACCGGATATTCCTTGCCTTTGCTTCCTTGCGCTCCACTACAATTGCCATGCTAACTGCACGGGCATTGGCAGCCACGTATAGCAGCAGCGGCTCTTTTTCAATAGGCGCAGCAAGAACTGGCAGTTCTGCTAATTGCCGCTTCAAATCCTCGAACGCAGCGTTTGCAGCATCGCTCCATACAAACCGGTACGTCTTCTTCAGCATCTGATAAAGCGGGATAGCCTTCTCTCCCAAACGGCTGATGAAACGGCTCAATGCTGCAATACGGCCTGCTACGCGCTGGACATCATTGATACAAGCTGGTTTAGCCAAGGATGTGATCGCCTTGATCTTCTCCGGATTAGCCTCAATCCCTCTGTTTGATACTAAGAATCCAAGGAGCTTTCCTGCTGGAACACCAAAAACACACTTCTCCGGATTAAGCATCATCTTATAAACTCGGAGGTTGTCAAAGGTTTCTTTCAAATCTTCTATCAGCGTCTCATCCTTCCTGGATTTCACCACAATGTCATCAACATAAGCATGGACATTTTTTCCAATCTGCCCCTTGAAACAGTTCTGCACACAAAGTTGATAAGTTGCTTGGGCACTCCTGAGCCCAAAAGGCATGGATACATAGCAAAAGGCTCCGAAAGGAGTTATAAAAGCTGTCTTCTCCTGGTCCTTAACTGCCATCTTGATTTGATGATAACCTGAATATGCATCCAAAAAACTTAACCGCTCACATCCTGTCGTAGCATCAATAATCTGATCAATACGGGGGAGAGCAAAAGGATCAGTTGGGCAAGCTTTGTTTAAGTCTGTGTAATAAACACACATCCTCCAGGTTCCATTTTTCTTTAGCACCAACATCGGATTAGCCAACCACTCTGGATGAAACACCTCCACTATGAATCCTGCGGCCAAAAGCCTGGCCATTTCTTCACCTATCGCTTTACGCCTCTCCTCATTGAAGCGGCGCAAGTACTGCTTGACCGGCTTAAACTTTGGATCAATATTAAAACTGTGCTCAGCGAGTTCCCTCGGTATACCTGGCATGTCAGAAGGCTTCCATGCAAAGGTATCCCGGTTCTCACGGATGAACTCGATGAGCGCGCCTTCCTATTTGGGGTCTAGGTTAGCGCTGATAGTGAACTGCTTGGACGAATCGCCCGGAACAAAGTCAACCTGCTTGGTCTCCTCCGCCGCTTTAAACTTTAACGTCGGATCATGCTCTGTAGTTGGTTTCTTTAATGGGGACATATCTGCCGGATCAACATTGTCTTTGTAGAATTTTAGCTCCTCCGTAGCACAAACTGCCTCAGCATATGTTGCGTCTCCTTCCTCGCATTCCAATGCAATCTTGCGGCTTCCGTGAACCGTTATGGTTCCCTTGTGACCCGGCATCTTGAGCTGTAGATAAACATAACACGGTCTAGCTATGAACTTGGCGTAAACCGGTCTCCCAAACAGAGCATGGTATGGGCTCCTAATCTTTACGACCTCGAAGGTCACTGTCTCCGATCTAGAATCCTGCTCATCCCCAAAGGTAACTTCCAGATCAATTTTCCCGACTGGGTAAGCCGATTTACCTGGCACCAATCCATGGAATACTGTGTTGGACTGCCGGAGCTTCTTATCTGTCAACCCCATACGTCGGAAGGTCTCATAATATAAGATGTTGATGCTACTGCCGCCGTCCATAAGTACCTTTGTGAACTTGTAGCCACCCACCTGCGGTGCCACCACCAATGCCAGTTGGCCCGGATTATCAACCCGTGGCGGTTGATCCTCTCTACTCCACACAATGGGCTGCTCAGACCAACGTAAGAAACGCGATATTGCCAGTTCAACTGCGTGTACTGCCCTTTTCAGCACCTTTTGATCCCGTTTGCACAAACTTGTGGTGAAAACATGATACTGCCCACTGCTTAACTCCTTCTGATTACTCTAATATCCGGATTGCTGCTGCTGCTGACGCTGCTGATTGCCTTCGTTGTTGTAACCACCCTGACCATGCTGCTGGTTATGTTGATGCTGACTGTTGCCGTTGTAGTTATTGTTACCGATGTGATATCCTGGTCCAGAAATGTTACCTTGGTAACCTGGACCCTGAAAACCGGAACTTGATCCGCCGCCGGTGGTCCGTGGTTACATCTGGCCTGCTTCATGGCCTCCTGCATGATTCGGCAGTCCTTCCACAGATGCTTAGCCGGGTTTCCCTCCGTACTATGTCTTGGGCAAGGCACGCTTAGCTGTTGATCTAGATTGAAGGATAGCCCCTCGCCACACGGGGGCGGTTTGCCCTTGCGGCGCTGCTCGTTTCCCTGAACGTTGGTATTGGCCACAAAGTCGGAGCCGCCCTCCGCTTTTTGCTTGCCATTGTAACCTGTACCTGCCGGATTGGCTTGCGCCGGTTTACCAGCTTTGCTCGCCTTCCCGGACTTGTCTCCATCTGCATCTGGATATTTGGTGTTATCAGAATCCCCATATTTCACCAAGGCGCTCATGAGCGTTCCCATGTCGTTGCAATCGCGCTTGAGCCGTCCTAACTTCAGTTTCAAAGACTCAAACTGGCAATTGTTTTCCAATGTCACTATCGCCGTACTAGGGTTGATGCTATTGGAAGAGTGCAGGATTTTTGATACCCGCCGCACCCAACTGCTCGTGGGTTCCTGCTCTCCTTGAACACATGCTGCTAAGTCTACCACCGACATTGGCTGTTTGCACGTGTCTTTGAAATTTTTGATAAATTGGCGACGCAACTCACCCCATGATCCGATGGAGTTAGGTGGTAGGCCATTTAACCATGTCCGGGTTGTACCCTCAAGCATCTTGGTAAAGTATTTGGCACACGCCGCTTCGTCCACATCAAGCATCTCCATGGCGATCTCATAACTTTCGACCCATGCCTCTGGAGCTAGATCCGCCGTGTAGTTGGGTACCTTGCACGGGCCTTTGAAGTCTTTGGGCAATTTTACTCTACGTAAAGCAGGGATGAGACACTGTACTCCAAAGGAACTGGCCATGACTCCCGTTTCTGCAGTGGTGGGATGAACCGGCGACGCTTGACGGGTGTCCTCGCGGGTAGTATGCCTAGCCCGGTTTACGCTTCTTGAGTGTGTGCTTCTGCCCCTACCGGATTATCCTGCCTGTGATGGTGCCGTCTCCGCTCGCTACTGGATACAGCTGGTTCATCCCAGTGTCTCGTGTAACTCCGGCTTGGGCGGGGGGTTGAATGAATCCTCTCCCTACTATAAGAGTACGCATGATGCTATGTCAGCGCCGTGTCCAGCAACTCCTTAGCCCGACGTGCTTCCATCGCCATGGGGGATGTCCCCTCAATGGGTAAAGCGGCCAGTCGTGAAGCGGCGGCGACAATGTTGTCCAACGGGTTAGAATAATGGCCGGGAGGGGTGGGGACGTGCGGTGTTGGCACAACTTGGTGGTTTCACTCTGCGACCGACGGCTGAACCGACGCGCCAGTCCCCGGAGCTCCTCCCCGGTTTACCTCTGGGCGGTTACTAGCTCCTGCTCCTGGTGTGCCAAAGAGATTCCTCGCCTCGTAAACCAGCGGTAGACGAGTTTGCTGTCTTTTGTACATTACCTCATGTGCAGAATTCTGATCCAACCTGAGCCGGAAAGCTTGGGAGTCTAGCTCTGCCTGCCTTGTAGCCATCCTGGCTTTCTCCACATCCAGATCTTGTTTAGCTTGCTCAATCCGGCCCTTCAGCTGAAGGATCTCCGCATCATGTTGCGCCTTGTCGGCAGGGGCCACTTTTGCTGCTACGAGCGCCATCAAGTTCTCGACCAAGGTGGATAGGACGTCAGAGGGCGATGCGGTTTGGTTGCCTGCCCCGGCGCCCGCTGCCTCTGAGGTGAACGCCCCGGTCATCGAGGGCTGCTGCGTAGACTGTGATCCGGCCATGAAAACAGCCACCCGGTTTGGCGGATCAAAGGGGTCCGGAATACTATCACCATCGGACACACGCTCAGACCGGCCGTCCTGCAACAGATACAAAGATTCGGTCTCTCCGGATGAAGATTTATCGTCAGAATAGACAACTGTCTCGCCACCAGAATCCGATCCGTCCTCGGCTTGTACTCCACGCACGGTTCCAACGAAAACATGCTTCACGGCGCGCTGAATCCGGGCCGATCTCGCACGCTGAGCCGGCTCGACGATGTTGGGGAAGACGTCCAGCTCAGGTCCCGGTTCACCGATCTTGCCAATGAAGACGTAGATGCCGCCGAAGGGGACCCGGTACCCGTATTCGATTGATTCGGCCTCGGGGCCCCAGCCTGCATCGTCGATGTAGATTCGACCGCGACGACTCTTGGTCATCCGGCCAACTGCGTAACCCTTGAGTCCTTCAAAGCTGCCCTTCAAGAACTCGAAACCATCGTGCGATAGCCCCACGGTGAGCGCCAACTGTCGTGGAATTAGCACGGCAGATGTCCGGTTTAGGGGACTTAGGTGTGAGGCCATCGCGCGGGTTAGCTTGAAGAGATTAAAGCGGACAAAGGACACAGGGAGTTTTATACTAGTTCGGCCCCTTCGATGAAGGTAAAAGCCTACGACTAGTTTGGTGTGGTATTGCTTGTGCGTCGATGAACAAGGAGCGAATCCACTTGCCTGTGTCTCGAGCTGTTTTTTCTTGTCCCTGAACCGTCGCCGGGTCGTCCCTTTATATAGGAGGCGACGCCCGGTCCGGTTTACAGAGTCCCGAGGCCGGCTCATAAACGTGTCCGCCTCGGTCTCTACTCTTTCTATCTTACTCCCCAAGTTACATGATACGACGATTTACATACCATAGGCTTTGTACATGGACCCTAACCTATATGGGCTACGTCCTCTTTGTTACATATTCTTCTGGGCTTGTAATGATACAACCTTGTAAGTATAATCCGGACCCTCCTGGCCGGTTTATACCTGCTAGTAATATCCCTGACACCTACCACGGAGAACACCGGCGATACAATTAATATACAAACAAATGCAACTATATGATGCATGCTCATGACATGGCAAGATGAATGTGTTTTGGGCTAATGCAACTATAAACAGAAAGGTTTGAGCTCATTTGTATCAAAGATTCAAATTTATACCCAAACTATTATTTATTAAAGTGCATTATCATGTTTTAATGTGAACAGCAAGGTTAACTTGCTCAAACATGCATGAAACCTGTGCCATTGGAAAGATTGGATTTTTCTGATCAATTTTCATATATAAATCTTTTCCATCTGAGCTACTGTTGAATTTATATGATTTTTTGAAGTTTAAAGCATTTTCTGGAATTTCCTGAATTGTTTTAAAACAATTAATCCTAGAAAAGCATTTACTGCATCAGCATGACATCATGCTGACGTCAGCAGGTCAACAGACCTGGTCCAAGTCAAACTTGACTGGTGGGTCCCGCGTGTCAGTGCACAGGGGCTAATCCCGGTCAAAACTGGAGCTGACTGGGTTTGACCACGCGGAGGGGCCCAATGTCACTGGCTGTGGTGGTTAAACTAAACGTCATTAGTCCCTCACTAAGTGGCCACGTCAGCCCGCCGGAGTTTGGCCGGCGGTGACCATTTTGCATGGCAGAGGCACGCCGGCGTTGCTCGGGACGGCGCTACAGAGCACCATTTCGTGCGCGGTTTGCGGCTACGGTGAGCTGGCGGTGCGGCGCAAGCAGTAGTGGCCGCGTGGTGCGCTGGGGCGGCCTAGAACGTCGCCGGCGACGACCTTGGCGGTCGCCGGAGTCGGGTGAAGTCGAACCCGAAGCTACGGGGCACGGCGAGGCACGTGGAGTGGTGCGTTGGGCTCCTGGGGAGGCGGTGAGCACGTTGGACTCGATGGTGTGGCCAGTGGGTGGTCAGAGCATCGTCGGTGACGAGCTTAGCGGCGGCGCGTGCGGTCAACGTGGTGCGGTGCATACGGTGCAGGAGAGAGTTAACGGAGAGGGGGAGGATGGAGCTGAGCTCACGGTGATTGCAGCAAGCGTCGAAGCGGGCTCGGGGAAGGACGGGGCTGAGTGCGGCGATGATGGCGATCTCAGCGGCCGGAGTTGGGGAAGACGGGGTCGGGGGTGACTCCAGAGCGGGCGAGCGCTCGGGGCTCGGCCTGCTCGACGTAGTCGACGACGGCGGAGCGAACGGACACGGTGACGCGGCACGGGGACGACGGCGGACGCGGTTATCATGATGGGGTGGGCGCGGCAGCATCGGCCATGGTGCGGGGGAGCGAGGGAGAGGAGCTGGGGAGGAAGAGGCATGTCTGCGGGCTCGGGGGAGAAGTGGGTGACCGACCCAGGGCAGCAGAACGGCGAGGGGAGGAGGCAGGGCGGCGGGCAGCTGCGTGGCGCGCGCTGGTGCCGGCGTCAAGCACCTGCCTGCCTGCCTGGCCGAGCCAAGCATCTCGCTGGAGCGGTGGCTGGGCTGGGCCGGCAGGTGGGCCTGTTAGGTGGGCGCCAGGTAAGTTTCCTTTCCCTTCTCTTTTCTGTTTTCTATTTATTCTATTTTGTTTTCTTTTTCAACTTTGTTGAATTAAAAAATGCTAGAACATTTTTATAAATCATGAAACTAGTCATGCCCACTGTATATAATATGAACAGCATGGAACATTTTAGTTTATGATTATTTGGGCACCTAAATTATTTTATAGCATTTAAATGCCCAAATGCAATTACAATATGAATTAATCTAGAGACCTTTGGATGTCCTAGAAAATGGTGCACCATTTTTGGCAGAGGTTTAAGACCAAGGCAAAGATGATGAACATTTTTGAAGGGAATTTTGGGTACATTGGAAAAGATTTTATTAAACCCTAGTTGTTAGAAGAAGGGTGCTGGGGTTTCTGTCATTCCCATTTCAATTTTCTGTAGAAAGTAAACATGACGCACACTCTAGCTAGTCCTAATGCAAGCACTGACTAGGGATGTGACAACTCACCCCCACTCAAAAGAATCTCGTCCGAGATTCGGGTTCCTTCGGAAAAAGGGTGGGGTACTCAAGTCGAAGACGATCCTCCCTTTCCCAAGTAGCTTCACTCTCGGAATGATGTGACCACTGAACCTTGAGAAACTTGATAGTATGACGTCGAGTAGTACGCTCGGTTTGATCGAGAACACGAACGGGGTATTCTCGATATGTGAGATTGTCCTGGAGATCAATCATTTCGTGGTCCACTCCGCGGATAGGATCCGAGAAGCAACGACTGAGTTGAGAAACGTGGAAGACATCATGAACTCTGGAAAGGTGCGGAGGTAGTTCCAATTGGTAGGCAACTTCTCCTGGTTTGGCAAGAATGCGAAAAGGACCGATGTAACGAGGAGCCAATTTGCCTTTGATACCGAAGCGATGGGTTCCCATAAGTGGGGTAACCCGAAGGTAAGCCTTATCGTCGACTTCAAAAGTCACAGCCTTATGATGACTATCATATTGGCTCTTCTGGCGAGGCTGGGCTGTTTTCAATTTATCACGAACGATGCGAACTTGCTCTTCTGCTTCCTGGATCATATCCGGACCAAAGAATTGTCTTTCCCCGGTTTCTGACCAGTTAAAAGGCGTTCGACACCTTCGTCCATATAGAACTTCGAAGGGAGCCTTGCCCAAGCTGCCTTGATAAATATTGTTATAAGCGAATTCGGCGAATGGAAGACACTTTTCCCAATCCATACCGAAAGAGATGACAGAGGCTCGAAGCATATCTTCCAGAATTTGATTGACTCATTCTACTTGACCACTTGATTGAGGATGAAAGGCGGTGCTAAAGGAGAGGTGAGTCCCCATAGCATTTTGGAAACTTTCCCAAAATTGAGAGGTGAAAAGACTTCCACGGTCGGAGTTAATCTCCAATGGCACACCATGAAGAGATACTATTCGAGAGATATACAAGTCTGCTAGCTGGCTAGCGGTTATACTCTCTCGAACAGGTAGGAAATGGGCTACTTTGGAGAGGCGGTCAATAACGACGAAGATAGCATTATTCCCTTTCGTGGTCCTGGGAAACCCGGTAATGAAGTCCATACCGATCTTGTCCCATTTCCATTCAGGAATAGCAAAAGGTTGAAGGGTGCCAGCAGGCCGTTGATGCTCTGCTTTAAATCGACGACAAACATCGCAGTTAG
Organism: Secale cereale; assembly: GCA_902687465.1. Taxonomy (NCBI): domain Eukaryota; kingdom Viridiplantae; phylum Streptophyta; class Magnoliopsida; order Poales; family Poaceae; genus Secale; species Secale cereale. The sequence continues at coordinate 40,833,830 of LR738715.1, forward strand.
CAATGAACTGAGCGATTTTTCTCTTCATCCTAGTCCACCAGAACCTCTGGCGTAGGTCCTGATGCATTTTGGTACTACCGAGATGAATCGTGAGAGGAGATTCATGAGCCTCCTTAAGGATCAAATGCCGTAGTTGTTGTTTCTTCGGAACCACCAAGCGGTTCTCGAAGTACACAACACCTCGATCATCCATAGAGAAACTTTTAGCAACACCGCTAGCAATGTTCTCCTTGATCCGAGATATACCTCTATCATACTGCTAGGCAGCTATGATTTGATCCGTAAGGGTAGGTTTCGCCACCAAGGTGGAAAGGAATCCTCGAGGAACAATGTGAAGGTTAAGCTTACGAAATTCCTCGTGGAGAAGTGGTTGCCCTTGTTGTAACATCTGGTTGTTACAATAAGACTTACGACTTAGTGCGTTAGCCATGACATTGGCCTTCCCAGGGGGTAGGTGATTCCTAAGTCATAATCTGTGAGCAACTCAACCCAACGTCTTTGCCTGAGATTCAGATCCGGTTGGGTGAAGATGTATTTCAGGCTTTGGTGATCAGTGAAAATTTCACAGCGATTACCAAGAAGATAATGTCGCCATGTCTTGAGTGCGTGGACTACAGCTGCAAGCTCTAGATCATGTGTAGGATAGTTATCCTGATGTGGACGCAACTGCCGAGATGCGTAGGCAATCACTTGACGATCTTGCATGAGTATGCAACCTATTCCTTGTCGCGAGGCATCGCAATAGATAATAAAGTCCATGGAAAAGTCTGGTGGTACCAGTACGGGTGCAGATGTCAGGCGTCTTTTCAGCTCCTGAAAGCTGGACTCGCACTGTGGGGTCCACTCGAACTTTTTATTTTTCCTGAGGAGTTCAGTTAGAGGTTTAGCAACCTTGGAGAAATTCTCGACGAAGCGTCGGCAATAGCTAGCTAAGCCAAGGAAACTCCTAACTTGCTTGACCGATTCAGGGGGAGTCCAATCAAGGACGGCCTGAACTCGCTCGGGATTGACAGCAATACCCTTACCAGAGATTACATGACCCAGATAGGTCACTTCTGGCAACCAGAATTCACACTTGGAGAATTTGGCATAAAGGTGGCGCTCTCGAAGTTTCGTCAATACCAGCCTTAGATGCTCGGCATGATCTTCCTTGTTCTTGGAGTAGATGAGTATATCATCGAGGTATACCACGACGAATTTATCCAAGTACTCCATGAATATAGAATTCATTAGCAGGGAGAAAGTGGCTGGGGCATTGGTTAACCCGAAGGACATAACGGTGTACTCGTATTGGCCATAACGAGTAACAAAGGCCGTCTTGGGGATGTCCCCGTTCTTGATTTTGATTTGATGGTAGCCCAACCTCAAATCCATTTTGGAAAAGAGTGAGGATCCAGCGAGCTGATCATACAGGTCGTTGATCCTGGGAAGCGGATACTTGTTCTTTATGGTGACCAGATTGACAGGTCGATAATCTACAACCATCCGTTCCATTCCATCCTTCTTCTTGACGAAGAGGACGGGACAAGCCCAAGGGGAAGAACTAGGACGGATGAAACCCTTTTTCAAGGACTCATCGAGTTGTTTCTTAAGCTCAGCTAGTTCTAGGGGTGCCATCTTATAGGGTGTCCTAGAGATTGGGCCAGTTCCTGGAACAAGATCTATCACGAACTCGACATCTCTGTCAGGTGGAACACCTGGCAGTTCTTCTGGAAAGACATCCGGAAAGTCACGGACTATCGGGATATCTTCGAGTTCTGGTAGAGGACTGGCATTAAGAGAGTAGAGCTGATGCTCAGCCATTCGGGTCAAGACATTGACTGTCTTGCCGGATGGGTGTGTAAGTTGAACAGTCCTAGTGTAGCAATCAATCTTGGTGTAATGGGATGTCATCCAGTCCATACCCAGGATGATGTTTATGTCCGAGGACTTGAGAGCTATTAGTGATGCAAGGAAAACAAGTATATCGACAAGAATTTCATTTCCATGGCTTACCCTAGAGGTTTGCCACTTTGAACCAGGAGTTTGAATAACCATGGAAGTGGGCATGTCACAAAAAGTCATGTTGTGCATTCGAGCATAGCTCTCAGATATGAACGAATGAGATGCTCTAGTATCGAAAAGAACAGATGCCGGATGGCAGTTAACAAGAAGCGTACCAAGGAAGACGTTAGGATCCTCATAAGCTTCCTCAGCAGAGACATAGTTGACATGACCACGTGCAGTGGGGATTGGCTTGACATAGTTCACCTTGCATGTTGGCTTACCACGGCCAACGGACCTTCCTGGCTGGTTCTGATGACACTCACGCATGTAGTGCCCTGATTCTCCACACTTGAAGCATGTCACAGTGCCAGTCCGTGGAGCAAAGTTGGTAGGTGGTCCTCCATAAGTCTTGGTAGGTGCATACTGTTGAGTTGGGCGAGGCGCCTCATAGGATGGCCTCGGAGTGAACCTGGGGGCAGAGCGGTGTTAGGAACCCACACACGGCGCTAGTGAGAGCCAGAGCCGGATGAGGAACCCAAGTCACGAGGATGCTTGCGTGTGGCTTCAAAATCAGTCTGGCCCGTCTCAGCACTGATGGCTTTGTTCACCAACTTCTGGAAGGAGGTGCACTCGTGCAGATGTAGATCTCAGCGAAGTTCAGGGTTGAGTCCCTTGCGGAACCTCACCTGCTTCTTGGCATCGGTGGACACTTCCTCGGGTGCGTAGCGTGCCAAGTTGCCAAACTCGCGACTATAGCCATCCACGGTTAGCCGGCCCTGGGTGAAATTGCATAATTCCTCCCGCTTGCGATCCATGAGACCTTCCGGAATGTGATGTTCACGGAATGCCTCACTGAACTCAGCCCAAGTAGTGATTTGGCCAGCAGGACGCATAGCTTCAAAATTTTCCCACCAGAGGCTGGCAGGGCCCTCAAGATGGTAGGCAGCGTAGGTAACCTTGTCAGCTTCGGCCACACGGGTAGAGTGTAGCTTGTGGGTGATACTGCGAAGCCAGTCATCCGCATCCAGAGGTTCAACGGAATGATGGAACTTCGGTGGGCACATCTTGATAAAGTCATTGATTGACACCACGTCATTCCTTTGGCGGAACCCAGTGTTCTACTCTATGCGTTCCAGTAGACGGTTGGTCTCTCTCTCTTGTTCCTTTTTGCCTCGAGCATAACTTCAGCCAAGGAGGGTGGTTGGGGCAGATTCTCATCTCTAGCCCCACTGGCCTCACCCTGCTCCTGAGCAGCAGGAGTGCTGCGAGTGTTGACCATCCTAGGAAAACAAAACAACGGTTTAGACAAGGATGGCAAAACTTTGACATAGGAGTGCAGAATGTAATGGATGACACGGAATGCAGAGATGTTCATCCATACGACATGGTAATATAGAAACTGCCATATATACACCAGTGGTCATACACACCATACATAGTTTAGTACAAGCCAAGGCTAAAGTACAACTACGGTGAAAGACGATACATCTCATCAGAGGCACTCCAAGCTCCTATACATTATTTAACTACGCCTCCGGAACTCAGTACAAACTAAGTCATATTCCACAAGACGCGCGGGACTGTGGAAATACAACTACTACGATACTACTACTGCCACGGTCTAGCTCAGACACTCCTGTAGTAATCATCGTAAAGATTACCACCGTAGTCTGGAAGTGGAACAGGTGGATCTTGAAACTCTCGAGCACTCGAAGGCTGTGGACCATAGGGACATGGATGCGGTCTCGGTTCCAATGCTGGTGGTAACCGACGCCCACGTGGAGGTGTAATACCCCCAACGTCACGCCAATCCATACGATCAGGCAGACGAGTCCGCACGGGGTACAAATCCCGCATATCCAGATATCCGGCATGCACGGCAGGTGCAAGCCGTGTCAAAGTAGTCCAGTGGGCAGCTCGGGTGTTACAAAGCTCCATCCAGAGGGCACGGACCTCACGGTCCCTATCCTCCAGCATCTGAGTAGTAGTCTAAAGCAGTGGCTCCTCATGAGCGGCATCAGTATACAGACCAGTGTAGTAGCCTTCCTCTCCAGGAACTAAGGCTGGCATGTAACAGAACTCAGTGTTCAGCAACAGGGCATGCCTAGCCCGGATGATGGTCATCATCGAGTAAGCGACATCATGCACTGCCATCTCGATGGTAACCCCGAGTCCATAAGACCAATGGATGGGGTCGGTAGCTCCGGGATATGAGGGGTATATCCGGACGGTGCAGAAATACTGACTCTGGTTGAAATCCTGGTACTATTCCTCCATGGTGTACTCAGGATACCAACGGTAACCGGTCTCAGTCAACACATGGACTAGCATGGCCGTGTGACCTGGCACATTAGTGCACCGAGTCAAACGGACCACCTGGTGAGGTGTGCGACCAGACATCTGAAACACAAAATATTGCAAAGGCATTAGAATTTCTGGAAGAAATCGGGCAGCATAACAACTGTAAATGCTCAAAAAAGATTTGAGACATCATACAAATGATAGCATAGCCACTCAACAATATCATGTCAAGGTTCCGGGTCCAACTAATCATCATACTAGAAGGTAGAAACTGAACTGAGGCTTGAAACCAACAATCCTAAGAGTCTACGAATTAGTAACACATGAACCTAGTAAAGATGAGAGGCCTAGTCCTAAACCCCCGTAGAAAGAATAGGCTGACTCAGATCAGAAGGGCATAAGGTAAAGAAGTAAAAAGAGCCTTACGTACCCTTCCACAATCAATTCCCCTACATATAACTAAGAATTTTTTCTAGACTCAACATCGACCAGTTTGTCTTGAGAAACCTACAGGCAGTCCGGCTCTGATGCCAACGCTGTCAGGACCCCGATCCTAAGTCACACCGATCTAGATTGTAACACGTCATATCACTTTGCGGCCTCATGCACGGTATCTCCACGGGTGCCACCTTACCTGGCCCGGGACCGTTTGCGCATTTTGGCACATGTATATGATAGTGTCGCTAGCATCCATATGACAGAGAACCCGGGCCGACATGGCTAGTTATAAACCAAAAGCGGCACTAAATTACAGAGACAGGCATCCATGACCCAGCAACGAACGTGTCGGTCATCAACGTATGAACCCAAGTCGTAGCAAGCTACATGGACTTAATGGAACAACGCGTGACATTTCCCCTAAGGGACAGACACAGGAACGTAGAAGGACACATGCCGGCCAGCCTACGTGTTTTGAGCAGTAGCAAGCTACCAAGGCTCAGTGGAAGCACTAGGAGGCATTTCCCTGTAAGATAGGCTACCAAAGGTAAACAACTAGGTGTCAGATCCCACACATACCAAGCATTTCAATCATACACACAATATGCTCAATATATGCAAATACAACATTGCATCACAACAGAACTCTATGACTCAAAGTACTTTATTTAAGAGGCTCCAAAGAGCCATACATAACATATCCATACAGGTAGGGTCACATGACCCAACACTCAAGTCATACAATCATACAAGCACAAGCGAAAGCTAACATGTCTGAGTACAGACAACTTGGAAATAAAACAGGCTTGGTGTAGCCTGACTATCTACAAGGCCCTTCACAAGCTCAGGATCGCCGTCTGGGTAGCAAGCTACTCGTCGACGTCAACGTCTATGTAAAACCCATCAGAAGGGGCAGGGTTCTCCTCTGCAACAGTTATTAAGCAAACATGAGTACAAAGGTACTCAGCAAGTCTTACAACAGAACCTATCATACATGCATCATTATCAACAAGGGTAGTGGAGTTCATAGCAGCAAGCCAGCTTTGACTCTTGGCTAACCTATACTACAACTCTCAGCAGATTGCAAGATAAGACTATGTACACGAGTCCTCTACTCACCACAACAATACACCACTGTGGATCCTCTTCCGTCATCCTACGGAAGGGCCATCCACGGCACTCACACTTGTCTTGAGGCTTTTAGTAGTATCCATCAACTTGTCTATGATTCGTATAAGTAACCAAGTGGTCTGTACCGCGAACAACGGCTATTCGAATAGATTGGTAACCCTGCAGGGGTGTACTTCTTCACACACGCTCCCACCACTTATCACCGTTTACTCGACATGTACTCGGCAACCTTCAAGCGGAAGCCCAGCGAGGGTGTCGGCCATGACCTGACTAACTACACAAGTCCCTAGTCCAGGTTTATCGCCTATTTGGGTTCTATCCGTGGGGAGATCCGGCCGGGGTGTCACTCACGGCCCCAAACGATGTGTACTGGGTTCCCGAGTCACCAAACGGGCGACCGGTACACCGTGCCATGTACCTGACGCATCACAGCCCACCCTGAGAGTCAGCGCTGTGCACGACCACCAGTAAGCTACAAACACCAGAAACTAGTTGCAACTCCTGGACAGAGAACAAGGGCAGTTAATAAGTCGAGAGGGTCAATTAAGGATCCCAATGTGTGGTAGTAGCTGAAACTTGAACCACACATACAGATCTCAGGTCATATGGACGGTTCCAATGAAACAACCCACCATGTACTCCTACATGGCCTTTCATCGATACCTTTACCAAACATGTTCCACACTTCCCTCTCTTTATCGAGTATGATCATTTCACTCTGATCCATCACCCAAATGAACCAGACCTGACACAACTCTAAGCATAGCAGGCAACATAAACAAATAGCATGGTGGAACACACATCACATGGCTCAATCAACTCCTACACATGCTAGTGGGTTTCAACTATTTACTGTGGCAATGATAGGTCATGCAAAGGAATAGGGTTCAACTACCGCAGCAAGTAGCAATTCACACGTTGTTGCCTTAATATAGTAAAAGAGAGCAGGAGCGAGAAGATGGGTTTGTATCGAAATGATCAATGGGTTGCTTGCCTGACAGATTGGTTGTCGGGTACTGCTCTTCAGTTGGATACGCAAAAGTATCCTCGGGAGCAGGACCTACCACGGAGAACACCGACGATACAATCAATATACAAATAAATGCAACAATATGATGCATGCTCATGACATGGCAAGATGAATGTGTTTTGGGCTAATGCAACTATAAACAGAAAGGTTTGAGCTCATTTGAATCAAAGATTCAAATTTATACCCAAACTATTATTTATTAAAGTGCATTATCATGTTTTAATGTGAACAGCAAGGTTAACTTTCTCAAACATGCATGAAACCAGTGCCATTGGAAAGATTGGATTTTTCTGATCAATTTTCATATATAAATCTTTTCCATCTGAGCTACTGTTGAATTTATATGATTTTTTGAAGTTTAAAGCATTTTCTGGAATTTCCTGAATTGTTTTAAAACAATTAATCCCAGAAAAGCATTTACTGCGTCAGCATGACATCATGCTGACGTCAGCAGGTCAACAGACCTGGTCCAAGTCAAACCTGACTGGTGGGTCCCGCGTGTCAGTGTCACAGGGGCTAATCCCGGTTAAAACTGGAGCTGACTGGGTTTGACCACGCGGAGGGGCCCACTGTCAGTTGCTGTGGTGGTTAAACTAAACGTCATTAGTCCCTAACTAAGTGGCCACGTCAGCCCGCTGGAGTTTGGCCGGCGGCGACCATTTCGTGCGGCAGAGGCACGCCGGCGTTGCTCGGGACGGCGCTATAGAGCACCATTTCGTGTGCGGTTTGCGGCTACGGAGAGCTGGCGGTGCGGCGCAAGCGGTGGTGGCCGCGTGGTGCGCTGGGGCGGCTTGGAACGTCGCCGGTGACGACCTTGGCGGTCGCCGGAGTCGGGTGAAGTCGAACCCGAAGCTACGGGGCACGGCGAGGCACGTGGAGTGGTGTGTTGGGCTCCTGGGGAGGCGGTGAGCACGTTGGACTCGGTGGTGTGGCCAGTGGGTGGCCGGAGCATCGTCGGCGACGAGCTCGGTGGCGGCGCGTGCGGTGAACGTGGTGCGGTGCATACGATGCAGGAGAGAGTTAACGGAGAGGGGGAGGATGGAGCTGAGCTCATGGTGATTGCAGCAAGCGTCGAAGAGGGCTAGGGGAAGGACGGAGCTGAGCGGGGCGATGATGGCGATCTCAGCGGTCGGAGTTGGGGAAGACGGGGTCGGGGCGACTCCAGAGCGGGCGAGCGCTCGGGGCTCGGCCTGCTCCACGTAGTCGACGACGGCGGAGCGAACGGCCACGGTGACGCGGCACGGGGACGACGGCGGACGCGGTTATCACGATGGCGTGGGCGCGGCAGCGTCGGCCATGGTGCGGGGGAGCGAGGGAGAGGAGATGGGGAGGAAGAGGCGTGTCTGCGGGCTCGGGGGAGAAGTGGGTGACCGACCCAGGGCAGCAGAACGGCGAGGGGAGGAGGCAGGGCGGCGGGCAGCTGCATGGCGCGCGCTGGTGCCGGTGTCGAGCACCTGCCTGCCTGCCTGGCCGAGCCAAGCATCTCGCTGGAGCGGTGGCTGGGCTGGGCCGGCAGGTGGGCCTGTTAGGTGGGCGCCAGGTAAGTTTCCTTTCCCTCTCTCTTTTCTGTTTTCTATTTATTCTGTTTTGTTTTCTTTTTCAACTTTCTTGAATTAATAAAAATGCTAGAACATTTTTATAAATCATGAAACTAGTCATGCCCACTGTATATAATATGAACAGCATGGAACATTTTAGTTTATGATTATTTGGGCACCTAAATTATTTTATAGCATTTAAATGCCCAAATGCAATTACAATATGAATTAATCCAGAGACCTTTGGATGTCCTAGAAAATTGTGCACCATTTTTGGCAGAGGTTTAAGACCAAGGCAAAGATGACGAACATTTTTGAAGGGCATTTTGGGTACATTGGAAAAGATTTTATTAAACCCTAGTTGTTAGAAGAGGGGTGCTGGGGTTTCTGACATTCCCATTTCAATTTTCTGTAGAAAGTAAACATGATGCACACTCTAGCTAGTCCTAATGCAAGCACTGACTAGGGATGTGACAGGGTTGGACGCGACGCTTCACCCAAAAGTTGTCAGTAGAGACACACTATTCATTTTCTTTTAAGAGCCTTGCCTTCGAGGCTAAGGGTTGTACTAATCTTGCAGAGCCGAAGACAATACACATTTTCATAGAAGATATATTCGGAAGAAGGAACCCGCCTTGCAATGCCGAAGATAATACGGAAGCCGAACTCATCGTCATCGAAGACAGGTTCAGGGACTACTGACGGAGTTCTGGATCGGGGGGGTCCTCATGTGGCCGGATAAACTCCTGATGGGCCGGACTGGTGGGCCGTGCAGATTATAATCAAAGATCATCTCCCGTATCCGGATAGGACTCATGTGTTTATGTAATGGCAAGTTTTAGGTTTGGGTGTAGATTTTCCTTCCTCTGCAAGATGACATGTACAAACCCTAGGCCCCTCCGGTGTGTATATAAACCGGAGGGTTTAGTCCGTATAGGCTAGAACAAAATCGCAATATCTTCATCGGCTAGACTTAGGGTTTAGCCATTACGATCTCGAGGTAGATCAACTCTTGTATTCATATTCATCTATACTAATATAGCAGGAAGTAGGGTATTACCTCGATTGAGAGGGCCTGAACCTGGGTAAACATCGTGTCCCCAGTCTCCTATTACCATCGATCCTCAGACGCATAGTTTGGGACCCCCTACCCAAGATTCGCCGGTTTTGACACCAACAATCGGTGCTTTGGTGTTGTTCTTACTTGAACAATCCTACTACTTATGATTAACCCTCCCACAAGCATCTGCAACTACGGCGAAAGTATTAAGAATAAATTATAACCATAGCATTAAACTTTGGGATCCAATCGGTCCCTTATGGAATAGTGCATAAACTGGGGTTTAAGCTTCTGTCACTCTTGCAACCCACCATCTAATTACTACTCCATGATGCATTCCCTTAGGCCCAAATATGGTGAAGTGTCATGTAGTCGACGTTCACATGACACCACTAAGGGAATCACAACATACATACTATCAAAATATCGAACACATATCAAATTCACATGATTACTTGCAACATGATTTCTCCCGTGACCTCAAGAACAAAGGTAACTACTCACAAGTGATAAACATGCTCAAGATCAGAGGGGTGTTAAATAGCATAATGGATCTGAACATATAATCTTCCACCAAATAAACCATATAGTAATCAACTACAAGATGTGATCAACACTACTAGTCACCCACAAGCACCAATTATAGTTCTGGTAACAAGATTGAACACAAGAGATGAACTAGGGTTTGAGATGAGATGGTGTTGTTGAAGATGTTCATGAAGATAGCCCTCCCCAAGATGGGAGATTTGTTGGTGATGATGATGACGCTAATTTCCCCCTCTGGGAGGGAAGTTCCCCCAGCGGAATCACTCCACCGGAGGCAAAAAGTGCTCCTGCCCAAGTTCCGCCTCGAGACGGTGGAGTTCCATCCCGAAATTTGTCTCCTTATTTTTTTCTAGGTCAGAAGGGCTTATGTACCAGAAGATAGGCACCGGAAGCAGACCTAGGTGAGCACAACCCACCAGGGTGCGGCCAGGTGGGTTGTGCCCACCTGGTGGGCCCCCTATGGTGCTTCTTTACTCCAATATTCTTATAATAATTCATAAAAATTATCCGTGGAGTTTCAGCTTGTTTGGAGTTGTGCAGAATAGGTGGCCTGACGTAGCTTTTACAGGTCCAGATTTCCAGCTGCCAGAATTCTCCCTCTTGGTGCATTCCTTGCAAAACATGAGAGAACATGCATTAGAATTACTCCAAAAAGCATTATTATTCATAATAACAACATAAATAATAGCAAGAAAACATGATGCAAAATGGACATATCAGTGGGTGTGGCAAAATTTGAATCCCGACCAAATATGTTGTTCGGGGCTTGCAAAACCTCCGGTGTCGACAACCGAGGCCTAGCGGGATCTGGGTGTTCCCCGGGCTTGGTGTTCGTCCCTGAGCTCGAACGATGTGAAGTCCTGCCTGAAGGAGGGGTGTTCGGCTCAAAGGGTCCGGAGATCCGGACACAACCGGTCTCTGGTTTACGAGGAGAAGTAACTTCGGCCCATTCCTCGACGACTGCCACCAGGTGAGTGATCGGGGTGGAATTGTCTTCCTCCTGATCGGGTTTAGGCCTGATACGATCATTGGATGCTGAAAGCCCCAGGATAGCAATGTGATCGAGCAATTCGTTTAAAGACGAGGAGCCTACCGGATTCGTATATTCGGAGTGCTCGGAGACGATGTAGGAGTGATACTCGGTGACTGCAGGGGATGCGGTCGGCTTGAAGGCCAATTGGGCGCATATGGCGAACCCCCCAAGCTAGAGGACCTAGCCAAGAGCCAGGCCTTTTCCGAGGGTGATGTCATCATTGATAACGAGACGAGCCACCGATCGGTTCTAGCGAGTACACCGTGGAGCTCTCAATGAAATCACCATTATCGGTGTCAAAATCGGCAGATCTCGGGTAGGGGTGCCCAAGCTGTGCGTCTAAGGATCGATGGTAACAAGGGACTGGGACATGATGTTTACCCAGGTTCGTTCCCTCTCTATCGAGGTAATACCCTACTTCATGCTTGATTGATCTTGATGAATATAGGGTTACAAGAGTTGATCTACCTCGAGATCGTAATGGCTAAACCCTAAAAGTCTAACCTATGATGTTGTGATTCTGTCCCAATGGACTAAACCCTCCGGCTTATATACACGACTGAGGAGGCCTAGGGTTACATAAAGATGACTTGGGGAGGAAGGAATCATTACATCCGAACATCTAGTTTGCCTTTTTATAGACATAGGAGTCCTATCCGGACACGGGGGATGACCTTCTACTTTTATCTTCACGGCCCATCAGTCCGGCCCAGCTTCAGTAGTCCGGACACCCCGAGGACCCCTAAATCGAGGACTCCCTCACCTGGGCCCCTAGGTGCGCCCTAGTGGTTTGTGCCCCCTCGGGGCACCCCCCAGGCTACTCTGGCCCATCGGGAGTCTTTTGGTCCATAAAAAATCCACAAAAAGTTTCGCGGTGTTTGGACTCTGTTTGATATTGGTTTCGTGTGATGTAAAAAACAAGCAAAAAACAGCAACTTGCACCGGGCACTGGGTCAATAGGTTAGTCCCAAAAAATGATATAAAGTTGCTATAAAATGATTGTAAAACATCCAAGAATGATAATATAACAACATGAATACTTCATAAATTATAGATACGTTGGAGACGTATCAGCATCCCCAATTTTAATTCCTACTCGTCCTCGAGTAGGTAAATGATAAAAGAAATAATTTATGAAGTGTGAATGCTAGCAAAGAGCACAAGTTTGATCAATGACAATTTCAATCACTTTTCCTAGCATCATAACAACAATTCTTTCCTATAAAACTTCTCATGTTAGAGTAGCAACCAATTCACATGTTAAGGTTCAAACAATGAATTCTCTTGAAAATCAACAACATATGTTCTCAGCCACCAAGCAATTGTAATTCAACTTATTCAACAGAGTTTAAGTAAGAGGTCCACATATTAAACCATCATATAGTCTTCTATGATTGCTAACACTCACCGCATATACATGAGCAAAACGTTTCAACCGGACACATAGAAAGATAGGGGCTTGTAATTTCACCTCCCAACGTATTTACCTTTGTGTGATGTCAACAATAATAACTCATGCTACCCATATTCAGCTGGACATATGTTCCTAGATCTTTCCTCACCACATGGTGCTTGGCAAAGGAGAAAAATAAAAAAGGAATAGAGAGAAAAACTTTGACTCTTCCATAAAAGTAAAAGATAGGCCCTTCACAGAGGGAAGCAGAGGTTTCCATGCGCTTATTTGTTTGTATGCTCAACCCCTTAGTCTAAAACAACGTCACGTTATATTGCCCCTTATGATAGAAACCTTTATTATGCATTATGTCGCTTTTATTCTTTGCCATCACAAGTTTGTACAACGCTCAATTTTCTCTTACACTAAATGATCTAACACTTTTAGAAGCAATTTTTATTGCCTTTTTGCACCGATGACAACTTACTTGAAGGATCTTGCTCAATCCTTAGGTAGGTATGGTGGACTCTTGAAGATAAGATTTTGGTTTAAGGGTTTTTGGATGCACAAGTAGTATCTCTACTTCGTGCAGAATTTTTGGCTAGCAAAAATGGGGGGCAAGCACCACATGTTGAAGGATCTATGACAATATATCTTCTATGTGAATATGAACAAACATAAACCATTACGTTGTCTTCCTTGTCCAACGTCAACAATTTTGGCATATAATATTTTGATGGGGGCTCACAATCACAAAAGGTTTCCAAGATAATGTATGTGCATGTGAAAGTTCTCTTCCTTGTACTAATTATTCGTGAATTTCTTGTTTGACCAATATTGTGATTGTTAAGCCTCAAAAGATTTCACTTTCTAAATCCAATGTGAAGCTACCACTAGGCATTATATGATTTCAACTTCATGACATTCAATTTACTCAAGAATTTACTCATAGGATAGAAGTGAAGCACAAGAGTAAATGACAAGGTACTCCAAAAAGATATAAATTAAGATCATGAGAATAATATTTCTTTCTCTCAAATTAATTTAAGTGAAGCAAGAGATAATTTCTTCAAAAATACTAAAGCACACCGTGCTCAAAAAGATATAAGTGAAGCACTAGAGCAACGGCGCCAGAAAAGAGCTCCGTTGACGGGATGTGAATGCTACTTACCTAGCCTCCCTGGCAACTACTTGGGGGCTCTATTCTATTTAAAAACTTTCAATGTCGGTGTCAAAACCGGCAGATTTCAGGTAGGGGGTCCCGAACTATGCGTCTGGGGATCGATGGTAACGGGACACTGGAGACACGATGTTTACCCAGGTTCGGGCCCTCTCGATCGAGGTAATACCCTACTTCTTGCTTGACTGATCTTGATGAATATGGGATTACAAGAGTTGATCTACCTTGAGATCGTAATGGCTAAAACCCTAGAAGCCTAGCATGTGGTATTGTGATTCCTGTCTCTACGGACTAAACCCTCTGGTTTATATATGCACCGGAGTGACCTGGGGTTTGTACATGACCATCTTGCAGAGGAAGGAAAGCATTACACCCAGACTCTAAACTTGCTATTTTACACATATGGGAGTCCTATCCGGATACAAGAGATAGTCTTCATCAATAATCTTCATGGCCTACCAGTCCGACCCGTAACGAGCGATCCGGATCCCTGAGGACCCCTTAATCCGGGACTCCCTCAGTAGCCCTTGAACCAGTCTTCGATGACAATGAGTTCGGCTTGCGTACTGTCTTCGACATTGCAAGGCGGGTTCTTCTTCCCAAACACATAGAAGCAATATTTCCTACACAAAAGGTACTATGTCCGGCTCTACATGGTTAGTACAACCCTTAGCCTTGAAGGCAAGGTATCGAAAAACAGATAATGTGTCTTTACTGACTACTTTTCACTGAAACATCACATTTGACCCTTAATATATCGAACCGTTTTCTTGGCTCCTAGTTTTGTGTTTCGAGGTATAGCCCCATTGGCACGTCTTGTCAAAACATAGATCGTGCCCGCTTATTACGGGACTCTTATCAATGTGACGTGAGCATCTTAACTGCGCCTTACGCACGACTACGTTGGGAATCGGTGAGGTTTACGGCTGGAGTGGGGGGCATGCATTTAGCATTCACCGCTTATAAAAGGATACCAATCCTTTTCATTAACCCCACGCCTTCCTCAAACCCTAGCTCTTCAATCTCCCCAGCCCAAGCACCCACAGCTCTTGCGTCCACAATTCCCAACTCCTCCACCACCGCCTCTCCCTTCCCAGCAATGGCCGGATCCAGTTCTAAGGGCAAGTGGGAGGCTTCTATGGTCACAGAGAAGACCGTGAAGAACCTCCGGAGCGCGGGCTATCTCGCTGATGATATAGCGCACGGGGTCCCCGAAAAGGACCAAGTGATCCTCGTCCCTAAGGTGGGTGAGAGGGTTGTCTTCCTCTTGCACTTTATCCGGGGGCTAGGATTTCCCCTCCACCCCTTTGTACGGGGTATCTTATTTTTTCTATGGGCTAGATTTCCATGATCTAGCCCAGAACTCAATTCTCCACATATCCGCTTTTATAGTGGTATGTGAGGCGTTCCTCCGCGTCCCCCCACACTTCGGCCTATGGCTCAAAACCTTCAATTTGAAGCCGAAGGTGGTCGATGGGCAGCACGCGGAGTGCAGAGGAGCCATGGTGAGGAAGCTCCTCAACGCCACCTGGCCCAAAGGGGCCTTTGTGGAAACGAACAAGGTCTGGTAGCAGGAGTGGTTTTACATCACCGAGCCCTACGACGCCAAGTGGGCGGCAGTGCCCGCATTTATATCTAGACCCTCGGAGAGGCTAACCTCTTGGACCGACAAGAGTCCGGATTGGGGGTCTCAGCCGGCGGTGCTGGCGCTCCCAAATCGCATCTCTGGCATGATTTCCAAGGACACCCTCCTGATACGTCTCCAACGTATCTATAATTTTTTATTGTTCCATGCTATTATATATTATGTTTTGGATGTTTAATGGGCTTTATTATACACTTTTATATTATTTTTGGGACTAACCTACTAACCCAAAGCCCAGTGCAGATTCCTGTTTTTTGCCTATTTTAGGGTTTCGTAGAAAAGGAATATCAAACGGAGTCCAAACGGAATGAAACCTTCGCGAGAGTTCTTTTTGGAACGATATCAACACAAAAGACTTGGAGTACACGCAAGGGAATGAAGGAGGCGGCCACGAGGGTCCAGGGCGCGCCCCCACCCTCGTGGGCCCCCTCTGGCTCCCCCGATGCCCTCCTTCCTCCTATATATATCCATGTACCCTGAAAACATCGAGGCAACAGAGAAAACCCTAATTCCACCACCACAACCTTCTGTTCCCGTGAGATGCCATCATTGGGACTGTTCCGGAGCTCCTCCGGAGGGGGGGATCTTCGACGGAGTGCTTCTACATCAACACCATAGCATCACCATGAGTTGTGAGTAGTTTACCACAGACCTTCGGGTCCATAGTTATTAGTTAGATGGCTTCTTCTCTCTTTTTGGATCTCAATACCAAGTTCTCCTCGGTCTTCGAGGAGATCTATTCGATGTAATCTTTTTGCGGTGTGTTTGTTGAGATCCGATGAATTTTGGGTTTATGATCAAGATTATCTACGAGAAATATTTGGTTCTTTTCTGAAATCTTTTATGTATGATTGCAATATCCTTGCAAGTCTCTTCGAATTATTGGTTTGGTCTGGCCTACTAGATCTATAGTTCTTGCAATGGGAGAAGTGTTTGGCTTTGGGTTCAATCTTGCGGTGTCCTTTCCCAGTGACAGCAGGGGCAGCAAGGCACGTATTGTATTGCTTACATCGAGGATAAAAGGATGGGGTTTATATCATATTGCTTGAGTTTATCCCTCCACATCATGTCATCTTTCTTAAAGCATTACTTTGTTCTTATGAACTTAATACTCTAGATGCATGCTGGTTAGCGGTCGATGTGTGGAGTAATAGTAGTAGATGCAGAATCGTTTCGGTCTACTTGTCATGGACGTGATGCCTATATATAATGATCATGCCTAGATATTCTCATAACTATTCGCTTTTCTATCAATTGCTCGACAATAATTTGTTCACCCACCGTAGACTTCTGCTATCATGAGAGAAGCCACTAGTGAAACCTATGGCCCCCGGGTCTATTCTCAACATATAAATCTCCTATCTACTTTACTTTGCTTTATTTACTTTCTGTTCTTATATCCAAAAATACCAAAAATATCACACTATCCTATCTATCAGATCTCGCTATCGTAAGTGATCGTAAAGGGATTGACAACCCCTTATCGCGTTGGCTGTGAAGTTCTTATTTGTTTGTGCAGGTGCGAGGGACTCGCGTGTGGTCTCCTACTGGATAGATACCTTGGTTCTCAAAAACTGAGGGAAATACATACGCTACTGTGCTGCATCACCCTTTCCTCTTCGAGGGAATACAACGCAAGCTCGAGAAGTAGCAAGAAGAATTCCTGGCGCCGTTGCCGGGGAGGCTTACGCAAAAGTCATATACCAAGTACCTATCACAAACCCTTATCCTTCGCATTACATTTATTTGCCTATCATTTTCCTCTCCCCCACTTCACCCTTGTCGTTTTATTTGCCCTTCGTTTGCCGTGTGTTTACCGTTCGCTTGTTTCTTGTTTGCTTGTGTGTTGGATTGCTTGCTTGTCACTATGGCTCAAAACAATACCAAATTGTGTGACTTTTCCAATACCAACAATAATGATTTTATTAGCACTCCGATTTCTCCTATTAACGATGCTGAATCTTGTGAGATCAATGTTGCTCTGTTGAATCTTGTCATGAAAGATCAATTTTCTGGCCTTCCTAGTGAAGATGCAGCTACCCATCTGAATAACTTTGTTGATTTGTGTGATATGCAAAAGAAGAGGGATACGGATAATGATATTGTTAAATTAAAGTTATTTCCGTTTTCACTTAGAGATCGTGCTAAAACTTGGTTTTCTTCTTTGCCTAGAAATAGTATTGATTCATGGAATAAGTGCAAAGATGCTTTTATCTCTAAGTATTTTCCTCCTGTTAAGATTATCTCTCTTAGAAACGATATTATGAATTTTAAGCAACTAGATCATGAGCATGTTGCACAAGCTTGGGAGAGAATGAAATTAATGATACGTAATTGTCCTACACATGGTTTGAACTTATGGATGATTATACAAAACTTTTATGCTGGCTTGAATTTTGCTTCTAGAAATCTTTTAGATTCGGCCGCAGGAGGCACTTTCATGGAAACTACCTTAGGAGAAGCTACCAAACTCCTAGATAATATTATGGTTAACTACTCTCAATGGCACACCGAAAGATCTACTAGTAAAAAAGTGCATGCTATTGAAGAGATTAGTGTTTTGAGTGGAAATATGGATGAACTTATGAAATTATTTGCTACTAAGAGTGCTTCTTCTGATCCTAATGATATGCCTTTATCCACGTTGATTGAAAATAATAATGAATCTTTGCATGTGAATTTTGTTGGTATGAATAATTTTGGTAACAATGCTTATAGAGGAAACTTTAATCCTAGGCCTTTTCCTAGTAATTCCTCTAATAATTATGGTAATTCCTACAATAACTCTTATGGAAATTTTGGTAAGATGCCCTCTGAATTTGAAACTAGTTTTAAGGAGTTTATGATTTCGCAAAAGAATTTCAATGGTTTGCTTGAAGAAAAATTTCTTAAGATTGATGAGTTGGCTAGAAGCGTGGATAGAATTACCCTTGATGTTGATTCTTTGAAACTTATATCTATTCCACCTAAGCATGATATCAATGAGTCTCTCAAAGCCATGAGAATTTCCATTGATGAATGCAAAGAAAGAACCGCTAGGATGCGTGCTAAAAAAAGAGTGCTTTATGAAAGCGTGTTCTTCTAGTTATAATGAAAATAAAGATGAAGATCTAAAAGTTATTGATGTGTCTCCTATTAGATCCTTGTTTTCTAGTATGAATCTTGATAAAGATGGGACTGGAGATGAGTCTACTTTAGTTAAAAAGTGTCCCAATGCTTCGGAGTTTTTAGATCTTGATGCTAAAATTGTTAAAAGTGGGATTGAAGAGATTAAAACTTTGCATAGTGATGAACCCACTATTTTGGATTTCAAGGGATTCAATTATGATAATTGCTCTTTGGTTGATTGTATTTCCTTGTTGCAATCCATACTAAATTATTTGCATGCTTATAGTCAAAATAAGGCTTCTACCAAACACATAGTTGATGCTTTGATGCAATCTTATGAAGAAAAACTTGAATTAGAAGTTTCTATCCCTAGAAAGCTTTATGATGAGTGGGAACCTACTATTAAAATTAAAATTAAAGATCATGAATTCTTTGCCTTGTGTGATTTGGGTGCAAGTATTTCTACTATCCCAAAAACTTTGTGTGATTTGTTAGGTTTCCATGAACTTGATGATTGTTCTTTAAATTTGCATCTTGCGGATTCTACCATTAAGAAACCTATGGGAAGGATTAATGATATTCTTATTGTTGCCAATAGGAATTATGTGCCCGTAGATTTCATTTTTCTTGATATAGATTGCAGTCCTTCATGTCCTATTATTCTTGGTAGACCTTTCCTTAGAACGATTGGTGCAATTATTGACATGAAGGAAGGAAATATTAGATTCCAATTTCCGTTAAGGAAAGGCATGGAACACTTTCCTAGAAGGAAAATTAAATTACCTTATGAATCAATTATGAGAGCCACTTATGGATTGCCTTCCAAAGATGGCAATACCTAGATCTATTCTTGTATCGTGCCTAGCTAGGGGCGTTAAACGATGGCGCTTGTTGGGAGGCAACCCAATTTTATTTTCCTTGTTTTTGCTTCTGTTTAGGAATAAATATTGCATCTAGCTTCTGTTTAGATGTGGTTTTGTGTTTTAATTAGTGTTTGTGCCAAGTAGAACCTTTGGGAAGACTTGTGTGAAGTTTATATTATCATATTGTAAAAAACAGAAACTTTAGCGCTCACGAGATTGGACACCAGATTTTACTTGAGAGTGCTATTTAGTTGATTCCTTTTGCAGATGATTAATAGACAAATTCCTCCCGTTTACCAATTTATTTAAATTTTTCTGGAGTTATAGAAGTATTCGAAAGTTACAGATTGCTACAGACTGTTCTGTTCTTGATAGATTCTGTTTTCGTGTGTTGTTTGCTTATTTTGATGAATCTATGAGTAGTATTGGGGAGTATGAATCATAGAGAAGTTGGAATACAGTAGGTTTAACACCAATATAAACAAACAATTAGTTCATTACAGTACCTTTGAGTGGTGGTTTGTTTTCTTATACTAACGGAGCTCACGAGATTTTTGGCTAAGTTTTGTGTTGTGAAGTTTTCAAGTTTTGAGTATGGCTTTGATGGACTATGGAACAAAGAGTGGCAAGAGCCTAAGCTTGGGGATGCCCAAGGCACCCCAAGGTAAAATTCATGGACAAACAAAATTCCTAAGCTTGGGGATGCCCCGGGAAGGCATCCCCTCTTTCGTCTTCATCTATCGGTAACTATACTCGGGACTATATTTTTATTCACCACATGATATGTGTTTTTCTTTGAGCGTCATGTATGATTTGAGTCTTTGCTTTTTAGTTTGCCACAATCATCCTTGCTCGACACACCTTTCGAGAGATATAAATATGGTTTAGAATTTGTCAGAATACTCTATGTGCTTCACTTATATCTTTTGAGCTAGATAGTTTTGCTCTAGTTCTTCACTTATATCTTTTAGGGCACGCCGGTGATTTTATTTTGTTGAAATTGTTGATCTCTCATGCTTCACTTATATCCTTTTGAGAGTCTTTTAGAACAGCATGGTAATGTGCTTTGGTTATAAAACTAGTCCTAATATGATAGGCATCCAAGATGAATATAGTAAAAACTTTCACATAAAGTGCATTGAATATGATGAGAAGTTTGATACTTGATGATTGTTTTGAGATATGAGGATGGTGATATTAGAGTCATGCTAGTGGAGTAATTATGAATTTGAGAAATACTTGTGTTAAAGTTTGTGATTCCCGTAGCATGGACGTATGGTGAACCGCTATGTGACGAAGTTAGAGCATGAGGTATTTATTGAGTGTCATCCTTTGGGTGGTGGTCGGGGGCGCGCGATGGTTAACTCCTACCAACCTCCCTGTAGGATCGAAAGTATGTCTAGAGGGGGGGTGATTAGACTACTTGTCAATATAAAAATTCTGCCTTTTGACAAAGAACAGTTTTTGGCAAATTCACAATTATGATCAAGTCAAGCATCACCCTACACATGCAATTCTAGAGTATAGGCAGCGGAAAGTAAATTGCACATGTAGTAAAGAGAGGTGGAGAAGAGCAAATGCAATTTTGGAGACGCGGTGATTTTTCCCGTGGTTCCGATAGGTGGCGCTATCGTACATCCACGTTGATGGAGACTTCAACCCACGGAGGGTAACGACTGCGCGAGTCCACGGAGGGCTCCACCCACGAAGGGTCCACGAAGAAGCAACCTTGTCTATTCCATCATGGCCTACGCCCACGGAGGGCTAGCCTTACTCGGGGTAGATCTTCACGAAGTAGGCGATCTCCTTGCCCTTACAAACTTCTTGGTTCAACTCCACATCTCGACGACGGAGGCTCCCAAGCGACACCTAACCAATCTAGGAGGCACCACCCTCCAAAAGGTAATAGATGTTGTAGATGATGATGAACTCCTTGCTCTTGTGCTTCAAATGATAATCTCCCCAACACTCAACTCTCCTCACTGATTTGGCTGTGGTGGAAGAAAGGATTGAGTGGAAAGCAACTTGGGAAGGCTAGAGATCAAGCTTCATATGGTGGGAGTGGAGCAACTTGATCTCAACACAAGGGTAGGTAGTTCTCTTCTCAGAAATGTAAGGTAGGAGTGGTAGTTCTTTCTGATGGCTCTCTCAACGAATGAAGAGGGGGTGGAGGGGTATAAATAGCCTCCACACAAAATCCAACCGTTACACACATTTGAGCAATCTCGGTGGGACCGAAGTGGACAACTCGGTGAGACCGATAGTTCAAATAATGTGAACGTTGGGATTTTCGGTGGGACCGAATATACAATCTCGGTTAGTACGATTCGTGCAATGACAAGAGCATGCCAGTTTCGGTGGGACCGACTTCATCATCTCGGTGACACCGATTTGATGACAGAAGGTTACAGAAACTTGGCAACTCATGTTTCGGTGAGACCGAGTTCAGAATCGGAAAATCCGAGTTTACAAGGGTTTGGCTTATGGCTGAGGTGGTTCATCTCGGTGTGACTGAGTTTGGAATATCGGTGGGACCGAGACTACTTATGAGTGTCTATGGCAGTGAAAGTTGCTGATAGTTTAGGAGATGTATCACTAAGCACTTGAGCAACCAGATCATCATCATAACCTCGTCCCCTTTTAATAGTATTGGCTTTTCCTATGGACTCAATGTGATCTTGG
Source organism: Secale cereale (assembly GCA_902687465.1). Taxonomy (NCBI): domain Eukaryota; kingdom Viridiplantae; phylum Streptophyta; class Magnoliopsida; order Poales; family Poaceae; genus Secale; species Secale cereale. The sequence goes on from LR738715.1 coordinate 40,855,764, forward strand.
ATCACTAAACCAAAAATGGAGTCTTGAGCTTTTGCCAATGCTTGCCTTAGCATTTTGGGGGGTCCACTTCTTCAGTCCTTGCCATACCCATATCACTGAACTCTTTGAAATGATTCTCAAGTAACTATTAGTTCAATGATATATATGTTGTTATTAATTACCAAAACCACCCGGGGATTAGTTGCACTTTCAATCTCCCCCTTTTTGGTAATTGATGACAACATATAGATCAAAGCTTCGACAGAGGATATAATCAATGAATAAAATCGTCGCTTGAGAAGTATGTGATAAGCAAGAGCTCCCCCTAAATTTGTGCATTATTTAAGATTTGCGTTTGAATGCAAATGCACAATCGATTAGGATCATGGGTCACTCTTCCATGTCACATACATCTTGGTGGAGCGCACAAAATGATAAGAATGAACAGCATGCACCCAATCACCAAGACATGAGTAAATGGTCATACGAGATAGGAATGGCATATGATAAGCATTAAGCACACATTAAAGCATAGTACGACCAAGCACTCATTAAGGTAGAATCAAACGGAGTATCAAACACACTGAATGTCTCGAAAACCAAAAGTATCTCAAAGAAACCGCAAAAGAACGGAAGAGCAAAAGCGCAAAGACAACAGCACTCTCTCTCTCGAAGCCCTATGATCTATACAATTTCTCCCCCTTTGGCAACAAGTTACCAAAAAGTTCGAAAAAGCATAAAGCTAAGCGTCACTGTGGACTCTGCTGGCGGCTCCCGTCTGGGTTGATGTCGGAGTGGATATGACAACATCGGCGAAGACTTCAGGTGATGTCTGTGCTGGAGGAGTGGACACTGGAGCTGGAGCTGGAGTAGGAGCAACTGCTGGAACTGTGGGAGGTGCTGAAGCTGTAGTCCTGGTGTCAGTCACTGGAATAGCAGCTGATCGGGATCCTTTGGGAACCGGAGCAGTCTGTCGATGAGAATCCTGGACTAAGTCATCCTGCAACTCACGCATAAGCTCTGCCTTGTCCTGCTTTGCTTCCTCAATGTCTGCCTCGAGCTTGTTGACGGTCACTTGTACTTCAGTCAGCTTCACGTCCAGAACGTGGATCTTCTCGTCAACAATCCTCTCTAAGCTCTCCTGAGACTGTTCAATGCTGGCCAGGCGTTGTTCAATCCTTTGAGTAGCTTCAAGAATTTGCTCTCCGAAACTCTTTGGTTTAGCTGCTGCTGCTGCTGCTGCTTCCTTGTCAGCTTTGGCTTTCTTAGCAACTGCGATCTTGGCTTGACCTTCAACAGATGTCGGATCCTCCTCATCCATCACAACAACATTGTCTTCATGCTCTGGCTGCAACGGTAAATGTTCTCTATCCAACAAGAATGTGCCCGTGCCAAACTTGGCATTGATAAGCATCTGAATCTGCGGGGCAAATCCACATGACCTTTTCTGGTCAGCTGCAGTTCTCTTAATGGTCTCTACCATCAAGTCCATCACCTTGAAAGGTGCTCTCTCATCAAGTATGTGCAGCATGTTGATAGAGTATCCTCTGATCATGCAATCATCTCCAGATTTGGGCATCAAGGTATGCCTCAAAATGGTATTAGTGGTAGGTAAGCCTGCCTGGAGATGGTAGACTGAGCCGAGCTTCCAGATTTCCAAATCCTCTGCTGGAACCTCTTTGTACATGTTTTTCATGGATTCATGATTCTTCTTTGGAATCCCATATACATCAATATCATCTTCTCGTTGCACTGGAGCATTCAGAATTTCTGCCCATTCTTCAACAGAAGAAGAAAACCTTTGACCTTCAGTCATCCACATAATCTTTCCATCAGGGTAGAAGTGAGCTGTGGCATAAAATTGCATTATCATCTCATCGTTCCAACTGGTCAATTTCTGACCTACAAAATCTGCAACTCCACGTGCAGTGAAACTTTCATGCACATGTGGAAAGAAATCTCTGTGCTCTTCGCTGTCAATGTACTTCCAGTCAACATATCTGGTGTCTGCGACTATGGGCTTCTTGTCATTCAGCACGGTCTCATAGAAGTCCTGCTGCTCTCTAGTGTGAAATCTGGGATCTACAGCAGTTCTTCTCCTCACGGCATATGGGTCAGTTTGTCTCCATAGCCTGAGACCTCTATCTTTCCTTGCCTTCATATCCTCAGCTTGAGGATGAGCATCATTATGGAGTGGCAGTTTTGGACGAAGTTTCAGTAAAACTGGTCCTTCATCGTCAGACTCAGCTGGTGGCACATCATCCTTGTTCTTTTCAGACGCTGGAATGTTTCCGATGGTCCTCTTGGGCTTGGCAGCAGGCTTTGCTGGAGCTGCCTTAGCTGGAGAAGATTTCTTGGGCTTTGATGTGGCTCCAGCCTTAATGGCATCACCCATGAGCTTCGGCTTCTGAGGAGGAGGCTGGGGTGCTTCCTCATCCTCATCCTCTACTGCTGCATCTGCATGAGGATCAATATACATATCTGCTCTAGCTCCTGACACATGCACTATCCTCTTTCTCTTGGTGGTTTTCTTCACTTTGCTTGCAGCTGCCTCTCCCAAATTCAGCTTCTTAGCAACAGTTGACTGCTTGACTTTGCTGGTGCCCTTCTTAGATTGTTGATCTTGTTGCTCTTTGGCAACAACCTTCCTTTTAGGCTTTGAGGTCACCTCTTCCTCAACAACAAAATCTGAATCCTCATCATCTGAATTTCTCTTCTTTCTAGCTATGGTGGCTGCAGGAGGCATGCCACTTGGTGTACTCCTCTCACCATCATCAGATGAGATACTAGGATCAGGACTAGTGCCTGCCTCTGGAATGTCTGAAATGGGTGTCTCTGGCCTGTTCTCACTGTCACTGGCATCTGACATGGCTAACAACCTGTGAATAGATAAGGTGTAGGCAGAGAAGAAGAGTCATCACAAACTACAGAAGTTTTTGCAAAAAAAAATGAGTTCAAATTCTAGTATTAAGTTTTCACAGAAGACATTCCGGTCAGACCGAGTTTAAGGTTCGGTGAATCCGAAGTGTTAAACAGGAGCTTGGCACACCACTTTCGGTTTGACCGAAGTGGGTTTCGGTCCTGCCGAAAACACTAGGGTTTCACAGAATCTTCATTTCGGTCACACCGATTTTGCACAACTCGGTTGGACCGAAGGGTGCAGTGCAATGGCCATAGGCCAAATCGGTCATACCGAAAATATAAAATCGGTCTCACCGAGATGTGTTCCGCGGAAACCTAACCCTAAAACTTTTACTCGAATCTAGTTCAAACGAACCAATCTGGTGTACAGGAGGATTTCAATCGTGGCAAGATACTAGGCAATCCAAACGTGCATTGAATCGGAGATGGGAGCACGAGTGGGATCAAAACTCACCCTAACTTGGTGGAGTTTTTCTACGGCGGCAACGGCGCGGAGGAGATGGCCGTTGACGGCGACGGAGACCTGCAGCGAGGGCGCACAGGCGACGACGGCGACGATCCGGAGACCAAGGCGACGGCAGCAAGGGGTGTGGGGGCGAAACGTTTGAAGGAGGAATCAACGCGCGCGGCCCTCGGAATATATACCCCTTCGCTGTCGGTGGGACCGAGTTGTAAAACTCGGTGGCACCGAGATGGATAACTGCTAGGCAGTTATGCACTTCGGTCACGCCGAAAATCACAACTCGGTTTCACCGAGATGAAAACCTAGATCAGTCTAAATGCTTTCGGTTCGACCGAGTTTGAGTGAGTTGGTCTGACCGAAATCAATTAGAAGGTTTTGGAAATTAGCCCTTGACGGATCGGTGGCTCCGAGTGCTCCTCACCCGGAGGGTCCGAAAATGACTTGTTCAAAATTTGTGATGTAAGCATGAATAGAATTTGAGACAAGAAAGCATAGATAGCTAGGGGAGGTACTTAGGCATTCTTGTCCATCCATTAGGTCAGAAAAATCAAAACGACCAAAACAACAAATGGATGTCCTCGAATGGATAAAATCATGCATCCAACATGCTCACACAATAAGATAGCAAATGAAATATGTGTCAAACATGCACAACCAAAACTCTAGCAACTAACACACAATTTGTCGATGACTAGGTCATCTTTATATGAGTATATTGACTTAGGAGCCAAATGAGAACATTTGATCATAGGTCATACTCATCGTTTAAGCACAAGTGGGGTTACCACTTTTACATAAAGCATTGATGTGTTCACATCATTTGAAGATGCTTTAGCTCAATTTTTTAGAGCAAAGCTCCCCCTAGATGTGAGAACCCCTTTTAAAGGGTCAAACTAACCTTGGGTTGTCGTAGAAGACTTCATGTAGATGTTGAAGATGTGGATGCTCAATGTTGATGGAGATCATCAAGAGTTGGGAGCTATCCTTTGGATTCGGGCACTTTCAATACCTACATGGGTTAGTCCCACAAGGAACAAACAAGGATATCCGTGGACATAGATTGAAGTTCACAATAGATGATGTCCATGAAAGCAATGATTACCTTGTCCCTTGACTTACCAACAAGAGGGTTTGTGACTCCATGAACTAGTGCACGATGTGGAAGTTGATTGCACAAGCCTTTGCCAAAATGAATGTGAGTGAAGTATGTTGGCGGAGTCACCCTCAAGAACTTTCTAGTTCTTCTTCTTCGGGATCCACATCATCTTGATGGGAATCCTTGGGGTTGTAGTTGAGCTTGATGAAGTAGAACTTGACGTTTCCTTGGGAACCCACTTGACCATGGCTTGAGGTGCTTCAACAAATGCATCAATCTCCTCTTGAAGCTTGTCCTTGTCTTTTAGCTTGTGGTCTTGTGGTGGAAGGTCATCTTGAGCTTGTTCCACATTGGAAGAAGTAGGATCATACTTCTCCTTTTGAGGAACAAACTGTGGAGTAGGATATTGACCTTCTTCCCACTCAACACCTTCGGCGTTGAACTTTCGCTCAAAACCAATTCCTTGATTCTTCCGGTGCCTTCCTTGCTTGCGAACAATTTCCTCAAAGTTCTTGCTTCCGGCAAGGCTCTTGTAGACACCTTTCTCTATGATCCCTTTCAATAAACTATTCTCTTGCTCAAGTGTAACTTGGCTTGAAACATTGTTAGTGGAATCAAGAGAACTACTAGAAGCAACAACATTGGATTTAGCATGGTTATTGTTACTGCTAGAGGAAGAATTTTTCTTATGCTTGTCATGCTTAGTCTTAATGGGTGGCAAGAAATTAGACAAGAGAAGTCGTTTGGCAAGATATGAAGAACTCTTCTTTCGAAGATCGTCATTGATTGCTTTTAGAAACTCATGTTCTTGCTCTAGAGTGAGCTTCTCGAAGCATAGCTTCTCATGAGATCTTAGGAGCTCTCTATGATCTTCTTGAGTTGTTTCATGAGCTAACTTAAGAGTTTTTAGTTCTTTAGTTAGACGCTCAATCTCCTTCATAGCATTGTCATTCGACTCTTCTCGACTATAAAGACTACTAGCATGTTCATCGTTACTAGGCTCACTGGATTTATCATGCAAGAGCTCATCTTCACCAAGCAAGTCATCCTCATCACTATTGAAGTCAATGAATTCAAGGTGTGATACCTTGGGGCCTTTAGCCATGAAACATCTTCCAATTCCCTCATTTGGTGAATCAAATAAGTCGTAGGAGTTGGAGTTGGAGGATACGAGAGCAAGACCGGCAACACCTTCATCTTGACTGTAGTCGGAGTCGGAGTGATAGCTTCCTTCGGATTGATTGTCGGAGTCGGAGCCGGAGACCCATTCACCTACATGAGCTTGATGTTTTCTTCTTGTGTAGCTCCTTGATGACTTGTCTTTCCTCTCCGAATCCTTGCTTCTCCGAGAGAGTCTTCGTTCATAACGATCATCTCTACTCCTTCTCTCTTTCCGAGGTGACTCATCTCTTGAGCTTCTTCTTCTTGGAGATTCTTCTCTTCTCTTGTGGGGAGCCGTACACTCATTTGAGTAGTGTCCGGGTCTTCCACAATTGTAGCAGTTTCGATCACGACTAGAAGATCTCTTTTCATCATATGATCTAGACTTTGAGCTTCTCTCTTTGCCTCTATTCTTGTAGAATTTGTTGAAGTTTTTGACCATTAGGCTTATCTCTTCATTGGAAACTAACTTGTCACTTGAGGTTGTGGGAGCATCACTTGTAGCTTTGTAAGCACCACTTGACTTGTTGTGAAGCTCTTCCTTATCCTTAAGTGTCATCTCATGAGCAACAATTCTTCCAGTGACTTCGGTTGGCTTGAGAGTCTTGTAGTTTGGCATCATTTGGATCAAAGTGCACACGGTGTCATACTTTCCATCCAAAGCTCTGAGAATATTCTTGATGATGAATCGGTCGGTCATTTCTTCGCTTCCTAAGCCGGCAATCTCATTTGTGATGAGAGCAAGCCTAGAGTACATTTCAGCGACTCCTTCACCATCCTTCATCTTGAACTTGTCAAGTTGACCTTGAAGAATATCTAGCTTTGATTCCTTCACGGACTCGGTACCTTCGTGCATTTCAACCAAAGTATCCCAAATCTCTTTTGCATTCTCAAGACGGCTGATTTTGTTGAACTCCTCGGGACACAAGGCATTGAAGAGAATGTCACAAGCTTGAGCATTGTTTTGCAACATCCGCAATTCTTCCGGTGTAGCTTCGCGATCCGGAACTTTTCCTTCCTCGAAGAATTCACCTTGCATACCAACACAAATAATGCGCCATGCGGCTGGGTTATGACCAAGAATATGCATTTTCATTTTATGCTTCCAACTAGCAAAATTTGTACCATCAAAGTAAGGACCTCTACGAAAATTACCCTCACTAGACGCCATACTCTCCTAGGTTGTGAAACCAAGCTTATGGAGTCCAATGCAATGGAAACCAATACAATGGAGACCAAAGCTCTGATACCACTTGTAGGATCGAAAGTATGTCTAGAGGGGGGGTGATTAGACTACTTGTCAATATAAAAATTCTGCCTTTTGACAAAGAACAGTTTTTGGCAGATTCACAATTATGATCAAGTCAAGCATCACCCTACTAATGCAATTCTAGAGTATAGGCAGCGGAAAGTAAATTGCACATGTAGTAAAGAGAGGTGGAGAAGAGCAAACGCAATTTTGGAGACGCGGTGATTTTTCCCGTGGTTCCGATAGGTGGCGCTATCGTACATCCACGTTGATGGAGACTTCAACCCACGGAGGGTAACGGCTGCGCGAGTCCACGGAGGGCTCCACCCACGAAGGGTCCACGAAGAAGCAACCTTGTCTATTCCATCATGGCCTACGCCCACGGAGGGCTAGCCTTACTCGGGGTAGATCTTCACGAAGTAGGCGATCTCCTTGCCCTTACAAACTTCTTGGTTCAACTCCACATCTCGACGACGGAGGCTCCCAAGCGACACCTAACCAATCTAGGAGGCACCACCCTCCAAAAGGTAATAGATGTTGTAGATGATGATGAACTCCTTGCTCTTGTGCTTCAAATGATAATCTCCCCAACACTCAACTCTCCTCACTGATTTGGCTGTGGTGGAAGAAAGGATTGAGTGGAAAGCAACTTGGGAAGGCTAGAGATCAAGCTTCATATGGTGGGAGTGGAGCAACTTGATCTCAACACAAGGGTAGGTAGTTCTCTTCTCAGAAATGTAAGGTAGGAGTGGTAGTTCTTTCTGATGGCTCTCTCAACGAATGAAGAGGGGGTGGAGGGGTATAAATAGCCTCCACACAAAATCCAACCATTACACACATTTGAGCAATCTCGGTGGGACCGAAGTGGACAACTCGGTGAGACCGATAGTTCAAATAATGTGAACGTTGGGATTTTCGGTGGGACCGAATATACAATCTCGGTTAGTCCGATTCGTGCAATGACAAGAGCATGCCAGTTTCGGTGGGACCGACTTCATCATCTCGGTGACACCGATTTGATGACAGAAGGTTACAGAAACTTGGCAACTCATGTTTCGGTAAGACCGAGTTCAGAATCGGAAAATCCGAGTTTACAAGGGTTTGGCTTATGGCTGAGGTGGTTCATCTCGGTGTGACTGAGTTTGGAATATCGGTGGGACCGAGACTACTTATGAGTGTTTATGGCAGTGAAAGTTGCTGATAGTTTAGGAGATGTATCACTAAGCACTTGAGCAACCAGATCATCATCATAACCTCATCCCCTTTTAATAGTATTGGCTTTTCCTATGGACTCAATGTGATCTTGGATCACTAAACCAAAAATGGAGTCTTGAGCTTTTGCCAATGCTTGCCTTAGCATTTTGGGGGGTCCACTTCTTCAGTCCTTGCCATACCCATATCACTGAACTCTCTGAAATGATTCTCAAGTAACTATTAGTTCAATGATATATATGTTGTTATTAATTACCAAAACCACCCGGGGATTAGTTGCACTTTCACTCCCCCCTAGGAGCATGCGTTGATTACTTTGTTTTGATGACTCATAAATTTTTGCAATAAGTATATGAGTTCTTTATGACTAATGTTGAGTCCATGGATTATACGCACTCTCACCCTTCCACCATTGCTAGCCTCTCTTGTATCGCACAACTCTCGCCGGTACCATACACCCACCATATACCTTCCTCAAAACAGCCACCATACCTACCTATCATGGCATTTCCATAACCATTCCGAGATATATTGCCATGCAACTTTCCACCGTTCCATTCATATGACACACTTCATATTGTCATATTGCCATGCGTGATCATGTAGTTGACATCGTATTCGTGGCAAAGCCACCATCCATAATTTCTCATACATGTCACTCTTGATTCATTTCACATCCCGGTACACCGCCGGAGGCATACATATGGAGTCTTATTTTGTTCTAGCTTCGAGTTGTAATCTTTGAGTTGTAAGTCAATAAAAGTGTGATGATCTTCATTATTAGAGCATTGTCCCATGTGAGGAAAGGCCAAATAAAGAAAAAGATGGCCCAAAAAAATAGAGAGGGGTGAGATCTTTCCCTAATAATAAAGCATGGATTGACTTTGTCGGGTTCACCGTCACAATACGCTTCTTCCCATGAATTTACGCTTTCAGTATTTTTACCTATATTATTTTCTACATCCAAGGTGGTACTATTTTACCTGCGTATACTACATATATCTCTATCTGTATCCGGGGTGGTACGTAAAAAAGAACGATTTGTTCTACGGTAGGTCACTTCATCCGCAGCTGGGTGTGTCATCTGTATGGGCCAGCCCGAACGGCCCAGCCGAGCCAAGGGAAAAAAGAGTGTGAGTTGGGACTCTTCTTCACGACTCATGAATCCTCCTCCATATTATATGATGGCAGCTCCTCCGCCCCTCTTTCCTTAAGATCCTCCTCCTCTGACGGGATCGTCGTAACATCTATGGCAAGTGCGGCGCAGAGCTCGCTCGATATCGATGCGCTCCGTGGTGGTGGCGCTCGAGGCGGACGGCCCGAGCTGGGCCGACCCGACTATCGCGGCCAACCATTGTTCTTGATCGCGTGGATGGATGGAGTAGAGTAGTAGACGAGGACGAAAGCGAGGTAGTGGCAAGCGGGCGGGATTACTCTTTGAGCGTCGCTGCCGCTGGCATGCTTTCCTCCAAAACCGCGATCTGGCGACTACTATGATTCCCTCGAGAGGCACAAGGCGCCCAACGCTCCAGCCCCGGTTTCCCCCGCCATATCTCTCAAGGAGCATGGGTGGCCCTCGCACAAGAGATGACGTAGAGTGCACACCGCCGGAAGACTACACGCGCAGGAGAGGTGCGACCACGTCAGAGAACACCTGATCAGGGCATCAGGCAAACCCACACTGGCTTCCCTACGTGCGCGCGTTAGTTTCCTCTCATATTGGTGTTCATTCATGCGTACAGCTGCGGGGATCTATGGTTGAACCTGGGTCTTGATTTGTGACTTTCAAGGCATGCATGGGCCGGTGGGTTTTTGGCTGCTGGTGATTAGGCATGCATATGCAATGAAAAAATGCAATGGATTTGTGGCTACTGTTTGTTGGTGACTAGAATGCATCACGGAAGCAGCTTCGGCAACAGCGAAGCATCTTTCCTGTCCAACAAATGTGCTCTGCACATACAATTTCACTAAAAATATAGCCTGATATATACACTGAAAAATGGAACGGTTCCTGTCATGTCGTGGTCACTTAGTGCATGGATGTGATTTCTGTGCTTGTGGGTTTTCCCATTGTGATAGAGACTCTTTATCATTAAGGTAACATTAACAAAGTAATTAACATATCGGATATGTTTTCATTCTTCACAATATATTTTCATTCCAATCAACAAATCTGATATGTTTTAATTAACCTTACACTCTTAAGCGTACATAAAAATATTAGAAGCTTATCTCATAAAAATATTTGATATGTTTCTAAGTTTGATTAGAAAGATGTTGGCTTCACGTTGTTTTGCCTTTAGCTGCAGGTTTGACATTTGTTTTGACATGTGTTTTCTATGCCATGTTGAAAGATCAAATTTCTATGAACAAGTTTATTTATTTGAACAAGTTTATTTATTGTGTACCCATTGCAACGCACGGGCATTTGTGCTAGTTAAAAAAAGAGAAAGCCCCTCCAAAAAATGAGAGAAAAGATAGAAGGGACAATGCTACTATCCTTTTTCCACACTTGTGCTTCAAAGTAGCACCATGATCTTCATGATAGAGAGTCTCTTGTTTTGTCACTTTCATATACTAGTGGGAATTTTCATTATAGAACTTGGCTTGTATATTCCAACGATGGGCTTCCTCAAATGCCCTAGGTCTTCATGAGCAAGCAAGTTGGATGCACACCGACTTAGTTTCTTTTGATGAGCTTTCATACACTTATAGCTCTAGTGCATCCGTTGCATGGCAATCCCTACTCACTCACATTGATATCTATTGATGGGCATCTCCATAGCCCATTGATACGCCTAGTTGATGTGAGACTATCTTCCTCCTTTTTGTCTTCTCCACAACCACCACTCTATTCCACCTATAGTGCTATATCCATGGCTCACGCTCATGTATTGCGTGAAAGTTGAAAGGTTTGAAAAAATTTGAGTATGAAAACAATTGCTTAGCTGAAACCGGGGTTGTGCATGATATGAATATTTTGTGTGATGAAGAGGGAGCATAGCCAGACTATATGATTTTGTAGGGATAACTTTCTTTGGCCATGTTATTTTGAGAAGACATAATTGATTTGTTAGTATGCTTGAAGTATTATTATTTCTTGTGTCAATATAGACTTTTGTCTTGAATCTTTCGGATCTGAACATTCATGCCACAATAAAGAAATTACATTGAGAATTATGTTAGTTAGCATTCCACATCAAAAAATTTGTTTTTATCATTTACCTACTCGAGGACGAGCAGGAATTAAGCTTGGGGATGCTTGATACGTCTCCAACTTATCTATACTTTTTGATTGTTCCATGCTATTATATATTATGTTTTGGATGTTTAATGGTCTTTATTATACACTTTTATATTATTTTTGCGACTAACCTACTAACCCAAGGCCCAGTGCAGAATGCTGTTTTTTTGCCTATTTCAGGGTTTCGCAGAAAAGGAATATCAAACGAAGTCCAAACGGAATGAAACCTTCGCGAGAGTTATTTTTGGAACAATGTCAACATAGGAGACTTGGAGTAAACGCGAGGGAATGAAGGAGGCGGCCACGAGGGTCCAAGGTGTGTCCCCTCCTACAGGGCGCGCCCCCCACCCTCGGGGGCCCCCTCTGGCTACCCCGATGCTCTCCTTCCTCCTATATATATCCATGTACCCTGAAAACATCGAGGCAACAGAGAAAACCCTAATTCCACCACCGCAACCTTATCTTCCCGTGAGATCCCATCTTGGGGCCTGTTCCGGAGCTCCGCTGGAGGGGGATCTTCCACGGAGTGCTTCTACATCAACACCATAGCCTCACCATGAGTTGTGAGTAGTTTACCATAGACCTTCGGGTCCATAGTTATTAGCTAGATGGCTTCTTCTCTCTTTTTGGATCTCAATACCAAGTTCTACTCGGTCTTCGAGGAGATCTATTCGATGTAATCTTTTTGTGGTGTGTTTGTCGAGATCCGATGAATTGTGGGTTTATGATCAAGATTATCTACGAGAAATATTTGGTTCTTTTCTGAAATCTTTTATGTATGATTATAATATCCTTGCAAGTCTCTTCGAATTATTGGTTTGGTTTGGCCTACTAGATCTATAGTTCTTGCAATGGGAGAAGTGCTTGTCTTTGGGTTCAATCTTGCGGTGTCCTTTCCCAGTGACAGCAGGGGCAGCAAGGCACGTATTGTATTGTTTCCATCGAGGATAAAAAGATGGGGTTTATATCATATTGCTTGAGTTTATCCCTCTACATCATGTCATCTTGCTTAAAGCATTACTCTATTCTTATGACAGCAAGGCACGTATTGTATTGTTTCCATCGAGGATAAAAAGATGGGGTTTATATCATATTGCTTGAGTTTATCCCTCTACATCATGTCATCTTGCTTAAAGCATTACTCTATTCTTATGAACTTAATACTCTAGATGCATGCTGGATAGCGGTCGATGTGTGGAGTAATTGTAGTAGATGCAGAATCATTTCGGACTACTTGTCACGGACGTGATGCCTACATATAATGATCATGCCTAGATATTCTCATAACTATTCACTTTTCTATCAATTGCTCGACAGTAATTTGTTTACCCACCGTAGAATTCTGCTATCATGAGAGAAGCCACTAGTGAAACCTATGGCCCCCGGGTCTATTCTCAACATATAAATCTCCTATCTACTTAACTTTGCTTTATTTACTTCCTGTTGTTATATCCAAAAATATCAAAAATATCAATCTATCAAATCTATCAGATCTCACTTTCGTAAGTGACCGTAAAGGGATTGACAACCCCTTATCACGTTGGCTGGGAAGTGCTTATTTATTTGTGCAGGTGCGAGGGACTCGCGCGTGGTCTCCTACTGGATTGATACCTTGGTTCTCAAAAACTGAGGGAAATACTTACGCTACTGTGCTACATAACCCTTTCCTCTTCGAGGGAATACAACGCAAGCTCGATAAGTAGCACCTCCTCACAAATGTGATTCAAGTAATGCTCATCCGCCTCGTCCTTCCCTACCAATGCCGGGACTCCCATTTATGGGAGTTCAATCCGGAAGGGCCCCGGCCCTTGAAGCATCTCTTCGACACCACGCACAAAGACATCTGGAAGCATCTCTTCAAGGCCCAGAAGGGGTGGCCGACGAAGACCGAGGACAAGGGCTTCAGCAGCTCATTCATCGCTTCAGAGGTAATCAAAATTTATGCCGAATACATACCCTTTCCATACTTCAATTATAACAGGAGTTAGAGTTTTTGCGTTCTATCCAGGCCTGGACGAAAAAGGCAAAGTGGATCAAGTGTCCGGCTCCCTTGCCAGAAGACCGAGAGATGCCTCAGCTGACGGCAACGCTGGTTCCGGCGCCGTACAAGGCGCTGGAGAAGAAGACCAAGAAGAAGGGCAAGGAGGTCAAGAGCGACCTCCGCCCTAAGGGTCCCGCAGACACAAGGTCCGGAGGAACCGGCTCCCACCTCTCCCCCGAAGAAGAGGAGGAGGAGGAGGAAGAAGAAGATGACTCACCTGTCCAGGTAAGGGACAGGAAGAGAGTGGCCCCCGCTGATGCAGGTAAGGCGGCGCCCAGGAAGGAACTAACTCTTCCGGACAGTTCAGACTCAACGTCCGAACACAGCTTCCGAGTTCAGTCCAGGATTAAGCCCCTGGCCAAATCGTAAGTACTCGGATGACTGATGCTTATGTTCAGTTAAATTAATTTTCAGTATATAAACAATGATATTTTGTCTTTATATAGTCCTCCGCATGACATCTCTGAGGCTGCACTATCATCGGGGAATTCTCTGGCGTCGGTGATGGTGGAGAGCAATACGCCTCCACGGGGCTCATCGCCCATCTTAGGGGACACCAAGGTGTCCTCTCTACAAGCTCCCCCTATTCGATTAGGTGGGAGTTTGGCGGACGAGAAGGCGCCCGAGTTCAATCCCTTGGCCGCCGTCAACCAAGGGGGAGTAATCCCCATGGTGACCGAAGACGGGGGGCAAGCAATCCGGGCCCCCGCCAAACACTGTTCCAGAGCCCAGTGCGGCTCCGGAATTGGGAAATCAGCCCCCTGTAGTGGGGGAGGGAGCAACTGCTCCATCGGTGCCCACCGTCAATCTAGAGGCGCCGAATACTCTGGAGGAAGCATTGAAAAGTGCTTCCATCGTAGAGGAACACCTCACTCTGATGAGTGCGGTCATGGAGAAGATTCAATGTGTTAAAGGCGGACTGAATGAAGCCTTCAACAGCCTACTGACAGGCTTTGAGGTATGCGATGTAATGTTCTAAAAGAACTTTTTCATTTATATATATATATATATATATATATATATATATATATATATATATATATATATATATATATATATATATATATATATATATATATATATATAG